>CM059867.1:33530183-34251690 GCA_030490815.1 Acer saccharum
TCAAACATGGTGAGGTATACAATTTCTCCCCTTTTTGTCAAGGAATAGACAAAGGACACAAGAGATAAAGAATGAGATATTAGCAAACAAATCGATAGAAAGTGAAGTTGAATAAACTAAGCTCCCCCTTAACATAGCTCCACATATTATCCCAAGTAGATTGTTCACAAGGGAATCACACATTCACACATTCACACATTCAAGCAATAAGAAAATATTTAATCACTTCTCAAAGTCCAAAGAGAAATCATCGATTTCATTAATCTCTTAAAAATATTCTCACATTACTAATGAATCAAGCACATAAGCAATGTGTGTGTGTAATGCTTCTCACATATAAAGTAGGAGTAATTGTGATATCAACATGCAAACAATTTCCACACCTATTCATCTAAAGCATTTCCAAAAATAGGTTAAGCCGATATTCTTCCAGGTTTTTGCTTTAAAAGAATAGATAACATGTGAGCGTGTGTGTGCATGTGGCTCGTTTACTCGTTTCTATTTGACAATTCTCAACTATACACCAATAAGCTTTTTATTTTTCATTTCTTTTAGGGTTATAATCAAAGAATTTTTTTTTTTTTTTTTATTGATTCTTTTCAACACTTCTTTGATTACAAAACAATGCACAGCTTACAGCCATCAAGGACGTGTTCTTCATTCTAAAAGCCAAGAAATCAATTCTCTGATTTTATTAGACAACTTGCACATAATATCTCTGTAATGATCTTGGAAGTTATTTGTAATAGTCAACTCCTTGCTCGTATATATTTAGGAAAATCTTTCAATAAAAATAAACGCTTCCTTCAATCTATAATTTTTTAGAGTTTCTTTTATATGGTATCAAAGCCAAAAACCTGCAAGCCTGAAAAAATGTCTTCCTCTTCCATTCTCAAAATCGAACCAGAACTCAACATTAAATCCTTTCATTAGTGTTCAAGTTTTATCTCATTAAAACTCAAAACCACAAACTACCTTTCATGGCGTTCACAATTCCTTTCATTAGTCTGGAGCCTTGGTGTTCTTCACCATCTCACTTCCATTGAGAAACCAGATGAAGAAATCAAAGATGACAAGGACAATGTTACTCCAAATTCGTAGTATCAAGTGTGGTTCAAAAATGATGGACTTCTTACTTCGTGGCTCCTTGGAACCATAAAGCAAGAAGTTCTCAACCTCATTTTTGAAACTGAAACAGCAACTGCCTTTGATGTTTGGATGTCTCTACAATAACAACTCCTTCCTATCACTATCGAGAATGAGGGACATCTCAAGAACATGTTAATCAGTCTCAAAAGGGGTTCTCGATCTGTAGCAAAATACTTGAGAGACTTCAAGTCAATTTGCGATAATCACAGCTCGCATCTATCAAGAAGCATGTTCCTGACCTTGATAAAGTGTTCCATTTCTCTTGTGGTCTTGGTCCAAGGTATGAGAATTTCCGCATTGCTATGCTTTCTAAGGCACCTTACCCTTCTTTCAATGAGTTTGTGCTAGCTCTACAAGGTCATAAGCAATCACTTTCTTCCCAAAAAGAGGAGGAGGAAACATTTATTGAAAATGCCCAAGCATTTTTTGGATAGCACGGTCGAGGTCGAAACAGCCGAGGTTGAAAAGGAAACTTCAACTCACGTGGTAGAGGTTTCACACCAACTAGGCGTTATAACACACAAAATGGACTTCCCAAGCCAACAACGGCAAGCAACCCAACAATAATCTCAGCCAAGCTAAGAGTGCCAACAATTAGCCGCAGCCACACTCAAATGAATCAAACAACGATGGAAAGACAACCTGTCAAATTTGTGGCAAACCAAATCATGGTGCAATGGATTGCTGGTATCGTTTTGACTATTCCTATCAATCCGAAGATTTGCCCCAAGCTCTTGCTGCCCTTGCAATCAATGATTCAAATAATCAATCATTTGTTGCTGATTCTGGTGCCACTATACACATGATAAATGATCCAGGTAAACTCTCATGTATCAAGTCATACAATGGTGATGATGTAATTTATCTAGGTGATGGAAATTGTTTACCTATATCTCATGCTGGTAATGCATGTTGAAACTATTTATACGTGTCTAAATATACCCAGAGGGGGTTGAATAGGTTTTAATCAAATTAATTACCAATTTTTCTTGATTAGTCAATATTCAAAAATCACCCAAATTAAACAAATACAATCAACGAAATTTAAGTGCAGAAAATAATAAATTACACATTGATTGATTTATGTGAGAAACCCTCCAACTGGGCAAAACTCACGGGCTATTGTGCTAGCTATATACGGTCCTCAAATCCACTACTTGAATGAAAGCTTACAACCTAGGTTGACCTCAAGTCAAACCATTCTTGGTCACTAACCCTTCCACTTTAGCCAACGGGCCTTTAATAGTGATCATAAACCTACTTGCTTGTGCACCAAGCAACTTAGTCACAAGACTTAACTCTCAAGGAAGAGACAACAACCTAGGTGAATATCAAATGTATAAGTGCTAGGTCAACACATTTAATGATTATCTAATCATGGATGAACATGTCAAACAATCCTAGATATCATGTTGCTAAATGTCATATATAAAACTTAGCCATATAAAATAAATGCAATCCTAGATGCAATAGCTATCATAATGCAATAACTCAATCAATCAACACATAAATCTTAACTTGCAAATAAAAACTTAATCTAGATGCAAACAAGTCATAAATGAGATTTCCTGCTAAGTAAGAACACTAAAATGGATGAAGATGGTGTTCTACTTACCAAGTCATGTGTGTTGAAAAATACCCATGCAAGAGCACATCATAGATGATGCTAGATGATGTTTGATGCACATGGGAATGAGTTTGGATAATCAAAGGTGAGTTCTTGGAAGATTTTCTCTCTTGGAAAATACTCTATATTAAAAATATGATTTTGAACTCTTAAAACGAATTAGAGAGAAAACTACTTATACTTGTATATATATATATATGGTCAAATTGATGCTACGATGTTTTGAACATTTTGTAAAAAAATTGCCTTGGCCGTTGTACACCTCCTATACGTACAACGGATGTACAGTGAATTGCCTGGGAACCAAGAACACAAAACCAGAAAACCATTGTTCAAAGGGGCAAAATAGAAGAGGTTGCTCTTAGGCCTAAAAACGATGTTCACTCACTGTTCGTACAGCGGCCTAAACAGTGAGACACCAACGATTGAAAAAACAATCAAGTGCCCTGCTATATGAACAGTGTGTGTACAATGGTGACAAGGCAAAAACAAACAATGCCTCTAATAAGCACTGTACGTACAGCAAGCCACTAGCGGTTGTATAGTGCCTCTTATAAAAAAATGCATCCTAATACCTAAAATGTCTTGGCAATTATCAAACAAGATGCAAGTAATTATAATATGCACGGAAAGGGAAGACTTTCTTCCTTTGGTTGAGAGTTGTTGGTAGGAGAATTTTCATGGCAATATGCAATTTCAGCTTTGCTCTAAGCTCCGTAATTTAAAGAAGGTTTTAAAGTCCCTTAACAAGAATACAGTGGGGGATTTGACGGTTAAATCTATTGAGGCCAAGGCTGCTCTTGTTGATTGCCAAAGTCTTCTTGATCTGCAGCCTCTTGATGAAGGCCTTAGAATGCAAGAGAAGGAGCTTATGAGCTCTTACACACTGGCTCTTGAAACGGAGGAGGATTTTTTGAGGCAAAAATCTAGAGTTCAATGGCTTAAGGCTGGTGATCGTAACACCTCCTATTTTTTCAAAGTCATCAATGGAAGACGCAATAGAAGTAAGATCCTCTCTATTACTGGAGAAGATGGTTCCTTGATTGAAGGAGATACTCAAATCAAATCTGATGCTGTTCGTCACTTCCAAAATATTCTTGGGTGCTCTTTGCCTTCTAGACATGGTTCTCGTCCTTTGAGAAATGTTATTGATAAACACATCTCCACTGATCAAGCTGATTTCATGAGTAGAGAGGTCACAAATGATGAAATTCGTAAGGTTTGCTTTTCTCTCCACCCTAATAAGGCTCCTGGTCCAGATGGTTTTAATGCTCATTTCTTCAAGAAGACGTGGCACATCATTGGTGATGATGTTATTAATGCTGTTCAAGAATTCTTTCATACTGGCCTTCTTCTTAAAGAGCTCAATGCTACGATTCTTACTTTGGTCCCTAAGGTCCCTAATCCGTCTAAAATGATGGACTTTAGACCAATCTCTTGCTGTAACACTCTCTACAAGATCATTGCTAAGATCATTGCCAATAGAATCAAGCCTTGTCTTCCTGGTATTATTAGCCCCTCCCAATCAGCCTTTATGGCAGGTAGGAGAATTGGTGACAACATTCTTCTTGTCCAAGAGCTAATGAGAAATTACCACAAAGATGACGGTACGCCAAAGTTGGCCCTTAAGGTGGATTTGATGAAAGCATTTGATATGGTTGATTAGGGCTTCTTACTTGACACTCTTGCTGCATTTCAGTTTCCTTTGAAAGTCATAAATTGGATTAGAGCTTGCCTTACTACTCCTAAGTTCTCTATCTCTATTAATGGTGAGCTTGCTGGTTTCTTCTCCGGAAAGAGGGGTCTTCGACAAGGGGACCATATGTCTCCATATCCCTTTGTTATGGCTATGGAGGTCCTCTCGAAACTTTTAGCTAATCATATTGCGGACTCTCCTAACTTCAAATATCATTGGAAGTGTGACAAGATTAAGCTTTCTCACCTTTGCTTTGCTGATGATCTTATTATGCTTTGCCATGGTTCCTATCATTCAGCTCTTGTTCTCAAATCAGCCCTCGATGAGTTCTCCTTATTGTCAGGTCTTGGTGCTAATCATTGATGAGAATAAGGGGGCCACATCAAGAGATCCATTGCACATTCCGGTTGGGCCAATAACAAGGGCAAGAGCTAAGAGATTCAAGGAAGCACTAAATGGCCTGATTCAAGACACTTGGACTGATTCCGAATTATTAAAGTCCAAGATGAGCCCACATGAAGACCAAGGCTTAATTAACATTATCAAGGCAATTGATTGGGCTGAATAAGAGTGATTTGGGCGTGTGGCAGAAAACTTGGGCGTGAAGCACAAGCTATGGCGTGTGGAGGAGATTCAATTTGCAATGAATAATGAATTGATTTATTTCCAAATATTAAGGGCTGATTTGTTTCCAAATTTAGCCTTCCAATTAGGGAGCAAGTCAATTAGTTGCTTGTTTTAGTTTATTTTCTTTCCGTTTGTAAGGCATTAATTGCCAAATATTTATTTCCTTTTTTAAGTTTTAGGGTTTCAGTATTTAAGGGTCCTTTTGATGTATTTTTCGGGGACTTGAATTTGAATGAAAATTGAGAGAGTTTTCTCTATTGTTCTTTGAAAACTGATTGGAACTTATCAGAATTCTCTGTGGCGTTCCTCCTTGACTTATCAATCAAGTATTCCATCCTTGATTGTGGCGTCCTCCTTCATACCAAGGTTCACATCTCATTATAGGTGTTGGGTCGCGGTTTCCATCCGAACCAGAGGTTAGAACGATCCTAGGCATCAATCTTGATACAATCGACGAGGTTCGTATCATTTGGTATCAGAGCTTCAGTTTCTAACATTAGGTTTTATCTATCTTAGTTCTTCTTCTTTGAATTCGTTGAAAAAAAAAAAAAAAAAAATACACTTGATTCCGTTCATCAAGTCCAGTACAAAAAAAAAAAAAAAATTACCAAGGTCTTACTTGTTGATCAAGGTAAAAAAAAAAAAAAAAAAAAAAAAAAAAAAAAAAAAAAAAAAATTTTTAGTACAAAATTTTTTTTCGGACGATTCTGTAGTAGTTGAATATATCAACTATTGTTAGTCCCCTTCTTTGGTTTCGTGCAGTATTATTCAAAAAAAAAAAAAAAAAAAAAATTCTGGTATTGGTTTGTTATTTCAGTTTCATTGTGATTCGTTTTGTGTGCACCTAGGAGATCCTTGTTTCGTTTGAACGTGGCTGAGAAATTTTGATTATTGTTCGATTAGTTTGATAAGAACTTTTGAGAAATTACGAGTGGAAAAAGGCAAGAGTGGTGAGTACATACTGAGGGTAAAAGCCAAAAGATTTGAGTGAAACACGAGTGTGAGTGTCATCATCTTTGAGGGTAAACACGTGAGGGAGTGTTTGTGAGGTTTACTAATTCTTATTTGTTTTGCAGGATCTAAATATGTCACACGATAATAGTAAGGAATTGTCCAATGAAGCACCAAAAACGGTAGATCTCGATCGTTTGTTTACAGCCATGCAACAACACATGGCGCGGATGGAGATTCAGTTTGGTGAGGTGAATGATAGGTTTGGCGAGATGAATGATAGGTTACACAAAGTGGAGTCTAGTTCACAAAGGGAGCGGCCATTCAGGGCTCCTAATGTGGAACGAAGAGAAAGGAACCTACCTAGGAATGACTATGAAGATGATTATGGGAATGACCTAGAGGAGGAGGATCGCATGTCTAATGTGGGTGTTGGCAGATTTAGGCGTGGAATGGGAGGTAGAGGAGTTAGGTATGGGAATAGAGAAGATAGGTATGGGAATAGAGGAGATAGGTATGGAGAGAGGGTTGATAATAATTTGGGTAGTATAAAGGTGAAGATTCCAACATTCCAAGGTAAAACTGATCCTGAAGCTTATTTGGAGTGGGAGAAAAGAATAGAGTTGGTATTTGATTGCCATGAATATTCTGAATTGAAGAAGGTGAAATGGCAGCCATAGAGTTCACTGATTATGCTATTGTTTGGTGGGATCAACTGATTGTGAGTAGGAGACGTAATGGAGAAAGACCTATTGAGACATGGGAGGAGATGAAAACTGTTATGAGGAGGAGATTCATTCCAAGTCACTATTATAGGGGTTTGTTTCAAAAATTGCAAACTCTTACTCAAGGGTCTAAGTGTGTTGAAGATTACTATAAGGAGATGGAGATAGCCATGATTCGAGCTGATGTAGAGGAGGACCGAGAAGCGACTATGGCCAGGTTTCTAAATGGGCTAAATCGAGACATTGCAAATGTAGTGGAGATGCAACATTATGTTGAATTGACTGACATGGTACACATGGCCATTAAAGTGGAACAACAATTGAAGAGGAGGGGTTCCACACGGGTTGGGCAAAATTCGGGTTCTTCATCATCATGGAAACCGAATTGGAGCAAGAGAGAGGACCAGCCTAGTTTCAAGGCCAAGGCTAAAACCGAACCTTCCAAAGATCACAAGGCTGGAGGCACATTAAATCAAGGTAAATTAGATTCTCAACCTTCTAGAAACCGTGACATTAAGTGCTTTAAGTGTTTGGGAGCAGGTCATATTGCATCACAATGCCCAAACAAGAGAGTAATGGTTTTGAAGGATGATGGCGGTATCGAATCCGAGGATGAATCTGATGATGAGTCCATGCCACCTTTGGAGGATGCAAGTGACTTTGAATATGCGGTCGGTGGAGAGCTTTTGGTTGCAAGAAGAGCTCTTAGTGCTCAAGCCAAGGAAGATGATGAGGTTCAACGTGATAACATTTTTCATACTCGCTGCCATGTTAATGATAAGGTATGTAGTATGATTATTGATGGGGGGAGTTGTACTAATGTGGCTAGCACTACTTTGGTGGAAAAATTGAATTTGACAACTTTTAAGCATCCAAAACCTTATAAGCTACAATGGTTGAATGATAGTGGGGAAGTTAGGGTGAATAAACAGGTGTTGGTGTCATTTTCAATTGGAAAATACAAAGATGAAGTTATTTGTGACGTGGTACCAATGAATGCGGGTCATATCCTTTTGGGAAGACCATGGCAATTTGATAGGCATGTGACACATGATGGATATACCAATAGATACTCCTTTGTACTCAATAAAAGGCCAATCACTCTTGTACCTTTAACCCCAAGACAAGTATATGAAGATCAAGTGAGGTTAAAAAAAGAGAGAGATGTTAAAAAGGAGAGTGAGAGTGAGAGTTCAAAAGAAAGAGAGACAAAAGAGAGAGAGTCCGAAACAGCAAAAAAGAAAAAAAGTTGAAAAAGAAAAAGAGGTTGATGAGAAAAAAAATAGTGAGAAAACAAGTGAGCTTTTATGCAAGAGGGAGTGAGGTAAAAAAGGCTTTGTTTTCAAATCAGCCAATGATTGTACTTTTGTACAAAGAGGCTTGTTTTAGTACTAACGAAATTGACTCTTCTTTGCCTAGTGTTGTTGTTTCACTTTTGCAGGATTTTGATGAAGTGTTTCCCGAAGAGATGCCTATTGGTTTACCACCAATAAGGGGGATTGAGCACCAAATTGATTTTGTACCTGGAGCACCAATTCCAAATAGACCCGCATATAGAAGTAATCCCGAGGAGACAAAGGAACTTCAAAGGCAGGTTGATGAGCTCATGGAAAAGGGGTACGTTCGTGAGAGTATGAGTCCTTGTGCGGTTCCCGTATTGCTTGTGCCTAAGAAGGACGGAACATGGAGGATGTGCGTTGATTGTCGTGCCATCAACAATATCACTGTAAAGTATCGACATCCTATTCCTAGATCAGATGATATGCTTGATGAATTGCATGGTTCTATTGTTTTCACTAAAATTGATCTTAAAAGTGGATATCATCAAATTAGGATGAAAGAAGGTGATGAGTGGAAAACTGCTTTCAAACAAAATATGGTTTATATGAGTGGTTAGTTATGCCTTTTGGGTTAACTAATGCACCAAGTACTTTCATGAGATTAATGAACCATGTTTTGCGTGCTTTTATTGGAAAATTTGTGGTTGTTTACTTTGATGACATTCTGATTTATAGCAAGAACTTGGATGAGCATGTTGAACATTTAAAACTTGTTTTAGGTGTTTTAAGAACAGAAAAGTTATTTGCTAATTTAAAAAAGTGTACCTTTTGCACGGATAAGCTTGTATTTCTGGGTTTTGTTGTTAGTGCTAAGGGAATTGGGGTTGATGAAGAAAAGGTTAAGGCCATTAAGGAGTGGCCAACACCTACAAATGTGGGACAAGTGAGAAGTTTTCATGGGTTGGCTAGTTTCTATAGGAGGTTTGTGAAAGACTTTAGTAGTCTAGCTGCACCTTTAACTGAAGTTATCAAAAAGAATGTGGGTTTTAAGTGGGGTAATGAACAAGAAAAGGCATTTAACTTGATTAAGGAAAAATTAACTAATGCACCTTTGCTTGCTTTGCCTGACTTTGCTAAAGCTTTTGAGATTGAGTGTGATGCTTCAGGAATAGGTATTGGAGCTGTTCTAATGCAAGAAGGACGTCCCATTGCATTTTTTAGTGAGAAAATAAGTGGAGCAGCCTTGAATTATCCTACCTATGACAAGGAGATGTATGCTTTGGTTAGGGCATTGGAAACTTGGCAACACTACCTTTGGCCGAAAGAATTTGTGATTCACACGGATCATGAGTCCTTGAAGCATTTAAAGGGACAGCACAAGCTAAATAAGCGGCATGCCAAGTGGGTGGAGTTCATAGAAACATTTCCATATGTGATCAAGTACAAAAAAGGTAAGGAAAATGTGGTCGCTGATGCGTTGTCTAGAAGGTACGTTTTACTTTCTACTTTGAATGCTAGATTGCTTGGTTTTGACTACATTAAAGACTTGTATGTGGAAGATTCTGATTTTGGTAATGTATTCAATGCATGTGAAAAGGTAGCATTTGGCAAGTTTTATAGGCATGATGGATTTTTGTTTAGAGAAACTAAATTATGTGTGCCTAAGAGTTCGTTGCGTGAATTGCTTGTTAGAGAAGCTCATGGGGGAGGTTTGATGGGGCATTTTGGTATAGCCAAGACACTAGATGTTTGCATGAACACTTCTTTTGGCCTCATATGAAACGTGACGTAGAAAGAATCTGTGGAAAATGCATTACATGTAGACAAGCTAAGTCTAGGATTCAGCCCCATGGATTGTATACTCCTTTGCCTATACCTAGTGGACCTTGGATTGATATTTCTATGGATTTTGTGTTGGGTTTGCCTAGGTCAAAAAGGGGTAGGGATTCTATATATGTGGTTGTTGATAGGTTTTCTAAAATGGCACATTTCATTCCTTGTCATAAAACTGATGATGCATCACATATTGCTGATTTGTTTTTCAAAGAAATTGTTCGATTGCATGGCATGCGTAAGACCATTGTTTCAGATAGAGATGCTAAGTTCTTAAGCTACTTTTGGAAGACTTTGTGGGGTAAGTTAGGAACTAAACTTTTGTTTTCTACTACTTGCCATCCACAAACTGATGGTCAAACTGAAGTAGTTAATAGGACTTTATCTGCCTTGTTGCGTGCTATAATACAAAAGAACTTGAAAACATGGGAGGATTGTTTGCCACATGTAGAGTTTGCTTATAATAGGAGTGTGCATTCTGCAACTCATTATTCGCCTTTTGAAATTGTATATGGTTTTAACCCGTTGACTCCTTTGGATTTAACTCCTTTACCTGTGAATGAGCATGTTAACTTGGATGGGAAGAAAAAGGCAGATTTCGTTAAGCAACTCCATGAAAAGACTCGACAAAACATAGAGAGGAGAACTGAGCAATATGCCACGCAAGCAAATAAAGGGCGCAAGAAAGTTGTGTTTGAACCCGGAGATTGGTGTGTGGTTACATATGAGGAAGGAACGGTTTCCAGTCCAGCGGCTTCTAAACTACTTCCAAGGGGAGATGGCCCATTTCAAGTGATTGAAAGGATTAATGACAACGCCTACAAGTTAGATCTTCCAGGGAGTATAATGTTAGTGCAAGCTTCAATGTTTCTGATTGTCTCATTTTGATGTAGGTGACGATTGAGGACAAATCCTTTTCAAGAGGGAGGGACTGATGAGAATAAGGGGCCACATCAAGAGATCCATTGCACATTCGGTTGGGCCAATAACAAGGGCAAGGGCTAAGAGATTCAAGGAAGCACTAAATGGCCTGATCAAGACACTTGGGACTGATTCCGAATTATTAAAGTCCAAGATGAGCCCACATGAAGACCAAGGCTTAATTAACATTAATCAAGGCAATGATTGGGCTGAATAAGAGTGATTGGGCGTGTGGCAGAAAACTGGGCGTGAAGCAAGCTATGGCGTGTGGAGGAGATTCAATTTGCAATGAAAATGAATTGATTTATTTCCAATATTAGGGCTGATTTGTTTCCAAATTTAGCCTTCCAATTAGGGAGCAAGTCAATTAGTTGCTTGTTTTAGTTTATTCTTTCCCGTTTGTAAGGCATTAATTGCCAAATATTTATTTCCTTTTTTAAGTTTTAGGGTTTCAGTATTTAAGGGTCCTTTTGATGTATTTTCGGGGACTTGAATTTGAATGAAAATTGAGAGAGTTTTCTCTATTGTTCTTTGAAAACTGATTGGAACTTATCAGAATCTCTGTGGGTTCCTCCTTGACTTATCAATCAAGTATTCCATCCTTGATGTGGCGTCCTCCTTCATACCAGGTTCACATCTCATTATAGGTGTTGGGTCGCGGTTTCCATCCGAACCAGAGGTTAGAACGATCCTAGGCATCAATCTTGATACAATCGACGAGGTTCGTATCAATCATGCTAAGAGCAACACTTTCATTTCTAGAGTGCCCAATGCAATTAGTCAACAGCTCATCAACCTTTTTGGTTACATGGTTGGTTCCCTTCCTATTCGTTATTTGGGGATTCCTATTATCTCTTCTAAATTGAATTTGTTTGATTGCTCTCCCCTTGTTGATAAAGTTTCGAGTAGACTTTCTTCTTGTTTGAATCGGTACCTTTCTTATGCTGGTCGTCTTCAACTTATTATCTCGGTCTTAACCAGTAGTCAAGTGTTTTGGGCTAGTCATCTTTGTCTTCCTAAAAAGGTCTTAAAGGTTATTGAGCAGAAATTTCGTAGCTTTTTATGGAATGGGGTTGAGGGTAGCAGCAAAAGTTCTAAAATTGCTTGGTCCGATATTTGTATTCCTAAAAAAGAGGGTGGTCTTGGAATCAAGGACCTCTCTTTGTGGAATAAGGTGCTAATGATTAGGCACATTTGGAATCTGGTTTATGGCACTAATAATCTTTGGACTTCTTGGATCAATGCCTACCACTTCAAAGGTTCAAGTTTGTGGGAGGTGAAAGCTCCTCATACCTGTTCTTGGAATTGGAGAAAGCTACTTCATCTTAGGCCTTTAGTTCATCCTTTATTTCAGCACATTATTGGTAGTGGCTTGAACACTTCCTTATGGTTTGATAATTGGCACCCTGATGGCCCTATTCGTTCGAAATGGAATTCCCGTGTTATCTACGATTCTGGTCTCCTACGATTCTGGTCTCCCTATAAATGCAAAGGTCAATGCCATTGTCCGTGGTGATAATTGGAGATGGCCTGTTGCTATGTCAATTGATCTTGCTGAAATCAAGAGTCGTATGCCTTCTTACAATCCAAACTCCATTTTAGATGATATTATTCAGTGGCTCCCCTCTCCAAATGGTATTTATTCTGCTGCTTCTGCTATGGAGTCTTTTAGAACCCATCACTCTCTTGTTCCTTGGTTTAATATTGTGTGGTTCCCTCAGAATATTCCGAGGATGGGTTTCATCTTTTGGTTGGCTATTAAAGGTAGGCTTTCTACCTTGGACCGTGTTCGGCGTTACGATCCTCAAGTTATTGCTACATGTGTCCTTTGCAATTCTCAAAACAAAACTCATGCCCACCTTTTCTTTGAGTGTTTGTATAGCAAAGCCATTTGGACTCATCTCTTGAACAAGTGTGGTTGTACTTGGATTGGTCTCAGCTAGAATGATTTAATTGATTGGATTTCCATTCATTGGAAAGGGAACTCTCCTTCCATTGTGACTAAAAAGCTTTGCCTTGCAATGGCTGTCTACTTTATTTGGAGAGAGCGAAATTGTCGTTTTTTTAAGAGCTCTAGAAGGCCTAATGCAGAGGTTACCAGGACCATTATTGACACTATTCGTAGCCGGCTTTGTTCTATCAATTTGAAGGATTGGCCTCTGATTGCTATGAATTGGAATGTAACCTCTAGATGATACTTGTGTTGTTGGCTGTTTGTTTGCTTTCTTTAGTGTTTTTTTGCTTTGTTAAAGCTTTTGTTTAGCTCTTGTTTATGAGCTTGTTGTTTTTGAGCTTTTTGTTGAGCTTGTTTTGGGCCTTAGTGCTTTGGTTTCATTGGTTCCTGGGGTATGCCCCTTGTATTGGTACATTCTTTCCTCTTTCTATGATACTATTTATTTACCCCCAAAAAAAAATATGCATGAAGAGAGTTTAAGAACATTGTAAGTTCCTTAATTTTGATTGGCTTATTTCATGACAAACCACATTTTGTGGGTTTAAAATGTAAGGGTAGTTTAGGGCTTCCTTGCTCATGATCAACCTTACTTGGAGTTCAAGCCCTCAAGCACAAGAGCTCATTGAAGGTATAATCACTTGTGCTTAACCCTTATTGAAGAGATTAGTTGCACACACACACACTTTCATATTGCATTTGTGTTTATCATAATTGTGTGTTTATATGCTTTATCATCACACTTATTCATTTTCATATATTGCATATCTTTTGTGTGTCACATGCTTGGTGATTTTTCATGTTGTTATCCATTTCCATGCATGTTTATTTGATTGTATCTAGCTTATTGAAATGCCATGACATGTTAGGCATTAGGATGCATTCACACCCACTTGCACTTCATGTATGCTTATCTTATGTGTGTGTGGTAATTCGTTTGCCGAAGTTATTCGGAAAAGTCCGCGTGTGTACATTGGTGTGCTCTCAGAGAATGCTCTTCGCTTCTCTTTGATTTCACCACCATTGGTGAATGGCGGTTTGTGATTGGCGACCTAACCGCCAATTGAAACCGCCCTTTTCGACCTGATCGATTTTCAAAATAGGTCAAAAATCGGCGATCATGATCGGCGGCCTGACCGTCAAATTAACCGCCGATTTATTCCAGTGTTGACGGTTGGAATTCTGCGATTTCGTTCTACGGCCTGACCTCCAATTGAAACTGCCGATGTCGCGCTTTCAGGCAAATTTTTTCAAAACGTTGTCACTTCATCTGGGGCTCTTATATAAGTATCATCTTCTTCCTAGCTCATTTTTGTGAGCTTAAAAACTGAACCAAGTGAGAGAAACTTATATCCTAGAGAGAGAAGCTCCCAATAACTCATCTTTACTCAACCAAACACTTTCCCATGAGCATCTAGCATCTTCCTAGCATCAATCAAGCATGGGTTTTGTTGTCTTTCTTGACTAGGTAATTTCTACATGTCCTAGAACCTCTTGTTTCATTCTTATGACATGTTTGCCTAGGTTTAGCATTTATTTGTTAATTAAATGCATGTCACCTTGCTTAATGTTTTTTCTAACATGTTTGAGACTTTGTTTATTGGTTGAGATGAGTTGTTTGTTGATAGCTAGCATTTAGGACCATTTTTCCCTCTAGCTAAGTCTACATGATTTTCATTTAGACATTGATTGTAGGACTCATTGATTGCATTTGTTAATTGCATTTATTGTCCTTGCCATGTTCATTGACAACTTATGTTGATTGGCTTTTGATTGACAATTCCATAATTGCATTAGTTAATTGCATGTTTTTAGTTCTTGCCATAATCATTGACAACATGTGTTGAATTGGCTTTGTTTGTTGACAATTACGTTGCTAGAGTCTCTTTGCATCTAATTGAGTCCTCATGAATGTACATATGAGAATCACGAAGCTTCACCAACGGATCCATTTCATGTTCCAGTTGGGCCAATTACAGGCAAGAGGATCAAAGAAGCATTTAATGGGGGCTGATTCTGAGTTGGCTGAAGTCCAAGTTCAGTCCACATGAAGATCAAAATCTGCTGAACTTCGTAGGCCTCTACAGAGTGCATCTGAAGTCGGATTGTCTATTATAATATGTTTCGAAAAGCCCAAGACGAGCCCTATAGATGTTATGAACTCCGTCATCCGTACAGATCACAACAGGCCCAATTCGGTCATCTATCTTGTTGCGCGAAGACTTGAGCTGTACGAAGAGGCGACCCGGGCTGAACTTCGTGGGCCTCTACAGAGTGCATCTGATTCGGATTGTCTATTATAATATGTTTTCAAAAAGCCCAAGACGAGCCCTATAGATGTTATGAAGACGTCGTCATCCGTAACAGATCACAACAGGCCCAAATTCGGTCATCTATCTTGTTGTGCGAAGACTTGAGCTGTAACGAGAGCTGGACGCCGGGCTGAACTTTGTGTGGCCTCTACAGAGAGCATCTGAAGTCGGATTGTCTATTATAAATGTTTTCGGAAGCCCAAGACGAGCTCTACAGATGTTATGAAGACTTCGTCCTCCGTAATAGATCACAACAGGCCCCAATTAGCCATCTAGTTTGTTTGCGCGAAGACTTGAGCTGAGGAGTCCGAATTTCAGCATATTTCCTAATAAAGAGCTGATTATGGTGTGAGATACAAGCTAGGGTTGGAGATTCCGAATTTTAGCATATTCCATATTTTTAATTATTTCCCAAATAAATAGTTGATTTGTTTCCCAAACAAAGTCACTAGTTGCTAGTTTTTTTTCTTTTACTTTCCTAATTGTAAGGCAATTATTGCTGAGTAGTTTATTTCCTTTTTCTTTTGTCGTCTAGGTTTAGATATTTTCTTAGTATTTAAAGGACGCATTGATGTATTATTTTGAAGAGATTAGACTTTGAATAAATATTATTTGAGAGAACTTTTTCTCTTGGTTCTTCATGAACTATGAACTTATCAAGGTTCTACCTGTGGCGTTCAAAACCTTGACTTATCACTCACCTTCTTTCCTCTTTCTTGAGTGTGGCGTCTACAACCTTCTTGATATCGTTGGTTCTTATCTCCATATAGATAATGGGTCACGGTCCTTTATTTTCTTTGTTTTCATAAACTTGAATTAGAAAACGATCCTTCGTTACCATATATTGGTTCCGGTCTCACTACTCTTGGTGAGGTTCATATCAGTTGGTATCAGAGCTTTGGTTTCTAAATCAGGTTTGATCTATCCTTTTTTATGTTATTATTATTATTTTTTTTTTCGTTTGTAAAAAAAAAAAAAAAAAAAAAAGTTGATCAGATTCCAAGTCAAAAAAAAAAAAAAAAAAAAGTTTGTTCAATCTGTTACCCAAAAAAAAAAAAAAAAAATGTCTGACGATGTACAACGTGACAATGTTTTTTACACCCGATGTCATGTAATGATAAGGTGTAGCATGATTATTGATGGTGGTAGTTGTACTAACGTTGCAAGCACAACCATGGTTAACAAATTAGGATTGCCAACGATGTTGCATCCTAAGCCGTATAATTGCAATGGTTGAATGATAGGTGGGTGAGTGACTAAACAGGTCTTAGTGGCGTTCCGGATCGGTAAATATGAAGATGAAGTCTTGTGTGATGTGGTACCAATGCATGCGACCCTATCCTTTTGGGGCGCCATGGCAGTTTGATAGGCGTGCAACTCATGATGGTTATACAAGATTACTCTTTTGTACTCAATAAAAAACGAATCACTCTTGTACCCTTAACCCCAATACAGTATATGAAGATCAATGAGGTTAAAGAACAAGAGATGTAAAAGGAGAGTGAGAGTTCAAAAGAAAGAGAGATCGAAACAGCAAAAAAAAAAAAAAGTGAAAAAGAAACCAGAAAATTATGCTATTGAGGAAAGAAAGAGTGAAAAAGAAACAGAATTTTTGTGAGTGGAAAAAAAGAGTGAAAAAGAAACAGAATTTTTTGCTCATGATGAAAAAAAAGTGAAAAGGAAATAGAAATTTTCGCTAGTGAGGAAAAAAAAGAGAGATCAAAAAGGCATTGTTTTCAAATCAGCCAACTTCTTGGCCTAGTGTTCTTGTTTCTCTTTGCAGTGTTTTGATGAAGTGTCACAGGCTATCACAACATTACGGTGAAGATTCGAGACGAATCCTTTTGAAGAGAGGGGGAATGATGAGAATCAAGAAGCTTCACCAACGGATCCATTTCATGTTCCAGTTGGGCCAATTACAAGGGCAAGAGGATCAAAGAAGCATTTAATGGGGGCTGATTCTGAGTTGCTGAAGTCCAGTTCAGTCCACAGAAGATCAAATCTGGCTGAACTTCGTAGCCTCTACAGAGTGCATCTAAGTCGGATTGTCTATTATAATATGTTTTCGAAAAGCCCAAGACGAGCCCTATAGATGTTATGAAGACTCCGTCATCCGTAACAGATCACAACAGGCCCAATTCGGTCATCTATCTTGTTGCGCGAAGACTTGAGCTGTACGAGAGCTGGACGCCGGGCTGAACTTCGTGGGCCTCTACAGAGTGCATCTGAATCGGATTGTCTATTATAATATGTTTTCAAAAGCCCAAGACGAGCCCTATAGATGTATGAAGACTCCGTCATCCGTAACAGATCCAACAGGCCCAAATTCGGTCATCTATCTTGTTGTGCGAAGACTTGAGCTGTACGAGAGCTGGACGCCGGGCTGAACTTTGTGGGCCTCTACAGAGAGCATCTGAAGTCGGATTGTCTATTATAATATGTTTTCGGAAGCCCAAGACGAGCTCTACAGATTTATGAGACTTCGTCCTCCGTAATAGATCACAACAGGCCCAAATTAGGCCATCTAGTTTGTTGCGCGAAGACTTGAGCTGAGGTCCGAATTTCAGCATATTTCCTAATAAGAGCTGATTATGGTGTGAGATACAAGCTAGGGTGTGAGGATTCCGAATTTTAGCATATTCATATTTTATTATTTCCCAAATAAATAGTTGATTTGTTTCCCAACAAAGTCAACTATTGCTAGTTTTTATTCTTTTCTTTCCTATTGTAAGGCAATTAATTGCTGAGTAGTTTATTTTCCTTTTCTTTTGTCGTCTAGGGTTTAGATATTTTCTTAGTATTTAAAGGACGCATTGATGTATTATTTTGAAGAGATTAGACTTTGAATAAAATATTTTTGAGAGAACTTTTTCTCTTGGTTCTTCATTGAACTATGAACTTATCAAGGTTCTACCTTGTGGCGTTCAAACCTTGACTTATCACTCACCTTCTTTCTCTTTCTTGAGTGTGGCGTCTACAACCTTCTTGATATCGTTGGTTCTTATCTCCATATAGATATGGGTCACGGTCCTTTATTTTCTTGTTTTCATAAACTTGAATTAGAAAACGATCCTTCGTTACCATATATTGGTTCCGGGTCTCACTACTCTTGGTGAGGTTCATATCAGTACATGTAGGCATTATTGATAACTAGAATGTTGATTTGCATTATAACACCTAGTTAAGCATTTAGTGTAGCCTAGCACTATTTGCATTTTGGATATTGTCATATATTCACATAGGTTATTGATCTCTTTTGAGAGTTAAATCTTGTGACTACTAGTGTGTAATGCTCAAGCAAATGGACTAGGTTCACTTTTAAAAGCCTGCAGGTAGTAGTGGTGGGTTATAGACCGTGAGAGGTTGAGATTAACCTAGGTTGTAAACACCATTGCAATTAGTGGATTCGAGGTTCGTGTGTGGCGCACATAACAGCCCAAGGTTTTTCCCATGTGAGTTTCCACGTAAAAATCAAGTGTTCTTTACTTTCTGCACTTTACACTTGATTTTCATTGTTTATTGCATTGGGTTAATAGTGATTAATTTTGACTAATCGAAAATTGGTAATAATCGATTAACAACCCATTCACCCCCCCCCCCCCCCCCCCCCCTAGGTTGTTTAGACACACACGAGTATATATTTTCAATTGGTATCAGAGCGGGTTCCTAGACATACTTAGGTGATCCTTGCTCTTGCTTATGTGTCTTGCTTTTGTGTGTTTTGATTGCTATATTCATTTGCATACATTTACCCAAACACTATGAGTGAATTTGGGACTAGCAAAGAGGGAGCGTCGAGCGTGAGGCCACCATTGCTCAAGGGTGACAATTACTCCTCATGGAAGGGGAAGATGGAGTCCGATCTATTAGCGATAGACAATAGGGTATGGATTGTGATTGAGGATGGATTCACACCTCCAACCGTGACCGCCGAAGATGGAAGCATTATGCCCAAGCCCAAGGCTCAATGGAGTACCGAAGAGTTTGAAGCTTCAAAGTGGAACAACAAGGCCGTGCATGCCTTGCTTAGTGCAATGGATGAGAGTTAATATAAACTCATCCAATCACCAAAAATGCACATGAAGCTTGGAAGATCCTGGAGATGGCATATGAGGGAACCGAAGTGGTGAAAGACTCTAACCTCCAAGTGCTCCAAACCTTATTCGAGACTATTAGGATGGAGGAGCATGAGTGCCTAAATGACTTTCAAGTGAAGTTGATGGACATCGTCAATCAAAGCCATCAACTAGGTGACCCGTACTCGAATAGGAGGATTAGGCAAAAGATCATGAGGTCACTACCTCCTAGATTTGAATCCAAGGTGACGGCACTTGAAGAAAATGTTGACTTCAAGAAGATGAAGCCGAGTGAAGTAATTGGAAGGCTTCTTACCTATGAGTCTAGAAAGGCTCTTACCTCCTCATCTCCTAAGAAGCAAAAGGGAATAGCCTTGAAGACCTCCAAAGTTGAAAAGGAGGATGATGACTCGGATGAAGACATGGCTCAAATGGTGACAAGATTCAAGAAGTTCTTGAGGCTACAAAAGAATGACTCCAAGAAGGTTGAGCCAAGCCAAGAGAAGTCTTTGATAGGACCCCGATTTACCAATCACACAGCGGAAGATTTTTTAAAAAGAATTATTTCATAAAGAAATACTACGATTGATAAACCCTAGGATCTATTTTTTGGAACAGTAAAACAAAAGAATCGAAATCAAAACATATAAACAAAAGAGAAGAAACAATTTTCTTCATACCTATGTAAGAGGTTCCTTCACTTTAATACGATCTGCTCCTGATTTGAACCACTTGATCTTCCTCGCTATCTCCCGGAACTGGTACAGCGTGTGGGCACATCACGGTATTCAGGAACCTGTATGGAAGAAGAAGAAGAGAAGAACACATAAAAACAACTCTTGTTGTTTGTATGTCTTAGGTTAGGCCACACAAAAAGAAAACTTTAAAAAAATCTAAATTTTTTCTTTTTCTTTTTTCCTTCTTGGCCGCCGCACCCCACCTTTTTTTTCTTTTTCTCTTCTTGCGTGTTGGTGTGTTGATCTCTGTTGTTCTTATCACTCACTTTATCAATATATATCATATATATATTTATATATCTTTTGATAATTTCAACTGATGATATTTTTAATTTAAAACAAAATCTTTATTTTATTTGATTAACAAATATCATCTGATCATTTGTATTTAAACTATTTAAATTCAAATTTAATATTTAATTAATTAAAAATAAGATAATCATATTATCCCATTTTTCAAATATAAATATCAAATAACACCCTCCATCAATAATTAATAACATAATTAAATTCATTAATTGAATAATCTTATTATTTAATTAATTCTCGAATAAATGTGTCACTTTCTTAACACAATTAATTGGACAATCCAATTAATTAACCGTGACCCTTGTTACCTAAATCGATCGGGCTAGCAAGGGGACCTAATGGACCCACAGTATTTTGAGCTCCAATAATCCTTAGAAATAATTAATTAAACTATTTAATTAATATTTCATGATTATTAACTTCGGTGTTATTCCACTAAAAACCCGAAGCTGCACTCTCTCAACCGTAGACATTTTTACACAAACCAATAACTCTTAGTGTCGATCGATATAGCTATTACATATGGTATAATCCTCCACAAGTAGTTCATAATTAGAAGCTGGGTCATAATGTCCGTTATACCCCTCTAATTATATCTTTCCTTTAAGTACCATTGATTCTCTAATGAACTAATAAATCCTACATTCCTTACGGAATTAGGAGAGCGCTCATATTGTTCAAGCCCCGAATCAACCCTTAAAGGAACTACCATCTACTTCTTGCAATAAGGAGTGTATTCCACTATTGTGTACAAACCTTCCCAGCCACAAGCCAAACCGCGATCCCAACATACGGAGCATATTGATCAGGAATGCAACTCCGACCTCACCCATGGTATATCAAAGACCACGATCTAACCTGAAGGAGTTGATAACACACTCAGGATTAAGATCACCCACATATAGCCATCATTAGTTGATATATATGAATCTCATCGTTAAACGGATCTTAGTGAGAGATTCATATAGATCATGGCCCAGTCCTACATGATCACATCATACAAGGTGCCTCCATTCTTATATCTCCATATGAATGATCCAGGATAGGATCACCATACACTACGAAATAGACCGCAGCTGTAGATTAACCACAAATAAAGTACCCAGCTTTATTTGCTATCTACGGACTCTTTAGATTGCTCATTTCAAACTGCATCCATCTGTATATGACACTCATATACTCAGTTTGAAATTACATCTGGTAATCTTAGATGTTAAGTGCACATGTTATATATATCAAGTATGATACAAAATGAATGAATATACTACTTCTTTTATTTATGTTCAAATCATATTTACAAATTACAAGCTTTAGGGCAAAAAACTCCAACAATCTTCAAGAAAAGGTATTCAATGCTTTGAATGTGGAGGATATGGGCATATCTACAAGGTTTTTTCTTTTTGGGTAAATAAATAGTATCATAGAAAGAGGAAAGAATGTACAAATACAAGGGGCATACCCTAGGAAACAAAGAAACCAGAGCACTAAGGCCCAAAACAAGCTCAACAAAAAGCTCAAAAACAACAAGCTCATAAACAAGAGCTAAACAAAAGCTTTAACAAACCAAAAAAACACTAAAGAAAGCAAACAAACAGTCAACAACACAAGCTCATATCTCCAAGGTTTGTAGTAACTTGAAGAACAATATAAATGGAAAGGAGATGGCCACCTCGTCAAGTGATAGTGAGAGTGTAGAAGATTCCTCAAGTGATGAAGAGCTTGTAAATTACTACACGGCCTTTGGAGCCTCTCATGTAGATGTTGGAGAAGAAGGCAAAAATGCCTCTGTTTGTGACCTTGAAGAAGGAGTAGATGAAAAGGTAGCTAGAAGTGCGATTGATGTAGCTACGCAAAGGGAAGTTGCTTGTATGACATCAAATGGCCAAGGCAAAGGTCTTGATGAGGAAGTTGACTCAATTAGTGAGAGGCAATGTGATGAGTGTTGCTCATACTCATGTGATGATGATAACTCCGACTTGGAGAGTTTTGACAACAAGGAAAGAATGAGTTATGAGGATTTTATGACATTCTTTTATGACTCCTTGAAGAAGAAAAAGAAGGAGATTTTTGTGTTGAAGGAAGATAATCTTCAACTAAGAGAAAAGGTGATTCTCTTAGATGAGGAAGTAAAACTTGTCAAAGAAAATAAGGACAAGTTGAAGAAAGAGCTTGAAGAAGCAAGGATGTCACTTGCTAAATTCACTTCAAGTACGAAGAAGCTCAACATTATGCTAGGTTGTGGGAAGATGCCTAGTGACAAGAAAGGCCTAGGGTTTGTTGATGAGAAAGCCACACCATCATCCAACAAGACAACTTTTGTGAAGGAAATTGTTCCTAAGTTGCCTCCTCAATCTTCTTACCATAAGAAGACTCTTGAAGTTGGTGAATCTTCTAAGAGTGCTCCCTTAAGGAATGTCAAGGAAAAAGGGATGAGGCATCTAGAAGTTTTGAAGAAGGCTAAGATCATGCAACCTCAAGCTCAAGGAAAAAGCTTAGCTTCACCTCCTCAACACCCTAGGAGGAAGATTGATCTTGGAGAATTATCCAAGAATGGCCAAATGAAGATGCCAACAAAGGGTAAAGCTCAATCTCAACATTCAAAAGCTCTACACCCAAGCTTTGCATAACCAATGAGGCACATTCAACCAGCTCAACCACCTCAACAAGCTACACCATAAAGGTACCACCAATTGGCTCAAGCTCCAAAGAGAAGCAAACTGATGCACCATCAAAGACAACCTCATCAACATGGCAATGCTTCGATGAGATCACAACGCAATGGTATAAATTCTTACTTTGTTCCTACTTGTCATTTTTGTGGTATGATTGGTCACTTAAGACCAATTGCTTTCAATATATTAAGAGGTGTAGGTTACAGAGCATGAAAGAAAAGCGGTTGAAAAAAAGGGCAAGTTTGCATAAACCTAGGGAACCTAGAAACATGTCTATGACCAATAGAAATGATAAAGTGGAACGTAGGTGGGTTAGAAAGAATGAACCCGCTTGCCATTGTGCCAATGTGATACCCGTAGATGCTACTAGGTCCAAGGACTTGGTAAGTCTATAGGGGGTCATGCCTCCTTTTGACTTGGTTGGAATTGACCTTATGAGGGGAGCTCAAACAAAGAGAGCAAACTTGTATGAATTGTCATATGCAAAAAGTTGATTAAATTTATGCTCTTTTGATAATTGCTTGAGATTGTTGGTTGCTCATATATGCTTATATGTTCCTTTTTCATAATAAATGTGCACAATTGCTTTAATTGCAATCCATGTCATATTTATGCTCAAACATGCATTTTTGGACTAGGAGAATTATTTGGGAAAGTACATATGAATGACCCATAATTTATCTCCATGACATGAGAATTTTATTACATGCTTAAAATGATATGCATGAAATGTTTTTGATTGTTTATATGCAAAATATGTGTGAAAAGCAAATGAGAAGACTAAAATCAATAAGGATCTCGTATCCACTTAATCAATAAGGATTTTATATCCAAATTAGTCTTCTCTCTCTTCTTAAAGGTGTAAACAAGGCTACTATCATACGAATGTTTAATCTGAAAAAATCAAATAGGACCTTTGAATCCATGTCGATTGAAACCGCCCTTTTTGACCTGATCAATTTTCAAAATAGGTCATGATCGGCAGCCTGACCACCGAATTAACCGCCATTGGAATATGGGTTTCTGTCCCACATTTGGTGGTTTGCATCAGCGGCCATAATTTGATCGTCGATTCCTTCCAGTGTTGACAGTTGGAATTCTACGGTTTCGTTCGACGGCCTAACCGCCAATTGAAACCGCCGATGTCGCGCTTTCAGGCAAATTTTTTCAAAACGTCGTCACTTCATCTAGGGCTCTTATATAAGTATCATCTTCTTCCTAGCTTGTTTTTGTGAGCTTAAAAACTGAACCAAGTGAAAGAAACTTATATCTTAGAGAGAGAAGCTCCCAAGAACTCATCTTTACTCAACCAAACACTTTCCCATGAGCATCTAGCATCTTCCTAGCATCATTCAAGCATGGGTTTTGTTATCTTTCTTGACTAGGTAATTTCTACATGTCCTAGAACCTCTTGTTTCATTCTTATGACATGTTTGCCTAGGTTTAGCATTTATTTGTTAATTAAATGCATTTACCCTTACTTAATGTTGTTTCTAACATGTTTGAGACTTTGTTTATTGATTGAGATGAGTTGTTTGTTGATAGCTAGCATTTAGGACCATTTTTCCCTCTAAGTCTACATGATTTTCATTTAGACATTGATTCTAGGACTCATTGATTGCATTTGTTAATTGTATTTATTGTCCTTGCCATGTTCATTGACAACTTATGTTGATTGGCTTTTGATTGACAATTCCTTAATTACATTAGTTAATTGCATGTTTTTAGTTCTTGCCATAATCATTGACAACATGTGTTGAATTGGCTTTGTTTGTTGACAATTAGGTTGCTAGAGTCTCTTTACATCTAATTGAGTCCTCATGTATGTACATGTAGGCATTGTTGATAACTAGAGTGTTGATTTGCATTATAACACCTAGTTAAGCATTTAGTGTAGCCTAGCACTATTTGCATTTTGGATATTGTCATATATTCACATAGGTTATTGGTCTCTTCATTGAGAGTTAAATCTTGTGACTACCGGTGTGTAGTGCTTAAGCAAATTGGATTAGGTTCACTTTTAAAGGCCTGCGGGTAGTAGTGGTGGGTTATAGACCGTGAGAGGTTGAGGTTAACCTAGGTTGTAAACACCATTGCAATTAGTAGATTCGAGGTTTGTGTGTAATGCACATAATAGCCCGTGGTTTTTCCCGTGTGGGTTTCCACGTAAAAATCAAGTGTTCTTTACTTTCCGCACTTTACACTTGATTTTCATTATTTATTGAATTGGGTTAATAATGATTAATTTTGACTAATCGAAAAATTGGTAATAATCGATTAACAACCCACTCACCCCCCCCCCCCCCCCCCCCCCCCCCTCTAGGTTGTTTAGACACACGCGAGTATATATTTTCAATTAGTATCAGAGCAGGTTCCTAGACATACTTAGGTGATCCTTGCTCTTACTTGTGTGTGTCTTGCTTTTGTGTGTTTTGATTGCTACATTCATTTGCATACATTTACCCAAACACTATGAGTGAATTTGGGACTAGCGAGGGAGCGTCGAGCATGAGGCCACCATTGCTCAAGGGTGACAATTAACATGCAATAAAAGTAAAGGGGGATGGTCACGAACAAACTAAACTAAGATTACACTAGGATTGACTAAGATGGCAATAACTAAATAACAACTAAATTAACATTAACTAACTAAACTAACTACACTAACAAGCTTACTAAATCAATTAACTAATTAACACTAATTAACTAAACTAAACTAATTACCAACTAAACTCATGAATGGTCATGGAAGAGTTTAGTTGTGAGATGGTAAAGGCATGGAAATGCTAGGAAATAGTTTTCATGCAACAAATCCAATTCCTAGTTGATAGCAAATAAGCTTACACAATTGGTATTAACCAATCTTACCTAGGATAAGACACATACACAAATAATCATTCATGCATGCTATTGATATCTCAATAGTCTAAATCCTATTACATATCAATTAATTGGTTAATCAATTAACATCCATCTATTAAGCTCAAGCAAATATACTAATCAACCAAAATATGAATAATATTACAATCCCACCAATATTCCAAACATAAACATGTAGTAAAAATACAACAACAATAACAACAAGCTAAAGTAAACAAAAGAGATAAAGAAGACCACCAATCTCTTGTGATGTCTTCAAGCTAGCTAGGCTTCTCCTTATCTTTCCAAAGCTTGGAGTCAAGAGGTGTTGAGAGTGAGAGTGAGAGTGAGAGTGTAGGGTTATTTGCACCCAATGGGTTTTATCCCTTTAGGCAAGTCTACAAGAGACCAGACTTTGTTATTGAACATGGATTCAATCTCAGATTGCATTGCCTTTTGCAAATGGCGACAATCAACATCTTCCATTGCTTCCTTATACGTGTAGGGATCATCATCGTCCGAGAGAATCTCAACTGATTCTCCCAGACTGATGTATCTCTCGGGTTGTCTACTAACCCTTCCACTACGACGAGGAATGGTAAGTTGTTGATTTTGTGATGGTGCGGAACTCACAATTGGGATAGGTTGTGTAACCTCTTGTGGAATTGTATCTCCTGACATCTCATTCAGGACAATTCTACTTTTAGGTACAAAATCATTCATATAGTCCTGTTCCAAAAATTTAGCATTTGTAGAAATAAATACTTTAAGATCTGAAGGACTATAGAAATAATATCTTTTAGTTCCTTTTGTATACTGATCGAACCGAAATTGGTACGATTTTGGCCCTCATTCCCATTTCCTTATGCTTGAATCTCAAGCATTTCCCCATGCTTTAATGTTGTTAATTAAGTATTTTCAGGTATTTATAAAGTTGAAGGGCATTGAAGTAATTTGGTGAAACTGGGGGCAAAAGTGTAAAGTATGAGGAAAGATTGAAGTAATTGTGAATATGGAAGAGATCAGGGGAGCGTTCCGTAATTCGCCACTCAAATCACAGCAGCGTGCCGCCTCATTAAGTTAAATGGTGTGTTTAGGCGTGGTTTGGGCCTCTAAATACAACTCAGCCCACTACTGATTACACCCCAAAGAAGACTAGTAACTTGAGCCCAAGCGAACCTCATCATATTTCTAAGCATCCCCTAGATTTGTCAAGGGACCAAGCCCGTGTGCACCCCAGCCCGTGTGCACCCCAGCCTGTTTCTAAGCACACCCCATCTTTTTCGTCCTTCCATATTCTTCCTCCAACAGTCGACAACCATTGATGCCTCAAACCCTAGCTGTAACCGTCGCCGTTTCCGGTGAATCCTGGCCTATCTCTGGTTGATTTCTGCCCCAATCGAACAGCGAGCACATCGCCGGCCCATTCGGCACCATTTCAGGTCACCAAACTCCACCATGTTCCAGCTGTAATCTTCCAATCATGCCTCCACTGTCGCCCCTTGCCAAAACCATGACACCTCCATGAAATCGGTCCAAACATTTGTCGTGGTTTGCTCGTTCAATGTCGCCACAACGACATGGGGTTGTTTCTAGACCTGAGAGTGTCGCCACCAATGTCACCCTTGCTTGTCGCCACAAAGCCAAACCGTGACAGCCATTGTGTCATCTCTGATTGGTGGAATTTGGCACAAAAATTACAGAATGGCCCCTTGAGGGGCCAAAATGGCAATTTGCCAAGTTAAGGGGTGGTTTGGTAATTAGCCACTCATGACCTGATTTGAAAACACTATAAATTCATCCTATTTTTCCTTTGAAAAACATACCTGTTCAAGCAAGAAATTCCTTCTTCCACCATTCCTAATCCACCCATTTCTCCTTTCCAATCTCTCAACAAACAACTAGATTACCTCACCTAAATCATTCTTCTCTTCCCATTCTCTACATTTCAATACCTTTGTTACTCACCATTACAAACCATCTATCAAGACACATCCCTCTTCCACTATTCTTTGCATAAGGAGCAATCTAAGGAAAAGAAGGAGCAAGCACTAAAGAAAGAGACCTAAGGGTGATTTCCTTATCTATCACTTCCTTTTTATTTGTTTATGACTATGTGTAACTAAACCCCTAATCTAGGGGATAGATGTGAGGAACTTGTGGTTGTGGGTAATTGCTTAAGGTATTTGTAATTGAATCTTATATGTTTTCTATTCACTTTAAATTTAGATTCTGCATATTATATGATTTGCACTGTATATCACTAGTAGATCATACTCTTGTGTGGGATAAATAGTTGTGAAACTAATCTTGGATTGACACCCTTGATTGGTTAAAGAGCTTAGTGAATAGGCTAAACTAGTGGCGGGTATATCAACCACACTAGTCTAAACCTTTATTTGTAACCAACCAATCCCACCTTGACCCCCTTTCCTTAATCGGTTAGGCATCTTGGTGGGAAGATGTTTAGTGTTCATAGTAATGACCTAAACACAACCTAGAAAACAAATGGTTATCATATATGAGATTTATCCATTAATGAGGCTTTGAAGGCATTACCCATACTCACTTGTAATTCCATCAATTCCCTAGAATCTATATTAATTGTTAAACTCATTCTCCTATCTAGTATTGTTGATATTGGACTTCTATCTATTCAATTTCTTTATATTATTGTTATTTACTTTTCTAGTTTATTATCTCTAACCAATCAAAAACCCAAAATATGATTTATGTTTTATGCACCTAGATTAGACTAACTTAGATTATATCGCAAATTGATTAATCTAACCTAATCCTTGTGGAACGAACTCTCGCTTACCGCTTTACTCGTTTTGAAAACATAGAGCTTATTGCGTAGGAATTTCATTATAAACATCTTTTGAATCGCGATTTCCTAACGACAGAAAAAACGTGTTCATATACCCCACAAATATGCATGTTTCCAAACAGGACTCCATCTTTTCTGTCTTTCCTTTTAACACATGCGCAGGACAACCAAATATCCTTAAATGTTGTAAACTAGGCTTTCACCCAGTCCACAACTGATGAGAATCAAGAAGCTTCACCAACGGATCCATTTCATGTTCCAGTTGGGCCAATTACAAGGGGCAAGAGGATCAAAGAAGCATTTAATGGGGGCTGATTCTGAGTTGCTGAAGTCCAAGTTCAGTCCACATGAAGATCAAATCTGGGCTGAACTTCGTAGGCCTCTACAGAGTGCATCTGAAGTCGGATTGTCTATTATAATATGTTTTCGAAAAGCCCAAGACGAGCCCTATAGATGTTATGAAGACTCCGTCATCCGTAACAGATCACAACAGGCCCAAATTCGGTCATCTATCTTGTTGCGCGAAGACTTGAGCTGTACGAGAGCTGGACGCCGGGCTGAACTTCGTGGGCCTCTACAGAGTGCATCTGAAGTCGGATTGTCTATTATAATATGTTTTCAAAAAGCCCAAGACGAGCCCTATAGATGTTATGAAGACTCCGTCATCCGTAACAGATCACAACAGGCCCAAATTCGGTCATCTATCTTGTTGTGCGAAGACTTGAGCTGTACGAGAGCTGGACGCCGGGCTGAACTTTGTGGGCCTCTACAGAGAGCATCTGAAGTCGGATTGTCTATTATAATATGTTTTCGGAAAGCCCAAGACGAGCTCTACAGATGTTATGAAGACTTCGTCCTCCGTAATAGATCACAACAGGCCCAAATTAGGCCATCTAGTTTGTTGCGCGAAGACTTGAGCTGAGGAGTCCGAATTTCAGCATATTTCCTAATAAAGAGCTGATTATGGTGTGAGATACAAGCTAGGGTTGGAGGATTCCGAATTTTAGCATATTTCATATTTTTAATTATTTCCCAAATAAATAGTTGATTTGTTTCCCAAACAAAGTCAACTAGTTGCTAGTTTTTATTCTTTTACTTTCCTAATTGTAAGGCAATTAATTGCTGAGTAGTTTATTTCCTTTTCTTTTGTCGTCTAGGGTTTAGATATTTTCTTAGTATTTAAAGGACGCATTGATGTATTATTTTGAAGAGATTAGACTTTGAATAAAATATTATTTGAGAGAACTTTTTCTCTTGGTTCTTCATTGAACTATGAACTTATCAAGGTTCTACCTTGTGGCGTTCAAACCTTGACTTATCACTCACCTTCTTTCTCTTTCTTGAGTGTGGCGTCTACAACCTTCTTGATACCGTTGGTTCTTATCTCCATATAGATAATGGGTCACGGTCCTTTATTTTCTTTGTTTTCATAAACTTGAATTAGAAAACGATCCTTCGTTACCATATATTGGTTCCGGGTCTCACTACTCTTGGTGAGGTTCATATCAACAACTCATGTGGTGTTTGAGAAATTGACTTAGATGGTACATCGTTTAGAATATATATTGCAGTTTGTAAAGCATATCCCCAAAAAGAAATAGGAAGCGTTGAATAACTTAACATAGACCTAACCATGTTCAAAAGAGTTCTATTTCTCCTTTCTGCCACCCCATTTTGTTGAGGTGTACCTGGTGCAGAAAACTGAGAAATGATTCCATTATCAATAAGATATTGTTGAAACTCACCAAATAGATATTCTCCACCACGATCAGATCTTAAGATTTTTATGTGTTTCTCTAGCTGATTTTCCACTTCAGCTTTAAATGCTTTGAACATGTCAAAAGCATCTGACTTATATCTCATGAGATTCACATAGCCAAATCTAGAGTAATCATCTATGAAAGTGATGGAGTACTCATATCCACCTCTAGCTTGAATGCTCATAGGACCACATACATCAGTGTGTATTTATCCTAAACATTTAGTGGCTCTTGTGCCTTTGGTCGTAAACGACATTTTGGTCATTTTACCTTCCAAACAAGATTCACAAGTTGGTGGATCATTAACCTTTAAGTCACTTAAAGATCCATCACTAACCAATTTGTTAACCGTCTTTTTTGGCAGGGGTCCAAAGAAGAATTTTCCATCATTGCCAAGACCGCTTGGATCCCAAAGTACCAGGAGACATAGAAGCCAAGATCTTAAAGACCCTGTTACTATATAGATTTGGTACCCCGCTACAGCATTATCCTAGTACCCTGCTATCTTGACATACCGGTACCATGGTCCAACAAGAGGCAGGATATCTAGGTACCTCGACCTCTTCTAGAACCAGCCTACCAAGCAGTGAAAGTGCCAGAAGAGCAGATTTATCAAGATAAGACAGGTATACCGAATACGCCAATATCAAGCTACAAAGAAGGACGATAAAACGTCAACATTTGAATAAAAAGGAAGTTGATTCATTCCCACCACTCAAGAGTTTAATTTGAACGCGAAGTCAACTCTATCAAAATCTGCCAAAAAGGGATCACTTGATTCTAGAGATCAATCCCACGATATTCTTGCTTATTGCCAAGGAAAGTCCCATAATTGCTGAAAACCTAAACCGAATTTGTATGAGTGAATGACAAGAAATAGGATCTATATATATGACATTATAATGGAACAGAGAGGGATTGGAGGGTTCTCCTTCACGATCTTCTTCTCCAACAAGACCTCCATCCCCATCTTAATCTCCTTTTCTACTGATTACAGAAAAAGTCTATGCCAGCATATTTATTGTAAGCTCTTCAGAGCATTTATGTAGTATTATTTTGCTACTTGTGTAAACTTTCCGGAGCACGCCTTATTCATAATAATATAAAGGAAGGTCATCCTCTCCACTGGATACTACTTAGGGGTTTTTTCAGCATATGATCTTACGTGATGCTTTTTCCCCCTAGGCCAGTCCACTTATATTGTCATTCTCCCCCTTCTATCTCTTTTATTATGCATGTATGCGAGTTACACTGTCTTAGCTCTCTCCACCCATCTGCGTGACATATCATAAGCAAAGAAAGGGAAAGAACCTTCAAATTAGCTAGAAGAATCGAGGTGGTTTCATCCTTCATGACCACATATATATCACTGAAGAACTCCTATCCCTCTTCTTGCTTGCTTGCTATCTGGGTCGGGGAATTACAAAGGAGATCTAGAAAAGAGTATCGGGTACTGGGTACGAGGTACAGGATTCATAAAGAAGGATCAAAGCCCTTACTCCAACATGGGAACCCCAAGCGCCATATCTTCTCCAATGCTTGAAGTCCCGACGGGCGGAGTGATTTTTCTCCTACCTACTACACCTTACTCTAGACTTTTTATTATAAAACCATGGTACCTAGAGGTACGTACCCCTCTATAACCTACCAGGTAGCAGTTCAAGGGTGTTAATTGAAATTCCTCATCCAAAGCGAATTTTTGGTTAACACAATCTTTTAATCCTATTAAGGTTAATATGACCTAGGCAAAAATGCCATAGGTAGGTTTCATCTTTTAATAATTTTACTCCTTTATGATTAGGTTGTTTTAATTCTATGTCTAATAAGTGAGAGATATTTCTATGTAAATAGAATAAACCGTTTTCTAATGTACCTTTGCAAATAATTTGTCATTCTTACTAACAATAAAATCTTTATTAAAAGTAACCGAATATCCAAAATTATTTAAACAAGAAACTAAAATTAAATTCCTCTTGAATTGAGGTACATAATAAACGTCTATTAAATCTAAATGCCTAAAAGAATCTAGATTAACTCTAATATCTCTTACTGCATTGGCAGACACCAACTCTCCGTTGCCTAAACGCAAGTTGATTTCATTCTTACTCAGCCTTCTCCTTTCCTGGAACCCCTGCAAGGAATAACAAAAATGATTAGTGGCTCCAGAGTCTATGATCCAAGAATCTGTAGAATCTGCCAAAAAACATGTTTCAAGATAATTAACATTACCTTGTTCCTTTTTTTTCTGAGACTTTGGACAATTACTTTTCCAATGTCCCTTTTCACCACAAAGGAAGCACTTCCCTTTGATCTTGGCTACTTTCTTGGTCTCCTTCTTAGTAGGCCCAAGTTGCTTTTTCTTCTATTGTTTCTGGACCTTCTGACGGGTCTTAACAATAGCAACTTTACCAACCATATGAATCTCTTAACCCTTGTTTTTCACAAGGATCTTTTCAGCGCTTTGAACATCTTGCATCAGGCCTTGCAAGCTGTATTCCTTATTGTTCAAGGTGTATTCCAACTTGAACTGATCAAAGGAATCTGACAGTGAGTTAATAATCATGTCAATTTTTGTCTCACCATCTATCTCAGCACCATTAAGTTCTGCAATATTGAGATGTGCTATGATTTTCATCATGTGATCTTTCACAGCCTGTCCAGGTTTCATTCTAAGATTCATAAAAGCAGTCACTGCTTCTCTCTTAGTCGACCTAGACCTCACAGCAAACATCTCCTCTAGAGACATCATTATATCAGCAGCAGACTCCATTCCTTCATGCTGCTATTGCAACACGTCGGAAATGGTGGCCATAATGTAACATTTGGCCATATCATCTGAAGTCTTCCACTGCTCATACTCGTCTCTTTGCACAATATTAGATTCATTATTAGGAGCAGGTGGTTTAAGAGTAGTTAGAACGAACTTATGTTTTTCAGCTTGCAGCAACAACCCAATTTTGATTTTCCATGTGACATAATTATCTCTAGTTAAAGTATTATCTTTCAGGATGTTCATTAGGGATGGGGCCATGATTTCTGAATAAAAACAAAAATATATATAAGTAAATAATCATGATAAAGCATTTTCAAATATTTATCTTGAATTAAATAAATAACTCAATCATAAAAATTCAACGGTGATCCAACAACACCCATAAATGTTACACCTCCTTTGAGAGTTTGTACCATTTATTAGCTGGACTAGGTCCCACCTAATTGTTAACATAACAACCAGCGTTTTCAATTTTTGCCTTGCGATTTTATTGACACGAACTCTTGGGAGGATATCAATAAAATCACATTGAGTGTGTTACCAAGATATCGACACTCAATATTTGAGAGTAGATCTCGTTTGAGTCAATTGTCTAGTCTATCCTTGTAAGGAAGTATTTTGCTAAATTCCATTCATGGACACCCCTTGGGGGGTTATCAATAAAACATAAAGCTCAACTAACCTTGGAGGTCATAGGTGTTGCAAAACACCTTCTCCTCTCAATTATTTAAGGCGTGTGATTAAATTCCATAGAATGATTTACCAAGTTATCTAGATGCCAATTAGATACCTAAATCATTCAATGCATGTTCATACCAAAAGAGATATATGAGTGGCACTCCTATTCTATATGACATGTTATCAAACAATAACAAATATTGTAATATTTATGCAAAAATAAATAGCCACAATTTTGGTCCATCCTAGAAAAGCAAGTAAATTACATTTGTTGGAAATACAAAATATCCTTTCTTGGCGAACAAGTCTTCAAGCAGCCATCGTCCACTCGTGCACCCCTTGGCTGCCTCCTATAAGCGTGCGCACCCCACAGCTCCATAAAGGGCTGCCGTGCGCAGCCCATGACATCCATAGGGCTGCCATGCGCAGCCCATACCACAACAAGCGCGGCTGCGTGCTAACTTGCACGCACGCTTGTTGCTATGGTGCGCACGGTATCAAGTTTGTTCCAGTTGCTTCCAATTCTTCAAATATTCGAATCTTCGATGCTTGAATATATTACAGCAATATTTAAACAATAAAATTACTGCAGAATTTTTTATTTTATTTTTATTTTTACTGCAGAATTTTTAATACAATAAAAAAAACTGCACTATTTTAATACAATAAAAACTGCAGTATTTTTAATACAAAAAAATAAAAGAGAACTTAGCAACTACCAAGAAGGAATTATGGCGATGATAGTCCACCCTTCTTGTTACAATTCCGAAACAAAAATACATTGAAATTCTAGGACCAAAATCCAGCAACAACAAATCATATAATAATAATATCATATATAAATCCATATATTCCAATGTAATTATATATGAGAATACCTAGAGTGTCATCTCTTTCTAAAACATGCATAATCACAATAAAAAGAAATAGATTCACGTATATATACATTAATTAATTAAGGGGTACAACCTAGCTCTGATACCAATTGCAGGGAAAAACACATGCACGCAGCGGAAGCGAGACTAAAGTAGGTTTTAGTATGTTTTAAAAATTTTCTTTAAGATGAACCTTAACCCTTTAATTAATTAACATATAACCAAAAGTATCGTACCTTTGTTGCGTGATCTGATTGACGTTGCATCGATGGTAATCCGCAAGATCTTCCAATCCAATCACGAACGTTAATCACCTAGGAGCGTGGTCTCCCTTTCTTTGAATTGTGTACCTAAGAATGGATAACAAAAACTTTTCCTTTTTCGTTAGTCACTAAACCTCCAAGAGATAACAAAGAACGTTCCGGTCACTTTTGAATTCTCAATCTAATGATCGAAACTTGCGTGAACCTTATTCGAAGTTGTGCACAAAGCCTATTGATGTATAAGCTACTAGTGCACTATCAAAATAAAACAATCTCTTCTCTTTTTCTCTCTTGGCCGAATTCTCACACTAATCTCTAGAGTTGGATTTTTATTTTTCTCAAGCAAAAGAAAATAACTCTCAAGCCTAGCAACTAGGGTGGCCGAATTCTATAACTTCTAATATATAGGGTGGCCGAATTCCTTGTTCAAAAACAATTAGGGTTGCCGCATTCTATGATAGGTAATTAGGGTGGTGGCCGAAACCCTCCTTGCTAGGGGATTTGTGTTTCACCAAAATATCTATCAACCTTAAAATCCTAACCCTAATCCAACTCTTTAATGTATTATTTAATTATGACTATATCAAAAGACTTCCTAATTTAACTAGATAAATAAAATCCTTTTATTTATCTTCTTATCAAATAAGGTCTTTTATTCTCATTATACTACTAAGAAACATATTTCCTAGTCAGAAAAAGATTTTGATTCTTAATTAAATAATTAACTAATAAATTAATTAATTTCCATTTAATCAAATAATAAAATAAAATAATATTTTAAACTAATAATTTAGCCTTGCCACCCATATAATGGGCCAAATATTATTTTTCCATTTTATTAAATCCATTGGACCTTAATCAAAAAGTTCACATGTGAACTAGGCCCATTCTTACTAAAAGAAACAAGTCCACATGCCTTAATACAATTCTAGATGGACCCATAAATTAGTCCGGTAGAATATATCAAGTGATCCATGCAAGTCTGTGTGGATTGGGGATCTTGGCAAGCTATCTAAATTTAAGCTTCAATAGACATAACCCAATTACAATCAACAAATGATTCACTTAGGTTCGATCTATTAATTTTAGTTCATTCCACTAAAGAACTAAAATTGCACTCTTAAAGAAAGATAGAATAAGTAAAAGTTCCTCATTCATACCCTAAACAATTTTATTGGAGATAGTGAATCCTCGTTAATAATATCAGTAATCGCCAAGAGCTTATAGACCGCCTATAACTCTCCTAGTTACCATATTTACTCATATGATCATATTTTGAACTTGGATATTCCGACTTGTCCAGAAGCCATGTTTTCAATAGACACTATCGAAAACTCAACGTTGAGATTTAATATCCAATACCTCAAAACATCCATATGATGATATTATACTCTCATTTAATAAATGGAGCCACAATATCCATATCTATAAATGAAGTCCTCTATCGATTGACAAATGAATACCACCAAACTATCGAGGATAGACTATGCTATATAATCGTACTCATTGATAGCTCAAATGATAACACTTGTAACCATAAGTCCATCATTTATCTTAGGATTAAGATAGACTCTCCGATTGTCCTCATAATGAAAAGACTTTTATCTACTGACGGTTCTAGATAAAGTATTTCATTGTGATCCTATTCAATGCACCTAGTGCACTAGATTCTTTTACTCAAAACCACTTTGATGATTTAGACTCATCATAACACATTTGATCACACTCAAATGCTAGCAAAAGAATCTACAACTTTAATAATATAAAGGTGCCCAACCTTTACCTTAAGTTGTGAACATTTATTCAAGACTAACTAAAGAATTGTGTATACCTCATACATATCCAGATGTATGAACAATTCTTCTTTTCTCATAGTCTTTTGACCTTATGATTATTTACTTTTGACAATTATAATATTCAAACTATAAATGCTATAAGATTTGTTAAAACAGAAATCACTTTATTAATATGATAAGATTGTCAAAAATAATATTACACTCTTGCTATTAAGCATAATCCTAACAGATACACCCATTGATGCTACCAATTTTTGAAGTGTTGTGGGTTCTTTACAATATCTCACATTTACAAGGCCCAATATCGTGCATGCTGTTAATCGAGTATGTAAATTTTTTAGTAAGCCAACACTAGTACATTTGATGGTTGTTAAACATATATTACGGTATCCAAAAGGAACTAAGCACTATGGCTTACGTTATCTCTCCACAAGTCCTATTTCGTTGTATAGTTTTAGTGATGCGGATTGGGCTGGTTATCCTACAACACGAAGAAGCACCACTAGCTATTGTGTGTTTCTTGGAGCCAATTGTATCTCTTGGTGCTCAAAGAAACAACCAACCATAACTTGATCAAGTACTGAAGTGGAATATAGCTCGATGGCCTTTGCAATAGTAGAATTGACTTAGTTGACATTTTTTCTACAAGATATTGGTGTTTCTTTATTCAAGCCCCCTCAGTTATTTTGTGATAACATTAGTGCCTTGCATATGTCCGTAAATCAAATGTTTCACGCTCGAACCAAGCATATCGAGCTTGATTATCATTTCATATAGGAAAAGGTTGTTATGGGTACTCTTGTCACTCGGTTCATCTCCTCTGCATCACAACGATTAGATCTCTTCACCAAATCATTTCCAAAGGATTCTTTTGTGCTTTTTCGAACCAAGCTGGGTGTTCATCCAAGTTACCACACTGTTAGGATTTTGAGTCTAGTTGGCATTATTCTACATCAAAACATTATTTCCTTTGTATTGATTAAGTTGTCTAAATTGTACGGTTTATCAAGCTTCAAAGAAGATGGACAACGATTCAAGCAAAGTGAAGCCTTCAAGTGAAGAAAGCATTATTGGCTACAAAGGCATAATAAGACCTCATTCCTTTTACAAGGCTTAAGCGAAAACACACACACATTGCATACATTTATGTCCTTGCATCGTAGAGCTAAATTGGTATAACACATTCACACACGTGTTATAGTATGCTCATGCATGAGTCTTAAACTGACATACATTATAGAAATGCATGTACTAGGACTATCCCTAGGAAATGGAATACTTATGTGATCTTGTGTTTATTTCTTTGTGTTTTATTATTTTAGACTTGAATATGTTCTCATATGATTCCTTATTGAGCTCCGGTCATTTCGGTTACTCACTCATTAGTTTTCAAATGCAAACTAGGAAGTTACGAAACTTTACATTCTCTTACAAAGTATTGTCTTCGTAATCGTGTATCGAGTCAAATTCATAACCTTGGGTCAAAGTTTCATAGTCGTTGAAATTCCCTTAAGCTATATAGTATATTATATACCTAGAGGAGGGGGGGGTGAATAGGTATAGGCCCAAATTCTTCCAACTTAAAAAAAAAATTTGGATTACAAGAATGAAATGAACACTTAATATGTTTTAACAATTGACTAGTATGAGTCAATACATGTGAAAAACAATATACAAGAGATACAATCAATACATGATATGGAAGATAATGAAAAGTAAAGCGAAATGTGACACAAGTATTTGTACGTGGAAAAGCCTCAAAGAGAAAACATCCATGGGTTGATACCACAACCACCGGCAAAGTAATTCACTATGACGAAAAGGACTTACACACTCAAAGCTATCAACACATGATATCCACTTCAAGCTATTAGCTCCTAGTCTACCCTCGGGCCTAGTGAACCACCTAGCCTACTCCCTATCCAAGGTGTGTCCTACACCTCTAGGAAGCAACTTTCTATCCAAGACTATCAAGCCTCTAGGAAGATTTCCTTGCTTAACTATCTAGATCACAAAGATCCTAGTCAAGCTTCTCTAGCTCAACCATCCGGAATATCACACTCCTAGCTAAGACTTTTGCTTAGTTATCCGGATCCTCTTGATCATAACTAAGGCTTCTTGTTTGGTTATCCGGAACACTATCCTAGCCAAGTCTTCTTGCTGAAATTAAAGCTTCACTCACTTTAACAAGAGACTTCAACCTTTCCACAAGGCAATGATCTAAGTGATGCAAATGATGCAAATCACAATCAAATAAAGCAAGATGATCAATCAAGATATATGAATATGCTTAGAGATATTCACAACAAACAATCACAAATGTACCTAGAAATCAAAGCATGTGTATCAATAAGAACAAGATATGAATATTCAATATATAACACAAAAATCTTAGTTCTTAGATGATGAAATTAAACCTAGAAAATATCATGAGGCACATCATATATAACATTTCTAGAATCAATTTCAAGATTAGTCAAGTTTAGCTAAATTTGTTCAATTGAGATCACAAGGCTAAAACTCAACAATCAATAAATCAAACACCCCTAGAATATGATCTAACAACATTCTAAACAAATATCATCCATCAATTAGGAAGATTAAAAGAGATGATCAAAAAATAAAGTGAAAAGAAGAAGTTTCACATACAACACTTGAGTCTCGGACTGAAATCTGCCAACTGCAAAAAATCATAAACTCAAATGACTCTGAAAATACTTGGGATTTGTAGCTCTTTTCAAGACCAATATTTTTGGCTTTTGGATCACTCGATTTCGAGTTCGTAAGAGAGAGTTATGATCAAAATAAGAAACTCAAAATCATGAAGAATTCTACACGAATTTTCTTTTCAAATTTTCTTCAAGTTATATTTGGAAGGAAGGAAAATGATTTTTAAAAGAGAGATGAGGGAAAATGAAACACCCAATTGAAGTGTGCCACGTCACCTCCACGTGTGGACCGCGTGTGGCACACATGGGCAGAGAAACTGCTAGGACGTGTGGCACACATGGACACCAAGCTTGGCCGTTGGCCATGCTTGCTCCTCTTGCTCACCTCTCACGTTCTTCGGCCGTATTCGGGCTTCCGAACTCCAATTTCAAATCCATTTTTAGATTATGAATCGTGACTCTCTCACGCACAATGAAGACTACAAAACTTTGACAAAAGGTTGAGAATTCATCTCGGAAAACAACGATGAATACGCCTTGCAAAAGGAAGAAAGATCTTGATACCTTAGCATTCAAGAACGAGCTTTTCCTTTTGAAGACGACATTTGCATGAGATGTTGCTTTCCACCTTTGAAGCTTCTTTTCTTCTAGTATCACCTAAGCAACTAATCAATACAAATAAAAAGAGTTTTGCAATGGAATCAAGCCAACAAAGATCTAAGATCTTACAGTCGTCCTTGTGTGTTAGTGAGTTACGGTTTGTAATTCGAAAACATATTCGAATTCAGAGTTTGGAGGCCGAAGAACGGTCGAAGAATGCGAGGGATGCACGAGGAGAGAAGTGAAGAGGAGAAGGACCTTCAAGAGGTCCTTCATATGGAGGCGCGTGGCCACCACGGGAAGGAAGCCTCCCTGCCCCCATAGTGGCCACGCGCCTCCACGGGAAGGCAAGAGGCTGCCCCCTCTTGTGGACCCCACTTCTCTTTTCACTTTCCCTCCCATTCTCCTTTAAATATTTCCCTCTCTCTCACTTGTTCATTGTAGAAGAAAAAGTGTAGAAATTTTCTATCAAATTCTTTCAACTTCCGAACACTATAACTCTCTCATCTCTTTATCCGATTTGAGTGAATCAAATTGGAGAATCTTCGTATTGGAGTTCTCTACAAACCCCAAGCAACCTTGAGGTCATTTGATCGATTTTTCTTTTGGCTCTACACCATTTTCATGGCTGCACTTCTTGTTCTAGTTAATTGTTCAATCCTTTGTGTTTTGAGCTTGATGATCTTCAATTACCTTGGGCTTTCTTCATCTATATGTGTATCTTACTTGATCAAATGTAATTAGGTTTGAGAGCTTCAATTAAAAGCTAATTGTGCTTAATTAGAATCTTGAATGTTTTCTAAAACTTATGTTTTCACATGCTTGTGAGTTGTGTTGTGATTAGCTTTGTATCTAGGACTATTTGAGATTTGATTATGAACATTTTAATGATTAATAGTTCCTAGTTGTGCTATGTATCTTTGATTGAACATATTTTTGAATAGCACAAGTTGTATGTTTAGAGCATTTATTAGATTCAATTGATTCATTTATGAATATATGCTCTAATTGATTTCTAGAGAACTTTGTAGATCTAATCTCATTTCTCTAGCATTTTAGTTTTTGTTCTAAAGTGTTGAATATGTGCTTCATGAACATGTTTAATCTCAAGTTTTAGTTGCATGAATCAAATCTAGGATTAAAGTATGTTTGGTGATTTGACATACTCTAGATTTCGGTTTTCATGTTTTAAGACCTAGACTATTTTTGTTGTGAACTTTGCTGTCTATGTCTAGTTCTTCATGAAGTGTGCATAATCCATACATTTCATATGTTCATGCATCATTTTGTGTGATTGCATATTTTGGATTATAAACTAGAAAATCATACATTGTGTGCTCATTGTCTATTTCTAGTTTCCATAGTTCATGTTGATCATATGTTCTAAGTTGCTTGTGCTTGCATCATTTGCGTCACTAAGATCACTTGCCTTGTAAAAGGTGGAAGTCTCATATTGGAGTGGATTCTTCGATTTGAGCAAGGTAGTCTTGACTAAGAGCATGAGGCTCCGAATAGTCAAGCAAGGAAGTCTTAGCTAGAAGCAAGAGGCTCTGGATAGCTAAGCAAGAAAGTCTTGGCTAAGAGCAAGAGGCTTCGAATAGTCAAGCAATGAAGTCTTAGCTAAGAGCAATAGGCTCCAGATAGCTAAGCAAGGAAGTCTTGTCTAGGAGCACGAGACTCTAGATAGACAAGCAAGGAAGTCTTGGCTAGAAGCACGAGGCTTCGGTTAGTCAAGCAAGGATACTTTCTAGAGGCATTCGATGTGTCTCGGTTAGAAAGTAGGTAAATCTCTCTCTAGTAGTATTAAATAGGAGGGATATCCAATAGAGAGTGAGTCATGAGATTTGGTCACTTTTGAGGGTGTAGTCTTATTTAACTAGTGAAAGATAGTTTGTTGGTGGTTGTGGATTCAACCCGTGGATGTTTTCTCTTCGGAGGTTTACCACGTAAAAAATTATATGTCAAGTTTCTCTATCCTTATCTCTTTGATATTTGTTTATTTGAATCAAATTGATCTTCTATGAATTCTTATTGATAATATTTTTGTAAGTCAAGATCATTGATTTACATTGTTTCCTTTACATGTACTTGACTATATGTGCCATTTATAATATAATAGAAGTACTTGTTGATTTATGTTTTTAGTATAAATCTCTTCATGCAAAGTATAGACTATGTTTAATCTTTCAAATTGAATATGCTCATCAATAGTCTATATGTACTTGTTTGTGCTTATTGAAGTGTGATACAAGCTATCTAGAGGGACAAACTTTTGTTTGTTCTAAGGGATTGAAAAGGGCTTAAAAACACATTTACCACCCCCCCCCCCCGGTGGGCCTTCTCTAGGTTAGCTTTAGGGAATTTAACCATGATTGTATTTACACACACCAGCGCTTGAGGGGGCATATTAAGGAAAATGACAATGAAGGCAAAGAAATTTATTGTCATGATCTTAGCAATTCTCCTGCAGTCAAGGAACCTTAAATCAATTCCCATGATCTTAGCAATTCTCTTGCAGTTAAGGAAATCTCAAATCAATTATCATGATCATGGAAAGTCAATCATAATTGTACAGATTACTCTAGCCATCAAGGACGTGTTCTTCATTCCAAAAGCCAAGAAATCAATTCTCTAATTTTATTAGACAACTTAATACCTCTGTAATGATCTTGGAAGTTATTTGTAATAGTCAACTCCTTGCTTGTGTATATTCAGGAAAATCTTTCAATAAAAAGTAACGCTTCCTTCAATCTATAATTTTTCAGTGTTTCTTTTATATCTCTGAGAGAGATTAGGGTTCATCGATGAATTTAGGGGAGAACGACATAAAACATGTTGAAGAATGAAGGATACAGGTGCCATTTTCCTTCTGTTATTTATTAAAGCAAGGGGTAAAATTGATAATAATAAAAAATCATTAAACTCATTTTTGGCTTCCCATGTTTTTTTCGTAAGCCATTTTAACATAAGATGTGTGAGAGGTGTTTCCTTTGAAAGAGCTTCTAAATTCAAAAAGCTCTTTCCATGGATCATCAAAACAGTTCCAAAAGCTCTTCTAAGACTCCCAAAATCCATGTCAAACAGGACTATAATTATCAGCTTCTTGAAAAGGGTTTACGGTATGTAGTCTACGAAAATCTTAATCGTTGTCCTTTGGTGTGTACCCCATGATAGGGGAGTGGTTTCAATAATATATATGGTGTTAGTGTTTGAAAGCTGATAGTGGAACTCCACCGAGGCAAATGAACATTTATTTTAAATTATTTGATTTTTTATATTTATAAATAAAATTATGACATAAGTATTGTTGTGATGAGTAATCAACGATACCTTTTTAAAAAATAATAATAATAAATTAAGAAAATCGATTATGGAATAATGCTGAATTTAGAAATAAAATCGGAAAAGAAAACTGTTATGGTACGAATAATTTGATCTGGTTGGTGAAGGTAGATAAGGACATTAAACAAATATTAATTAAAGCAAGGTCCAAGGATAATTGGGAGAAAACTCCCCGCAATGATTAACTTTTCATTGATAACAAACTAAATATCTGTATATTGGAAAGCCGAAAGGCAAGACAAGAGTTAGTGGGGCGTGGGGGTCGGTTAACTTTTCACTGTTACTTGAAAAGAGTAGTCTTTTTTACACGCGTACACATTTGGATGGCTGGTGTCTTGGCGGCAGTTTTAAGCCGTTAGCTGTTACATTAAAGGAAAATCTTATTTGTCTTTTCTTTCTTTTCCAATCAACCAAGTATGAACGTTGACACACATTCTTGTGCTCGACTGTTTGTTTCATATAATCATATGTTGCTTTCATTACGGTGCATAGTAAAATTTGAATAGTATATTTAGATTAAATAGTATATATACTGTGCATAGTAAAATTTGAAGGCACCATTAACATGAAAAAGAGATATTCATTACCATATATACTAGGAGATGACGTGTAAAATGATTATGGATTGAAGGTAGAGAGCATGACTGGAAGGTGTTGGAATTGAATTTGGCAATGTTTACACTAATTAAATGGGGACCATTAATTGTTTGCGTGTGAAAGAGTTTCTTAATTTATAAACTTTATCATTTCAGCTTTGATGTTAATCCTTGTCAAAGCAGCCATTAAGTCATTAACTAATCTATATATTTCAAAAAGTAAGCTAATACGTAAACTCAAGATTCAACAGATAAGAACAAATACTATATTAATTAAGTAATTTAAATTAAGAAAGCATGTTATTAGGTTCGTATATATCGTGATGGGGTCACTTGAATTAGGTATATGACTATACTTTTTTATATATTTATTTCATTTTTTTGGCTCGTGTAAGATACAATTAGATCATTTTTATTACCATGATCCTATATTTATTATATATTATGGAAGATCTTTATATATAAAAAGGCTTCAAGAAAAATGAGAATTGCTTATTATCAAATTTATTCCAATTAATGAGTAGGTTGTAATTTTTGCACTTAACAAAGACTATTATGTTCTTTTATAAGCAGTAAAAAAATTAGGGTTAATATTATAAACCTCCCTTCACTTTTGAACTATTATCGGATGTATAGTTATAAATGATTTTATTTTAGAAACCTCCCCTATAAACTAACACTGTTAGCATTCCGTTTGTATTGACTGAGTTTGACTATTAAAAAGTCTAAAATGTCCATATTTAAGCTTCATTTGTATGAATTGACCATTATACCCTTATACTTTTACCAAATAAATTAATAAAATAATACAAAGAAGGGAATGTTAACTTGCAAATGAAAAGTTATTTTGTGGACAATTTTATCCCTAAAAATACAAAATGACAAATGAATCAAAAATATTGAAAATGAGTATTTGCTTGGATTTATAAAAATAAAAATAAAAATAAAAAAAACACAAATAAATAAATACATATTCTGGTTTATTTTCAATGCTTTTGATTCATTTGTAATTTTGTTATTTTTAGGGATAAAATTGTCCACAAAATAACTTCTCTTTTGCAAGTTAACATTCTTGCATTTTGTATCAATTTATTAATTTATTTGGTAAGAATATGAGGGTATAATGGTTAATTCATACAATTAAAGCTCAAATAGAGATATTTTGGACTTTTTAACGGTCAAACTCGGTCAATACAAACGGAATGCTAACGGTGTTAGTCCATAGGGGAGGTTTATAAAATAAAAACATTTATAATTATACATCCAATAATAGTTCAAAGGTGAGGGGAGGTTTATAATATTAAACTGAAAAATAGTCAAAAATATTGATTTTTTGCTTAATTCTAAATCATTTGATTGCTTTTAATAGACCTTTCACTTAATTCGAAATCATTGGATTACATTTAATATATTTTCTTATAAGATTATCCTATCAAAGATAAAAAAATATCAATTTTTTCCTAATTTTATATGATATAGATTTCTTTCTTTTAAGTTTTAACCTATTAGTTTTGATAAATGACTTTTAAAAAAAATTAATCGAGTTGTCAGTCATCACTTTCAAAACCATAGTTGAACTTTCATTTTATTTATTTATTTATTTTTAAAAAAAATCAAAACCATTTATATGTTATTATTTATCATACCTTAATTATGAATAATTTATTGTCAATATTTACTTAATTAAAAATGATTTAGGATTTGTTAAATTATTTTTATTTAGCTTTTTGTATCACATCAAATGAGAATACATAATAGTTAATAAATAGTAACAAGGTACGTATTATCAGCTTTGGTTCATTGGCCTCACGATTTTATCTTTAAAAGGACTCTCATGGGGTTAAGAGTAACATTTATTTATTTATACCATAAACTAATTTTGACTTCAACTAAGAGCATCACCAAAAGACTCTTCTATTTGCACTCTTCAAATGTCTATTTGTTTACCTATGTGGCAATTTGATGAGTGAAAAAAGAAGAACCCTTCCAAAAGACAATTCAATTAGAAATATGTTTATATTATTTTAATGAAAGCATTCAACTTTTCAAATGCACTAGTTTCATACATGTGAAACTAGTATCCTTCCAAATTATTAATATGTTATTATTAAATATTCAATATTAGTCTCATTTTGAAGATCTAGATGAGACCTTTCTAATTATATAATTTTTATGATATTAAAACTTATAAATTAAAACTTAGTATATATTAATTGAATTTAAGAAATAAACAAACACAGATAAAAATCCATCTGAAGAATAGGGAACCCTAGGAAAAAAAAAAAAAAAAAAAAAAGTGAATAGTGGTCGCCGCTACAGTAATTCCGTCGTCGCTACAGTATTTCCGTCACCGCTACAGTTCCGTCAATGCTACAGTGTTTCCGTCAATGTTACAGTGCCCCCGCTACAGTGTTTCCGCTGCTGCTACAGTGTTTCCGTCGCTGCTACAGTGTTTCCGCTACAGTCTTGTTCACTGCTACAGTCGCTACAGTGATTCGCTACAGTCCTTACAGTGATTTTGCTACAGTATCCCCGCTACAGTGATTTGCTACAGTAACTTCCGCTACAGTTTATCGAGCTCTATGGATCCTATGTGCATGGAGGCCGCTTTGTCTCTTTCATCTTCGGTGGCAGTGTCTTCCACCTTGCATAGTCAAATTGGTTTGAGTACGGTGAGTGGATTGAATTCATCTTCTTGGGTTGTTCCTCTCGCATCTGGTGGGATGTGTTCTTTGGTTGGTGGGTCGATTCTTCCTCAGCCTGAGGGGGGTGTTTCGGTGATTGTTCCTGATTCGGTTACAGGTCTCATTCAGAGTTCAACACCTATGGTCCAGGGTGGTAAGTCTTTTGCGGGTCTCTTCAAATCTTCTCCTGTTGAGACTTTACCGGTGCCATCAGTTCCCTCTAAGAAGGGGGGTATGTTTCAGTTCGGGTGGATCCGATTGATTATCAGGCCCGTCTTGAGTTGTGCAGGAATGCTCTTATTGGTCGTGTGGTGCTTTCTAGTGGTGAGCGGCCTTGGAAGCTTGTGGATCTTAAGGCAAGACTTAGCAAGCATTGGATGCTAAATTCTGATTGGCGACTTATATCTTTGGGGAGAGGCTATTATCAGATTCTTTTGAAGTCTCCTACTGATAAGACTCATGTCTGGGGGTTAGGTTCAGTTCATCTAAAGCCAGGTATTCTTCGCCTACAGCCTTGGGTCCCGGATTTTAACCCATCGCTACAGAAGTCCACCAATGCTCAGGTTTGGGTTAGGCTCTTTGATCTATCATGGGAATACTGGCATCCAAAAATTATTTCTGACTTGGCTCGAGGGATTGGGGTTCCATTACGGTTGGACAAGGCTACTAGTGATGGGGATTTTGGTCATTATGCTAGAGTTCTAGTTGATGTGGATGTGTCATCAGTGCTGCCTACTTCAGTGTTGCTGGAGAGGGATGAATTTCATAGTTCTTTTATAGGTGTTGAGTATGAGAATCTCCCGATTTTTTGCTCCACTTGTTCTTCTATAGGTCATTTGCCTAGTTCTTGTCGTTGGAACAAGTCTTCTAAGGTTCCTCTGACTAGTTCTGCAAAATCAACCCAGGATATAACTGGGGATTCTAATGTTTTTGGGGTTGATGGTTTTCAGCCTGTTCGGACCCGTTCTTCTAAATCAGTTTATCGCCCTGTTATTACATCTCAGGAGGAGGTCCCGTTATCCAATGTTTTTTCAGCTATTCACCAGGACGTAGGTGGTCAAGATTCAGTGGTTGTCCATACTTCAGTAGGGTCTAATTTGATCTCAGGATCCACTTCGTCCGCTGGTTTGGTTCACTCTTCAGATCCGTCTTCATCTACTGTCTCAACTATTTCGGAAGTGGTTTCGAGTTTGGTTCCTCCAATGATTTCCCGGGCATTGCAGAATAGCAAGGGTTCAGGATTTGATGATGGGGTCACTGATTCAGTTCTGGTTTCTAGTTCTTCGGTTGTTAATCCTTCTATCAGTTCTGTTAGTTCTGTTAGTTCGGTTGTAGGGGTGGTGCATGATTCGAGGACTGTTGTTCAGGGTTCTTTGGTGGTCAATCAGGTTCGCCCTATGGTCTCTACCATTTTATCTATGTCATCTTCTCGTCCGGGTCAGACAGCTCGTCGGCAAGTTAGGGTTCATGAGGTTTCAGGCAATCAGCCATCTGAGGAGGCAATTGTGTCTTCAGCTCCGAATGTCATTGTGGATCAGAGTTGTTTACAGGATGGATCCGATTTTTCTTGTTCTTCGATTGTGGATCCTAGGGTGCAGATTCAGAACTCGGGTCCGTTATCAGAATCTCAGGCTGAGCTTCGTCTCATTGCAGATTCTTCATGGGCTTCCCAGATGGAAGAGAGTGAGTTAGCGGATGTTGAGGTTGCTCAGAGAGCTTTGAGGGTTGAGCGTAGGCTGGCTTCTTTAAAGTCCGGATACCGGGCTCCTCCGATGGTTTCCGATGATTAATGTTCTCTTTTGGAATTGTCGTGGGATCCGCGGTGAGTCCACGAGACGGGTTCTTAGAGAGTTGTGTCGTTTACATAGACCTGCTTTGGTTTGTATTACGGAGCCTATGGTTGTTTTTTCCTCTATCTCTTCAGGTTTCTGGTCTTCGCTCGGTCTTCGTCTGGTGGGAATGAATGATATGGGTGGGTTGATTCCGACTATTTGGGTTTTCGCTTGTGCTTCATTTCCTGAGGCTCAAATGGTTCACTGTCATGATCAACAACTTACTGTTTCGCTCTCAATCGATTCTCGGGTCCACTGGTACACTTTTGTTTATGCGAGCACTTCTACAGTGGTTCGTAGGTCTCTTTGGCAGTCTCTTCGAGATATGGTTAGTTTGGTTTCTTCTTCCTGGTTGGTTGTTGGGGATTTTAATGCGGTTTTGGGTGCTCATGAGGCTTTGGGTTCTCGTTCTCCTGCCCGTGGTTCTTGTGAGGATTTCAAGTCAATGATTAAGGATTGTGATTTGGTTGGCATTCGTTCTCAGGGCGCCCGATTCACTTGGGTTCGAGGTCGCAGTAACCGCACTAGAGTTGAGAGACGATTAGATAGAGTTTTGGTTTCAGATGGTTGCATTTCCTGTTGGCGGGAATTTTCTTGTGTGGCTCTTCCCCGTATATGTTCAGATCACTGTCCGTTGTTGGTTCGGTTGTCAGATTTAGAGGTTTCTAGTCAAAGGCCGTTTCGGTTTCAGAGCATGTGGTTAGAGCATCCTGATTTTATAGCTATTGTTCGCAAGATTTGGAGCTCTCCTGTTATGGGTAGGCCTCCTCAAGTTGTTATCTACAAGCTGAGAAGATTGAAGAAGGCTCTCAAGTCTTGGAATTGGGAGGTTTTCGGGGATCTTAACTCTGCCATTGCTGGGAAGTGTGCGGAGCTTCATTCTATTCAGGAGGATTTGTCTAACCGGGGTTTTTCAGATGATCTTTTAATGGCCGAGGCGAGTGTTCATTCTGAGCTAGATGTGTTGTTACGCAGACAGGAGTGCTTTCTTCGAGATCGGTCTAGAGTTAGGTGGCTTCGTGATGGGGATCGTAACACATCTTTCTTTCATGCCTCTATCAAACGTAGGCAATATCGTAACGCTATATCTACCCTTTCGATTAATGGGGTTCTCTCGGAGGATCGGCTTACCATCAAGGATCATATCATTAGTTATTATTCTGACCTCTTTTGCTCTGATGTTTCTCGAGTTGGGAGAGATTTATCTATTGTAGATGATGTGGTTCCTTCCTTGGTAACTACCATAGAGAATGCTTTCTTGACTAGCATTCCATCTGCTGAGGATATTCAAGATGCGGTCTTTACTATGGATGCTGCTTCTGCCCCTGGGCCAGATGGGTTTTCTGGTAGATTTTATCAAAGATGTTGGGATGTTGTAGGTAGTGACGTGGTCCTTGCTGTTCAGGATTTTTTCATCACTGGAGTTATTTTCCCGGGTCTCAATTCCAGCTTCATTGTTCTTCTTCCGAAGCTGAGGGAATCGATTTCGGTTGATCAGTTTCGACCGATTGTTCTTAGTAACTTTCTGTTTAAAATTTCTTCAAAAATTTTGGCTGATCGTTTAGCTCGGGTTGCCGCCAGGATTATTTCTCCTCAACAGTTTGGATTCATTCGAGACCGGCATATCGAGGATTGTATTGCTTTGGCTTCTGACTGTGTGAATGTGTTGCAGAAGAAGTGCTATGGGGGTAACTTGGTCATGAAGATTGATATCCGAAAGGCTTTTGACACCTTGGATTGGTCTTTCCTTTGCAGAGTGCTTCAGGCTTTTGGGTTTTCATCTGTTTTTGTGGATTGGATTGATGGTATTCTTCGTTCTTCTAGGCTTTTAGTTCTTTTGAATGGGGTCCCAGAAGGATATTTCTGTTGCTCTAGAGGGGTTCGTCAGGGAGATCTGCTCTCTCCTCTTTTGTTTGGTATTGCAGAGGACTTCCTTAGTAGATTATTGACGAAGTTGGTGGATTCTTCTCAGATTCTGCCGATTTCTTCCCCTAGGGGTTTTTTGGCTCCAACTCATTTGCTCTATGCAGATGATGTTTTGATCTTTTGCAGAGGCACTCAAAAGAATTTGAAGCATATCATGGGTGCTTTTGGGGATTATGGTGATATTTCAGGTCAGTTAGTTAACTGGGGTAAGTCTTCAATTTTTTTCGGATCTTCTATCTCCCCCTCTCGGATTGGTAGTTTGCACTCTCTGGTTGGTATGCAGATTGGGCAGCTTCCGTTTTCTTATTTGGGAGTCCCTTTATTTCGGGGTAAGCCTCGAAAAGCTGTGTTACGCCCTATTGCGGATAAGATCTTGTCTAAATTCGCTAAATGGAAGGATAAGTCCCTCTCTCTGTCTGGTCGTGCTACTCTGATCAGGTCGGTCATCACTGGTTCCTTTGTGCACTCTTTCATGATTTACAAGTGGCCTTCTTCTTTACTGTCTCTAATTAACTGCAAGTTGAGAAACTTTTTGTGGACTGGTTCCTGTGAGGAGACTAAGTTGGTTCAGGTCGCTTGGTATCGTTGTTGTAGGCCTTACTCTCAGGGTGGTCTTGGTCTGAAAGATCTTAGGTTGCTAAATGACTCTTTGTTGTGGAAATTCACTTGGAAGTTTATGACTTCTGATAGTTTTGCTTTCACTTTTCTTCGGGAGAGGTATCTCAGGCATTTGCAGAAGCCTCGTGGAGGGTATGTCACCTCCTCGATTTGGTCTTCTCTTCGGATGAATTATAGTTCCCTTCTTAAGGAGGGTATTTGGCTTATTGGAGAGAACTCTCAGAGGGACTTTTGGCGGGATAATTGGTTGGGGGTTCCCATTTTGGAGCTTTTAGGGATTTCAGATTATTTAGCTAATCCGCTCCGGGCGAAGGTCTCAGATTTTATTCATGAGGGTAAATGGGTGCTAGATGGTTGTTTCCGCGTGCGTTTCCCGGATCTGTGTTTTCGGATTGATCGGATTGCAATTTCTCCTGTTGTGGATTCTCTTGTTTGGGCTAATTCTCGGGATGGTCGTGTTTCTTGCAAGGCTGCTTATTCCCAGTTTCTCCGTGATATTCCTCAGGTTGTTTGGTGGAGGGATGTTTGGTCCCGTTTTATTCCCCCTTCTCGTTCAGCTTTGACCTGGCGTCTGATGTTGAACAGGCTTCCTACTGAGGATCGCCTTTGCAGGTCTGGGTTCCAGTTGGCTTCTCGTTGCAGTATTTGTGGGGTTAGTAGTGAATCTGCAGATCATCTTTTTCTTCATTGTCCCCTGGCGGTTGCTCTTTGGGAGGCAGTTTTCTCGACTTTCCAACGACGTGTCTCTACCAATACTTGGCAATCCTTCTTCTTACAGGCCATGTCGGTTTCTTTTAGTGAGCAGGTTAGGATTTTATGGAAAGTGGCTATCCATGCAGTGATATGGGGGGTGTGGACTGCCCGTAATCAGTAGATCTTTGAAGGGAAGTCAGTGGACTTTAGATCCGTCCTTTCTTTGGTTTGGCATGCAGTTTCAGAGGCTAATCGCCTAGAGATTGGTTGTATGCGTAATTGTATGGACGACCTTTTGATTCTTCGTCGTTTTGGTCTTCAAGGTCGCCCTTCTAAAGCCCCAGTGATCAAGAGTGTGGTTTGGTCGCCTCCGGCCCCTGGTTGGATCAAAGTGAATACAGATGGCGCTGCCTTAGGCTCTCCGGGGGTTGGTGGTTGTGGTGGTATTTTTCGGAACTGTAGAGCCTTTGTGAAGGGTTGTTTTGCTATTCCTCTTGGTCAGGTTTTCGCGTTTGAGGCCGAGCTTCTAGCGGCCTCATTGGCCATTAATTTTGCCTGGAAGTATGGGTGGCATCGTATCTGGCTGGAGAGCGATTCTTCTTATGTGGTTCAGCTTCTTTCTTCTCGTTCTGAAATGGTTCCTTGGAGGGTTCGTCAGGCGTGGCAGCGCTGCATCTTCCAGATCTCACATATGGATTTTCAGGTTTCCCATATTTTCAGGGAGGGGAATCAGGTTGCAGATACGCTTTCTAAGCATGCTTTGGAGCTTCAGGCTGATTCTTGGTGGTTCTTTGCCCCGCCGTTCTGTTCTTCTTTAGTTGGCAATGACTGCATAGGCCGGGAGTCTTTTCGTTTTTCTTGATGTTTTCTTTTTCTTTTTTGGTGTGGCCTGCGTGCCTCTTTTTGTTTGGGGTTGTTTTCCCTTTGGGTCTTTGTGCTTTATTGCTTTTTGTCACTTTTTTCTTTTCTTTTATCTTTTATATATATGGATACTGTCTAGGGGTTTTTCAGCATATGATCGTTTGTGATGCTTTTTCCCTTTAGATCAGTCCAATTTTTTATTAAAAAAATTAATTGAATTTAATTAAAAAGATGAAAATGATATAAATGTTAAATATTAATAGACCTGCTTTGGTTTGTATTGCAGAGCCTATGGTTGATTTTTCCTCTATCTCTTCAGGTTTCTGGTCTTCGCTCGGTCTTCGTCTAGTGGGCATGAACGATAGGGGTGGGTTGATTTTGACTATTTGGGTTTTCGCTTGTGCTTCATTTCCTAAGGCTTACATAGTTCACTGTCATGATCAACAACTTACTGTTTCGCTCTCGATTGGTTCTCAGGTGCACTGGTACACTTTTGTTTATACGAGCACTTATATAGTGGTTCATAGGTCTCCTTGGCAATCTCTTCGATATATGGTTAGTTTGGTTTCTTCTTCCTGGTTGGTTTTTGGGGATTTTAATACGGTTCTGGGTGCTCATGAGGCTTTGGGTTCTCATTCTCTTGCCCGTGGTTCTTGTTAGGATTTCAGGTCGATGATTGAGGATTGTGATTTGGTTGGCATTCGTCCTCAGGGCGCCCAATTCACTTGGGTTAGAGGTCACAGTAACCGCACTAGAGTTGAGAGATGATTAAATAGAGTTTTGGTTTTAGATGGTTGCATGTCCTGTTGGCGAGAAATTTCGTGTATGGCTCTTCCCCGTATCTATTCAGATCAATGTCCGTTGTTAGTTCGGTTGTCAGATTATGAGGTTTCTAGTCATAGGCTGTTTCGGTTTCAAAGCATGTGGTTAGAGTATCCTGATTTTATAGCTATTGTTCACAGGATTTAGAGCTCTCCTGTTGTGGGTAGGCCTCCTCAGGTTGTTATCTATAAGCTGAGAAGCTTGAAGAAGGCTCTCAAGTCTTGGAATTGGAAAGTTTTTGGGGATTTTAACTCTGCCATTGCTGGGAAGTGTACGGAGCTTCATTCTATTCAGCTGGATTTGTCTAACTAGGGTTTTTCAGATGATCTTTTTATGGCAGAGGCGAGTGTTCATTCTGAGCTAGATGTGTTGTTATGCAGACATGAGTGCATTTTTCGAGATCGGTCTAGAGTTAGGTGGCTTCGTGATAGAGATCGGAACACATCTTTCTTTCATGCCTCTATCAAATGTAGGCAGTATCGTAACGCTATATCAGCCCTTTTGATTAATGGGGTTCTCTCAGAGGATCGGCCTACCACCAGGGATCATATCATTAGTTATTATTCCGACCTCTTTTCCTCGGATGTTTCTCGAGTTGGGAGAGATTTATCAATTGTAGATGATGTGATTCCTTCCTTGGTAACTATCATTGAGAACATTTTCTTGACTAGTGTTCCATCTGCAAATGATATTCAAGATGCGGTCTTTGCTATGGATGCTGCTTCTGCCCCTATGCCAGATGGGTTTTCTGGTAAATTTTATCAAAGATGTTGGGATGTTGTAGGTAGTGACGTGGTCCTCGCTGTTTAGGATTTTTTCATCACTGGAGTTATTTTCCCGAGTCTCAATTCCAGCTTCAATGTTCTTCTTCCGAAGCTGAGAGAATTGATTTCGGTTGATCAATTTCGACCGATTGTACTTAGTAACTTTTTGTTTAAAATTTCTTTAAAGATTTTGGCTGATCGTTTAGCTCGAGTTACCGCCAGGATTATTTCTCCTCAACAGTTCGGTTTCATTCGAGACCGGCATATCGAGGATTGTATTGCTTTGGCTTCTGACTGTGTGAATGTGTTGCAGAAGAAGTGCTATGAGGGTAACCTGGCCATGAAGATTAATATCCGTAAGGCTCTTAACACCCTAGATTGGTCTTTCCTTTGCAGAGTGCTTCAGGCTTTTGGGTTTTCTTTTGTATTTGTGGATTGGATAGACGGCATTCTTCATTCGTCTAGGCTTTCAGTTCTATTGAATGAGGTCCCAGAGGGGTGTTTCTGTTGCTCTAGAGGGGTTCATCAAGGAGATCTGCTCTCTCCGCTTTTGTTTGGTATTGTAGAGGACTTCGTTAATAGATTATTGACGAGGTTGGTGGGTTTTTCTCAAATTATGTCGATTTCTTCCCCAAGGGGTTTTTTGGCTCCAACTCATTTGCTCTATGCAGATGATGTTCTAATCTTTTGCAGAGGCACTCAAAGGAATCTAAAGCATATCGTGGGTGCTTTTAGGGATTATGGTGATATTTCAAGCTAGTTGGTTAACTATGGTAAGTCTTCAATTTATTTTGGATCTTCTATCTCCCCCTCTCGGATTGGTAGTTTGCAGTCTGTGGTTGGTATGCAGATTGGGCAGCTTCCGTTTTCTTATTTGAGAGTCCCTTTGTTTGGGGGTAAGCCTCGAAAAGCGATGTTACGACCTATTGCGGATTAGATCTTGTCTAAATTCTCTAAATGGAAGGGCAAGTCCCTCTCTCTGGTCGGTCGTGTTACTCTGATCAGGTCGGTCATCACTGGTTCATTTATGCACTCTTTCATGATTTACAAGTGGCCTTCTTTTATACTGTCACTAATTAACCGCAAGTTGAGAAACTTTTTGTGGACTGGTTTCTATGAGGAGACTAAGTTGGTTCGGGTCACTTGGGATTGTTGTTGTATGCCTTACTCTCAAGGTGGTCTTGGTCTGAAAGATCTTGGGTTGCAGAATGACTCACTGTTGTAGAAATTCACTTAGAAGTTTATGACCTCTGATGGTTTTGCTTTCTCATTTCTTCGGGAGAGGTATCTCAGGCTTTTGTAGAAGCCTCATGGAAGGTATGTCACCTCCTCAATTTGGTCTTCTCTTCGGACAAATTATAGTTCCCTTCTTAAGGAAGGTATTTGGCTGATTAGCGAGAACTCTCAGAGGGACTTTTAGCCAGATAATTGGTTAGGGGTTCCCATTTTAGAGCTTTTAGAGATTCCAGATTATTTAGCTAATTCGCTCCGGGCGTGGGTTTTGAATTTTATTCATGAGGGTAGATGGGTTCTGGACGACTGTTTCCGAGCGCGCTTCCTAAATCTGTGTTTTCAGATTGATCGGATTGTAATTTCTCCTGTTGTGAATTCTCTAGTTTGGGCTAATTCTCGGGATGGTCGTGTTTCTTGCAAGGCTGATTATTCCCAGTTTCTCCATGATATTCCTCAGGTTGTTTGGTAGAGAGATGTTTGGTCCCGTTTTATTTCCCTCTCTCACTCAGCTTTGACCTAGCGTCTGATGTTGAACAGGTTTCCTACTGAGGATCGCCTTTACAGGTCTAGGTTCCAGTTGGCTTCTCATTGTAGTATTTGTGGGGTTAGTAGTGAATCTACAGATCATCTTTTTCTTCATTGTCCCGTGGCAGTTGCTCTTTGGGAGGCGGTTTTCTCGACTTTTCAACGATGTGTCTCTACCAAAACTTGGCAATCCCTCTTCTTGCAGGACATATCGGTTTCCTTTAGTGAGCAAGTCAGGATTTTATGGAAAGCGACTATCCATGCAGTGATATGGGGGGTGTAGACTACCCGTAATCAATAGATATTTGAAGGGAAGTCGGTGGACTTTAGATCTGTCCTTTCTTTGGTTTGGCATGCGGTTTCAAAGGCTAATCGCTTGGAGATTGGTTGTATACGTAATTTTATGGATGACCTTTTGATTCTTCGTTGATTTGGTCCTCGGTGTCGCCCTTCTAAAGCCCCGGTGATCAAGAGTATGGTTTGGTCGCCTTCGGCCCCTACCCTAGTTGGATCAAAGTGAATACAAATGGCGCTATTATAGGCTCTCCGGGGGTTGGTGGTTGTGGTGGTATTTTTCGGAATTGTAGAGCCTTTGTGAAGGGTTGTTTTGCTATTCCTCTTGGTCAGGTTTTCGCGTTTGAGGCCGAGCTTTTGGCGGCCTCATTGGCCATTAATTTTGCTTAGAAGTATGGGTGGTATCGCATCTGGCTTGAGAGCGATTTTTCTTATGTGGTTCAGCTTCTTTCTTCTCGTTCTGAGATGGTTCCTTGGAGGGTTCATCAAGCATGGCAGCGCTGCATCTTCCAGATCTCGCATATGGATTTTCAGGTTTCCCATATTTTCAGGGAGGGGAATCAGGTTGCAGATAAGCTTTCTAAGCATGCTTTAGAGCTTCATGATGATTCTTGGTGGTTCTCTACCCCGCCGTTCTGTTCTTCTTTAGTTGGCAATGACTGCATGGGCCGGAAGTCTTTTCATTTTTCTTGATGTTTTCTTTTTCATTTTGGTGTGGCCTGTGTGCCTCTTTTTGTTTGGGGTTGTTTTACCCCTGGCTTTTTGTGCTTTGTTGTTTTTTGTCATTATTTACTTTTCTTTTATCTTTTATATATATGGATACTGTCTAGGGGTTTTTCAGCATATGATCTCTTGTGATGCTTTTTCCCTTTAGATCAATCCAATTTTATTTAAAAAAATGTGATATAAAAAATAATATGATAATAATTAAAGAGGGAGAAGTTGCTCTTTAGTATTGAAGAGGGAGAAACAAAATCTTATTTGAAGAATCTCATTTGAATAGTCTATTAAAACCAAATATGTTAATGTGATTCGTTTGACTTTAACAAATATCTTATTTAAATAGCCTTTTGGTGATACTCTAATGTGGGCGGTTCGCTACCCACGATGTATTGTCAGTCCCCAAAAGAATAATCAACATGTCACGTTATTGAAATTAAAAATATGGTAAATTGATATGTACAATGGTACTAAAATTGGCGAAAATATCATATTTTTAGGTCTAATATGGCATAATTTGATTGGATAATCTATTTTGGTTTATTTAATAACACTCAATTAAAAAGTCCAAATTACCCTTTGACCGTTGGAGACTAACAATAGCCAACCGTTACTCAACGGGTCAAAGAGTAGTCAGTGTTATTATGACATACAATTATGATCAATTTGCCCTTAAAAATATATGGAATAGGTTTCACATATTTCATAAACTTGGGCTATCATTTTGCATTAAAAATGTAAATAACGTGATATTACCAATTCATATATATTTTAGAACGGAAAATTGGAAATATTTTAATATTAATTTGAAAGTGTAGTATTTATGTTTTAATTTTAACATACGCTCAAGGTCATGAGAGCAACCACACATTATAATTTTGTTTTTTTTGAAGGGTACACATTATAATTTAAATCATGAACAAGCGTTTATCATGTTGTGATTTTGCTGGCACAATGGTAACCAAATTCTAGATATTCTTTCTTTCTAATGGCATGGTGACACGTATAGTATATAATCAGGAGTATATATAGCTTCTTTGACCACTGTATCAAAGGTGCATGTCCCACAAAAACAAGATAAAAAGAGAGGCAGAGAGGAGGCCACAATAGGTGATTGAAGCAGATGCTGCCAAGTGTCCTTGTGTCATCAATGGGATATTCTTGCATGTGAATGCGTAATGATGCATTGCGTCCGACACAGTGGAAAATATCATATGAAATGAAAATTATATATCAGTAATGCTACACATCCTACCTAAAATCCCATATTTTTCATCCTACTACATGTGAGGTGTCAAATTGTGAGTGGATACATGAGTTAGGTGAGATAAATCATCATTAATGTGTATCCACTCACAATTTGACACCTCACATACAACATATAGTGGGATGAAAAAGATAAGATTTTAGATGGGATATTTAGCATTATTGATTATATATTATAATGACACGAGATATATGAGTTTTTTTATTGGATGTAAAAGGAAAATAATTATATTTAATATTTTAATAAACAAATTAATATATAATTCCTTTAGAAATATATAGATGATCCATGTATTAAATTTTAACAGATGAAAAAGAATATGACTCCATCTAAAGTAGGAATGTTTTTTTTTTTTTTTTTTTTTGTTAATTTCAAAAGCAAAATAGTAGCAAGATAGAAAGTTCTATGAAAATTCAAGCACGTACTCCTACTCCCCCTCTTTACACATGTTATCGTGTTTGTATAACAAACAAATAATAATTAATTAATAGACAAGAGAAAGCAAGAGGCTCTGTTTGGAAAAGCAGAAAGTGGGCCAGTGGAGTAGTGGGGTCTGGTTACCATGAAATGATTTGAACTAAGAGAAAATCTTCATGGGTTCACCTCACCAACATCAGCTCTAGCATGGACCAATAAATTCGAGCCGTGTAGCAAACAAACTCCAACAAAACTATTATCAATTTATGGAGAAAAACTTGCATGGGACAGTCCCAGTGACGTGGATATGGGATCGTCCAATCAAAGCACGCCACATATACATTGGGACTTGTGGCATGCTCTGATTGGACGGTCCCATATCCACGTCACTAGAACCGTCCAATGTAAGTTTTTCTCCAATTTATGACACATTCCATTCTGCCATGTGCCATGTGCCATGTGGCCATTATTTAACAAATAAAACATTAAATATAAATAAAATAAAATAAAAAATAAAAAAAACCAAATCGAAGGCTTTTAGCCTCCTACGGTTATGGAGCATGCCTCCTCTATTTACGAAGAGAGCCGTTCTACGAGTAGAGGTGATCACGGTCCGGTTCAAACCGAAACTGTGGGTTGAAAAACCGAATTGGAACCTGAATTGGGACCTATAGGGTTTCGATTCCGGTTCTAAATATTTTGGAACTGTCAATTCAAAACCGGTCCTTTTTTTATTTAATAAAAAAAAAAAAATTAGCCGTTGGAGGCCCAACTGTCAGTTTTTTTTTTTTTTAATTTTATATATAAATAAATTATATATAGAGAGCTTCTCCTTACAATTCACAAATTATCTATTCACACTCCAATTTAATTTTTTTTTATTAATGACAATTTTAACCTAAATTAAAATTACTAAACAAGACAAAAAAAATAAAAGACACTCCAAACTAATTAAATTATTTTTTTAAAAAAAAAATCTCTCTCCTAAATCTATTATTACCATATTTCACACCCTCTCCTAATTAATCTCTCTCCATTTTTCAAAAATAAATAAATAAATCATATTTCCTTATTTTCTCAATCAATCTTTGATTAATAATAAAAATAAAAAAAATAAAAAAAAATAAAAAACTTATGAATATTTTAGTTTTTTACTAACAATAATATATATATATATATATATATATATATATATATATATATTAAAAAGTCAATTTTCAAAAAAAAAAAAAATAGATATATGAAAGCTTGAATTGTTTCAACTAGATTCGATTAAACTTAGAATTTTTAAGACTAATGGAAGGATTAAAGTTCTCTAAGCAATCATATACTTACAAGAGTAACAAAAAAACATTTTCATATTTTGATTTTTTTATATAAAAAATAAAAAAATAAAAAAAAACAAAAAAAACAAGGTACATGTTTTTTGAGTTTTTTTTTTTTTTTTTAGCATATACATACATATGGTTCCTAAAAATCAAGTTTATTAGTAAGGTTTTTTTTTTTTCTTAACTGTTAGTCTTACTTGAGAAAAAATGGAGATAGAAAATTAAAGATATGTATTGGTGGAGAGAGAGTTTAATATGGTAATTAAAAATTTAGGAGAGCATATTTAATATGCAATAATTAATCTAATGATTTAGGAGATATTATTTCTTTTTTTAATAATTTAATTAAAAAAATAAAAAGGATAATCCTGTAACAAAATGAAGTGTCTTTAGAATTTTTTAAAATTTAAATTTAGAGAATGGAGTGTTTTTAGAAAAGAAATGCAAAAAGAAAAAAAATGGATTGTCAAAAGAAGCTCTCTTATATGTATTCTTTTTCAAACCTTTTTCCTATAAATACCCCCTCCCATCCCATTTCTCTTCACTTCAATTCTCCAATTTAAATTTTTTAGTTTTATTTTAAGTTTTTCATATATTTATCTTATTTTAAATTCTGATTGCCTAATAAACTGATTTAACATGCCTTTTGATTTTTCTAATAATTATTTTTTTAATTTATAAATTTTAATTTTTTTTAGAAAAAAGGTTAGAAACCGTTGAGAATTGGAATCGAAACCGGACGAACCAGAACCGAAACCAAAATCTAATAATTATTTTTTAATTTATAAATAAAAAAATATAAATAAATAAAAAAAAAAAAAAAAAAGGTTAGAAACCGTTGGGAACCAAAATCGGAACCGGTTCTAATTCCCCAATAAACCAGAACCGAGCCGTGGTCACCTCTATCTGTGAGTCTCCTTGTTTTCATGCTTTTAAGAACATTAATTAAAATTGCCACATGGCACTTCTATTAGATTTCCACATGGCATTTATATTAGATTTTTGCCATGTAGCTTAATTTTACAGGTTCACTTATGATGGTGGCGAGACGGACCCATGTAAGTTATGTTCCCAAAGAGATTCTCTTAATAGCAATAGGCAGGACGGCCTCAGTCCAAACTGTGTGGGTCAAACAGTTGTGGTGGACCTTCTTAGACAATTTTGACATTAAAAGGGCCCACTTCTGCTGGTCCATTTGCCTACTACGACCACTCCAATTTTCTCATATGGGAATAACATCATTTTGGTTCAGACCAAACAGAAAAGAGTACAAACTTTTAAAATTATAAATTTCATTTTGAGGTTCAATTCATTGAGAAGACGTACAATAATTCAGAGTTTCAGACCAAGCACATGCATATCCCTATTGAAATGTTCTATTAATTTGAACTCATATAAAATTTAAGATTAGTGTTTTTTTTTTTAACTATTACAATAAATTCGAAGTTTCGAGGAGCGAGCCACGATTTAATTCATAACCTCATGGTGTTGATGTGAGGGACACACCACTATATCAACCTTATCTCATCAACTTAATATATTATTTTGAAAATAAATATAATTAAATTTCATTAATCAATGGTAGTCAAAGCGTAAAGTAGAATTAGGTAATCGATATAATTATCAACAATTGGAAAAATGAATATTATCTAAGAAAAGAAAATATCTAGACTCAGAGTGAGGGATACGTCTTACAGGTGGAATGAGTAGGAAAACTCAGTGAAGGTCCAGGTGACCTGTGACAACATGCCACGTAAGCTCCTCTTTAAGTTTATTCTTTTTATTATTATTATTTTTTAATCTAGGTTCTTTCCTGAGATAATTCCGAATAGACACTATGGTCACATTTAGTTACCATGGTGGAATAGTAATGAGAATGTGAATGGGTATGGAAAGGAAAGGAAAACTAAGTTTTTTATTTGGTTGAAACTTTAGAATTAGTCTCTGAATCAGTATTATTTTGTTTGGTTAACAACTGAATGGAATGGAGTTAACTGTATTTTGACCGAAATACCCCTAATTACAAAACATTTATAATAACATTATATATTATGGATAATAATAATAAAATATAAAAGTAAATATAATATTATATTTATAAATAATATTATATATATATATTACATAATAATATATATAATATAAATATATTATTATATAAAAGTATATATTTTATAATATAATAATATATATATTATATAATATATTATTTTTGAAAAGAAGGGTATTTTTGGAATAGAATTGGGACATATGAAGGTATTTATGGAATACAAATTTTGGTTTGGAATTGGAATGAGCATTCCATTGGTTTGCCCATTCCACCAAAATGGTGGAATCAACATTCCAATAGAATCCTCATTTCATTACATTTTAGCAAACCAAACATTAGGAATGGCTTTCTATTCATTCCATTCCACCCAACCAAACATGGCATATGTATAGCTATATAGACATATAGGGCATGTTTGTTGCCATGTATTGTATTATATTAAGCAGTTAAAATGTATTGAAATAATACAGTGTAATGTTTGGTGTCTAGTTGTATTATATTATTTAAATAAATTTTAATGGACTAATACAACAAACACAGTTAATATATAGTATTTGTTTATATTAAGTCGTACTGTAATGGAAAAAGTCATTAACTTTTTTTATCTTACCAACGAATAGTGAATTTTAATGTCAGTCGGGTGGCAGGGGTTGAGAAAAATACAGTCAACGCAGCGGAAGCGAGACTAAAAACAAGTTTAGTATATTTTAAAATTTTTCCTTTGATGAACCTTAACCCTTTAAATTAATTAAACATATATATAAACTAACAAAAGTAGAATACCTTTTGTCGCGTAATCCGATTGACTTACGTCGATGGTAATCCGCAAGATCTTCAATCCTAGCACGAACGTGAATCACCTAGGAGCGTGGTCTCCCTTTTCTTTGAATTGCGTACCTGAGAATGGATAAACAAAATCTCTTTTTCTTATCGTTAGTCACAAAACATCCAAAAGACTACAAAGATTATTCCGGTCACTTTTGAGTTCTCAATCTAATGATCGAAACTCGCGTGAACCTTATTCGAAGTTGTACACAAAAGCCTATTGATGTATAAGCAATGAGTGTACTATCGAAATAGAATAATCTCTTCTCTCTTGTGTCTTGGCCGAAATCTATACACACTAATCACTAGAGAAGGATTTATTTTTCCAAGCAAAAGAAATAATTCTCAAGCCAAGCAAGTAGGGTGGCCGAATTTCATCTCTTCCCATATATAGGGCGACCGAAATTCCACTCCTTATTTTTCTAGGGTTGCCGCATCCTCTAGTGTAGGAGATTGTTGGTGACCGAAATCCTCACTTCAAGAGGATTTAGGTTTAACCAAAACTCCTATCACTCTTGAGAATCCAAACCCTAATCCAACTCAAATGTGTAGTATTCAATTATGACTATTTTAAAAGACTTCCTATTTGATTAAATAAATAAACCTTATTATTTATTTTCTTACCAAATAAGTCTTTTTTCTTTTAGTATACTACTACCAATAGTATTTAACTTAGGAAACATATTTCCTTATCAGAAAAAGATTTTGTTTCTTAATTAATAAATTAATTAATTCTCATTTAATCAAACAATAAAATAAAATAATATATTTGACTAATAAATTAGCCTTGCCACCCACATCATATATATATGGGCTTAATATTATTTTCTTATTTTATTTAATCCATTGGACTTTAATTAAAAAGCCCACATGTGAACCAGACCCATTCTTACTAAAAGAAACAAGCCCACATGTCTTTCATTAATATATTAATATAATTGATTAGCCCATTAAATAAATAATGTGCAAATTATATTCTTAATATATTAAATGCAATTCTAGATGGACCCATAAATTGGTCCGGTAGAATATATCAAGTGATCCATGCAAGTCCGTGTGGATTGGGGATCTTTGCGGGCTAGCTAAATTTAAGCTTCAATAGACATAACCTAATCACAATCAACAAATGATTCACTTAGGTCCGATCCATTAATTTTAACTCATTTCACTAAAAAGCTAAAATTGAACTATTAAATAAAGATAGAATAAGAAGATGTTCCTTATTCATACCCTAGACAATCATATTGGAGATAGTGTATCCTCGTGATTAATATCAGTAATCGCCAAGGGTTCATAGACCGCCTATAACTCTCCAAGTTACCATATTTACTCATATGACCACGTTTTGAACTTGGATACTTTGACTTGTCCAGAAGCCATGTTTTCAATAGTTGCTATCGAAAACTCAACGTTGAGATTTAATATCCAATTAACTCAAAACATCCATATGATGATATTATACTCTCATTTAATAAATGGAGCCACGATGTCCATATCTATAAATGAAGTCCTCTATCGATTAACAAATGAATATCACCAAGCTATCGAGGATAGACTATGTTATATAATCATACTCATTGATAACTCAAATGATACCACTTGCAACCATAAGTCCATCATTTATCTCAGGATTAAGATAGACTCTCCGATTGTCCTGATAATGAAAAGACTATTATCTATTGACGGTTCTAGATAAAGCTTTTCATTGTGATCCAGTTCAATGCACCCAGTGCACTAGATTCTTTTACTCAAAGACCCTCCGATGATTTTAGACTCATCATAACTCATTTGATCCCACTCAAATGCTAGCAAAAGAATTCTACAACTTTAACAAGATAAAGGTGCCCAACCTTTAACTTAAGTTGTGAACATTATCCAAGACTAACTAAAGAATTGCGTCTTCCTCATACATATCCAGATGTACGAACAATTCTTCTTTTCTCATAGTCTTTAGACCTTATGATTATTTACTTTGACAATTATAATATTAAACTATAAATACTATAAGATTTGTTAAACCAGAAATCACTTTATTAATATGAAAAAGATTGTCAATTACAATATTACACTCTTGCTATTGAACATAATCCTAACAGCAGGTACCCCTGGGTGCCTCTCTAGAGTTTTTAGAGTTTTCCCCACAATGGCGGCCTAACCATGGCCTAATTAGGGTACTAACATTTCAACTATCTAAAGACAAACAGGGACCTTAAGCCTAAAAAATCTCATCTTCTGATGTGCATGATCCTCTACTAGAGGCAAGCACAGAGCATACTGAGATTATTACAGACTATTACAGACTATTACTTATATGATAGACAAGCATTCGAAGGAAAAAGAGGAAGTAAATAGAAAGACATGAGAATTATAACACAAAGGAAATATTTATTGATTTCAGCTTCTGATTTTTACAAGGGAAGAACTCTCCTTATATATAGAGAGAGATAGGATACATCCAAAACAACACACAGGAAAACCAACAACGTGGCAAACAAAAAATAAAAGCAAACTAGAGGGGCTATTGGCCTACAATAATTACAACCTAACAAGCAAGCACAATAATTAAAGCATTGAAAATCACAGGATGGAGATAAGATCAGTCATAGGAAGCTAATAAGATCACGAGCTTTAATTACGGGCTGCTGGGGGACACACAAGCTTTAAGGGCTGGATAGATTATAGGTGGTATGATATTCATCATCTGAGTCTTGGGCTCCACAGATGGAGCAGGGTCAAGCAAAATCAAAGGGGTCCTGAGAGTCAATCATGTAGGAATCTTCAAAAGGGTTCCAACTCTGAGTGGGGTTTCTAGGGATATCAGGAATGATGAAAACTTCGTCGGTAGAGACGTTATTAACATCACAGAGGAAATTGAGCAGTGAGATTTGGAGATTTTTGGGGTACATCCTTTGATAATCACAAGTGGTGTGCCATTCATAACTGGTGTTAGCTATCCATAAGAGTCGTTTGTAGGGGTTGTATCTGTAAGGCCTATGGAGTATCCATATATAGCATACAGAGGCAGCTGACTCATAATCAAGCTTCTAGAGGTTATATTGGCCCATAACCTTAGTGACTTCGTTTTTCCGGTTTGTTATAACAGAGAATTTTGTTGAGAAGAATCATGGAGATGTCCATACAAAGCCTGGAGTGGGAAAACGATGTCATGGTGGTGTATAACTGACAAACACCAGAGGAACCAAAGGAGTTGAGGGGAGAAGTAGTAGAATGGTGGCATTATGAATGGGTCAAGAAATGGTCTGGATAGGTTGTTGACGGTGTGACGACAATCTTGACTATTGATGTGGGATAAGTAGACCGGAAGATAAGCCTTGGCGAAGGTCTGGATTTGATCCAGAGAAGGTTGATGATGAGGTGGCAATGTGGCCATGAGTTCTAGTGGAAATGAGTAATCAAGTATGTCTGGTGGGGATGATGAAGGACCAGCAGGAGAAGTCATGAATATAAGAGGATAGTGACCTGTGGGAGTAATGAGATGAGTGAGTGGAGGCCTGGAGAGCATATCAGCAATTATATTATGGTGGCCTTTCACGTGGTGTACAGTGAAGTCATACTGAGCAAACCAATCCTTGAGTCTCAAAAGGAGAGGATTGGGAGGAATCTTATTGCGGAAATCGAGTATCTTTAAGAAGGATGAGTTGTCCATTTCAACAATAAAGTTTCTTGTTCTGAGGTGAAACTCTAACTTTTGGATTCCGTATTTAACAACAAAATCTCTTTATAGATAGTGTGATAATGCTGTTGGGCATCTTTGAATTTGCCACTAGCATGACCATAGTATCTCCTTTGATAGTCTCGGTCTTCAATTAGAATGACACCCCAGAAAATATCACTGGCATCAATTTGGAGGATAAGCTGGCCAGAAGAAGGGATGGTGAGGGCAGGAGGAGATTGAGAGATTTCCTTTAATTTGATGACGGCCTCGGTATGGGTGGAATTTCAGGGAGGAGGACGCTTCTTGAGGAGCGTAGAGAGAACTGAGGTGTAACGATTGACATGTGGAATAAAATCTCTGACATAGTTAACGATACCAAGAAATTGTTGAACTTGTTTCATGCTGAGATCAAAATCAGGGAAATCTAACAATTGGACAGCCAAATGAGGTCTAGGGCGATATTGTCCGTTAGAGATGTGCATTCCAAGAAATTCAATTTCGGATCTTCCAACTATGCTTTTCTTTTCAGAGAGCATGATACCGTAGTGATGAACAATGTCATGGAACTATTGAAGAAGAATGTTGTGAGAGGTATCATCTGGGGAGAACAGGAGGATGTCATCAATGTAGATGAGGGCTGAGTGTAAGAGGGGATAGAAAATTCTGGTAACGGCCTTTTGGAAAAGGGATGGAGCAGTTTTTAAACCAAAAGGGAGAACGGTCCATTGGTATTGTGCATTGGGAAGGCAAAATGATGTCTTATATCTTTCAAATGGATGAATACCAATTTACCAGAAGGCACCTTTGAGATCAAATTTTGAGAAGATCGTGGCTCCTGTAAGCTTAGAGAATAAGACATTTGGCCTAGGAACAGGAAATTTGTCATCTTGGAGAAAAAGGTTAAGAGGCTTGTAATCCACGACTAATCTTTTTTTTCCCCTAAGCAATTCGGAGCGTTTTTCAACATAAAAAACTTGACACACCCAAAGGGAAGAGGTATGTTCTATCAGACCTTGACGAAGGAGTTCATTGCACTCTTCATTGGCCAGTTGAAGGTCTGAGGGTGACATGCCTGAGTGGGTAGCCTTAGTAGGATTATTATCTTCATTAAGCTTAAAAGGGAGCTTAATAAAGAAATCTGGATTTTTCCACAGAGGAGAAGGGTGAGAGAAAGTGGCATGACTGTCAGCACAAAGCGAGAGCAATTTGTTCTGAATGAGTTCAAAAAGGGCTTGAATTTCAAAGAGCGGAAAAATCTTTGGAATATCAGAAAAAGCTTTGAAATTCTTTGTACCGAATCCCGGTAGGCAGAATCCGAAGGGATTTACTTTGGCAGAAAACATCCCAGCCTAGGAGGATGTCTTTATCCGAAAGAGGAGTGCCGATGACTGGACCCAAAGAGTAAAAGATGGAAAAAACTGAATACCAATCTTTTTTCTGGAAATGAGATTAGTAGAAAAAAAATTTCCATCAACAGCTCTGAAATGTTGAACCTGGAATTTCCAAAATTCTGGAGGAAGGACCTTTGGGTTCATCAATGTGGTGTGAGAACCTGTGTCAAAATAAGCGATGACATCAACTGGTTTGGAGTATTTGTCAGGTAGAATCAGAACCGGAGCTTGGGGACCGGAATGAGAAATGAGCTGAGTAGCTTGATAGGATTCTGGGATAGAACTGTAGTCCGAAGAGCCAAAATATTCTGAGTTAGAAAGATCTTCTTGGAGAACAAAGGTTGTGGTGTGATCTGCATTATCTTGTTCAGATAAGATTGATTCAATGTCTGCATCAGAAGGAACTTCATCAGCAATGTCTCGTAACTGTTGAACTAGTCTGGCGAATTTTGCTTTTTTGTTGGGACATTTTTTTGCAAAATGTCCGGGTTTGCCACAGATGTAGCATCGTTGGGATTTATTCCAACGTCGTTTTGCTTTCTTTCTGAAGAACTTGAATCTTTTGGAGCTGCCCTTTTTGTTCTTGAAGTGTTTGAAATGGTTCTTCTTCTTAGTCTTGCAAGTGCAGGAGCCTAAGGTTTTACACTTGATCTGGAGAGAATATTGTTTGCATTGGGACTGCAGTTTCTTGCCTTCTATGAGCATCTTGGAGAAGAATCTTTGAGTGGCACATAGTTTATCAAGAGAGCTCAAAGCATACATGTGGAGTTCACCTAAGGATGTGTCATTGAGAGATCGTCCTGAGGTGTCTATTTTTCTTTGTATCTCATCTTGGAGCTCGTCGGGAAGAGAGTTGACATAGACTTGTTTAAGACTATGATCATTGATACCACCAAGAGTGTGATACCGTTGAGACATCCGTTTATAATGGAATTCGATGTCTTTTCTTCTAAGTGAGCAACAACGCATGTCAAAGAATTCTTGTCTAGCCTGCTTATAGAAATGATCAGGATCACCAAGAAATTCTCTGAAAATATATCCCATGGCTTGTAAGGCTAAGGGAACTCTAACAAATTGGAGTTGTCTGTATTCTCCAAGAGCTTGGTACCAATCTCTGAGAGAACCAGTGAATCGTGAGACAAATTCTCGTAAGATTGTTTCAAGGTTTTGTTCAGATTTCTCCAGTTGCAGGTCAAGTCATGCGTTCATCTCTGAAACCCGTTTTCTCCAGGAACCAGGAGAAAAGTCGTCAAGATTAAACCAAGGGCCATTAGTTGGTTTAGTAGGAGGATGACCGAGAACATGTTCTGGTGGTTCTTCGACATAAGGAGCGACACCAGTGGAGGCAGTCTCATACGGGGACTCATAGGTTCGTGTTGAAGGTTGAGGGTCTGTGCGAGACACCATAAAAACTTAGGTAAGATCTGCATGATCATGAGGAGAGGAGGCGGCAGTATTCAACCAGGATGAGTGACAGGATGTCTGTGAAGACTGAGAGGAAACGTCTTCAGAAAAGGACGTCATATCAGACTTGGATGAGGAGGAAAATGTTTTAGAAGCAAACAGAACTGGGTCGTATGAACTGGAAGCAGCTTGCTTGTCTTTCCACTTCGAAGGGGACCTTTTCTTAGGTTTCTCTGGTGGAGAAAAGAGTACGGGATATTTTCGGAATAATTCACCAGTGGATCTAAAATGTCTAGAAAAATCATCAGGTTTGGATGGAGGCGAATGATTAGGAGACATAGGGAAAAATAGTGATTGTGAATGAGAATAAGGTTTCGGTTTGTAAGAATAATCTCTGGTTATCTGCTCAAGCTGTTCTTTGAGTTGCTTAATTTCTCTTTCTTTTGTATCAAAATCTGGGCAAGAGTATCCATGAGCAATATATCTGTGAAGATCAGAATGTAGCTTTGCAATTCTGGACTGGAGATCTGAGGCCATGTCTCTAAAAGTGGCATCAAGATTTTGAAGATGATGATCATGTTGAGAAACATGTCGTGTAACGCGATCAATCTTCTGATCAATAAAGTTGAGAACTCTATTTTGAGCCCTGGCATTGTGAGTTTGCCAGTTGAGAACTTGTTCAGCCTAGGAGAACTGCTTGAAGGAACCATCAGATTGGACTTCTGTAAATTAGACAAAAGGTTTAGAGAAACAAGTTTCTTCTGGATTTGAAGAAGGTTCAAGTGGAGGGAAATCACAATCATAATTTAAAGTCATGTAACAAGGGACTGGTGGAGGTAAGTTAGGGACTGCAAGTACAGGCTGTGAAGGTAGAAGACCTTCAGATTGTAAGATCTGTAGTGCTCTGTCATAAATGGGTAAAGGTGTATTTTTGATAGGATGTAAGCCTACCCAGGGACTGTCAAGGTTTTCTGGTTTGCGAGGTTTGTTCCAGGGTTTACAAGAGGTAGGAGAAGTATCTTTAAGACAATCTCGACATATACAGTCTGCATCACACATATTAGGATCAACATCCCAGATGAAGTGACCATTGATCTTATCAGTGTAGATCGGAGATCCGTCAGCTTCAAAACTGTGGATAGGAATGTCATCTTCGGTGTGACGGGTTGGATCATAAGGGCCTGGAAAATCGGAGGAGTTTTTGAACTAGAAGGGGCCTTAGAACCGATGAGGGGTTCATATATTGTTTTGATTGAGCCATCTGGTTGGTGGACATAGTTTGTATCTGTAGCAACAATAGGGGTTACGTTCTGGAAAGCCCTTTCATAATTTGTGATCCATTCAAGGGGCATGATTTCTGTAAGCTGTTCTCTGGGCAGCTGTTTTGGAATTTGAAGGATGGTAGGAACGTCTTCTTCTCTTTCTGCTTTGATGAAGATCGTATCACCATTATGGCCAGGAAGTGGGAGATCAAGAGCATGGTCTTGAAGTCTGTAGGCAAGTTGGTGATGGAGGGTAGCCATGTAGGAATTAGCTTGCATGGTTGCACCAAGGATCTGAACTTGGATTTTGAGACAATTATGGAGGTTCTGATCTCTCAAAGGAATATTAAAGTTGGGATAGTAAGTGAGGGATATACTTCCAGCATGAAGAGTAGATAGGCAAGTGCTAATGACAGCTTGTTCATACTGAGTATATATGGTGTTGAGCAAGGCCAGCCTGGCAATGACAGGTAAGCCTTTTCGGCCATGTAGAGAGAGGATGATACGGACATCATCTATGTGGAGATGGGAGTATCCTTCTTTGATCCATTGATCTATCATGTTCTGATCAACGGTAAGAGTGACATATTGTTCACTTGGTGAGGTTGGAATTAAGCACTTATCTAAGCCTGTGGATTGGACGTATTCTTTGATAGGGAGAGGTCTGGTATGGACAAGACGAACCAATCGAGTGGCAAGAGATTTATTTCTCTTGAAGATGTTGTATGGGTTAAGTAGAGGGAGAGATGTTGCATTTATCTGGGCTGAGGCAGGGATATGGGTGTATTATACTAAATCTTGGATTCTATTGGAATGGGTTCTTTGGATAGTAGGAGGAGGTAAAGACATGGAAGAAGATAATCTATTAGAGACTAAAGTAGCAGCAGAGGGAGTAGAGGTAGTGTTTGCCATTTCTGAGAGAAATTTCTTCCTTCTATACCAGTCTATGATACTTGTAATAGTCTAACTCTTTTCCTGGACTCTAGGTAATCGAGACAGGCTCTGATACCAGTCGGGTGGCAGGTACCCCTGGGGGCCTCTCTAGAGTTTTTAGAGTTTTCCCCACAATGACAGCCTAACCACGGCCTAATTAGGGTACTAACATTTCAACTATCTCAGTCGGGTGGCATGTACCCATGGGTGTCTCTCTAGAGTTTTTAGAGTTTTCCCCACATTGGCGGCCTAACCACGGCCTAATTAGGGTACTAACATTTCAACTATCTAAAGACAGACAGGGACTTTAAGCCTAAAAAATCTCATCTTCTGATGTGCAGGATCCTCTACCAGAGACAAGCACAGAGCATACTGAGATTATTACAGACTATTACTTATATGATAGACAAGCATTCGAAGGAAGAAGAGGAAGTAATTAGAAAGACATGAGAATTATAACACAAAGGAAATATTTATTGATTTCAGCTTTTGATTTTTACAAAGGACGAACTCTCCTTATATAGAGGGAGAGATAGGATACATCCAAAACAACACACAGTAAAACCAACAACGTGGCAGACAAAATTATTTTATAATTTCTAAATTATATCGGAAACATTGCATGTAAGTTAATTATATCTAGGAAGAAAGCCTGAATTTATACACATGGCATATATGGATTATGAGCGGTCTATATTCAACCAATTGTATAAATCCAGGAAACTCATTAATTAACGTATACAAGTGCCACTTTTCTTCCTTTATAAACGTTCTCGTATGAAATAATCTTTCTGAAATTGGAAAAATTTAGCACATTTAGACCAAAGTTTGCATTGCAACCAGACCAAAATAAGTGCTTTAATTTTTTCAGTTGTACAAAATATTTCATGAAGGAGTCCCCTCTTTTGTTGTATATATCTAACCCACCTCAACTTTTTCCCTATTTCCATGTGCATTCTCCACATACAATGCTTTCACTTGACCCATTCAATGCCAGTTTGGTATTGTTGTAACTTTTATAGTAATCAGTATTAGTTGTGCTAAAAAAATAATCAGCTGATTAATTGTACTTTTAAAACTACTGTATAGCTCAAAAACAGTATACACATATTTAATAATTTTATTTCAAAAGTGCTGAAATTAGTTACAATGACTAAAATATGTATGATTTTAGAACTTTATTCAATATTTAACTAGAATATTTAAATTAGAAAAAAAATTCCATAAGAACAATAAAAATATTTTTAAATATTTTATAAATCAAATCAATATTTAATTAGATATTTAATTTTAAGATGAAATAAGGTATATAAATGATTTTAATTTGATTTCATAAGGATAATGATAATATTTTAAAAGATTCATTAAATGCTGAAATAGATTATTCCATAATCACTTAAAAAAGTAACCTCTTACATACTTATCAAAATCACTGTCAAAACTTGTCATATTATCAATTAATCACTTTTGGAAGTTTTACTAAACATCATTTTATATCAAAATTATAAAATAAGCTAATTTTAACTTTTCAAAAGCAATACCAAATCGGTCCTTAATCTACTCCAAGAACACTCTTTCTCAATTGTATGGTGCATGCAATATGATGCACCTAATCTAATAGGATTTTGACAAGTGGTATTAACTATCAACTTTCTTAATTTTTTTTTTAAAAAGGAATTAATTTGAAGAAATATTGGCTATATTTTAAATCTAAATTGATTACAAATAATCATACATTTTGCACCTCTACCCTTGGTTAAATTGTGTGCACATTCATTTCCACATTTATTGTAAAGTTTCAAATCTTACCTTGTGTATTTATTAGCAAGTAGAATAATGTTAAACATCTCACCTTAAAATTCCAACTTTTTCATCTCAACACATATGGTATGTGAAGTGTCAAATTATGAGTGCATACACATTAATGATGATTTATCTCACCTACCATATGTATCTATTTATCATTTGACATTTCAAGTACCACATATGTTAGGATAAAAATTGTGAGATTTTAGGTAAGATGTGTAGCATTATTGTTATCATGTATTGAGAAGACTTCCCTCCTATATTAGTTGTAGATGTAATGTTTGATTAGTAAAGCCTAGACATTGCTAATTGTTAGAATAAAAAAAGAGAGACGAAAAAAAAAAAAAATGCTATTTGTTGAGATATGATTAAATTAGATATACTATATATTAATATATTAGATGTTGACTTGACACTTTCTGAGATTTTTTTAAATTTTTTTCTCTCTCACATCAAGCATCGGAGCCCCTGAGCTTCTTTATCATCAGACATCAATTAGTGATTTCCATTAAATAAATTCTTGCGTCATAAAATTTTATCTTTACTAACCAGTTTTTTTAAAGGAAGAATTTCACATAAATCCGATTTTTTACGATTTGTCACCTTTATAAATTTTTTTACCATATTTATCATTTGTCATTTTAGTCCCTGTTTTTTTTTTCTCAACTTATCTCTTTAGTCCATTTGACCAAATATTTGAAGGTCAATTATTTTTCATAATTCTTAGCTTTAAATGATTATTTTTCATAATTGTTTTTGTAATCCATTTATTTAAGATTTTATTATTGAGATGTTATTGTTTTTCATTTTAATTTAAAACTAAGATAAACATTTTAGCTAAATAAATATCCATTATGAAAAAAAAAATACAAAATAAGAAAAAATTAATGGATTTTATTATTATTATTTATTTAAGATTTTTTTTTTAATCTATTTATTTATAATTTTATTATTGAGAATTTTATTGTTTTTCATTTTAATTTAAAGCTAAAATAATTATTTTAGCTAAATTAAATAGTAATAAGGGCAAACGTGTACTTTCACAGGTTTTAAAATAGTTGACTTTCAAATATTTGGTCAAATAGACTAAAGTGATGAGTTTTTGATAAAACAGGGACTAAAGCGATGAATATGGTAAAGACATTTATAAATGTGACAATTCGTAAAAAATAATTATTATTATTATAATACTAAACATCCTATCTAAAATCTCACATTTTTCATCACAACATGTAACATGTGCGGTGTCAGATTATGAGTGGATACACATTAATGATGTTTTATATCACCTACCACATATATTCATTAACCAATTGACATTTTAAATGCCACATGTATTGAGATTAAAAATATGGGATTTTAGATTGGATATGTAACATTACTGTTAAAAAAATATACATACACATGTAATTATGTAAAGATACACAAACTAAAAGAATCCAAGAAAAGCTCTTAGAATTGACCATTTATTGAATCTTGTAGCCTTCCTGATTTTAGATATAGAATAAAGCGGTAACGATAGATCAAGAGTATTTTTGGATTGATGTAGCTTATATGAAATAATTCACTTATCTCATAAGTTTTGAGGAAAAAAAAAAAAAAAAAAAAGCTTTTGGTAAACTTTTCAAAATTAGTTTGGATTGTTTTTGAAAATCGATTACTGCATATAGGGATGGCAAAATTATCCATGGACATGGATATCCGTAAGAATCCGCTCCATTCATAATGGGGATGGATACTATTATTTCGGGGATGGAGCGCGGATGGATACGATCCTAATATCCGTTTAATTTTCGGATATGGGGATGGATATCGTCTATGGATATCCATCCCCATCCGGATCCATTATATATTTTAATATTTTAAAAATATAAAAAATATTATATAATTATTAATTTTAATTATATAAGTTATTATTAATTTTTTTATCATCAAAACCCTAAAAGCTATTTTTCTAAAGTAAGCGGCCGAAAGACTGGAGAGTTGTGACTACATTTGTTTGTTGGTTGTTGGTTGTTGCTGACTTGCTGCTGAGTTTCTTTGTAAGTTAATACTGATTTAAAACTCTATATTTAATTTTGTTTGTATCTTGAAGTTGTGGGGTTTTTGTTTTTGTTTTTTTTTTTTTTTTTCGTTTGTTGAATTTATGTTATTTGAGGATTGGATGTATTTGTTTCTCCCTTTTAAATAGGATAAAAGTACCATTATACACATTAGTTATATTTTTCTCTTATAAACTACAACAATTTATATATTTTTTTCATTGGATACGGATATAAACGGAGCGGGGATGGATATCGTTATCTAAATTCGTGAATTATCCGAATCCGCCCAGCTCATTTCGAAAAGGGGATGGACGCGGGAATGGATATACATATCTTAAACGGATACGGGGATGGATAATGGGGTATCCATCCCCGATCCGATCCATTGCCATCCCTAACTACATAAGCTAATCTCTTGCCTTTGAAATGTTCATAGTACCCTTACAATTTTAATGAAAATGCAATAATGATGTCAACTTTAACAGTAATTTAAAAAAAATGAAAAATTCTAAAATAAAAATAAAAATTATGATTATTTTTAAACTATAATTAATAAGATTGAAAAATAAACTTTTTCAATTTTTTTTTTTTTGAAAAATTAAAAAAATTGTCCAATACGTATCGGTGGCTAATGGTGGTAGCCACCACCAACAACCACCATTGTCGATGGAAACCAAAGGAGAGCTTGCATCCTATTGCCTTAGGATGCCAGCTCTCCTCCAACAGTAGAGGAGGTAAAAGTATCATCCATTCTTGCTAATGAAATTACGAGATTTCACGGATGCAGTCTTGAAAATGGAGGAACCTCCTCGTCCTCCATCACCAAAGCAGAACCAGCCTCTCCATTTTGGTTTGAATTTGATAATTTGTTTTATTTTTCTATGCTTTTATATTTTAAATATATAAAATTTCTAACATTATGTCAAAATTTTAGAATTATGTAAAACTTAAGCACTCACAATTACATTTTCTTATTGTGTTAATTTTAGTCATTTGACTTGATCAAATCCGATAAAAGTAAATATCTACTAAACACAGTTACCTTGATTTTATTAAAAGGGGTTATTTTTAAATTGAGTTTACAAGACATTAAGGGATCATTTTTTTTTTTGTCTAAAAACTGAATAATCCTTGATTTTAATGAAGACCGAATAAGGACTGAAACTTGCATGGTATTTTTTTTTTTTTTTTTTTTTTTTGGCCTTTGAATATAGTGTTAAGTTCTTTGTTTTTTAAAGATAAAATTGTTTGTAAACAATTAATTTGACACTAATACCCTATTTACTAATAATTGTTATGTAATTTTATTTGATATTTTTAGAAATATGTTATATTTATAGAATATTTTTGAAAGTAAATATATTAAATGCAATTAAGTGATTTGATATTAAGAATTGAAAAGTCATGAATTTTTACTTTTTAATTTTATTTTATTTTTAGATATTTTTAAGTTGACCACTTAAAAAATAACAAAAACAACTTAGTATGTCTAATTCAAACTCATTAATTATTAAGTAAAAAAAAAAAAAAAAAAAAAAAACAAACAAACAAAAAAAGGATCCTTAAGTTAAGTTATAAATGGTTATTTCTTAAGTTGTAAGAATCTCAAACATAGACTAAAGGGGTTTATATTTAGAGTAATTCTACTTTGTCCAAATCTGGTGTCCGAATGATATGACAACATTCTAATCCATTAATTTAAATCATGCAAATATAATACAATTTAAATGAATGAGTTATAGTGTTATCACATCATTTAGGCACCAAATTTCTTAAGTTGTAAGAATCTCAAACATAGACTAAAGGGGTTTATATTCAGAGTAATTCTACTTTGTCCAAATCTGGTGTCCGAATGATGTGACAACATTCTAATCCATTAATTTAAATCATGCAAATCTAATACAATTTAAATGAATGAGTTATAGTGTTGTCACATTATTTAGGCACTAGATTTGGACACTAAGGGGTCGTTTGTTTTTTTCACTTAAAACTTAATGGGTCTGAATTGAACTCATTAAGTTGTTTTTTTTTTGTTTTTTTTAAGTAGTCAAACAACTTAAAAATGTCAAAAAAAAAAAAAAACTTAAAATAAAAAGTAAGAAATCTTGACTTTTAACTTAATTCCAAATTACTAGATTACAATTAAAATATTCTCTTCTAAGTCTATCCGCCTAAATTGAACTTAATGAGTTCAATTCAGACCCATTAAGTTTTCACTTAAAACTTAATGGGTCTGAATTGAACTCATTAAGTTGTTTTGTTTGTTTTTTTTAAGTGGTCAAACAACTTAAAAATGTCAAAAAAAAAAAAAAAAAACTTAAAATAAAAAGTAAGAAATCTTGACTTTTAACTTAATTCCAAATCACTGGATTACAATTAAAATATTCTCTTCTAAGTCTATCCGCCTAAAGAAAATATATTTCCAAATTTATCCTAATTTGATATGGTGTAGAAATCTTTCTTTTATTATATTTCTTATTTTAAACTGCTTTTAGAAAGAAAAAAAAAAAAAAAAAAAAAATCCTAAACACTTTAGAAAGAAAAAAAAAAAACTCTCATAAATCTTCGTGGGAATGAACAATTGAATTTCTCTCCTATCAAATACCAGTATGAACTCTTTATTTTATTTTTTTATTTAACTATTTTGTGGCTTAAAGATGTTATAAAATAATTGTTTATATATGTGCATAGAAACTGGTGCATATACAGGAACCTATTTAAAAAAAAAAAAAAAAAAAATCAAGAACCTTATTTTTTATTTTTTTTTATTTTTTTTATTTTTATTTTTTAAAAATTGGCTTCCGGTGCATATGATCCAAAAAACATAAATAAATAAATAAATAAAATAGTTTCTTGAATTATATATATCGGAAATGTGGACAACGTGCAAAATTGATCTTGAATCCCTTTTTTTTTTTTTTTTTAATCAATAAATTGAATTTGCACTTTGTTTGTAGAACATGTTAAATTACATTCTTTGATGATTTTTTTTTTTTTTTTTAGTTAAATTGAACTTTGTTTGTAAAAAAACATGCAAAATCTTATAAAGAATAGTGCATGTTAAATCACTTCTTTTAATTAACATGGGTATAAATGTAAAATTACTTATTTTCAGACAGTTTTATTTTTAAAAAACAAACATGTCATTTAGGTTCAGATTTTAGTCACCATTCAGTCTTCAGAAAAATTCAGAACTGTTCAATCTTCAGACAAAAAAACAGATGACCCCTAAATTTGGATAAAGAAACATTACTCATATATTTATATTAGTTTTGAGGGGGAATTATATTACATACAACCGTACAATTTAAGTTGTAAGGGTAACTTTAATGCTCCATTTGGTAGGGAGGAAAAGGGAAAGGAAAGAAAGGGGTGGAGGGAAAAAGGAGACGAAAATGGAGAAGTGTGTGCTTGGTATGAAGAGAAAAATGGAGGAAAAGGAAAAATGGAAGAAAAAAATGGTGTGTGGAGCCCACCATTTTGTTTCCTCCCAAAAGTGGGAGGAAAAGAGAAGGAAAGAAAGGGGAAAGAAAGGAGAAATGGGACCCATCATTTTTTAGATAATTTAAATTACAATTTTATTTAATTTTTTTTAATATATTAAATATAATATAAAGGTAAAATAGTAAGATTGATAAAATGATCATTTCTTTTCTTCTTGTTTACCAAACAATACGAGGGAAAATCTTTTTTCTTTTCTTCTCTCATGTTTTCTATTTCTCCAAATCTTTCCATTCTTCATATTTTTTTCCTCCCTACCAAACAGAGCATAAATGCAGCTGAATATTTGTTATTGTTTTGAGCCTATATCTGGCAAGTGCAACTGTGCAAGGTGTGACCTGTTGTACCTTTTTCTCGAAAATTGTATTTGAACGAATTGACTAACATTAAAATTAAGGAGATGTATAGGACCATAGGTAGAAGATGCAATTTTAATAATAATAATAATAATAATAAAAAGATATTCATGAGAAAAAGAAAGTGATGAAGACGGGTATGTAGCTTGTGGGTCAGATTAGATTTCAGAAAAGGACACGTGTAAGTAATCTGACTCACTGAGTATCCTCCGTCCATACTCAGAGGAAACAACGCGGAGTTAGACGTGTAATCAAGTACCAATCCATTACCAGCCCAACTCACCAACCCAACTCTAATGGTCTAAGGCTAACTCCAATTTACAACATTAAACTTTGTATCAATTGGGAATATCTTTACAATAAATATTTTTTTTCACTCCTAATATTCCGCACCAAATTTTACATCAAAATAACGTCTTTGTATAATATTTTCTTAAATATATATATCAATATTTGTGTTATTTTAAATATCTCAACGAGTTCTTTCTAATGATATTTTTTTAGGAATATATATTATTTTAATTAAGTATAAGAGGGTTAAATTAGAAATTTTTTAAAAAATATTAAAGTGCTTATTTTACTAATTGAAAAAAAAAAAGTTAGTGAAGGGTGCTGCACCGGTATTGGCACGACATTGTTCTTTAATGCACCATTTTTTTTTGAGAAGTGCACTATGCGTCAATTTTCTTTATTTCACTTTTATTATTTTTTAAATGTATATTTTTATTCTCAAGTGCTTGATCAAGACAAAGATCAATTAAGTAGATGATTCAAATTCAAGTCAATATAGTGCAGAATCAAATTCCAAATAAATAATTAAATAAATCGTTTAATGGAGGAGAGAGAGAGACATAAACAGAAATCATAGATAGGGTGTATTAAATTTAAAAAATAAGTAAAAATGGTAGTTTTAAAAATAAATAAAAAAACAAAAAAACATTTAAATTTATTTAATCAAATCAAAATTTTAAAACATTAGATATAAATGGACCGGTAGCGGTGTACATAACACCACTCTTATGGGAATAGGGTGAAGAGAGAGAGAGAGAGAGGAAGGTCATCGTGTCAGAGTATTAAGAAAGTATGTCCCGCAACCCCAACATTTGGTTTATTGACTAATCTCTCTCTCCTATAACGCAACACGTGGTCGTCTCTAACGTGTTCAGGGTGGACCTCTGTCTTTCCTCTCTCCCCATATATACTCACTTGACTCCCCCTTCTCTTTACAATCATAACACAATTTCACTCTCCACCTATTTCCTATTTTCCTGCTTTCTCATTAACTTCAGTCTTCATAGTCCATCCACAGCTCTCTTAAAAAAGCCAACAAAGTCATTTAATTTGTTGAAAACAGCGAACCATGGCGGCTTCACCTGCAGCAACTACCACAAGCACATGGATTAAGCCTCAATTCCAACAACCATCATTAAATTCCTCCTCAAATTCCATTTCTATTAAAAAGCCCAACAACAACATTACATGCTCTGTTCTTCATTACCCTTGTAAAAAATACCCAAAAGATAACTACAACGCTCAACACTTGAATCTCTTGCAAAAGGCTGCAGCTCTAGCCTTTGACGCTGTGGAAAAGGCTCTGGTTTCTCAGGAACGCCAACACCCTCTCCCAAAAACAGCCGACCCCAGAGTCCAAATCTCCGGCAATTTCGCTCCCGTACCAGAAAAACCAGTCTGTCAACAGCTTCCAGTCACCGGAAAAGTACCCGAATGCATTCAAGGCTTCTATGTCAGAAATGGAGCCAATCCACTACACGAGCCGGTTGCCGGACACCACTTCTTTGATGGAGATGGCATGGTTCATGGTGTTGGGTTCCAAAAAGGGTCAGTTAGCTATGCTTGCCGTTTCACGGAGACCAACCGTTTTGTTCAAGAACGTAAATTAGGCCGTCCAGTTTTCCCAAAAGCCATAGGTGAACTCCATGGACACTTCGGCATAGCAAGATTGCTTCTTTTCTACAGTCGTGGTCTTTTTGGGCTTGTTGACCCTAACCATGGAACTGGTGTAGCAAACGCTGGACTTGTTTACTTCAACAATCGTCTTTTAGCAATGTCTGAAGATGATTTGCCTTATCATGTTCGCATCACACCTTCTGGTGATTTACAAACTGTGGGGCGTTACGATTTCGATTCTCAACTTGATTCTACAATGATAGCTCACCCAAAAATTGATCCTGTTTCTGGTGAGCTCTTTGCCCTTAGTTACGATGTTATCAAGAAGCCTTACTTGAAATACTTTCGTTTCTCTCCTGATGGAAACAAGTCTACTGATGTCGAGATCCCTCTCGATCAACCAACAATGATGCATGATTTCGCTATCACTGAGAATTTCGTTGTGGTTCCCGATCAGCAGGTGGTCTTCAAATTGCCTGAAATGATCCGTGGTGGATCTCCAGTGATATATGATAAGAACAAGATTTCAAGATTTGGAGTATTAGACAAAAATGCTAGTGATGCTTCCAAAATTAAGTGGATTGAAGTAGAGGATTGCTTCTGTTTCCATCTTTGGAATGCTTGGGAGGAGCCAGAGACGGATGAGGTTGTTGTAATTGGGTCTTGTATGACTCCACCAGACTCCATTTTCAATGAATGTGATGAGAGTTTGGAAAGTGTTCTGTCCGAAATCAGACTCAATCTAAAGACAGGCAAGTCCACGCGCCGCCCCATAATTTCGGAGCCAGAACAAGTGAACTTGGAAGCTGGAATGGTGAACCGAAACATGCTGGGAAGAAAAACCCAGTTCGCTTATTTAGCACTTGCAGAACCATGGCCAAAAGTGTCAGGTTTTGCTAAAGTAGATTTATCAACCGGGGAGGTAAACAAATACATATATGGTGAGCAAAAGTATGGTGGTGAGCCTTTGTTTCTCCCAAGAGATACCAATTCAGAGAAAGAAGATGATGGTTATATTCTTGCTTTCGTGCATGATGAGAAGGACTGGAAATCGGAGCTACAAATTGTTAATGCCATGACTTTAGAGCTAGAAGCTACAGTTCATCTCCCGTCCCGAGTTCCATATGGTTTCCATGGAACTTTCATAAACGCCAAAGATTTGGAGAAGCAGGCCTAATATAATGGAGATCTATATATATAAATATATATATATATATATATATATATATATTTACAGGTTGAAGGTGCTTGTGTGTGCATAATGTTGATGATTCTAGTGTTTTAGGATATTAGAGGATTAGATTTACCAGAGGGATGTTTGCATATAAGTCCCCGGAATCTGTTCCTCTCTCTCTCTCTCTGTTTGTTGGTTAATTTTGGGTTATTATGTAGTGAGAGGTTTTGGGAGACCAGCTTGTAGCTTTTGGGTATATAGATAGTATTGGAGCTCAGCTGGGTTTCTGCTTATTCTTTCACTCATGTGATTACGAATATAATGTGAATTTCTACGTTCATGTTTCTCTGTGTTCTAATTTGTAAAATATTTCTATCTCTCTCTTTTCCAAACGTCATAATTTCTTTTAATTAATCCAAAATGGTCAGATAGGATTAGGATCCCACATTTTTCAACTCTCTTATGATTGGAAACCTCCATAAAGGTTTTAGTTCGTCTACCTGCCAATCACATAGCGAAACATAATCATGGGGTCCTAGCGATTATGTTGACGGCACATACAACACTTTGGAGGTCAGACTTCAGTTAGATATTTTAGTTAGCTGATTTGTCTCCAATAACTGTCTAATAATCTCAATTCACAAATCATAATTTGAAGTCGAAACAATGTCAAATTTTAGGAATATTATCAAAATCCTCCCTCTAGTTTTCCATATTCCCCATTATTCTCCTCCTAGTTTGTAATATTCCCCATTTCCCCCCTGCCGTTAGGTTTTCTGTCTAAGATTTGATTACATGTAAAGGTAAATAGGTAAATTGCTAAAAATATAAAATATCTTTTTAAACAAAATGATAATATTTAATTATTAAAAAAAATGATATTAAAATAATAAAATAACATTTTTAAACATATAAACCTTTTTTTTTTTTTTTTCCAAATCCATTATCTCATCTCTCTCTCTCTCTCTTTCGGAAAATTCTATATCTCTCACCTCCAAGATCCATCAAATGAAGCAATCTGATGCAATTGGTCCATATGATGGAGTGATGGTCCATATGATGAGCGATGATAAGTAACAGGAAGGAGGAAAAACAAAAAGACAAGAAAAAATTTCCATTTCTGGGGGAAACCTCTACATTAAGTTTTTGTCAAGAAAATTACATACCCATTCAAATCTGAATCATTTCGCTAAATAGAGTCTTGTTCCTAAAATCTTTCCTTTGATATGCTCTGCTAACGTTGACTTGCTTCACTAAGACCATCTTCAATGCAAAAGTGGCTTGCATACCAATAATCGTTGACATGGCAACAATGTCAAGAGACTTGCTTCCTATATGGTATATAAATAGACTTAATAAACAATCAACTCAAAATTTAGTCTCCAATGCTTCCATCTAAAACACCATTTTTTTAATGACGTGTCCATTTTTTTTTCCTGTTTTATTTTTTATTTTATTTCCTTACCAAAAATAGATGAAAAATTAATATCAGTTTTAAATACTTGCTAAGTCAACCAAAAAAATAGCTGTGCAACGGACTGTCTGAAAGTAGACGGTCATGTTGACAATATCTAATATTTTTTTTGCCACGTTAGTTTGAGGTTGAATATGCACAGTTGCATTGGAGAAAGATTTTTTTAACAAAATGTCTATTAATCCTATGTGGCATCTCTTTTTTTCACAAGCCATGCTTGCATTGGAGATGCTCTAATGTCTCTAAATTATTCTTAGAGCATCTCCAATGCAAGCGTGACTTGTAAAAAAAAGAGATGTCATGTAGGATAAATAGACGTTCTGTTAATAATTGTGTCTCCAATGCAACCATACATATTCAACCTCAAGCTAACGAGAAAAACTTACTTGCACCGGGTGCAACACTCAGCACATGCTGAGTGTTGCACCGAGCCAATGGAATTGTGACACCTCATCCAACTTAATCCAACAACTCATCCAACTCACCATCCAACTCAGCAACTCAACAATCCAACTCAGCTGAGATCCAAGATCGGCGGCAGCTTGCAGCGACGATGGCGACGCCGGAAGTGCAATGACGACGGTGGCTGTGCATCGACGACGGCGGCTGTGCATCGACGACGGCGACGCAAAGAGCCACCGAGGGTTTCAGCGACGCTCCTCCGTTCTCACCACCACCAGACCCTCCAGCTTCTCGGCGGCTCTTTGTGTCGCCGTCGTCGCTGCAACGCGGCGTTGCAGCGACGACGGCGACACGAAGAGCCGCCGAGAAGCTGGAGGGTCTGGTGGTGGTGAGAACGGAGGAGCGTCGCTGAAACCCTCGGCGGCTCTTTGCGTCGCCGTCGTCGATGCACAGCCGCCGTCATCGCTGCACTTCCGGCGTCGCCGTCACCGTCCCCGTCGTCGCTGCGAGCTGCCGCCGATCTTAGATCTCAGTTGAGTTGAATAGCTGAGTTGGATGAGTTGTTGGATTAAATTGGATGAGGTATCACGATTTCATTGGCTCGGTGCAACACTCAGCATGTGCTGAGTGTTGCACCCGGTGCATGTAAGTTTTTCTCCAAGCTAACATGGCAAAAAAAAAAAAAAAACATTAGACATTGTCAAGATGACCGTCTACTTTCAGATAAAGTAGACGGTCTGTTGCACATCTATTTTTTAAGTTGACTCAGCAAACATATAAAACTAACATTAATTTTTCATATATTTTTTGTAAGGAAATAAAATAAAATTAAAATAGGAAAAAAAAATGGAAATGTTATTAAAAAAAAAATTATGTTTTAGACAAAAGTATTGGAGATCAAATTTTGAATTGATTGTCCATCAATCTATTTTTATGCCACATTGGAAACAAGTCTCTTGATATTGTTGCTATGTCAACGATTATTAATATGCAAACCACTTTTACATTGGAGATGCTCTTATAACAACAAAATCAAATAACAATTTACCAAATATAAAATAACAATTAAGATGCCAAATTACTGCAGAAATTATTGCAAATCCCTAACATTGCTCGATGCTCAAAATCAAACTTGTCCTTAAGGCTGAAAAGAAGGAAATTGCTTACGAATCATTCCCCATTCTTCCCAAGTAGCATCTTCAGGAAATGAGTTGGACCATTGTATGAGGACTTGAGTGGCTGCTAGATTATTACACTACACCATTCTTTGATCCAAAATAGCTATTGGTTATAGCTTAATTCTCTCATTTTCATTAACTAGCGGCAAATTTCTCTGGACAACAACATTATCACCCATTTTTTTCTTCAACAAAGGAACATGAACAACCAGATGGAAGAGTGAGGAGGGAGGCAAGTCCAAAATTTTGTAGTGCCAATTTCAAATTTCTTCGGAGGGGTAGTGAAGACTACCTGTAAGGTTGCAGACGCAAATAAACGTAATCTCTTTCTTGGAATTTGCAATCAGTGCGATGGCCATAAACTGGTTGTTTCATATGATGTTGAGCCTTCTGTAGATTTTCTTGGAGCACTTGAATTGTTGTTTCTCGTTGTCTTAAGCTTTGATCAATTGCTGCATTTACATGTAAGATGAAGTAAAAATAAAGTAGAAAGAGAGGAAATAACGAGTAGATTCGAGTTTTGTGGTGACATTTACATGGTTTTTCAATATTGAAGAAAGAGAAGAACTAGAAGGAAGAGAAAGGGATTTTTGAGGGAGAAAGTGAAGAAGTAAAACAGAAGAAAGAAAGAGAAGAAAGAAAGAGAAGAAGAAAACAAATCATAGTGGTATTTTCGTCACTTTTAGGTTAGTTTTGAATCATTTTTGGAAGTTCTGGTTGAATATGGTTTTATTTTGAAAACAAGATTAAAAGTGAATTTGAATTTCAAAAATAGGTTAGATTTGACGAATTCGTCATTAATATATTTTAATTCTTTAATTAGTGATTAACGGTGGTCAACCGTTATTCAACGGGTCAATGGTAGTCAATGCTATTTTGATATTTACTTTTATATATAAATATATATATAGATATATATATATATATATATATATATATATAATTTTTCTATTATCAGTTCGAACTGACAAAAGATACATCAGTTCCTTGCATGTGAGCTAATTTCAAATTTCTTCGGAGGGGTAGTGAAGACTACCTGTAAGGTTGCAGACGCAAATAAACGTAATCTCTTTCTTGGAATTTACGATCAGTGCGATGGCCATAAACTGGTTGTTTCATATGATGTTGAGCCTTTTGTAGATTTTCTTGGAGCACTTGAATCGTTGTTTCTCGTTGTCTTAAGCTTTGATCAATTGCTGCATTTACATGTAAGATGAAGTAAAATAAAGTAGAAAGAGAGGAAATAACGAGTAGATTCGAGTTTTGTGGTGACATTTACATGGTTTTTCAATATTGAAGAAAGAGAAGAACTAGAAGGAAGAGAAAGGGATTTTTGAGGGAGAAAGTGAAGAAGTAAAACAGAAGAAAGAAAGAGAAGAAAGAAAGAGAAGAAGGAAAAAAATCATAGTGGTAATTTCGTCACTTTTAGGTTAGTTTTAAATCATTTTTGGAAGTTCTGGTTGAGTATGGTTTTATTTTGAAAACAAGATTAAAAGTGAATTTGAATTTCAAAAATAGGTTAGATTTGACAAATTCGTCATTAATATATTTTAATTCTTTAATTAGTGATTAACGGTGGTCAACTGTTATTCAACGGGTCAATGGTAGTCAATGCTATTTTGATATTTACTTATATATATATATATATATATATATATATATATATACAATTTTTCTATTATCAGTTCGAACTGACAAAAGATATATCAGTTCCTTGCATATGAGCCATTGGATTTAAATATTTTGACTTGGTTGCATGTACTTGTCAAAACATTTTTTAAATCCAATGACCCACATGTAAGGAACTGATATATCTTTTGTCAGTTTGAACTGATAATAGAAAGACTATATATATATATATATATATATATAATTTTTCTATTATCAGTTCGTCCTGATATACAATTTTTCTATAGTTCACATTCTTCATCTTGATATATTTTATATTAAGACAAATTGACAGTAGAAAGACTACATGCATATATATATATATAATTTCGGTAAATTAGTGCAACTGACCCTTCAAAATATATGGAATATAGGTTTCACATATTTCATAAGCATGGGCTACTATTTTGCATTAAAAAGATAAATAATGTGATATTACCGATTCACATATGTTAGACTCGAAATAATTTAATATTAATTTGACAGTGTAGTATTTAGAGCATCTACGATACTATAATGGATTGTGAAAAACTTATATGCCATGTAGGCAGGGATATAACTAGGATTGAACTTCGGGATGGGCTAGCATTTCAAAATAATAATGAAAAAAAAAAATCAAATTTGTATAAGTTACCATAACATGGGTAATTTGAAAGCCAATTTTATGTTGACAAAGAATTTGAACGTAATTTTGATAAAATAAGTAAATGAAAAGGTTGTTTCAAGAATGAGGCAGAATGTTTTAGAACAAGTATGATACAAGTATTATTTGGTTTGAAAGAAAAACCGTAAATATAATGGGAATTTTGATAAAATTCAATATACATGTATATTTATTAAACTTTTTTTTTTTTTAAAACAATTCAAGATTTATGAGAAAATAAATTAAAAATTAAAGATTGGCTAGGGTGGGCTTGATGTATGAGCCCACCCTAACTCATACATCGGTACGTCACTGCATGTAGGACAAATAGACATTGTGTAAGAATATGTCTCTCTATTGCAATTAATCAATGAGTAATACTAGGCTTCCCAAATTGTTTTTCAAAAAACTTCACAAATTATGTAGTATGGTGAGTTAACATTTGTAAATTATGAGTTTATGTGATAAAGGATGTGAAGTTGACAACTCACCATGCCATACAATTTGGGAAGTTTTTTGGAAAGCCTAGCATTACTCCTAATCAATTATTGTTGTTCAATGTCAAGCTGACGTGACAAAAATAATAATAATTATAGTCACCGTTAACATGAATGTTTACTTTCATAGAGTCCGGTGAATAACTATTCACTTAGCATTATATATAAATATTAAAAAACTGTTAAACAATTTATTTTGTTAAAATAAAATAATAAAACAACTAGATAAGTCAATAATAAGTTATATTTTCAATATAAGTATTGGAAACGGAATTTTCATTTAGTTGTCTATCAAATATATTATTATGTTGGGAAAATTGCACAAACTTACCCTAACGTTTCCTATTATGGCATAATATTAAACTAATGCCTTTAATTGCACAAACAACCCCTCATGTTAGTCAATTTTGGTTAAAAATAGCCATTGACCATGATTTTTTTTTTGAAAGCCCAAAATTGCCCCTGCACTTTATTACAAAAAAAAATCTTGATTGTCCTTTATTTAAAACATTATCTACTTTAAATTATTATAATATAAAAAATAAATACTAAACATAATCCTTTTTAAATCAAAAAAAAATTCAAAAATAATATATTAAAAACAAAACAATTTAAGAAAACGTTATTTTGAGAAAATACAATTTAATAATATATTAAAAACAAAAAAAAACATTATTTTGAGAAAATATAATTTAAAATTATGCAAGTCCAATATGAATAGTGGTAATGTGTTACATATGTTTGAATTTTTTTTTGTTTTTATTATATTATTTTTGAATTTTTTTTATTTAAAAAATATTATGTTTAGTATTCTAAACACAAATATAAATAAAATCATCAAGAGTTTGAAATAAAAATATAATCATTTGTCATAATAAAATACAGTAGAACCAAAAATTTGTTCAATGTTCATCTCTATAAGATAAAATAATTTGACTCAATATAAATTATGCATTATATTTTGGTTCAAAAATTTAAAAAAAAATACTAAACATAATCCTTTTTAAATAAAAAAAATATGTTTTAAATTTTAAAAATATGTAGTACATTACCACTATTCATATTGGACTTGCATAATTTTAAATTATATTTTCTCAAAATAACGTTTTTTTTTTGTTTTGTTTTTAATATATTATTAAATTGTATTTTCTCAAAATAACGTTTTCTTAAATTGTTTTGTTTTTAATATATTATTTTTGAATATTTTTTTGATTTAAAAAGGATTATGTTTAGTATTTATTTTTTATATTATAATAATTTAAAGTAGATAATGTTTTAAATAAAGGGCAATTAAGATTTTTTTTATAATAAAGTGCAGGGGCAATTTTGGGCTTTCAAAAAAAAATCATGGTCAATGGCTATTTTTAACCAAAGTTGACTAACATGAGGGGTTGTTTGTGCAATTAAAGGCATTAGTTGAATATTATGCCATAATGGGAAACATTATGGTAAGTTTGTACAATTTTCCCTATTATGTTTTGGTTAAAAAAAGAGAGGGCAAATTGCATTAATACCCCTAACTTTTGGTGAAATTGGACCTTTTGATAGAAGATCATTTTATTACACAAATCTCTACTGGATTTCGTTGACCAAATGTTTGACTAATTGTAAGTTAACGGTTAGAAGGACAAAATGGACTTTTCAAGAGTGACATTAAAAGAATTAAAGGAAAATAGAAATTGTCCAATCATAACTGGACAGATCAACTCTCCATACTTTAAAATAACAATTAAAAAGCTAAAACAAATATTAATTTTTAAAAAATAAGAATGTGCTAGCCTAAAAAATAAGAATGTTCTAGAAAAATGTCATTGTACAGGTCCTTTGTTTTGCAAATCAAGAACAAAAACAACAATCGACAATCACTAAGCAGTAATAGAAAATTCTTGGGTTATGGAAATCACCAACATCTCTCTATCCATAAATGGATCTCAACAAATATTTATTTAAAAGAGAGAAAAATCGGAAAAAAGAAGAAGATTGGATCTGAATGGATCCATCTTTGAAAAACCAATCTTTCTATACAAAGATGGAACTTCTCCCCGCCATGAATTTCTCTCTCCGTTGCGAACTCCTCCTCTTGTTGCAAACTCCCATATCCACCGCGAACTTTTATCTCCCATCTCCATTGGTTACTAAGTTTTTGATAACTCTTATTTCTACACATTGTGTAGCCCCTTACTTTTATCTTTTATGCTTGTTTTCTGGGTAAAACCGGGTATTTAACGTTTTAAATAAGTGTTTCAGGATATTTTTCATCACAGGGGCTAAAGTGCAAAAATAGGGAAATATTGGGGCAAAAGTGCAATTTTTGAAAGTTGGTTTTGCGCCCTTGTTCTGCGTTAAGGGGTAGCAAAAATGGGCGCAGAAAGGGACCAGAACTTCATTTTTTTGTAATTTTGCGCCCTAGGGCGCAGAATAGGGCGCAAAAGCCAAGGCGGAATTTCGACGAAAGTTTCTTGCAGAATACTCAACTTGCGGGGGCCATATCTCTCTCCTCCGATCGAACTGGGTTTCGTGCTATATATGGTTGGAAAGCTCCAGAAGTCTTCTTTCCAACGGTTCATCAAGAATGCGATTCCGATGTTTGTGGAGAAAGTTATGCCCATTTCCGTAACGGTGCGCGCTGCTGGAAAGTCATCCGCGAGACCCCCCAAAAATCTGCCACTTAAGGGAATTTTCGTCTTTTCCCCTCAATTCTGACCTAAACCCTTCTCCCCACTATATATATCCCCTCTTCTCTTCAGTTTCCACAGAACCCATTCACTCCCTCTCTCTCTCTTCTGCCCCACTCTCTCTCTCTTCCATTTTCTTCACATTCTCCACCAAATAAGGAGGATCCAAGCTCCCATGGAGGTTTTTCCTCCATGGGAGCTCCCCATACATCTCCACAACCTCATTTTACACTTCATCCATCCATTTTAGGGCAGATTTCAAGGAATAGGAGTGGTCTCTTGACCAATTTCGAGCTAGGAAAGCTAGGAGCTTCTTTGGAGGGTTTGTCTTCAAAGGTTGTCTCCTTTTTACTCATTTCTTTGTATTTTCTGTTTCTTTGATGTGTAACCCAGATTTTGGGGAATTTTGTAAACCTACACTTGTGTAATATATATTGTTTGTGCTTAAATTCTTGTGGGTTTTGTTTCACTCTTTGTTAATTTCATGAATTTAGCTCTAATTGCAATATCCATGTGTGTGGAGGTCCAAAATTGATATGTGTCCATGATTGGGATTAGGAGTAGAGTAATTTAATGTAGGAGTAGTGTAATTTAACTTCCCATGATTGTTGATTGATTGATGGATGACCAAGATGCCATGTTTAGAGTAATTGGAGTGTTAGAGATTTAGCTTCAAAGAGTGGGAAAGGTTTCAGTTCAGGCATTTAGTTGCTAAATTGGCCTGGGTTCCAATTCTTGTGTTTAATGGGTCTTGTTATCAAGGCACAATTGCTCATCCTTGGCCGGATTGGGTAATAAATTGATTTAGGGAAAATTCCCAAATCAAGAGAATGAACCCTTAACCCATATTGAATGTTCTTAATGTATAACAACCAATTTATTTGCACATTGTTGTTTGGTAAACTTGTTTCCCATATCTAGCCATCCTAGGGAGATTGATAAAACCGAATCCGTATCTAGAGTAAAGACAAACTGAACTCCTCTTGTGCTTGTGTAGATATATGGGTATTTCATTGCTTAATGCTTTCACTCGGTTAGCCACCTTGTGGATGATATTTAGGCTATGTGTTATATATTGCATGGTTCACATTAACATGTCCAGCGTGATATCCTCTACATTTGACCAGACAGTGAGAGATACACTAGGCTGGCGTGTAGAGCTCGTGTGTGTGTCCCACAGTCCTTAATGAATTCAAGCATTTATGCATGGATGTAATCTCTAAGACATCGAGAGATATTAGAGATTAATTAAGGGGACACGAGCATATAACATATGTGTTGTATGGGTATCTCGTATTCTTAATGCTTTCACTTGGTTGCCATCCCGTATTTGGTTAGCCATTGTGAATGAATTATTGGCTGTAGTATGGCCCACGCGGTTGCGCATTACATGCCCAACAAAATAACCACTGTATATGACCAGACAGTGAGAGATACACTAGGCTGGCATACAGGGCTCTTGTGTGTGTGCCACGGCACTTAATGAATTCATGTGTACTTTGTATGTGTGGATGTGATTTCTAAGACTCGAGAGAGATTAGAGATCAATTAAGGGGACACGAGCCTATGATATACTTGCATATTGAGGAACTAAGTGAGTCTAGAGCTTAATTATATGGATTGTTACGGTTGAATCATTTCCCTAGTGTTACCACATTTCATGCATCTCTCCATTCCATCCTATCCATGTATATATTATGGTAGTTAGTTTATATATTTATAGTATTATTTACACTTTTCCGCAAGCGCAACACATGAGTTCTCTCGGAGTGTTGTAATAATAGCTAGAACCGGTGACGGTTGGCGAATCCCACCTCCCTGCGGAACGATACCCTCACTTGCCGCTGTGCTAGTCCTTGTGACTCGCGCGCTAGCGAGGTCGAACTTAAATGTTCATCTTTTGACCGACATCTCAACGATGTGTCGTCAGTTTTCTACACCAAAACTTTACACAAAAGCAAACAAACACAAGCATTGAGAGGGAGAAACTCACCTCCAAAATGAGCCCATCGAAGAGATAAAGCAAATCAAAGTCTTTATCATCAAAACCCACCACCAAAATGACAACATGGATCTCATCCATGGAGATCCAATCTCCAATCTCTCCATTATCTTCTTTTTATTTCAATTTCTTTTATTTATTTGAGCTTCACTAGGGAGATCCATTTTTATTTTGTTTTGTTAATAAAATATTATAAATATTTATTTTCATTTATTGTAGGGTAGAGGTAAATATAACTTTTCATATTGAAAGCTAGGGGTAAATGTGACTTTTCAGAAGTCAATATTGGTCAATAGTTAATCTTAACTATGGTCAATGTTTGGTCAATGAAATCCAAAGAAGGTTTGTGCAATAAATAATCTTCTGTCTAAAGGTCAAATTTCACCTAAAGTTAGGGGATATTAGTGCAATTTTTCCCAAAGAAAATAATATTGTTATACCACCTGTAAATAAGCCTATTGACGTTATTGACATGTAAATATTTATCGATGTAAATCATTATGCTCTTATATTTTAATTTTGCCACACGCTCTCATGCTCAAATAACAATTGAAATCATGAAAAGCGTTTATCATGGGTTATTTTGCCGGTACAATCGTAATCAAACTTGAGATATTAACAATTAAAAAACTCATGTAAAAAAGAAAAGAACAATTAAAAAACTTGGTTTTTAATGGCATAGTGACACGTATATATTAAAAATATAAAAACTTGCTTTCTAATGACATGGTGACACGTATAATAATTAGGAATATAGCATCTTTGTCCACTACACTGGGTATGTCCCACAGAAACAAGATAAAAAGAGAAGCATGGAGACTCACAAATCACAATAAGTGATTGAAGCAGATGCTGCCAAGCGTCCTCGTGTTTGTTGATTAGATTGACATCAATGACATCAATGGGATACTGTGAGAAGCGGGACCGACTACCATGCAGGGACTGAAACATGCAAACAGAAACACTTTGAAAATTTAATGTTGAAACTTTACTTGGAACATCCTGTTACTAACACAACTTTCGCGAAGAGAAGAAACTAAAGTTGGATGAGAACAGGGGATTGCTGGTTATTAAAGCCAAACAGAGGAAGATAGGAAAAATAGAGATAACCGGTATAACCCGTTCCAAGTTGTTTTAATTTTATGTATTTTAAATAATATTTTATATTTAAGGTTTAATATAAACCGTTGGATCGATTTTAGATTCATCCAACGGACCAAAGATAATATCTGATTTCCCCTGCATGATATATTAGTCAGACCCGAAGCTTCAATGACTATTGGTGTTTTGCGTCCGGTCCGACACGGTGAATATATCCCGAGTATCCAAGTTTTTTGCTTTTTATTTTTTCTTAGATTTAAAATTTAACGTAAAATAATTATATTTTAATACAAAAACGAATATATAATTCATTTAGAAATAAAATATTTTTTTACACATCACCTTTTACCATAACTGGTAATGCATCTCCTTTCCATATTAGTGGGTGAAGGTTAAATCCCACTATACGCATTTTATAAGATAGAGTTATTACCACTGTGGTAAGGAAGGTAATAAGAAGAGTTCGTGCCAAAAATGGAAAAGGGAACAAGATGAGGGTAAAGATCAGAAGGATATGGTAAATATTGTAGTTATTTCTGATGGAGATGTTTGTGTTCTCTCACCGTTCACAAGTAAAGATTGTCTTCAATCAATTGATGAATGGGTAATTGATACTGTACATATGAAAGTATACAAACATAGTTAAATTGCTTAGAGTATACCTAGTTTTTTTTTTTTTTTTTTTTTTTTTTTTTTTTTTTTGTGGGGGGGGGGGGGGGGGTGTGCGTGTGAATATGTTTTTACACCTTTTCAATCCCTTGAAACAAACTCATGTTTGTCCCTCAAGGTAGCTTTACATACAACAAATAAACCAAACATTCATACATAGACAAGATAAGCATGTGATCATTTAAGTATTGTCTATATATATATCAATGAGTTGCATGAGGAAGAATAATATAAAATCTCAATAACAAAGAATACTTGTATTTCAATATTGTTCAATGTATTACAAGTATAAACAAATATAACTATATAAAAAGGTAACAATATAAAAAGAATTATAATAACAATTATGATCAAAATGAATTTGTTTATAAATCACACTTTACAAAATCTTGTTCCAATATATATCACAAGTGAATAATATGCAACAAGATAAAAACATACACATAAACAAATAAGAAAGAGAGAGATAGAAAGAATTAACACATGAGATTTTTTATCGTGGTAAAACCTTCAAGGAGGAAACATCCACGGGTTGAACTACAACCATTGGGTACTATATATATTAGATGATAGATTAGAAATTCCTCAAAAGTAACCAACCTTGATCTACTTCCTATTGGAGTCTATGTCTACCCAATCTCTATTGAAAGATACAAAATCCCTCAATGATGCGAAGCCACCATATATTGGAGTCCATACCAAACCAACATCGTTGGAAGATTAGAAATTCCTCAAGAGCCAATGCACATCCTATGCAACACTCTTTATTGGAGTCTATGTCTAACCTAACGTCCAGGCTTACCAATAATATAGCCAACTCCCTATCTAAGGCACTCATGCCTCTAGAGAGTCTCCAATGGACCTTCCCAATCCTAGCCATGACTTCTTGCTTGGTTATCCGGACCTCTAGTCCTAACCAAGTCTTTCTTGCTTGACTATCCAGACACCTTGTCCTAGTCAAGACTTCATGCCTTTTACAAGGACTTTCTAGTGTGATCAACTGAATGTAAATAATGCAAACAAGCAATTTAACATAGAACATGTGATCAATACATTCCATGGAAACTAAATTTAAAACATGTGAGAACACAAGTCAAAATAGTTTAGATGCAAAACATGAAATAAACCTAGAGCATGTGAAAACACCTAACACATATAACTCATAGTTTCATTCACACAAATAACACTTGAATAAATCAAAGACATGAAGCACATATTCAAGATGTTACAAACATACACATAAATGCTAGAATCACAAAATGTGTTCAATAAATATTCTAGCCAACAATTAGAGCAAGGATATAATGAATAATCAATTAAATCCTATTAGGCTCTAAATACAAAAATACAAGTGCTAATTCTAGATTTGTTCAATTAGAGGATCAAAGCATATGTTAAGGTTATTGATCATAAAATACATCAATCCACAAATAACCCTAGATATCAAACTAATCACAATGCAACACTCAATCATGTGAAAAACCTAGAATCCTAGAAAACTAGTTCACATATATCTCTAATTAGACTTTTGATTAGGTTTGATTATGAAGCTATTTTTCTCAATAGCATTTATCATACATACACATACATATAGAAGAAGAAACCCCAAGGTAATTGAAGGTTAAAAAATAATAAATCACAAAGATAAGTCAAATACCTATGATTCACGAGTTGGTTCGTTTTTCTGGGTAGAACCACTAGAAAATTCGATCAAATAGCTACAAGACCACTTGGAAAAGGTAGAGGACTCGATTATGAAGAATCTCCAACTTGAATCACTTAATTCCAACTTCGTATGAGAAAGTTATGATGTTTGGACAGTGAGAAAAAGTTGAGAGAAAATTCTGCACATGAGATTTCTAATTTTTCTTCTTAAAATGAAATGGGAGGGAAATGAAGAACTTAAAAGAAATGAAAGAGAGGGAAAAGGGCAGCCAATCAAGTGAGGCCACCTCACTGCCTCGTGAGAGGCGCGTGAGCCTCACGGGGACAGAGAGGTGGTGCGGCTGTGAGCCTCACGGCCTCCACACGCGCCCACAAGCTTGGCCGTTGGCCAAAGCTTGCTTCCCTAGAGCTCCTCTCGCGTTTTTCGGTCGTATTCGGGCCTCCAAACTCTGAATTCGAATCCGTCTTTGGATTACGAACCATGACTCCCTCAACCATAAGGATGACTACAAAAATTTGACAAAAGGTTGAGAATTTGACTTGATACATGAAGATGAACACAACTCAACGATTGAGAACAACAAGTAGCGTAGCTTCCTAGTTTGGACTCGAAACCTAATGAGTGAGTAACCGAAATGACTGAGACTTAATAAGGAATCATAAGAGATCTTGTTAAAGTCCAAAATCAATAAAATGGAAATAAATAAACACAAAGTCACACACGTATGCCATTTTCTAGACATAGTCCTAGAACATGCAATTAACAATGTTTATCAAATTAAATCTAATGCATGAGCATACATTACCAAGAGTGTGAAAGTGTTATATAAATGGTGTACAACTATGCAGGGACACTTATGAATGCCATGTGTGTGTGTGCCTATGCCTTGTAAGAGAAATGAGATCTAGTATACCATTATTGTGCAATGTAGCACATTCCTCTTTGAAGACACCATCTTGTAAGAATTGTGGCCGAGTCTTTCTTTGAAGCTTTAAATCATCATTTCTAAGACCACTAATCAATACAAGAAAAACATCGTGTTGATATGGAATACATGCCAAGACAAACCATAAACCTAACAGTCTCCCCCTTTGGCAAATTCCATGTCAAAACCCCTATACATATACTAAAACAATTATAAAGAAAATTTGGTCACAATGAGTACAATGAGTTACACATTTTAAGACAAATTTCCAACAATAAGTCTTGAACTTCATCTTGGTCTTCTCTTGATATCACCTAAAAATAACTTGAAAGCACACAAATATTCAAGAGACAACACATATGGCAATATACATTATTTGGCAAGAAAATAAAACATTAAAGTTTAAATGGATCATGTATGCTCCCCCTTAATACATGCTATCCAACATAATATTCTAGCCAAGATCAACAAAAAAAATATTACATGCCATAAAGTTCAAACTTGATCCAAAATACACCGAAAACTAAAAAAAAAAATGAGACTAAGCAGACTAGAAACTATCATATATCTCTCCATATTTCTCCCCCTTTTTTACATGATATGAAGCCAAAAAGAAAGAATAAGAAAATATACCTCAAGACCATTTCTAGCCACTTGTGCCACCAAGGAATGTTATGCGATTTTATGATCTCACATAATGCTTTGTAGTAGTTGCCTTGCTTTCCAACTCTTTGATCTTCACATCTTGCAGCACTACCTTAGCATTGAGTTCTTCAATCTTCCTTTGTGACTCCTCAATTAACCTTATTGACTCTTCAACCTCACTCTTCAATCGCATAGCCCAATTAGGAAGAATAGGTGTCCTAGATACATGGCTTGAATTATGAGATTCACCAAACAGCCTAAATGTATCACTAGATTTTCCCTTTTCCTTATATGACATGGTAGTCATACGTTTATCACTAAACTTCTCTAAGGGAGGTAGTAGTACATCATCATCTTATTTATTCAACCCTTTAGCTAAACACAAATGAGAGATAAACCCCGGAAATGCCAACTTTTTGTCCAAATGAGTTGCACAAGCCGCAATCTGAATATGTTCTATAAACACTTCACCAAGATTTATGGGTTTGTTAGTCACTAAGGCATACACAATCTTGATCTTCTCTTTGTTTAGTTCGGTAGCATTAGAATACCCAACTAGGGATGGGCATTTCCCGATGGGGCCCCATCCCCCATGGGGTTTTGGGGGCAAACTTTGCCCCCAAATGGATTTTAGGGGAGGGGTGGGGGTGGGGGTGGGGGTGGGGCCAAACTTTGCCCCCAAACATATTTTAGGGGAGTTGGTGAGGGTACCTCCCCCCAAACCCAAAACCCCATTGAGGCCCCCAAAATAATATATATATATTATTTTTATTTTTATTTATATATAAAAGTTTTAACAATTAAAAAAAATTATAAATTATAGTATTAAATTATTGAAATTAACATGACTACATGAGTCACTGACTCACTACTAACTAGTTAGTGGTTAGTAGTACTAGTAAATCTAAACTCAAGTCATTAACCCTAGTAAATTTAAACTAAGGCACCGTCTCTAACTCAACCCACCCAACTTCCCAAACCCAAGTGACTCAACTCAAATACTCAAGTCTTTGAAGTCTCTAACTCAACCCACCGTCTCTCAAGTCTCAAGTCTGAACTCAAGTCAACTAGACAGTAGACAACACTCACAACTCACAAGTTTTCTTTGCAAAATCCTAGCCGTACAACACAAGTCCCTAACTTCCTTCTCTAGTTCTCCTAGTCTCTTGTCTGGCTGTTTCCATTTTCTCTACCTCCGACTACTACCTCGTTGTGATCTAGTTTACTGCTAGTCTGCTACCATGGTGAGTCTCCATCTCCGATCTGTTGTTTTATTGTTTTCTTTTCTTTTTTTGACTTCTACCACAATGTTGTTTACTTATTTTCTCCGATCTATGTGTTTCTTCTTTTCTTTTATTTTTTTGACAGTGTTGTTTTCTTTTCTTTTCTTTTTTTGATTGCTACCACAACATTGTTTACTTATTTTCTCTGATCTACTCGTTTCTTCTCATATATATATATGTGTTTTTTCTTTTTTCCTGTTGAATGTTGAATAAATATTCACTTTTCTTTTATTTCTCTTGATTTATTGTTTTTATAGGCAAAATGTCTTCTCAACTAGAAAATGTTGAACCTCAAAAAATTGATTCAAATACTGTAGAAATTCTTGATCAATCTAGTGTTCAATCTAGAGAATCAAAAAGAAAATTTAGATCAGCAGTTTGGGAACATTTTGTTTTAGATGAGTTAATAGCAAAGAAACTGGCTATTTGCAACTATTGTAAAAAACCATTTTCTGCAAACAGTGGGACAAAGAATTTACATGAACATATTAAAATATGTAAGATGCGGTTTGGGCAAAAAAGACTTGATTTCTATCAAAATCGGTTGATAGGAAAAAAGTCAAATAATGATGGGAATGGAATGAGTAGTTCTACTTCTTGCCTAATCTTAGCAGCTCAACATTTTGACAATAATTTGTCTAGGAGTGAGCTTGCTAGGATGATTGTTATGCATGACTATCCTCTTAGTATGGTTGGGCATGGGGGTTTTAGAGATTTTTATAGGTCACTCCAGCCATTATTTAAGTTTGTATCTAGGAGAACTATTAGGGGTGATATTTTAAGGATGTATGGGGAAGAAAAGGCTAAGATAATGGGCTTGCTGGGAAATATTCCGGGTAGGGTTGCAATCACTTCAGATATGTGGACTGCTACCAACCAAGAAAAGGGCTACATGACTGTCACGGCGCACTTCATCGATGAGTCATGGCATTTACAGAGTCGGCTGTTGAGGTAATTAGAACTTTTCATTTTACTTAATTTTTATATATTGAAAGTATACAAACGTAGTTAAATAGCTTAAAGCATACCTACAGGGGGGGGGGGGGGGGGGGGGTGAATAGGTTTTTACGCCTTTTTCAATCCATTGAACAAACTTTCGTTTATTCCTCAAAGTAGCCTTACATACAACACATAAACCATAAATCCATACATGGACAAGATAAGCATATGATCATATAAGCATAGTCTATGTATATCAATTTGTTGTATGAGGTATAAGGACACATAAACTCAACAACAAAGAATACTTGTATTTCAATATATGTTCAATGTATTACAAGTATACTCAAATAACACTATACACAAGAATTACAATATATAAAAGAATTATATTTACAAATAAGATCAAATGAATAAGTTCACAAATCACAATTTACAAAATCTTGTTTCAATATACATCACAAGTGAAAAATATGCAACAAGATAATAACATACACATATACAAATATAAGAGATAGAGATAGGAAGAATTAATACAAAAGATTTTTTAACGTGGTAAAACCTCCAAGGAGGAAATATCCACGGGTTGAACTACAACCATTGATACTATATATATTTGATCGCACTCCAAATGTTCACATTTAGCGCCCCCTTTTCCTATCTTTTTATACTTGTTTCTCGGGTAAAATCGGGTATTTAACGGATAAAATAAGTGTTTCGGGTAAATAGGGAAGTTCAGGGGCATAATTGTCATTTTGGACAATTTAGGGGCAAAAGTGCAAAATTCAGGACTTTATTGCAGATTTTGTGAATAAGGGAAAGCTCAAGGGTACTGACTGTAATTAGCTAGCCAACGTACAGCGTCAGCCCACGTCACCCCCTGGAAACGACGTCGTTTTGCGAAGCCTGCGTCACACCTAACGTCAGCATGACGTCAGGTTGTCTTCTTTAGCAAACCGGGTTGACCCGCGACCCGGTAGACCTGACCCGAACCGGTCTCGACCCTGTAGCTTCTCTAACCGTTTCTGACGGTTTTTTCAGCCAGTTTTTCGACGTTTCTCCGCCCAGATCGATGGCCACCATCCTCCCGGTCCTACCACCTCAAAGGTTCAAGTTTGTGGGAGGTGAAAGCTCCTCATACTTGTTCTTGGAATTGGAGAAAGCTTCTTCATCTTAGGCCTTTAGTTCGTCCTTTATTTCAGCACATTATTGGTAGTGGCTTGAACACTTCCTTATGGTTTGATAATTGGCACCCTGATGGCCCCATTCGTTCGAAATGGAGTTCCCGTGTTATCTACGATTCTGGTCTCCCTATAAATGCAAAAGTTAATGCCATTGTCAGTGGTGATAATTGGAGATGGCCTGTTGCTATGTCAATTGATCTTGCTGAAATAAAGAGTCGTATGCCTTCTTACAATCCAAACTCCATTTTAGATGATATTATTCGGTGGCTCCCCTCTCCAAATGGTATTTATTCTGCTGCTTCTGCTATGGAATCTTTTAGAACCCATCACTCTCTTGTTCCTTGGTTTAATATTGTGTGGTTCCCTCAGAATATTCCGAGGATGGGTTTCATCCTTTGGTTGGCTATTAAAGGTAGGCTTTCTACCTTGGATTGTGTTCAGCGCTACGATCCTCAAGTTATTGCTACATGTGTCCTTTGCAATTCTCAAAACGAAACTCATGCCCATCTTTTCTTTGAGTGTTTGTATAGCAAAGCCATTTGGACTCATCTCTTGAACAAGTGTGGTTGTACTTGGATTGGTCTCAGCTGGAATGATTTAATTTATTGGGTTTCCATTCATTGGAAAGGGAACTCTCCTTCCACTGTGACTAAAAAGCTTTGCCTTGCAGTGGCTGTCTACTTTATTTGGAGAGAGCGAAATTGTCGTATTTTTGAGAGCTCTATAAGGCCTAATGCAGAGGTTACCCGGACCATTATTGACACTATTCGTAGCCGGCTTTGTTCTATCAATTTGAAGGATTGGCCTCTGATTGCTATGAATTGGAATGTAACCTCTGGATGATTCTTGTGTTGTTGGCTATTTGTTTGCTTTCTTTGTGTTTTTGCTTTGTTAAAGCTTTTGTTTAGCTCTTGCTTTTGAGCTTGTTGTTTTTGAGCTTTTTGTTGAGCTTGTTTTGGGCCTTTTGCTCTTGTTTCTTTGTTTCCTGGGGTATGCCCCTTGTATTTGTACATTCTTTCCTCTTTCTATGATACTATTTATTTACCCAAAAAAAAAAACTGTACTTGCCGCTATGCGATCGTAACGATCCGTGTGCTTGCGGATAAACATACACGCCCCATATATTTTATGATAGTTTATAAAACTATCGTGTGTCCCCTGTGCACCGATCAAGTTATTGGTGCCGCCGGGGATACTTTATAGACCGTTCCAGGGCGCGTCAAGTTTTTGGCGCCGCTGCCGGGGAATCTAAAAGTGTGCAGTGTATATTTTGTTGGTTTAAGTCTTATTTTTATTTCGTATTTGTATTGTTATTTTGTGTTTAATCTTGAGTCTCTTAATTATCCACTAACCATATTGCAAGTATGCTATGAGATGCATAGAATTGGATAGGTTTGGGGGTTTTTGGACTCCTTACTTATTACTTGTATAGCATGTGCTTGTGATAGTTTTTGGTGTGATTTTTGTGTGTGTAGGGGTAGGAATCGAGAAGAAGAAAAACCTACCGCAGGTCAAGTTCACGGGAATGAGCCCACCTAACAAAGCCGCCGGGTTCTTTTGAACCTTTGGCGAGAAACAACGGCGGGACATAACCTGCCGGACGGACGGACGGACGGAAGGAACCCGCAGAGTTCACGGCGACTTCACATCCGCGGGACAAAGCCCGCCATCCAGAAGATCAGAACCCGCGAAAGCTGCTGGAGGAAGTCGGCGACCTCATGCAGCGGGACATAACCCACCATCCATATGGAAGGAACTCGTAGAGTTCACGGTGACTTCATACAGCGGGAATAATCCCGCCGGCCAGAAGACATGAAGCCGCCGCATCATCTGGAGGAACCACCGCGACTTCGTGCCGCGGGAATGAACCCGCTCCACAAACCCGCCCACCACACCATTCACCAATACACCATGCCACGAAGCACACCATCCTATGAATGCTAATTCTCAGGTCCAATCTTCTACTTTTGAGCTTTTACTTCAAGTATATCTATTGCTTAGCTTAAGAGTGTGAATTGATTGTGTTGCGTAGTGATTAGGATTGGTTTTTGTAATGTGATTAGTGGTGGATAATTAGGAATATAATTATATGTTTACATGTTAGTTGTAGATATTAGGATTGTATATATATGATTATGTTGTATTTTTGTTTTTATTTTTGTTGTTGTTTTTCAAACCTTGTGAAAATGCTCTGTTTTGAATTTTTGAGGCGAAATGTTTCTTTAAAACTGTACTAATTGGTGAAGAAATAAATTTTTCTGCCCATGCTGTGTTCATCATTTTTTCGATACGGTTCCAACGGTATAAAGAACGTAAAGTTCTGGGTAGTGGTTTAAAAGTTATGACTGTTTCTTCGACCGAAGGTCACAGACGTGCCCTGTTTTCAAAATTCTGCACGTGACCTGTCTTCAACGTCTGTTTTCACACTTTTGTGCTTTGAATTTTAAAATATTTTATTCATGAAAAGTGTTCAATTGCATGTCTATATTCTTGTCTCAAAATGTGAGCATTTTGTATGGAGTATCTTTGAAAATATGCATTGAAAAGCAGACGTTGTTCGGATTCAAAAGTTGACAGTTTTTGTTGAAATATTTTCCTCTATTTTTAGATGCATCTTCACATGGTATTTTTGTTGTTTGTGTATGTTTAGTTGTATATAAGTGTTAGGATGCTTTGTGCTCAGATTTCCAAATCATGAATTCCTTGTCCATGTACTTCAATTTTTCAACATTGAGGACAGTGTCGAGTTCAGGTTTGGGGGTGTGGACACATGTGTCATTTTTTGATTTTTGTGTTGTATATATTGTGTTTTTGTTCAAAAATTTTGAAATTTTTGCGAATGAGCCATCTTGAACAAATTGTTTGAATGAGATGTTTCAAATTGTGCCGTTGATGAATTTTCCGCATTTGTTAGTAGCTGAGTCCCGGATAACTTTTGTCAGTCTAGGATTACTTTGCATAATGTGAATTTAGTCCCTTTCTCTTAATGTCTAAGTGGACGAAACTCCGTACTCGATTGTTAGGATTAATAGTGGAGACTACCCGTGAGTTTTGTGCCTTGGCATTCATTTCTGAGGGAAAATTATGTTTCTACTCTTATACACTCTTCGAACATGTTTTTCATTGTGATCTCATCGTATCAATTGCATTGTTTGCCATAGAACATTCATAAATGTGGATAACATGTTGAATCTGTATTCCCTTGATAGATGGACTTTTAGAAATGATATTAGGACTTTGTTAGTATTTCACGACCAAATTACCTAAACAAGTCCATTTCTCTTTATGCATGATTCAATGAAAACACGGCCAAACACATAAACCTATCACACAACACCCTAATCCATAGACCTAAACACTTAATCTTACATAGCTACTAATCTTGTTAAGTTCTACTAAAAGTAGAGAATTCAACCGCTAAGCTCAAAATTGTAATAGCGTGTACTGAGGCATATTTTGTAACTTGTGCTACAAGAAAGGGCTTTCAAAAAATTTTTTTTGGGTAAATAAATAGTATCATAGAAAGAGGAAAGAATGTACAAATACAAGGGGCATACCCCAGGAAACAAAGAAACAAGAGCAAAAGGCCCAAAACAAGCTCAACAAAAAACTCAAAAACAACAAGCTCAAAAGCAAGAGCTAAACAAAAGCTTTAACAAAGCAAAAACACAAAGAAAGCAAACAAATAGCCAACAACACAAGAATCATCCAGAGGTTACATTCCAATTCATAGCAATCAGAGGCCAATCCTTCAAATTGATAGAACAAAGCCGGCTACGAATAGTGTCAATAATGGTCCGGGTAACCTCTGCATTAGGCCTTCTAGAGCTCTCAAAAATACGACAATTTCGCTCTCTCCAAATAAAGTAGACAGCCACTGCAAGGCAAAGCTTTTTAGTCACAGTGGAAGGAGAGTTCCCTTTCCAATGAATGGAAACCCAATCAATTAAATCATTCCAGCTGAGACCAATCCAAGTACAACCACACTTGTTCAAGAGATGAGTCCAAATGGCTTTGCTATACAAACACTCAAAGAAAAGATGGGCATGAGTTTCGTTTTGAGAATTGCAAAGGACACATGTAGCAATAACTTGAGGATCGTAGCGCTGAACACGATCCAAGGTAGAAAGCCTACCTTTAATAGCCAACCAAAGGATGAAACCCATCCTCGGAATATTTTGAGGGAACCACACAATATTAAACCAAGGAACAAGAGAGTGATGGGTTCTAAAAGACTCCATAGCAGAAGCAGCAGAATAAATACCATTTGGAGAGGGGAGCCACTGAATAATATCATCTAAAATGGAGTTTGGATTGTAAGAAGGCATACGACTCTTTATTTCAGCAAGATCAATTGACATAGCAACAGGCCATCTCCAATTATCACCACTGACAATGGCATTAACCTTTGCATTTATAGGGAGACCAGAATCGTAGATAACACGGGAACTCCATTTCGAACGAATGGGGCCATCAGGGTGCCAATTATCAAACCATAAGGAAGTGTTCAAGCCACTACCAATAATGTGCTGAAATAAAGGACGAACTAAAGGCCTAAGATGAAGAAGCTTTCTCCAATTCCAAGAACAGGTATGAGGAGCTTTCACCTCCCACAAACTTGAACCTTTGAGGTGGTAGGCATTGATCCAAGAAGTCCAAAGATTATTAGTGCCATAAACCAGATTCCAAATGTGCCTAATCATTAGCGCCTTATTCCACAAAGAGAGGTCCTTGATTCCAAGACCACCCTCTTTTTTAGGAATACAAATATCGGACCAAGCAATTTTAGAACCTTTGCTGCTACCCTCAACCCCATTCCATAAAAAGCTACGAAATTTCTGCTCAATAACCTTTAAGACCTTCTTAGGAAGACAAAGATGACTAGCCCAAAACACTTGACTAAGTGTTGAAAATCATGCACTTAAAGCCCTTAATCCTCAAAGCAATGACTACTCCAATGTGAGTAACCAATTAGCACAAATCATAGTTCAAAATTATAGCCTAGACGCTTGTGTAAATGAATAATCTAAAATGAGCTTCGATTGAAAAAGGTAATGTGAAACATCTTGGCATGATTAGTACTTCCATATACCTTCCATATACATTCACCACATATCACATTGGCCAACACAAGTAGGGAAGAATTAATTGATCTTTTAGGAAGTCTATCTAGGGAATACGAATGTTAATATGCTCTACCACCTTCATGGCATTCAATTCTTTCATGAGATCAATTCACTAAAACTGTGCTTTATTTCTAATACTCGCATGTGTTATATAATTGATTTCCATGTACATAACTTCCAAAACGCATGTGTTTGATAGAGAGTGTGCCTAGGACTCTGATAGAAAAACAGAGTGAAATCCATTGAGGATTAGAGTCTAGGCGAATTACATTCGAGCATTTGAATGTGTAGAATTTGATGCTATGCCATTTTGAGTGTGGGATTTACATTATGCGTTTCGGTCATTTGAATGACTTTAGGTTATCCTCCACTCAGCGGTTCTCACATTCGTTATTCCTCATATGCACAACTTTTGATATCTCATTTTTATATGGCTTTCGCAATTTGATTTTAAATTTTAGTTTTTAATTGTTAGCTTTACATTTGTGGGTATTGTAGCGGTAAACCCTCAGGAGACTACATGATATGAACCTCACCAAGAGTAGTGAGACCCGGAACCAATATATGGTAACGAAGGATCGTTTTCTAATTCAAGTTTATAAAAACAAAGAAAATAAAGGACCGTGACCCATTATCTATATGGAGATAAGAACCAACGGTATCAAGAAGGTTGTAGACGCCACACTCAAGAAAGAGAAAGAAGGTGAGTGATAAGTCAAGGTTTGAACACCACAAGGTAGAACCTTGATAAGTTCATAGTTCAATGAAGAACCAAGAGAAAAAGTTCTCTCAAATAATATTTTATTCAAAGTCTAATCTTCTCAAAATAATACATCAATGCGTCCTTTAAATACTAAGAAAATATCTAAACCCTAGACGACAAAAGAAAAGGAAATAAACTACTCAGCAATTAATTGCCTTACAATTAGGAAAGTAAAAGAATAAAAACTAGCAACTAGTTGACTTTGTTTGGGAAACAAATCAACTATTTATTTGGGAAATAATTAAAAAATAGGAAATATGCTAAAATTCGGAATCCTCCAACCCTAGCTTGTATCTCACACCATAATCAGTTCTTTATTAGGAAATATGCTGAAATTCGGACTCCTCAGCTCAAGTCTTCGCGCAACAAACTAGATGGCTGAATTTGGGCCTGTTGTGATCTGTTACGGAGCACGAAGTCTTCATAACATCTGTAGAGCTCGTTTTAGGCTTTTCGAAAACATATTACAATAGACAATCAGACTTCAGATGCTCTCTATAGAGGCCCACGAAGTTTAGCCCGGCGTCCAGCTCTCGTACAGCTCAAGTCTTCGCGCAACAAGATAGATGGCCGAATTTGGGCCTGTTGTGATCTGTTACAGATGACGGAGTCTTCATAACATCTGTAGGGCTCGTCTTGGGCTTTCCGAAAAAATATTATAATAGACAATCCGACTTCAGATGCACTCTGTAGAGGCCCACAAAGTTCAGCCCAGATTTGGTCTTCATGTGGACTGAACTTGGACTTCAGCAACTCAGAATCAGCCCCCATTAAATGCTTCTTTGATCCTCTTGCCCCTTGTAATTGGCCCAACTAGAACATGAAATGGATCCGTTGGTGAAGCTTCTTGATTCTCATCACTACACTCCTCCTACTAGGGACACCTAGGGGTTTAAAAGGCTTGTGGCACTTGCTAAGTGCCATCGTTTCTCCCACGAAAGCGGACTAACCTAGTTTATGTTTTATTTATGCTTTAGTAGTTGTTAATTTTTTGTTTTTGTTTTGCTCGAGGACGAGCAAAAGTTAGGTTTGGGGGTCTGATCGCGCTCCAAATGTTCACATTTAGCACCCCCTTTTCCTATCTTTTTGTACTTGTTTCTCAGGTAAAACCGGGTATTTAACGGATAAAATAAGTGTTTCAGGTAAATAGGGAAGTTCAGGGGCATAATTGTCATTTTGGACAATTCAGGGGCAAAAGTGCAAAATTCAGGACTTTATTGCAGATTTTGTTAATAAGGGAAAGCTCAGGGGTACTGACTGTAATTAGCCAGCCAACGCACAGCGTCAGCCCATGTCACCCCCTGGAAACGACGTCGTTTTGCGAAGCCTGCGTCACACCTGACGTCAGCATGACGTCAGGTCGTCTTCTTTAGCAAACCGGGTCAACTCGCGACCCGGTAGACCCGACCCAAACCGGTCTCGACCCAACAGCTTCTCTGACCATTTTCGACGGTTTTTCATCCAGTTTTTCAGCGTTTCTCCACCCAGATCGACGGCCATCATCCTCCCGGTCCTATTGCACCCATTTTTAGCCTCCCATGCAAAGGTTTTCAACTCCAACAAATCCTCCAAGTCTCCATGGAAGTCCAAGCTTGAAAGCTCACCCCAGCGGCTTCCTTCCCGTGAACCGGAACGTCCAAACTCGCCAAAAATTAGCGGTTTCATGCCGCTAGAAAGATCCCGCGGTCCAGAAGGTCAGAACTCGCCGTCGACTCCAAATTCTTCACCGCGAGCTTCGACGGCGGGCACAAACCCACCGGCCAGTTGATCCAAGCTCGCCGGGATGATCGACTTGAAGATATTTTCGTCCAAAACCTCCCCAAAACAGTTCCCTATATATATACATCCTTCTCTAACCTGAAACACACCTCCCAATATATCCAAATAGCTCTCAATAGCTTAGTTTTACCTCCCATTAGCTTAGTTTAGCTTAGAATAGTTTAGTGTAACTTAATTCTCGCCACCACCTTAGTTATTTTATGTAACTAATATTGATGTTGGGAATTTGGTGTACTTTGTATATTATCTATGATATGAGTTGATTTCCTATCTTGAGCTTTGATTCATATATGTGTTGTTTGAATTAACAAATTCATAAGTATGTAATACAATTTAGACCATGCATGAATAACTATTGATGTATGTCTTTATTAAATGTGTTAGACTATCCTAGGTTAATAGAAATCAACAAATTAATTGGATAATTGCACTTGTACACCAATATTCCAACATCCCATCTCTCATTACCACTTTTGCAAGATCATTGCATTAGATGGTAATTAGTTTAATTAGTTAGTTAGTTAGTGTAATTTAGATTAAAACCATCTTAGTGTAATTGTAGTTTAATTAGTTGTAATAGTGTAAATTAGTTAAAGTGACATCTTAGTTTAATTGTAGTTATTAACTAGTTTAATTGCTTTCTTGCCATCCTCTTAGTTTAATTGCTCACTTGCCATCTTCACCATTTACTTTTCTTGCATGTAAATATGTTGTAATTAATGTAAATAGTATATAATATATACAAGACTAGAACCAATAAAAGGTACCTCACAATCCCTGTGGAATGAACTATACTTGCCGCTATGCGATCGTAACGATCCGTGCGCTTGCGATCGTAACTATCGTGTGTCCCACGTGCATCGATCAAGTTATTGGTGCCGTCGGGGATACTTTATAGACCGTTCCAGGGCGCGTCAATATTGGATGGTAAATTAGAAATTCCACAAAGTGACCAATCTTAGATCAACTTCCTATAGGAGTCTATGTTTACCCAACCTTATTGGAAAGTATGAAATCCCTCAATAATGTGAGCCATCATATATTGGACAACATACAAAACCAACATCGATGGTAGATTAGAAATTCCTCAAGAGTGCATACACATCCCATGTACCCCGCTCTTTTGGAGTTTATGTCTATCCATATGCCTAGACCTACCAACGTACAAGCCAACTCCCTATCCAAGGCACTCATGCCTCTAGGGAGCCTCCCATGCATGACTATCCGAGTCCTCCTAACTTTAGCCATGACTCCTTGCTCGGTTATCCGGACCTAACGTCCTAACCAAAATTTCCTTGCTTGACTATCTGGACTCCTCGTCCTATTCAAAACTTCATGTCTTTTACAAGGACTTCCTAGTGTGATCATGTGAATACAAATGATGCAAACAATCAATTCAACATAGAACATGTGATCAATACATTCTATGGAACAACTAGACCTAAACATGTGAGAACACAAGTAAAGTAATCTAGATGCCAAAACATGAATTAAATCTAGAGCATGTGATAAGTATATAACGCAAAAACTCATAGTTCTATTCATACATAAAACACTTGAATAAATCATATACATGAAGTACATATTCAAGATGTCATAAACATACAAAAAAAAAAAATAAAAAATGCTAGAATCATAAAATGTATTCAATGAAAATTCTAGCCAAAGATTTAGAGTATGGATATATTGATAAATCAATTAAATCCTAGATGTCACTAAAAACACATACAATAGTATTAATCCTAGATTACATCAATCAAGGATCAAAACACATTTCAAGGATTATTAATCATAAAATGATTCAATCAAGTCACAAATAATCCTAGATATCAAACTAATCACAATACAACTCTTAATCATGTAAAAAACCTAGAATCTAAGAAACTAGTTCACATATGTCTCTAATAGACTTTTGATTAGGTTTGATTTGTGAAGCTATCTTTCTCAATAGCATTCACCATACATACAAGTACATATAGAAGAAGAAACCCCAAGGTAATTGAAAGTTATAAAAGAAGAAATCTCAAAGATATGAACACTACCTTGGATTCTCGAGTTGGTTTGGTTTTCTGTGTGGAACCACCAGAAAAGTAGATCAAACAGCTGCCAAACCATTGGAAAAGGTAGAGGACTCGATTACAAACAATCTCCAACTTGAGTCACTCAATTCTGAGTTTGTATGAGAAAGTTTTGGTGTTTGGAAGATGAGAAAAATTAGAGAGAAAATTCTAGCGAGATTCAACTTTTTCTTATTGAAAATGAATTGGAGGGAATTGGAATATTTAAAAAGAAGAGAGAGAAAGGAGCAAACTGGCCAACCAGAGAGTGCCACATCACCCCCTGTTCGTGTGGGGCATGTGTGTCACAAGGGGGTAGAGGCCTGCCCTGGCTGTGTGGCCCACAGCCTCAACACGTTGTGGCCAAGCTTGGCCATTTGGCCTCGCTTGCTTCTCCTGTGCACTGCTCGCGTTCTTTAGTCGTATTCGGGCCTCCGAACTCCTATTTTCAATCCATCTTTGGATTACAAATCATGACTCCCTCACGCACAACGACGACTATGAAACTTTGACAAAAGGTTGAGAAATCATCTCGGAATACGATGACAAAAACAACTCAACGAATGAGAACGAAAAGTAGTGTAGCTACATCGTTTGGACTCGAAACCTAATGAATGAGTAACCGAAATGACCAGGACTCAATAAGGAATCATAAGAGATCATGTTCAAGACTAAAATACAAAAAATGAAAACATATAAACACAAAATCACACACGTATGCAATTTCCTAGACATAGTCCTAGAACATGCAAATTACAATGTTTGTCAATTTGAATCTAATGCATGTGCATACATTACCAAGTGTGTGAAAGTGATATATAAATGTTATTCAGCCATGTAGGGACACAAATGAATGCCATGTGTGTGTGTGCCTAGCCTTGTAAGAGAAATGAGGTCTTATATACCTTTGTAGACCGATGAAGCACATTTCTCTTTGAAGCCGGCATCTTGCATGTGTTGTGGCCAAGTCTTTCTTTGACGACTTGAATCTTCAATTCTTAGACCACTAAACAATACAAGAGAACATCGTTTTGATATGGAACACATGCCAAGACAAACTAAAAACCTAACATATATTGTGTTTTAGTCTTTCAATAGAATTTTATATTAAATTTTAATTTATCTATAATTGTTTTATTAGGTTTTTGTATGTGCCATGCCCTTACATTGCTGAAAACCTTTCGAATGCATTAATGGATTGTATGCTAGACTGGAATATTGATAGGAAGATATCAACTTTGACTCTTGATAATTGTTCTACCAATAATTGCATGATTGACATTTTGTTGGATAAATTTACTTTGAATTCATTGATCATGTGTGGACAATTGTTTCACATGTGATGTGCTGCACATATTCTAAATTTGATTGTGAAAAGTGGGTTAGAAGCCATTGAATTTGGGGTTGAAAGGATTCATGATAGTGTTACTTTTTGGACAGCAACACCGAAAAGAATTGAGAAATTTGAGGAGGCGGCAAGACAATTGAAACTAGGTTATGATAAAAGGTTAGTTCTAGATTGCAGATACGCTTTCTAAGCATGCTTTGGAGCTTCAGGCTGATTCTTGGTGGTTCTTTGCCCCGCCGTTCTGTTCTTCTTTAGTTGGCAATGACTGCATGGGCCGGGAGTCTTTTCGTTTTTCTTAATGTTTTCTTTTTCTTTTTTGGTGTGGCCTGCGTGCCTATTTTTGTTTGGGGTTGTTTTCCCTTTGGGTCTTTGTGCTTTATTGCTTTTTGTCACTTTTTTCTTTTCTTTTATCTTTTTTATATATGGATTCTGTCTAGGGGTTTTTCAGCATATGATCGTTTGTGATGCTTTTTCCCTTTAGATCAGTCCAATTTTTATTAAAAAAAAAAAAATAGTTCTAGATTGCAAAACTCGATGGAATTCAACTTATTTGATGCTTAGTGTTTCTTTGAATTACAAAGATGTGTTTTATTGTTTAAAACAAAGTGAGCCTCAATATAAGAGTTTGCTAGAAGATAATGATTGGGATTTGGCAAAAGAAACGTGTGATAGATTGATTTTTTTTTTATAATGTGACGGAAATGTTTTCTAGAACAAAATATCCCACAATAAATCTTTTTTTTCCCAAAATTTGTGAAATTAAGTTATCACTGAGAAAATGGATTACTTCTAGTTATGTTGAGATAAGTAGCATGTCATCAAATATGATTGCAAAGTTTGATCAATATTGGAAAGATGTACATGGAGTAATGGCTATTGCAAGCCTTTTGGATCCAAGGTTTAAATTATAACTCCTTGAGTTTTTCTTTCCTCTCATCTATGGAGAAGAGAAAGCTATGGAAGAGGTTGCAAATGTTCGCAAACTTTGTGAAGATATATTTCAAGATTATAAATCAAGATTTGTGCCACAAATTTCTCATGCAATTACTAGTGGTGTTTCTAGGTCAAATCATGTTAATTTTGGAGGTGAGACAGAGTCACTAGATGCTTTTTTTTCATGGAACATCAAAGCTAGTAGTGGGAATGATAAATCTGAATTTGATTCTAATTTGGAAGAAAAAACTTTACCTGGGGGTGGGACTCATGACTTTGATGTGTTGGGTTGGTGGAAAACAAATGGGATTAAATATCCTATCACGTCTGAGATTGCTAGAGACATATTAGCTATTCCAATTTCAACGGTTGCTTCAGAATCCTCATTTAGTCCTAGTGGTAGAATTGTGAGTCCACATCGAAATAGACTTCTTCCAACAACTGTGGAAGCTATAATGTGCACTCAAAATTGGATATGGGCAGGAAAAAGAGGTATGTAAAACAGTAAATAATTATTTTATGTACTTATTTCATTTGTATAACATATTAACTAGTATCTATAAATTTTCTTTTATTATTTCTTAGGTAATATCGTTGAAGGAGTTGATGACATATATCTTGATGAAGAAGAGAGTGACATTACTAAGATAATCAAATTGTACATTTGATTACATAAATATTAATTCTTTTGAAAGTCTTAAATAATGTAGTAATACACTTTTTTTGAATGCTGTAGGCCTCGAATGCTGTTGATGATTTACAAGATATGTGAAGTTTGTTTGGAATTTAGCTACTTGGGATTATTGCCTAAATTTTGTGCCTTGTATTGTATTTTGGATTGACAATAACAAATTGTATTTTGCAATTATTTTTTACTGTATTTTGGAATGCAAGAACAGATTGTATTATGCAATTATTTTGTATTGTATTTTTATTATGTTTTTATTACTTTTCGGATTGAAAATTTGAAATTTAGAATTGAAAAGGAAATGAAATGGGGGAAATGGGTTTTGGGGGTGGGGGAACCTCCCCCCAAAACATCCCCCCCAATGGTCCCCCCTAATGGATTTTGGGGGAGGTGGTGGGGGGAGGTTTAAGGAATGGGGGTAGGGGTGGGGGTACCCTCCCCCGCCCCATTAGGCCCCCACGCCCATCCCTATACCCAACAAGATTGGCATATACAAATAAATGCCAAAAGGTACTTACCTTAGTCAACTCACTTTGCCTAATAAAGGCTCACTTTCTTCACTCAAAATCAACATTGTCACAAAGAGTTCTACCTATCAAATAAAGATTCTCCAAGACATCAACATCAAGGAAATCCGACTCAATATCATCAGGCAACCCTAGAAATTCATTCAATTTTCAAGAGTCGACTCTAAAGACAACAACTCTCATATTCATAATGGCATCTTCAACGTTAGTACTTTCTTTGAACACATGATAGAATTCTCTAACCATGGTCTCATTCATTATTCCTAGCATATTAATCCAAGTACTCCAATTTCTTTCAACAATGACCTTATGAACATAAGACTTAATACAAGAATTCAAATCAATACCTTTCTCTTGCAAAATCTTTTTGCACCCATAAACTCTCAAAGTCTTAAACTTGTTGGCTTTAGTTGTCTTGGAAGAAGAAGTAGGATTAGAATTGTCAACGGGCTTTGTAGGATTGCTAACCCCAACTTTCTTAGCTTTTCCCATGACCTTGTATCACAAAAACACTAAAAACACAAGTGAGTAGAAACATCAAAGCAAGTTAGTGACCAATAAACATATACAAGGGCAAACGCATCATTTTTGAACAAATCGATATGCATATCAAGAATTATCATAGCATCTTAAAGATTTATCAAAAACAAGAATAATGCCAACAAACAACAATCTTGAAGAATCATGTGAACAAATCACAAAAGTGAACAAAAACATAGCATATAATGCTCCCCCCCCCTTGATAAATGCCCAATCTAACATCTAGACAGACAATTGTTCACAAGAATCGCCACACATTCACATCACAAACAATTTTAATAGATTTTCAAATAAGCTCTATATAGTAATGAGAGTTACACCTAGATTTTCAATCACTCTTATATATCTTCAAAAATTGCTAGAGTTTCAAAATACCAAATAAGCAAATGTGAGTGTGTGAAGATTTTGCTTAAAGGATATGAAAAGAAGTAGTTTGATAGTCAAACATGCAAACATTTTCAATATCTATTCATCTCAAGCCTTTCCATAAAAAGGACTGTAAGTGCCTCACTTTTTGATTGGCTTATTTCGTTGACAAAATCACAATAGGGTTCAAATTTGTAAGGGTAGCTTAGGATTAAAGAAATCCTCATCAAATGTCAAAGGACCTCATTGTGGACTTCAAGTGCTTCAAGTAAGGTAGACCACTTGTCTTGACTCTATATTGAAGAGATTTAGTTGCACACACACACTACTCTAGTATGCATGTGTGATATTTTCTTATTGTATGTTTATTTTACACAAATCACACTTGCACATTTTTTGTGTGTTTTGGAGTTGTGTGCAGTGCGCTGTGCGCATGTGCTCATGCGTATGACCAACGCAATTGGGACAGAGATCTATCGCTGGTCATCATGCGCAACACACCGGCGTAACTCATCTAGTGTTCTGCCATTGGTCTTGTGCGCTACTCGACCAGAGTAGCACCAGCGCAATAAACGAGAAGTTGGAGCGTTTTTTCCAAAACGACACCACTTTGCTTGGATCTCATATATATATATATATATGTGTGTGTGTGAAAATACCTACAAGGTTATACTAAACAACCTAAAAGGGGGGGGGGGGGGGGGGGGGGGGGGGTGAATAGGTTGACACACTAGTCTTAAAAACTCTTTCGTGACTTATGTCAAAACCTTGGTGAGCATACAAATTAACCTTAAACATGATTGTTATGAGAAAAACAATTAACACATGTATGCTCAAATCAACACCCTTAGTCTACAAAACATATACCAACAAAGATATTCAATTAAGATCAAATTCAACAAGTCGTACTTTGAATATTACAATGTAAGTACACTAAGTAAAACTACTACAACTTGCTAATGAAGGAAATATATTAAAACCAAAACAAAGAATACATGTATTATTATTAATGTTCAATGTATATACAAATATCAATCTAAATACAACTATACAAAAGAATCAAACAATAAGAGAATTATATTTATACAAATGAATTGTATATACAAATATGATCAAAATGAACATTGATTACAAATTACACTTTACACAATCTTGCTTCCAAATATATCACAAGTGAATATTGTACCACAAGATTAAAACATACACATAAACATTTATGAAAGAGATAGAAAGAATTGACAAGTGAGATTTTTTAACATGGTAAAACCTTCAAGGAGGAAATATCCACGGGTTGAACTATAACCATTGGGTACTATATATATTGGATGGTAAATTAGAAATTCCTCAAAAGTGACCAACCTTGACAAACTTCCTATTGGAGTCTATGTTTACCCAACCCTATTGGAAAGTATGAAATCCCTTAATGATGCGGAACCCACCATATATTGGAGATAATACCAAACCAACATCGATGGAAGATTAGAAATTACTCAAGAGTGCATACACATCCCATGTACCCCGTTCTTTTGGAGTCTATGTCTATCCATATGCCTAGACCTACCAATATAGAAGCCAACTCCCTATCCAAGGCACTCATGCCTCTAGGGAGCCTCCCATGCGTGACTCCGGACCTTCCTGATCCTAGTCATGACTTCTTGCTTGGTTATCCGGACCTCACGTCCTAACCAAGACTTTCTTACTTGATTATCCGGACACCTTATCCTAGTCAAGACTTCATGTCTTTTACAAGGAATGCCTAGTATGATCATGTGAATGCAAATGATGCAAACAATAAATTCAGCATAGAACATGTGATCAAGACATTCCATGGAACAACTAGACCTAAACATGTGAGAACACAAGTAATATAGTTTAGATGCCAAAACATGAATTAAACCTAGAGCATGTGAAAAACACCTAACACAAAAGCTCCTAGTTTCATTCACACACATAACACTTGAATAAATCATATACATGAAGCACATATTCAAGATGTCATAAACATACACAAAAATGCTAGAATCATAAAATGTATTCAATGAATATTCTAGCCAAAGATTTAGAGCAAGGATATAATGAATAGTCAATTAAATCATATTAGTCTTTAAATACACAAACACAAGTGCTAATCCTAGATTTGTTCAATAAGAGAATCTAAGCACATGTGAGGATTATTATTCATAAAATACATCAATCAATCCACAAATAATCCTAGATATCAAACTAATCACAATACAACTCTCAATCATATGAAAAACCTAGAATCCTAGAAACTAGTTTACATATGTCTCTAATTAAACTTTTGATTAGGTTCGATTACAAAGCTATCTTTCTCAATAGAATTCACCATACATATACATACATATAGAAGAAGAAACCTCAAGGTAATTGAAGGTTATAAAAGAAGAAATCTCAAAGATATGAACACTACCTTGGATTCTCGAGCTAGTTCGGTTTTCTGTGTGAAACCACAAGAAAAGTCGATCAAACAGCTGCCAAACACTTGGAAAAGGTAGAGGACTCAATTACAAATAATCTCCAATTTGAATCACTCAATTCTGAGTTCGTATGAGAAAGTTATGGTGTTTGGAAAATGAGAAAAATTGGAGAGAAAATTCTAGCGAGATTCAACTTTTTCTTTTTCAAAATGAATTGGAGGGAATTGGAATGTTTAAAAGGAAGAGAGAGAAAGGAGCAAACCGGCTAACCAGAGAGTGCCACGTCATCCCCTAACCATGTGGGGTGCTTGTGCCACACGGGGGCAGAGGCCTGTCCTGGCCGTGTGGACCACGGCCTCCACACGTGGTGGCCAAGCTTGGCCACTTGGCCTCGCTTACTTCTCCCGCACACCACTCACTTTTTTCAGTCGTATCCGAGCCTCCGAACTCTGATTTCAAATCTATCTTCAAATTATGAATCGTGACTCCCTCACGCATAATGATGACTATGAAACTTTGACAAAAGGTTGAGAAATCATCTTGGAATACAATGATGAAAACAACTCAACGAATGAGAACGAAAAGTAGCGTAGCTACATCGTTTGGACACGAAACCTAATGAATGAGTAACCGAAATGACCGAGACTCAATAAGGAGTCATAAGAGATCATGTTCAAGTCCAAAACAAAAAATATAGAAACAAATAATACAAAATCACACACGTGTGCAATTTCCTAGACATAGTTGTAGAACATGCAAATTACAATGTTTATCAACTTAAAGCTAATGCATGAGCATACATTACCAAGAGTGTGAAAGAGATATACAAATGATGTTCAACCATGAAGGGACACATATGAATGCCATGTGTGTTTTTGCCTAGCCTTGTAAGAGAAATGAGGTCTTATATACCTTTGTAGATCAATGAAGCACATTTCTCTTTGAAGCCGGTATCTTGCATGAGTTATGGCCAAGTCTTTCTTTGACGCTTTGAATCTGTAATACTTAGACCACTAAACATTACAAGAGAACATCGTTTTGATATGGAATACATGCAAATACAAACCAAAAACCTAACAATATGTATTGATAGCCTTTGGTAATTTTTTAGAGCAAAAATTACATCTTTTGAGAGTTGTTGAGTATCTTCAAAGCAAAGGTATCAAGACTTGATTTTTATTACTCAAATCACAAACACCCATCATACTTTCATGTTTCATACATCATCTAACATGTTCTAGTTTGAATTTTGTAGGGTTTTCTTATTTACTCACATGAATTGTAGTTAGAACATCATTTGCATCACTTCACATGTTCTTTCTCTTCAAGATAGCTTTTTTTATTACTTGACTAGTCTCAAGATTACATCTTTATGACTTGACTAGGTTCAAGATAGTTTTTATTATGCTTTGTGAGTTGTTTGTGACAGCAATTACCTATAGGGTTTGATTTGCACATATAGCTAGGTTGTATGAATGTCATATAGCCACATGATATTTAGGAATGTCTCTAACATGTTCATCAATGCCTAGATAAGCTTAAATGTTTAACCTAGCATTTTAGCATCTTGAATATTGTATATATTCACCTTAGGTTGTGTTATCTATTCTCTTAGGGAGTTAAGACTTGTATTTACCATTTGGTAGTTTGCAAGCAATGGACTAGATTCACTTTTGAAGGCTTATGGGTAGTAGTGGTGGATTAGTAACCGTATAGGGTTTGATGTGATCAACCTAGGTTGTAATCACCATTACAATTAAAGGATTGAGGTTCGTGTGTGGCACACATAACAGCCTGTGGTTTTTCCCGTGTGGGTTTCCACATAAAAATTCAAGTGTTATTTATTTTCCGCATTTTACACTTGATTGTTATTTTTGACTAGATAGGGGTTGAACTCAAAAATTGGTAATAGTTGGTTAAAATCTATTCACCCCCCTCTAGATTATATTAGACACGTTTTATATATATTTTCAATTGGTATCAGAGCGGGTTCCTTAACATAATTAGAGATCCATTGCTCTTGATAGTGTCTCTTGCATTTGTTTGATTTCTTTTGTGTCTTGTGTATTTAGCTTGTTTGTGTGCATTCATATCATTCTCACCCAAACACAATGAGTGGAAATGGAATTGGAGGTGAGGGTGCCTCTAGCACAAGACCCCCCTTACTCACTAGGGTCAATTACGCATCATGGAAGGGCAAAATGGAAGCATATATGTGCCAAATTCATGACTGGGCATGGATGGCGATTGAAGATGGGTACACGCCACTTATGATGACTCCTACGGGAGGTGGAGAAGAAGCCCCCAAGCCAAAGACACAATGGACCCCTTAAGAGTTTGAGGCTTTAAAATGAAACAACAAAGCCATGCACACAATCCTATGTGCTATGGATGACAACCAATACAAACTCATTCAAACTATAAGGATGGCAAAAGAAGCTTGGGACATATTGGAGATGGCTCATGAAGGAACCGTGGTGGTTAAGGACTCCAAGCTCCAAGTCCTCCAAACACAATTTTAGACCATAAGGATAAAGGAGGATAAGTGCTTCAATGACTTCTAAGTGAAGCTTATGGATATTGTGAATCAAAGTCACCAACTTGGTGACCCTTACTCGGATAAAAGGATCAAGCAAAAAATCATGAGATCGCTTCCCGAGAGGTTTGCATCCAAAGTTATGGCATTGGAAGAAAATAGTGACTACTCAAGGATGAAGCCAAGCGAAGTAATTGGAAGGCTCTTGGCCTATAAATCTAGGAAGGGTCCTACATCTACACCTCTAAAGAAGCAAAAGAGTATTGCCTTGAAGAGCATCAAGGTAGAGAAGGATGAAGAAGACTCGGATGAAGAAATTGCTTTGATGGCAAAGAAGTTCAAGCAATTTATGAGATTTGAGAAGAAAGGTTTTGGCTCCAAAGTAAAGTTTATGAAAAAAGAAGGCTCCTTTCAAGAAAGTAGAGCAATCTCAAGAGAAAGACCACAAGAAAGGTGACCAATGCTATGAATGTAGTGGCTTTGGACATATTTGCTCCAGAATGTGCAAATTTGAAGAAAAGAAAGGAAAGGCTATGGCAGTTACTTGGAGTGATAGTGATGACCTAGAAGATGAAGACAAGTCTTCGGATGATGATGAAGACTAAGTTGCCAACTTCATTGCTTTCTCATCCTCTCACAATAGCAATGAAGTTATGAGTGATAAAGAAGAGGAAGAGGACAAGCAAGAAGAAGTAGATGAAAATGACTCAAATGGTGGGAGCAACTCTTCAATGTCTAATTTTGAGTTTGATGAAGAGATGGACTATGATGACTTCATAAGATTATTTGAGAACTCAAGATTGAAGAAGAAAAAGGAGATACAAAAGTTGAAAGTAGAAAAGCTTGAATTGACTTCCAAAGTGACTCATATGAGCAAGGAAATGAGTAAAGCAAAAGAGATGGAAGAAGGGTTGAAGATGGAGTTAGTCTTGGCCAAGAAGAATGAAGAAAGCTTGAGGAAAGAGCTCATGGAAGCAAAAGGGTTGATTGCTAAGATGACTTCCGGAACCGAGAAGCTTGACAAAATGCTATCTTGTGGGAAGAGTCCTAGTGACAAGAAGGGGTTAGGATATGTGGAAGAAATGGAAGCCACACCTTTGAAAAAGACAACATTTGTCAAGAGCAAAGAGGTTGAAAATGCTCAAACCCCTTAACAATCAACCAAGTGGGTTGAAGTTGGTGAATCCTCCAAGCAAGCACAAGCAAGGATTCCAACAAGAGCTCCACCACCACAAGCTAGAGCTCCACAACCAAGACCTCCACAACAAACGATCCCACATGCTCAACATGGGGTCTTTCATGCTCAACCTAGAAGACATCCCAACTTGGCTCAACCACAAAGGAGAGAGCTGCCTCAACATCCAAGAGCAATTCAAAATAGAACGAGGCCACAAATGCTTGCACAAGGCTATGGTATGAACTCCTATTTTACTTTTACTTGCCATTTTTATGGAATTGAAGGCCACATTAGGCCTAATTACTTTAAGTATATTAAATTGTGTAGAAGAGAAAGCATGATTGAGAAAAATATGCTTAGAAAAGCCACAATGCATGCACCTAGGAAATTTAAAGCTAATGGACCAATGGTTCCTAGGAATGACCATATTGCTTCTAGGATGAATAGAAATGATGAATATTACTGCTATGTGGCCCAAGTTGCCTTGAAAGCAAATGCCTCTAACACTTGGTACCTTGATAGTGAGTGTTCTAGGCACATGACCGGAAACAAGAGTTTCTTTAAAACTCTTGTGATGGAGGATAGTGGATTTGTCACCTTTGGTGATGAATCTAAGAAAATGTCATAGGGAAAGGTAATATATCCATTCCCGGTTTCCCCTCCTTGCCAAATGCTCTTTATGTAGATGGCTTGCAAGCCAATCTCATTAGTATATCACATTTGAGTGATGAAGGGCTTTCGGTTATGTTTGGCAAAGTCGATTGCTCTATTCTTAAGGAAAATTGGTAAATTTTGTTGAAAGGCAAGAGATCAAGTGACAATTGCTATTGTCTTGAGTCCAATCTCATCTCTTGTAACTTGTCTACTAGTGAGCAAGTTGAAGTGTGGCATCAAAGATTTGGCCACATGAACTATAGGGACTTGAAAGTCCTTGATAGGTTGAATGTCGTTAGAGGCCGTCCCAAGCTACGGAAAAAGGTTGAGGGAGTTTACAAGGAAAGCAAACCAAGAGTGTGCACAAGAAAGGTCAATACCTTTCCACCAAAGAGCCTTTAGAACTTCTCCATATGGACCTTATAGGTCCCATCCAAACTGAAAGCTTTAGTGGTAGAAGATACATTCTTGTGGTTGTTGATGACTTCTCTAGGTTCACATAGACTTACTTCCTTAGAGAAAAGTCCGAAGCCTTTGAGAAATTCAAAATGCTTTATGTCAAAATTCAAAATGAGAAAACTTCTCACATTAAAAGCATTAAGAAAATTAGGAGTGATCATAGGAAAGAATTTAAAAATGCTAGCTTTGAAAATTTTTGTAATATCTTAGGCATTTCCCATGAATTTTCAACCCTTAGGACTCTTCAACAAAATGGTGCTATTGAGAGGAAGAATAAAGTCCTTCAAGAGATGGCCCGAGTCATATTGCTTAGCAACAAAGTCCCTAGGAACCTTTGGGCCGAAGCCATCAATATAACTTGTTACATAGGGAATAGAGTATTCCTTAGGCTCGGGACTAAACAAACATCTTATGAGTTATGGAAGGGTAGAAAACCCAATGTGATCTATTTACACATCTTTGGAAGCAAGTGCTATATACTAAATGATCGAGATCAACTTGGCAAGATTGATGCTAAGAGTGATGATGGTATTTTTATTGGGTATGCACTTAACAGCAAGGCCTATAGAGTTTTCAATCTAAAGACTCAAAGTGTTATGGAATCATCAAATGTTGCCTTTGATGATTGTAAGCCCAAACATGATAACCATGATGAGGATGTTTGTGAGATAGATGACTTTCCTTTGAAGAAGAGTGGTGAGACTTCAAGTGGTGTGAAGTCAAACCAAGATGAAGAGTATGATTTACCTCTTAATAGAGTTCCTCCTTTGGACTCTAATGAACCCATTCATTGGGTTAGAAAACTCCATGATAAAGATGATATCATTGGAGATGTTAGAAAGGGTGTTAGGACTAGGCGTCAAATAGTGATGAGAATCAAGAAGCTTCACCAACGGATCCATTTCATGTTCCAGTAGGGCCAATTACAAGGGGCCAAGATGATCAAAGAAGCATTTAATGATGGGCTGATTCTGAGTTGTTGAAGTCCAAGTTCGGCCCACATGAAGACCAAATTCGGGCTGAGCTTCGTGGGCCTTTACAGAGAGCATCTGAAGTCGGATTGTCTATTATAATATGTTTTCGGAAAGCCCAAGACGAGCCCTAAAGATGTTATGAAGACTCTATCCTCCGTAACAGATCACAACATTCCCAAATTCGGCCACCTATCTTGTTGCGCGAAGACTTGAGCTGTACGAGAGCTGGACGCCGGGCTGAACTTCGTGGGCCTCTACAGAGAGCATCTGATGTCAGATTGTCTATTATAATATGTTTTCGAAAAGCTCAAGACAAGCCCTACAGATGTTATGAAGACTCCGTCATCCATAATAGATCACAACAGGCCCAAAGTCGGCCATCTAGTTTGTTGCGCGAAGACTTGAGCTGAGGAGTCCGAATTTCAGTTTTCCTTATTGGTTTCTAAAGAATAAAGAGTTGATTTGTTTCCTAAATTAAGGGGATGATTTGTTTCCATCTTTTAGCTTTCCAAATAAGGAGCAAGTCAATTAGTTACTTGTTTTAGTTTATTTTCTTTCCCGTTTGTAAGGCATTAATTGCCAAATATTTATTTTCTTTTAAGTTTTAGGGTTTCAGTATTTAAGGGTCCTTTTAATGTAATTTTCGGCAGACTTGAATTTGAATGAAAATTGAGAGAATTTTCTCTATTGTTCTTTGAGAACTGATTGGAACTTATCAGAATTCTCTGTGGCGTTCCTCCTTGACTTATCAATCGAGTATTCCATCCTTGATTGTGGCGTCCTCCTTCATACCAAGGTTCACATCTCATTATAGGTGTTGGGTCGCAGTTTCCATCCGAACCAGAGGTTAGAATGATCCTAGGCATCAATCTTGATACAATCGACGAGGTTAAAAACTTTTTTTTTTTTTTTTTTGAACTGGACCTGATCAAACTTTTTTTTTTTTTTTTTTCTGACTTGATCAAAACGAAATTCAGCAAAGTCTAATTTTTTTTTTTTTTTTTTTGATCAACGAAATCAAAGAAGAATAACAAAGATAGATAAAACCTGAAGTTAGAGGCCGAAGCTCTGATACCAAATGATACGAACCTCGTCGATTGTATCAAGATTGATGCCTAGGATCGTTCTAACCTCTGGTTCGGATGGAAACCGCGACCCAACACCTATAATGAGATGTGAACCTTGGTATGAAGGAGGACGCCACAATCAAGGATGGAATACTCGATTGATAAGTCAAGGAGGAACGCCACAGAGAATTCTGATAAGTTCCAATCAGTTCTCAAAGAACAATAGAGAAAATTTTCTCAATTTTCATTCAAATTCAAGTCTGTCGAAAATTACATTAAAAGGACCCTTAAATACTGAAACCCTAAAACTTAAAAGAAAATAAATATTTGGCAATTAATGCCTTACAAACGGGAAAGAAAATAAACTAAAACAGGTAACTAATTGACTTGCTCCTTATTTGGAAAGCTAAAAGATGGAAACAAATCAGCCCCTTAATTTGGGAAATAAATCAACTCTTTATTCTTTAGAAACCAATAAGGAAAACTGAAATTCGGACTCCTCAGCTCAAGTCTTCGCGCAACAAATTAGATGGCCGAATTTGGGCCTGTTGTGATCTATTATGGATGACGGAGTCTTCATAACATCTGTAGGACTCGTCTTGGGCTTTCCGAAAACATATTATAATAGATAATATGACATCAGATGCTCTCTGTAGAGGCCCACGAAGTTCAGCCCGGCGTCCAGCTCTCGTACAGCTCAAGTCTTCGCGCAACAAGATAGATGGCCGAATTTGGGAATGTTGTGATCTGTTACGGAGGATAGAGTCTTCATAACATCTTTAGGGCTCGTCTTGGGCTTTCCGAAAATATATTATAATAGACGATCCGACTTTAGATGCTCTCTGTAGAGGCCCACGAAGTTCAGCCCGAATTTGGTCTTCATGTGGGCCGAACTTGGACTTCAACAACTCAGAATCAGCCCATCATTAAATGCTTCTTTGATCATCTTGGCCCCTTGTAATTGGCCCAACTGGAACATGAAATGGATCCGTTGGTGAAGCTTCTTGATTCTCATCAACTCGATTACGAACGATCTCCAACTTGAATCACTCAATTCCGACTTCGTATGAGGAAGTTATGGTGTTTGGAAGGTGAGAAAATTGGAGAGAAAAATTCTGACGGGATTCTAGACTTTTTCTTCGTAGAAATGAATTAGAGGGATTGGAGGGGATTTAAAAGGAGGAGAGAGAGGGAATTTTTGGGCCAATCAGAGGTGGCCATGTCACCCATCCCCGTGGGTGGCGCGTGGGCCACACGGGACCAGAGAGGTCCTCTGGCCGTGGGTCCCACGGCTCCTACACGGCTTGGGCAATGTGGCCTTTGGCCACGCTCTCCTCTCGCGCGCTCCCTCACGTGCTTCAGCCGTATCTTGGGAATCCGAACTTCGATTTCAAATCCGTTTTTGGATTACGAACCATGACTACCTTATGCATGATGACGACTACACAACTTTGAAAAATGGTTGAGAAATCATCTCGGAAAATGATGATGAAGTCAACTCAACAAATGAGAACGAAAAATAGCATAGCTACATCGTTTGGACTCGAAACTAAGTGAATGAGTAATCGAAATGACCGAAACTCAATAAAGAATCATAATAGAGCATATTCAAGTCCAAATATAAAAATATGGAAACATACAAACACAAAGACACACACATATGCTATTTCCTAGACATAGTCCTAGAATATGCAATAAGCAAAGTTTGTCAAGATAGTATAAATGCATGAGCATACATTATCAAGTATGTGAAAGTGATATATAAATGATGTTTAACCATGAAGTAACACACAAGGATGCCATGTGTGTGTGTGCCTAGCCTTGTAAGAGATATGAGGTCTTATATATATACCTTTGTAGATCGATGAAGCACATATCTCTTTGAAGCCGGCATCTTGCATGAATTGTGGCCAAGACTTTCTTTGCCTTCTTAAATCTTCAACACACGGACCATTAAACATTACAAGATAAACATGTTTTGATATGGAATACATGCCAACACAAATAAAAAAACTAACAAAATGGATACTAACCATTGGTCATTTTTAAACGTACTAGTCCTTAGGACTTCAAGTTGTATCCAAAACTTACATTAATCAAACTCAACACACTTAACCAAGCATATAAGAGGGGCAAAGTGCATTTTTGAAACCATGTTTTATGGCTTAAAAGCACATGATCAAAAAGCAAGTAAAAAGACTTACTTAAGATCTCTAATTCTCAAGAGAGTAGCTTTCGAAGAACGTGAAGCATATTTTTCAAAAACTTACCACTCAACAATCATACAAACAATAACACACATTATGATTAGGATCAATGTGAACAGTTATCACCAAAAGATCTTAAACTATCAAATGTCAAAGAGGACCACATAAACACTATACTAGTTCTTTGCAACTACTTGTGTTCTTTGCAACTTCCACTTTGAGTCTCATGGCCACCTATTCTTTGAGTGTTTATTCAGTAGTGCCGTTTGGACTCAACTTCTGAACATTTGTGGGTCTCCTTGGTGTGGCCTTTGTTGGAATGCTTTTATTGATTGGGCGTCCACAAATTGGAGAGGGAACTCTCCTACTATTGTTGCTTATAAGCTTTGTCTTGGGGTTGCAGTTTATCATATTTGGAGAGAGCGTAATTGTTGCTTTTTTGAAGGTACTCAAAAGACTAGTTCAGTTGTTGCTCGCTCCATTATTGACATAATTCGTTGCCGGCTTTCCTCAATTAATTTAAAGGATCACCCAAATATCGCCTTGAACTGGAATGTCAACCCTTAACTCTAGTTGCTTTTTAGCCTGGTCTAGCTCTTGTCTAGCTCTTGTTTTTTGTTTGCTCTTTGTTTGAGCTTGTGTTTGAGCCTTTGTTTAGCTCTTGCTTTGTTTCCTGGGGTATGCCCCTTGTATTTGTATATTCTTTCTTTCTTTCTATGATACTATTTACTTACCCAAAAAAAAAAAAAAAAAAACACTATACTAGTTCTCAATTATGACATGCTTCATGAAGTGGTAAATACAATGAGTTGAAAGATGAAAATTTAAAAGAGCAAGCAATATGATATAGAGATACCTTCGCATGCTATTTTCATCAAATGCAAGGCCTTCACCCTTTTTATGAGTCCTCTTGGCTTGTTTGTCATCATGACAACAAGTTATATGTGTGTCGATTCCAAGAGACTAAAGACTATGCATTTCAACTCAAAAAAAAAAAAAGTGACTTTCTCTAAAAGTCTTAACATGATTGTCACCATATCGATTTCATAAACAACTTCTCAAAAGTTAATCAATAGATTTCGACTATCATAACAATGAATGTGAGATAGTTAAGTTCATATCAAGTCATAGAGATACAAAACAAACAAGCTAAGTTTCTTAACAACATAACACTAATCTTAAAGCTAACCTCATATGTGCAACTTACACTATTGGTAAGAACACTCACCCTTGACAAACTTTGTCTTGGGTGAACCTACACAAATATCATCAAAATTCTTATTGACAACAATGTTGAATCTAGAATAAAGTTCTTCAACCACTTGATTCACAAGAATGTCATTGATACTCTTCTTTTCAACATTGTTAGCAACACATGCTTTGTCAATCTTAGTAAGATTTGCATTCTTCACATTCCAGACATTCTTAACATGCTTTGTGACATTATCATGCTTTCCATATTCAAAAGCTTTAGCATGCTTAAAATGTAGTTCAATCTCTATATCCTTAGAGGCATTTCCTACTTTGCAATATTCAATGAATTTTAAAGCACTTGGGCTTGATATGGCCTACGGTATTGCAAAATTGACATATGGGAACAAAAGAAGAGATTTTACCTTTCAGAGTTGGAGAAGCATAAATGGGAGTTTCAAGGGGTACCTTGTTCCTCAATTTGTTCTTGGTCTTGGAAAGTCTCTTTTTAGGAGCTTTCTTGTCAACAATGACCTTGCTTGTAAGAAGTGATGTTTCTATAAACTTCTTCTTAACTAACAAGTCGCTTGAGCCTCCTAGAGTCAAACTAGAGATGATCCTATCCCTTTCAAGAACAATCCCTTCAACTTCTCTAAGGTCTTGGCAAGAGCATTCTTTTCACCCAAGAGCTTCCGAGTTGTTGAAACAAACTCATCCACTTGTAGTTTGATCAAATCATCCTTCTCATCAACCTCTCTTAAGGCTATCTTCAAATTCTCTTCAAGATACTTCACCTTAGCCAAAAGATCAATAAATGAAGAATTTTCACTTAAGCACTCTTGATGATTTGGATCAACCTCCTTATCCAACGAATCTTGACATACATCCTTTAGAGTAGAGTGAGAAGCCATGAAGGCAACAAAGTTGCTCACTAGCTCTTCTTCACTAGAAGACTCATCACTTGAGCTCTTCTCATCACTAAAATCATCATCTTCAGTTCATGTGGCCGCCATAGCTTTTCCCTTCTTGAATTACCATTTGGACAATCTAAAACATAATGCCCTAGCTTCTTACACTTGAAGCATTGGACCTTTCTATTATTCTTAGTATGACCACTCCTCTCATGATATGGAGTAAAGGATTTCTTGACTTTCTTTTCTCTTGAGTACTTGCCACTTGGCTTGGCACCTTTTCTCATAAACTTCCTAAACGTTCTAGCCAATAAAGTCATCTCCTCGTTATCATCACTACTACTAGCTTCTTTGACAACCTTGAGAGCTAAACCCTTGTTCTTAGCCTTAGGTTTCATGCACGCCTCAAAGGTTTAAAGAGAACCTAGCAACTCATCTATGCTCATGACGTCTACGTCCTTGCTCTCTTCAATAGCCGTAACCTTGGCTTTGAACCTCTTTGGAAGAGATCTAAGAATCTTCCAATTTAGTCTTTCACTAGAGATCGGAGTACCAAGAGCTTGGCATTGGTTGGCAATGTCTAGTAACTGATGAGGTCGTTTGTGCACATCAAAACAACATATATATATATATATATATATATATGATCTTTTTGAAAATAATATTTTACCACTTTGGAATCCTTTAGGATAGAAAACTTAGTAAATGGTAAGCTAGATTCGTTCCACAGGGAAATGAAGAAATAGATTAGATTGATTAACTAATCTAAGATGTAGTAACATAAATCATAATAAAATGATAGTGTGTGGTTTAATGTACCACCAAACGTACATAAAGTAAAAGTAACAAAAGTGATAGGCAAAATAGAAGCTCAACAATCTATTATAAGAAAAGTGGATGAAATCAGTTAAGAGATACGCTGGGGGATTAATGAAGTTGCAAGTGGATTAGGGGTGCTTTTGAAACTATCTTAAAGAACCAATCTCATATGAATTAACCTCAAAACATGGTTTGGATTATTGTGGTTGGTATTCCCTACAATAATCCATCATATTCATTGAATTCTTTAATCAAATAAGGTTGTCAATCCAAAGGTGATTATAAAATAGATTATTCTAAAAATATTATGATTAATAGGTTGATGTACAAATCAATCATATAGTGACAAGAATCTAAAGATATAATAAAATAGGAAATACATAGAGATTCAATTAAAATATAGTCAAGCAAACCCCAAGTCCAAACGTTTCTAACACCAACCCTCTAGATTGGGGGTTTTAGCTACATATAGTTACAAATAGGAAAAGAGTGTAATAAATGAGGAAATCACCCGTAGGTCACCTTCTTTAATGCTCAATCCTTTCCCTCCTTAGATGCTCCTTTGTGCAAAGAGTGTGATGTATATCAAACGGTGTGTGACTAAGGTAATATGGTGAAGAAAATGGCAAGAGAGGAATGGTTTAGTGAGGTAAAATAGATTTGGTGTTGAGTGTTTGATGGAAAAGGTAGTTCAAGTTTAGAAATGGAGGAATTGGAAGTGGGAATTATGGAAGAGAAACTAGGTCTAAAAATGCCAAGTAAAAGTGTGCTTTTTAAAACTTTGTATATTTTTGATATGAACCTCACCAAGAGCAGTGAGACCCGGAACCAATATATGGTAATGAAGGATCGTTTTCTGAATCAAGTTTGAGAAATAAAGAAATGAAAGGACCACAACCCGTTATCAATATGGAGATAAGAACCAACGGTATCAAGAAGTATTGTAGACGCCACACTCAAAAAGAGACGAAGGTGAGTGATAAGTCTAGTATTGAACGCCACAAGGAGGTATCCTTGATAAGTTCTAAGTTCAATGAAGAACCAAAGAGAAAACACTCTCAATTTTAATATTATCAAAGTCTAACCTTTTTACATAGGAGAAGAAGCGAATATATAGCTTCCTTGGAACAACCCTCCAAGCATGGGAAACACAAAAGAATTAATTGACAAAGTAATTACAAGAAAATAATAAAGCTAATGCATATATCAAGTAAAGACTCTACAAATCTCGTAGATTAGTTGAATCTGGCCACCAAAGTGAATTCAGTCATATCTCTCTCTTGGGACCTTCAAATGGCTTGATTCAAAATACGAAATTGAAGTTAAAGTGCTGATATTTCCAATGAGCTAAGCCATGTCAGCTAGTTCATCCGAAAACAAAAGTTATGAAGTCCCCAAACTGCCCTTCGAAACTGACCTGATGCATTTACTAATCGCCCCCCTTGCAAATGGACTCTCCCATGTCATGCTCCTTGTAATCGGCCCAATCATTTGCCTTGATGATGTTAATTAAACCTTGGCCTTCATGTGGGCTCTGTAGGGAAAAAATAATAAATAAAAGTGTTACACGCAGCGGAAGCGATACTAAAGACGATTTAGTGACTTTTAAAATTTTTCCTTTTGAACCTTAAACCCTTTTAATCAATAAACATGCATATATTTATCAACAAAAGTAAATTACCTCTTGTCGCGTGATCCGATTGACTTACGTCGATGGTAATCCGCAAGACCTTCAATCCGAGCACGAACGTGGATCACCTAGGAGCGTGGTCTCCCTTTCCTTTGAATTGCAAACCTGTGAATGGACCAAACAAATACTTTCTATTCTTTGTTAGTCACAAAACAATCAAAAGAATGTCAAAATTATTCCGGTCACTTTTGAGTTCTCAATCTTATGATCGAAACTCGCGTGAACCTAGATCGATATCGTATACACAAGCTTATTGATGTTTAAGCAATTGTATACTATCAAAGAATAATTTTTCACTCCTTTTTGTCTCTCTAGAATAAAAACTCTCTTAGAATTAAGAAGAAGAAGAAAGAAAATAAAAACTCAAGCACCAAAAATTGATGTGGCCGAACCCTATAAGAACATATATATAGGTTGGCCGAATTTTTCTTCTTTTTCCTTTAGGGTTGCCGAATTCTATGTAGTATATGATTAGGGTTGGTCGAATTTCATCATGTCACTTATATAGGGTGACTAAAATTCAACCCTAATTCTTTTTAACTTTATAGACTTCAAACCCTAATCTAACTCTTTTATTTTTATTCTTTTATTTGACTAAATAAAAAAGACTCCTTATTTGATTAAATAAATAAAACTAATTTATTTATTTACTTATCAAACAAGTCTTTTACTTTTAGGAAAGATTTGTTTCTTTAATTAAACAATTAATCAATAAATCAATTAATTCTTATTTAATTAAAACAAATGAAACAAAATAATATTTTTTAGGTTAAAACCTTAACCTAGCCGCCCCACTTGTATAAGGTTGGGCCTAACATTATTTTCTTATTTCATTTAATCCATTGGACTTTAAATAAAAAGCCCACATGTGAACCAGACCCATTCTTACTAAAAGAAACAAGCCCACATGTCTTTCATTAATATATTAATATAATTGAGCAGCCCATTACTTAAATAATGTGCAAATTATATTCTTGATATATTAAATGCAATTCTAGATGGACCCTTAAATTGGTCCGGTAGAATATATCAAGTGATCCATGCAAGTCCGTGTGGATTGGGGATCTTGGCGGGCCATCTAAATTTAAGCTTCAATAGACATAACCTAATCACAATCAACAAATGATTCACTTAGGTCCGATCCATTAATTTTAACTCATTCCACTAAAGAGCTAAAACTGAACTCTTAAATAAAGATAGAAAAGGAAGATGCTCCTCATTCATACCCTAGACAATCATATTGGAGATAGTGTATCCTCGTGATTAATATCAGTAATCGCCAAGAGTTCATAGACCGCCTATAACTCTCCAAGTTACCATATTTACTCATATGACCACGTTTTGAACTTGGATATTTTGACTTGTCCAGAAGCCATGTTTTCAATAGACACTATTGAAAACTCAACGTTGAGATTTAATATCCAATTACCTCAAAATATCCATATGATGATATTATACTCTCATTTAATTAAATGGAGCCACGATGTCCATATCTATAAATGAAGTCCTCTATCGATTAACAAATGAATATCACCAAATTATCGAGGATAGATTATGCGATATAATCGTACTCATTGATAACTCAAATGATATCACTTGCAACCATAAGTCCATCATTTATCTCAGGATTAAGATAGACTCTCCGATTGTCCTGATAATGAAAAAACTATTATCTATTGACGGTTTTAGATAAAGTTTTTCATTGTGATCCAGTTCAATGCACCCAGTGCACTAGATACTTTTGCTCGAAGACACTCCGATGATTTTAGACTCATCATATCTCATTTGATCCCACTCAAATGCTAGCAAAAGAATTCTACAACTTTAACAAGATAAAGGTGCCCAACCTTTAACTTAAGTTGTGAACAATATTCAAGACTAACTAAAGAATTGTGTCTACCACATACATATCCAGATGTACGAACAATTCTTCTTTTCCCATAGTCTTTAGACCTTATGATTATTTACTTTGACAATTATAATATAAACTATAAATGCTATACGATTTGTTAAACCAGAAATCACTTTATTAATATGAAAAAGATTGTTAATTACAACATTACACTCTTGCTATTGAGCATAATCCTAACAATCTCCCACTTGCGCTATAGCAAATGTGTCATATCTCTCAAGCCCATATTCTCTAGATGCCTATCGAAACTCTTCTGAGGTAGAGCCTTTGTGAAGGGATCCGCTAGATTTTCTGCTGACGCGATTTTGGTAATCGTCACGTCACCTCTTTGAACAATCTCCCTTAAAAGATGATACTTTCTTTCAATGTGTTTACCTCTCTTGTGACTTCTTGGTTCTTTCGAATTAGCCACTGCTCCACTGTTGTCACAGTAGATAGTGATCTGCTTATTCGCACTAGGAACCACTTCTAAGTCAATCAAAAATTGGCGGAGCCAAACAGCCTCTTTGGCAGCTTCGCATGCAGCAACATACTCAGCTTCCATGGTGGAATCAGCAATACAAGATTGCTTGATACTCCTCCATATAACTGCTCCTCCTCCAATAGTAAACACAGCCCCTGATGTGGATTTTCTAGAGTCAGAATCTGATTGGAAATTAGAATCTGTATACCCAACGGGAACCAAATCCCCTCCAGAGTATACAAGCATATTATCTCTCGTTCTCTTAAGATACTTGAAAATATGCTTGACTGCCGTCCAGTGATCAGGTCCAGGTTTCGATTGAAACCTGCTAACTATGCCAACAGCAAAACAAATATCTGGTCTAGTACAGAGCATTGCATACATGAGACTTCCAACTGCCGAGGCATATGGAACTCTACTCATGAATTGCTCTTCATGCTCATTCTTAGGAACTTGTTCCTTAGAAAGCTTGATTCCATGTCTGAAAAGTAACATACCTTTCTTGGAATCCTGCATGGAAAACCTAGACAAGATTTTGTCTATGTATGAAGCTTGGGATAATGCAATCGTTCTATTCTTTCTATCCCTTATTACTTGGATACCTAGAATAAAACTTGCTTCTCCTAAGTCCTTCATATCAAATTGTTTTGCTAACCATTCTTTTACTGATGTCAATACACCTACATCGTTTCCAATGAGTAGTATATCATCAACATAAAGAATCAGGAAAACCAACTTGTCGCCTTTAATCCTTTTGTATACACAAGGTTCGTCAGGATTTTGAATAAATCCAAAACCTTTGACAGCTTGATCAAACCTTATGTTCCAGGATCTGGATGCTTGCTTTAATCCATATATGGATTTCTGCAACTTGCATACCTTATCCACTTGGCCTTTTTCAATGAATCCCTCTGGTTGCATCATGTAGATGCTTTCGTCAAGACTTCCATTTAGGAAAGCTGTCTTGACGTCCATTTGCCAAATCTCTAAATCTAAAGATGCTGCAATGGATAAGAGTATCCTAATGGATTTAAGCATGGCCACAGGAGAGAAGGTTTCCTCGTAATCGATACCTTCTTTCTGTGTATATCCTTTAGCTACCAATCTAGCTTTAAAGGTTTCCACCTTTCCATCCATACCTCTTTTCCTCTTGTATACCCACTTGCACCCAATGGGTTTTATCCCTTTAGGCAAGTCTACAAGGGACCAGACTTTGTTATCGAACATAGATTCAATCTCGGATTGCATTGCCTTTTGCCAATGGCGACTATCAACATCCTCCATAGCTTCCTTGTACGTATAGGGATCATCGTCGTCCGGGAGATTCTCCACTGATTCTCCCAGACCGATGTATCTTTCGGGTTGTGTTCTAACCCTCCCACTACAACGAGGAATGGTAGGTTGTTGATCTTGTGTTGGATCGGAACTTACAATTGGGTTAGGTTGTGTAACCTCTCGTGGAATTGTATCTCCTGACATCTCATTCAGGACAATTCTACTTCTAGGCACAAAATCATTCATATAGTCCTTTTCCAGAAATTTAGCATTTGTCGAAACAAATACTTTAAGATCTGAAGGACTATAGAAATAATATCCTTTAGTTTTTTTTGGATACCCTACAAATATACATGTTTCTGAACGGGACTCCATCTTTTCTGTCTTTCCTTTTAACACATGCGCAGGACAACCAAATATCCTTAAGTGTTGTAAACTAGGCTTGCGCCCAGTCCACAACTCATGCGGTGTTTTAGGAACAGACTTAGATGGTACATCGTTTAGAATGTATATAGCAGTTTGTAAAGCATATCCCCAAAAAGAAATAGGAAGCGTTGAATAACTCAACATAGACCTAACCATATCCAAAAGAGTTCTATTTCTCCTTTCTGCTACCCCATTCTGTTGAGGTGTACCTGGTGCAGAAAACTGAGAAACTATCCCATTATCAATAAGATATTGCTGAAACTCACCAGATAGATATTCTCTACCACGATCAGATCTCAAGATTTTTATGTGTTTCTCAAGCTGATTTTCCACTTCAGCTTTGAATGCTTTGAACATGTCAAAAGCATCCGACTTATGTCTCATGAGATACACATAACCAAATCTCGAGTAATCATCCGTAAAGGTGATGAAGTACTCATATCCACCTCTAGCTTGAATGCTCATAGGTCCACATACATCAGTGTGTATCAATCCTAAACATTCAGTGGCTCTTGCACCTTTGGCAGAGAACGTCCTTTTGGTCATTTTACCTTCCAAACAAGATTCACAAGTTGGTAGATCATCAACCTTTAAGTCACTCAAAGGTCCGTCACATACCAATCTTTTAATCCTATTAAGGTTAATATGACCTAAGCGTAAATGCCAAAGATAGGTTTCTTCTGTTGATAATTTTACTCTTTTATGATTAGGTTCCGTTATTTCTGTGTCTAACGAGTGAGAGATATTTCTATGCAAAAAGTATAGACCGTTTTCCAATGTACCTTTGCAAATAATTTTGTCATTCTTACTAATAATAAAAACTTTATTAAAAGTAACCGAATATCCAAACTTATTCAAACAAGAAACTGAAATTAAATTCCTCTTGAATTGAGGTACATAATAAACGTCTATTAAATCTAAATGCCTTCTAGAATCCAAATAAACTCTAATATCTCCCACTGCACTTGCAGACACTAACGTTCCGTTGCCCAAGCGCAAATTGATTTCATTCTTACTCAGCTTTCTCCTTTCTTGAAACCCCTGCAAGGAATAACAAACATGATTAGTGGCTCCTGAGTCTATGATCCAAGAATCTGTAGAATCAGCCAAAAAACATGTTTCTAGATAATTCAAATTACCTTCTTCCTTCTTGTTCTGGGACTTTGGGCAATTTCTCTTCCAATGTCCCTTTTCACCACAAAGGAAGCATTTCCCTTTGATCTTGGTTACTTTCTTGGTCTCCTTCTTGATAGGCCCAAGTTGCTTTTTCTTCTGTTGTTTCTTGACCTTTTGACGGGCCTTAACAGTAGCAACTTTACCAACCATATGAATCTCTTGACCTTTGCCTTTCACAAGGATCTTTTCAGCACTTTGAACATCTTGCATCAGGCCTTGTAAGGTGTATTCCTTTTTGTTCAAAGTGTAGTCCAATTTGAACTGATCAAAGGAATCTGACAATGAATTGACAACCATATCAATCTTTGTCTCACCATCTATCTCAGCGCCATGCAGTTCAGCAATGTTGAGATGTGCTATGACTTTCATCATGTGATCTTTCACAGCCTGTCCAGGTTTCATCCTAAGATTCATAAAAGCAGTCACTGCCTTTCTCTTAGTCGTCCTAGACTTCATAGCAAACATCTCCTCTAGAGACATCATTATATCAGCAGCGGACTCCATTCCTTCATGCTGCTGTTGCAACACGTCGGAGATAGTGGCCATAATGTAACATTTTGCCATATCATCTGAAGTCTTCCACTGCTCATAGTCATCTCTACACATTATGCTAGATTCATTATTAGGAGCAGGTGGTTTAGGAGTAGTTAGAACAAACTTATGTTTTTCACTTTGCAGCAACAACCCAATTTTCCTTTTCCATGTGACATAATTATCTCCAGTTAAAGTGTTATCTTTCAGGATGTTCATAAGTGATGGGGTCATGATTTCTGAATAAAACAAAACATATATAAGTAAATAATCATGATAAAGCACTTTTAAATATTTATCTTGAATTAAATAAATAACTCAATCATAAAATTCAACGGTGATCTAACACCCATAAATGTTACGCCTCCTTTGGGAGTTCGCACCATTTACTAGTTAGACTAGGTCCCACCTAATTGTTAACATAACAACCAGCGTTTTCAATTTTAGCCTTGCAATTTTACTGACAAGAACTCTTGGGAGGATATCAATAAAATTACATTGAGTGTGTTACCAAGATATCGACCCTCAATTTTCTCTCACGAAAATCCCTCCTTGGGGAGTAGATCTCGTTTGAGTCCATTGTCTAGTCTATCCTTGTAAGGAAGTATGTTGCTAAATTCCATTCATGGACGCCCCTTGGGGGGATTACCAATAAATAATAAAGCTCAACTAACCTTGGAGGCCATAGGTGTTACCAAAACACCTTCTCCCACTCAATTATTTAAGGCGTGTGATTAAATCCCATAGAATGATTTACCGAGTTATCTAGATGCCAATTTAGATACCTAAATCATTCAATGCATGTTCATACCAAAAGAGATATATGCGTGGCACTCCTATTCTATATGTCATGTTATCATACAATAACAAATATTGTAATATTTAAGCATAAATTAAATAGCAACAATTTTGGCCCATCCTAGAAAAACAAGTAAATTACAATTTGTCAGGAATACAAGATCTTCAGGTGGCCCATCAACCATACGCTCATCCTTCGGCCTTCTCCCATGGGCGTGCGCAGCCCACAACCCCACAAAGGGGCTGCCTTGCGCAGCCCATAAGGCCACACAAGGCTGCCATGCGCAGCCCACCAAAGTTTGGGCTTGTCATGCGCAGCCCAATCCACTCCTAGGGTGCGCACGGTGCTCGTACTTGGTTCCGGTTGCTTCGTTTTGCTTCGTGTCTTCGAATCTTCAAGACCTAAACATATTACGGCAGTGTATATATAATAAATACTGCAGTATTAATTTTTTTTTTTTTTTATTCACTGCAGTATTTTTACAAACCAAAAACTGCACATACTAAAAATAAATAAATAAAAACTGCAGTAACCCTAAAAAATACTGCACATATAAAAAAAATAAAACCTAGCAATCTACCAAGAAGGAATTATGGCGATAATAGACCACCCTTCTTGTTACAACTCCGAAACAAAAATTACATTGAAAATCTAGGGCCAAAATCGAGCAATAACAAACCACATAAAATATATATAAATCCATACATCACATGTAATTATATATTTGAATACCTAGAGTGCCATCTCTTTCTAAACATGCATAATCACAATAAAAAGAAATAGATCCACGTATATATACGTTAATTAATTAAAAGGGTTCAACCTAGGCTCTGATACCAATTGTAGGGAAAAATAATAAATAAAAGTGTTACACGCAGCGGAAGCGATACTAAAGACGATTTAGTGACTTTTAAAATTTTTCCTTTTGAACCTTAAACCCTTTTAATCAATAAACATGCATATATTTATCAACAAAAGTAAATTACCTCTTGTCGCGTGATCCGATTGACTTACGTCGATGGTAATCCGCAAGACCTTCAATCCGAGCACGAACGTGGATCACCTAGGAGCGTGGTCTCCCTTTCCTTTGAATTGCAAACCTGTGAATGGACCAAACAAATACTTTCTATTCTTTGTTAGTCACAAAACAATCAAAAGAATGTCAAAATTATTCCGGTCACTTTTGAGTTCTCAATCTTATGATCGAAACTCGCGTGAACCTAGATCGATATCGTATACACAAGCTTATTGATGTTTAAGCAATTGTATACTATCAAAGAATAATTTTTCACTTCTTTTTGTCTCTCTAGAATAAAAACTCTCTTAGAATTAAGAAGAAGAAGAAAGAAAATAAAAACTCAAGCACCAAAAATTGATGTGGCCGAACCCTATAAGAACATATATATAGGTTGGCCGAATTTTTCTTCTTTTTCCTTTAGGGTTGCCGAATTCTATGTAGTATATGATTAGGGTTGGCCGAATTTCATCATGTCACTTATATAGGGTGACTAAAATTCAACCCTAATTCTTTTTAACTTTATAGACTTCAAACCCTAATCCAACTCTTTTATTTTTATTCTTTTATTTGACTAAATAAAAAAGACTCCTTATTTGATTAAATAAATAAAACTAATTTATTTATTTACTTATCAAACAAGTCTTTTACTTTTAGGAAAGATTTGTTTCTTTAATTAAACAATTAATCAATAAATCAATTAATTCTTATTTAATTAAAACAAATGAAACAAAATAATATTTTTTAGGTTAAAACCTTAACCTAGCCGCCCCACTTGTATAAGGTTGGGCCTAACATTATTTTCTTATTTCATTTAATCCATTGGACTTTAAATAAAAAGCCCACATGTGAACCAGACCCATTCTTACTAAAAGAAACAAGCCCACATGTCTTTCATTAATATATTAATATAATTGAGCAGCCCATTACTTAAATAATGTGCAAATTATATTCTTGATATATTAAATGCAATTCTAGATGGACCCTTAAATTGGTCCGGTAGAATATATCAAGTGATCCATGCAAGTCCGTGTGGATTGGGGATCTTGGCGGGCCATCTAAATTTAAGCTTCAATAGACATAACCTAATCACAATCAACAAATGATTCACTTAGGTCCGATCCATTAATTTTAACTCATTCCACTAAAGAGCTAAAACTGAACTCTTAAATAAAGATAGAAAAGGAAGATGCTCCTCATTCATACCCTAGACAATCATATTGGAGATAGTGTATCCTCGTGATTAATATCAGTAATCGCCAAGAGTTCATAGACCGCCTATAACTCTCCAAGTTACCATATTTACTTATATGACCACGTTTTGAACTTGGATATTTTGACTTGTCCAGAAGCCATGTTTTCAATAGACACTATTGAAAACTCAACGTTGAGATTTAATATCCAATTACCTCAAAACATCCATATGATGATATTATACTCTCATTTAATTAAATGGAGCCACGATGTCCATATCTATAAATGAAGTCCTCTATCGATTAACAAATGAATATCACCAAATTATCGAGGATAGACTATGCGATATAATCGTACTCATTGATAACTCAAATGATATCACTTGCAACCATAAGTCCATCATTTATCTCAGGATTAAGATAGACTCTCCGATTGTCCTGATAATGAAAAAACTATTATCTATTGACGGTTTTAGATAAAGTTTTTCATTGTGATCCAGTTCAATGCACCCAGTGCACTAGATCCTTTTGCTCGAAGACACTCCGATGATTTTAGACTCATCATATCTCATTTGATCCCACTCAAATGCTAGCAAAAGAATTCTACAACTTTAACAAGATAAAGGTGCCCAACCTTTAACTTAAGTTGTGAACAATATTCAAGACTAACTAAAGAATTGTGTCTACCACATACATATCCAGATGTACGAACAATTCTTCTTTTCCCATAGTCTTTAGACCTTATGATTATTTACTTTGACAATTATAATATAAACTATAAATGCTATACGATTTGTTAAACCAGAAATCACTTTATTAATATGAAAAAGATTGTTAATTACAACATTACACTCTTGCTATTGAGCATAATCCTAACAGGCTCATCTTGGACTTCAACAATTCAGAATCAGCCCAAGTGTCTTGAATTAAGCCATTGATTGCATCTTTGAATCTCCTAGCCCTTGCCCTTGTTATTGGCCCAAATGGAACTTGCAATGGATCCTTTGGTACAGCCCCCTTATTCACATCGTTCCCTCGCTCTTGAAAAGGATTTGTCCTCAAATCGTCATCTACATCAAAAGGAGACAAATCAGAAACATTAAAGCTAGCACTAACATTATACTCACCTGGAAGATCTAGCTTGTAGGCATTGTCATTGATCCTTTCAATCACTTGAAATGGGCCATCTCCCCTTGGAAGTAGTTTAGAATGTCGTTGAGCTAGAAATCGTTCCTTCCTCATATGCAACTACACCCAATCACCCGGTTCAAATACAACTTTCTTACGCCCTTTATTAGCTTGGTTGACATATTGCTCAGTTCTCCTCTTAATGTTTTGCCGAGTCTTTTCATGGATTTCCTTAACAAAATCTTCCTTTTTCTTCCCATCCAAGTTAACATGCTTATTCACAGGTAAAGTAATTAAATCTATTGGAGTTAATGGATTAAAACCATACACAATTTCAAAAGGTGAAAATTGAGTTGCAGAATGCACACTCCTATTATAAGCAAATTCTACATGTGGCAAACAATCTTCCCATGTTTTTAAGTTCTTTTGTATGATAGCATGTAACAAAGTAGACAAAGTCCTATTAACCACTTCAGTTTGACCATTAGATTGTGGATGACAAGTAGTAGAAAATAAAAGCTTAGTTCCTAACTTACTCCACAAGGTCTTCCAAAAGTAGCTTAAGAACTTAACATCTTTATCCGAAACAATGGTTTTAGGCATGCCATGCAATCTAACAATTTCTTTGAAAAACAAATCAGAAATATGTGAAGCATCATCAGTTTTATGACAAGGAATGAAATGTGCCATTTTAGAAAATCTATCAACAACCACATATATAGAATCCCTACCCCTTTTTGACCTAGGCAACCGCAACACAAAATCCATAGAAATATCAATCCAAGGTCCATTAGGTATAGGCAAAGGAGTATACAAACCATGAGGCTTAGTCTTAGACTTAGCTTGTTTACATGTAATGCATTTCTCACAAATTCTTTCTACATCACGTTTCATATGAGGCCAAAAGAAGTGTTCATGTAAAACATCTAGTGTCTTGGCTATACCAAAATGCCCCATCAAACCTCCCCCATGAGCTTCTCTAACAAGCAATTCACGCAAAGAACTCTTAGGTACACACAACTTAGTTTCTCTAAACAAAAATCCATCATGCCTATAAAACTTGCCAAATGCTACTTTCTCACATGCATTGAATATATTACCAAAATCAGAATCTTCTACATACAATTCTTTGATGTAATCAAAACCAAACAATCTAGCATCCAAAGTAGAAAGTAAAACATACCTTCTAGACAAAGCATCAGCAACCACGTTTTCCTAACCCTTTTTGTACTTGATCACATATGGAAATGTTTCTATGAATTCCACCCACTTGGCATGTCTCTTGTTCAGCTTGTGTTGCCCTTTTAAATGCTTCAATGACTCATGATCTGTGTGAATCACAAATTCCTTCAGCCAAAGGTAGTGTTACCAAGTTTCCAATGCTCTAATCAAAGCATACATCTCTTTGTCATATGTAGGATAGTTCATGGCTGCTCCACTTATCTTCTCACTAAAATATGCAATGGGATGCCCTTCTTGCATTAGAACAGCTCCAATACCTATTCCTGAAGCATCACATTCAATCTCAAAAGCTTTAGCAAAGTCAGGCAAAGCAAGCAAAGGTGCATTAGTTAATTTTTCCTTAATCAAGTTAAATGCCTTTTCTTGCTCATTACCCCACTTAAAACCCACATTGTTTTTGATAACTTCAGTTAAAGGTGCAGCTATGCTACTAAAATCCTTCACAAACCTCCTATAGAAACTAGCCAACCCATGAAAGCTTCTCATTTGTCCTACATTTGTAGGCTTCGGCCAATCCTTGATTGCCTTAACCTTCTCTTCATCAACCCCAATCCCCTTAGCACTAACAACAAAACCCAAAAATATAAGCTTATCCGTGCAAAAGGTACACTTTTTGAGGTTAGCAAACAACTTTTCTTTTCTTAAAACACCTAAAACAAGTTTTAAATGTTTAACATGCTCATCCAAGTTTTTGCAATAAATCAGAATGTCATCAAAGTAAACAACAGCAAATTTTCCAATAAAAGCACGCAAAACATGGTTCATTAACCTCATGAACGTACTTGGTGCATTAGTTAACCCAAAAGGCATCACTAACCACTCATATAAACCATATTTTGTTTTGAAAGTAGTTTTCCATTCATCACCTTCTTTCATCCTAATTTGATGATATCCACTTTTAAGATCAATTTTAGTGAAAACACAAGAACCATGCAATTCATCAAGCATATCATCTAATCTAGGAATAGGATGTCGATACTTTACAGTGATATTGTTGATGGCATGACAATCGACACACATCCTCCATGTTCCATCCTTTTTTGGCACAACCAATACGGGAACCGCACAAGGACTAATGCTCTCACGCACATACCCCTTTTCCATGAGCTCACTAACCTACTTTTGAAGTTCCTTTGTCTCCTCGGGATTACTTCTGTATGCGGGTCTATTTGGGATGGGTGCTTCAGGTACAAAATCAATTTGATGCTCAATTCCTCTTATTGGTGGTAAACCAACAGGTATCTCATCGGGAAACACCTCATCAAAGTCCTGCTGCAAAAGTGAGACAACAACACTAGGCAAAGAATAGTCAATTTCATTAGTACTAAAACAAGCCTCTTTGTACAAAAGTACAATCATTGGCTAATGTGAAAACAAAGCCTTTTTGATATCACTCCCTCTTGCATAGAAGCTCACATGTTTACTCTCTTTGTCACTGCTCACGTGTTTACTCTCTTTGTCACTCTTTCTTCCTTTTTTTGCTGTTTCGGTCTTTTTTTCTTTTGTACTCTCACTCTTTTTTTTTTTTTTTTTGTATCTCTCTCTTTGTTTAACCTCACTTAATCTTCATATACTTGTCTTGGGGTTAAGGGTACAAGAGTGATTGGCTTTTCATTAAGTACAAAGGAGTATCTATTGGTATATCCATCATGTGTTACATTTCTATCAAATTGCCATGGTCTCCCCAAAAGGATATGGCTTGCATTCATTGGTACCACGTCACAAATGACTTTATCTTTGTATTTTCCAATTGAAAATGACACCAATACCTGCTTAGTCACCTTGATTTCCCCACTATCATTCAACCATTGTAACTTATAAGGTTTTGGATGCTTCAAGGTAGCCAAATTCAGTTTTTCCACCAAAGTAGTGCTAGCCACATTAGTACAACTCCCCCCTTCAATAATCATGCTACATACCTTATCATTAACATGGCAGTGGGTGTGAAAGATATTGTCACGTTGTACCTCGTCATCTTCCTTGGCTTGAGCACTAAGAGCTCTTCTTGCTACCAAAAGCTCTCCATTCACCGGATACTCAACGTCACTTGCATCCTCCAAAGGTGGTATAGACTCATCGTCAGATTCACCCTTGGATTTGATTTCATCATCATCCTTCAAAACCATTGCTCTCTTGTTTGGACATTGAGATGCAATATGACCTGCTCCTAAACACTTAAAGCACTTAATATCACGATTTCTAGAAGGTTGGAAATCTGATTTACCTTGATTTGTTTTGCCTCCGCCTTATGATCTTTGGAAGGTTCGGTTTTGGCCTTGAAATTAGGCTAGTCTTCCTTCTTGCTCCAATTCGGTTTCCATGATGATATAGAACCCGAATTTTGCCCAGCCCGTGCGGAACCCTTCCTCTTCAACTGTTGTTCCACCTTAATGGCCATGTGCACCATGTCAGTCAACTCCACATAATGATGCATCTCCACTACATTTGCAATATCCCGGTGTAATCCATTCAAGAACCTAGCCATAGTGGCCTCTCGATCTTCCTCTACATCCGCTCGAATCATGGCAATCTCCATTTCCTTGTAGTAGTCTTCAACACACTTGGATCCTTGAGTAAGAGTTTGCAATTTTTGAAACAAACCCCGATAATAGTGGCTTGGAATGAAACGCCTTCTCATAACAGTTTTCATCTCCTCCCATGTCTTAATTGGTCTTCTCCATTCCGTCTCCTACTCACAACTAGTTGATCCCACCGAACGATAGCATAATCAGTGAATTCTATGGCTGCCAACTTCACCCTCTTCAATTCGGAATAGTCATGGCATTCAAACACCAATTCCATTCTTTTCTCCTACTCCAAATAAGCTTCCGGATCAGTTTTCCCTTGGAATGTTGGGATCTTCACCTTATTGCTACCCAAGTTATTATCAACCCTTTCCCCATACCTATCTCCTCTATTCCCATACCTAACTTCTCTACCTCCCATTCCATGCCTAAATCTGTCCACACCCATATTAGACATGCGATCATCCTCCTCTAGGTCATTCCCATAATTATCTTCATAGTCATTCCTAGGTGGATTCCTTTCTCTTCGTTCCACATTAGGAGCCCTGAATGGCCGCTCCCTTTGTGAATTAGATTCCACTTTGTCTATCCTATCATTCACCTCACCAAACCTAATCTCCATCTGCTCCATGATTTGTTGTATGGTTTATACAAAAAATCTAGATCAACCGTTTTTGGTGCTTCGTTGGGACTGTTATCGTGTGACATGTTTAAGACCTGCAAAACAAACAAGAATTAGTAAGCCTCACAAACACTCCCTCACGTGTTTACCCTTAAAGATGATGGCACTCACACTCGTGTTTCACTCAATTCTTTTGGCTTTTACCCTCTAATGAACTCACACTCTCTTGCCTTTTTCCACTCTTTGTTCACTCTTTTAGTTCCTTTTTTTTTTTTTTTTTGACTTATATGGACACTCACCAGAATGCTGAAGGAGTAACAAGTAACAAGTGAAGTAATAGGACCAGAATATCAAAGACAAGATTCAATTACCAGATTTTATTTATTTATTTATTTTTATTTTTTAGTGATCAAACGATTTTTTTTTGTGATCAAACGAATTTTTTTTTTTTTTTTTTGAACCAGACCTGATCAACCTTTTTTTTTTTTTTTGATCAAACGATTTCTTTTGTGATCAAATGATTTTTTTTTTTTTTTTTTGTGATCAAACGAAATCAAAGATAAGATGAACAAGGATAGATTAAACCTGATTAGAAGCTTAAGCTCTGATACCAACTGATATGAACCTCACCAAGAGCAGTGAGACCCGGAACCAATATATGGTAACAAAGGATCATTTTCTGAATCAAGTTTGAGAAATAAAGAAATTAAAGGGCTGCGACCCGTTATCTATATGGAGATAAGAACCAATGGTATCAAGAAGTATTGTAGATGCCACACTCAAGAAGAGACGAAGGTGAGTGATAAGTCTGGTTTTGAACACCACAAGGAGGATAAGTTCTAAGTTCAATGAAGAACCAAAGAGAAAACACTCTCAATTTTAATATTATCAAAGTCTGACCTTTTTACATAGGAGAAGAAGCGAATATATAGCTTCCTTGGAACAACCCTCCAAGCATGGGAAACACAAAAGAATTAATTAACAAAGCAATTACAAGAAAATAATAAAGCTAATGCATATATCAAGTAAAGACTCTTCAAATCCCGTAGATTAGTTGAATCTGGCCACCAAAGTGAATTCAGTCATATCTCTCTCTTGGGACCTTCAAATGGCTTGATTCAAAATACGAAATTGAAGTTAAAGTGCTGATATTTCCAATGAGGTAAGCCATGTCAGCTGGTTCATCCAGAAATAAAAGTTATGAAGTCCCCAAACTGCCCTTCGAAACTGACCTGATGCATTTACTAATCGCCCCCCTTGCAAATGGACTCTCCCATGTCATGCTACTTGTATCGGCCCAATCAATTGCCTTGATGATATTAATTAAGCCTTGGCCTTCATGTGGGCTCATCTTGGACTTCAACAATTCAAAATCAGCCCAAGTGTCTTGAATTAAGCCATTGATTGCATCTTTGAATCTCCTAGTCCTTGCCCTTGTTATTGGCCCAAATGGAACTTGCAATGGATCCTTTGGTACAGCCCCCTTATTCACATCAATTTTTGTGTGTCTTCAAACTCAGAGAAGAGGGATATTTATATTGGTCTTGATTTTGTACTGAAAATCGCTTGGAAAGCTGATGTGGTGGGAATGTCGCCATTTATGTCGCTATGGTGACCTCATGGCGACAGACTATTACGCATTCAAAGATCCTCTTTTTGCCACGAGCATCATCTTTTTCGCCCTTTTGCAAATGGGACACTGAGGAATTTTGGGTGATGTCACCATTTGCCATTGAATGTCACCATGGCGACATGCAAATGGCGACAACACCTGATGGAAAATCTTCTTGAGTATTTCTTCTGTCGCCATGGCGACCTCAGGGTGACATCATGGTGACAATTTTGCTCTGAATAGTGCATCCCTATCGCAATAGCAACCTTTCTTTGGTAAGTGACGAAAAGGCCCTATTTTCATGTCTTTATGCTCATTTTGCACCAAGATCCTCCTCTCCTTCACAAATGCCCTTGAGGCCTAATAAAACCTGAAGCACTTGATTCGACGAGATTAAATACGGGGATACACCCGAGAATAAGCACAAGGAATAGGAAATAAGGGTATAAAATCGTACCGTATTTGGTCTAATCAGTAGCTTGTCTTGGAAGTCAACAAACTTGTTTCCTCACACATTTGCAAAACCTCAAATTGGGAAGTGAGCATTTGAAGACAAGACTTCTTCACCACCTTAGTTCCCTTATTTGTGACTCGGAGAGCATCTCACGCCTCCTTTACGGTCTCTAGCTTTTGGATGTAGGAAAATTGCCAACTATCCACACCTCTGAAAATAGCATTCATCATCCGATGCTGCCATTTTGCTAACTCAAACTCATTAGTGGACCACTCACTCCTAGGCTTGGAAACAGTCACTCCATTCTCACTCTTATTGGGAGAGAGGTAACCTTCTTCCACGGTCATCCAAGCTCTCTCATCAATAGAGCGAACGTAAGCCTTCATCCTCAATTTCCAAAACCCGTAGTTGTGACCCCTGAGAAGAAGAGGCCTAGAGTTTGAAGTCCCTTCGGTCATCACATCATCTTGCAAGACCATACTTTAAAAACCTAAGCAATTCACTAGGAAGTATAACCCAGATCTCGTCCAGTGCCATCCGACGACCCGCTCTGATACCGATTGAAAGTATACAAACGTAGTTAAATTGTTTAAAGCATACCTAGGAGGGGGGGGGGGGGGGGGGGGGTGTGAATAGGTTTTTACATCCTTTTCAATCCCTTGAAACAAACTCATGTTTGTCCCTTAATGAGTTGCATGAGGAAGAATAACATAAAATCTCAATAACAAAGAATACTTGTATTTCAATATTGTTCAATGTATTACAAGTATAAACAAATATAACTATACACAAAGGTAACAATATACAAAAGAATTATAATAACAATTATGATCAAAATGAATTTGCTTATAAATCACACTTTATAAAATCTTGTTCCAATATACATCACAAGTGAATAATATGCAATAAGATAAAAACATGCATATAAACAAATAAGAAAGAGAGAGATATAAAGAATTAACACATGAGATTTTTTAATGTGGTAAAACCTCCAAAGAGGAAACATCCACGGGTTGAACTCACTATAAGAAATTTGGGTATCAGCTACCATATATTCGGAGACGAATTGATATTTGGTCTCAGAATGAAGCTGATGAGAATCAAGAAGCTTCACCAACGGATCCATTTCAATGATGAGAATCAAGAAGCTTCACCAATGGATCCATTTCATGTTCCAGTTGGGCCAATTACAAGGGCAAGAGGATCAAAGAAGCATTCACGCAACAAACTAGATGGCTGAATTTGGGCCTGTTATGATCTTTTACGGATGCCGGAGTCTTCATAACATCTATAGGGCTCATCTTGGGCTTTCCGAAAACATATTATAACAGACAATCCGACTTCAGATGCTCTCTGTAGAGGCCCACGAAGTTCAGCTCAGATTTAGGCCGAACTTGAACTTCAGCAACTTAGAATCAGCCCATCATTAAATGCTTCTTTGATCCTCTTGGCCCCTTGTAATTGGCCCAACTGGAACATGAAATGGATCCGTTGGTGAAGCTTCTTGATTCTCATCAGAAGCTTTCAGCAACGAATTGATATTTGGTCTCAGAAGATGACATTTTGCGACGAACTCATTTTGGTCTCCAAATGAGGCTCTCCATAGATTTTGGTTTTATTTGGATGGACATTCGGAGACGACATAATTCGTTTCTGAAGATGACATTTTATGACGAACTGATTTTGGTCTCCAAATGATGCTCTCCATAGATTATGGTTTCTATTTCTTAATTTGGATGGACATTCGAAGACGACATAATTCGTCTCTGAAGATGATATTTTGCAACAAACTCATTTTGGTCTCTAAATGATGCTCTCTATAGATTTTGGTTTTATTTGGATGGATATTCGGAGACAACATAATTCGTCTCTGAAGATGACATTTTGCGACGAACTCATTTTGGTCTCTAAATGATGCTCTCCATAGATTTTGGTTTAGAGTTGGCCATGGTTTCGGTTAAACCGACGGTTTAACCAAAACCATATAGGCAAAAGCCATACCAAAACTGGAATTGGAATCGACGGTTTAAAAATTGGTTGGAAACCAGCTAAACTAGTTAAACCGGTGTTTTTAACCTCCGGTTTTTAAATTAGACGAATCAAAAGGTGCCACGTGGCACATTTTTTAAAAAAGATTTTGAATTGCACAAAACTGAAACCAAACCGAAACCATGACCAAAACTGAAATTGAAACTGTAAAACCGGCGGTTAAAAACCACCCCCAAACCGTTGGCCACGGTTTCGGTTTCGGTTTCGGTTTCGATTTTGGGTGGTCACAAAACCGAAACCGAAACCGAACAGTGTCCACCGCTATTTTGGTTTTTGTTTTCTTAATTTGGATGGACATTCGGAGACGACATAATTTGTGTTTGAAGATGACATTTTGCGACAAACTGATTGTTGGTCTTGAAATGATGCTCTCCATAGATTTTTTTTTCTTAATTTGGATGGACATTTGGAGATGACATAATTCGTCTTTGAAGATGACATTTGGCGATGAATTCATTTTGGTCTCCAAATAAAGCTCTCCATAGATTTTGGTTTTATTTGGATGGACATTCGGAGACGACATAATTCGTCTCTAAAGATGACATTGTGCGACGAACCGGCGGTTTTGTCTGCGGTTTAACCAAAACTGTACGGCCAAAAACCTTACCAAAACCAAAACCAAAACCAAAACCGGAATCAGTGGTTTCAAAACTGGCTGGAAACCAGTTGAATTGGTTAAACCGGCGGTTTTAACTGTGGTTAAACCGCTGGTTTTTTTTTTTTTTTCTTTTTTTTAAATTAGACGAATCAAAACAGTGTTTCATTCATTTTATATATTCTTGAATAAAAAATTATATGATTTCATATTTTAAAAAATTTATAATATTCTTAAAAATATGTACTTTTATACTAAATCCCTAATTTCATTCCCAACTCAACTTTCATTTGTCAACTTTTTACTCATTTGTCAACTTTTATACTAAATCCATAATTTCTTTTAAATACGAAATCCCTAATTTCATTCCCAACTCATTTCTCAACTTTCACTCATTTTTTCCTCCCAAATCCCACATCCATCATCTTTGCCCTCACCAATCCAACACAACTTTCGACATTAGCCGCTCAATTCCGACGCAATTTACTATATTTTAGAAAATGTTATTTACTATATTTTTTTTCCTTTATTTATGATTTATTGATTTATTCAAGGCTCCAACTCTAAATTATGTTTAGTTTAGTTTTATGCATTTAGTTTTTGTTTTGTACATTTACTTTTTAAAATTAAGCTTGATAAGTAATTCTTTTCATGGCTCCAGTGGAGTTGTCGAGCTTTATTTTTGTATAATTTAGGTAAGAAATCATGTGATGAACAACGGTTTGAATGCTTTCCATAATATTTTTGTTTATATTGTTGTTTGTAATCAAGTGTTTCATGGCTCCAGTGGAGTTGTCGAGCTTTAATTTTGAATGTTTTCCATAATATTTGAAATGTTTTCTGGTATGGGTTTGTGGTTGGAATTTGTTTATTTTTTTTTTATATATAATTTTTTTTTTAAATAAATAAATCCCCACCATCCATCTAAGATTTGGACGGTGGAGATTTAAAATATTTTATTTTTAAATTTTTAGTTTGATAGAAATTTTTTTTCTCATTTTTTTATATAATTTTTTTTAAAAAATAAATAAATCCCCACCATCCATCTAAGATTTGGATGGTGGAGATTTAAAATATTTTATTTTTAAATTGATTTTAATTTTTAGTTTGATAGAATTTTTTTTCTCATTTTTTATATAATTATTTTTTATTTTTTAAATAAATAAATTCCCACCATTTTTTATATATTAAAAAATAAATAAATTGATGAAGATGATGCTGGTTGGGTGACGGTTGTATATTTATTTTATTATTTGTTTTTTTAGTTGTTTTTATTTTTAATTTAATTAAATTTATTAATTTAATGGTCACATAAAAGACAAGGGTAAAACGGTCATTCAACGGGTATCAGACAGTCAGAGGGGTATTAAGGTTTTTTAGTTCGACTGACATGCCAGAATCTGTTTTTTGACGGATTCTGTTACAGAAAGACTAAAAGTTACAATGAAAAAAACCATGGACTTTCATAGAATAAGGGAAACTATAAGGACTAAAATGCAATTCTCCCTATTTTTTAATATATATTTGTCGTAGAAATTAGAATTTTGATTAATTGAATAAATTTAAATTTATCTAAGAAAGTTTTTTTATATTTTATTTTATTATTTCCAACAACTTATATAGGTTATATATAAATATTGTTCAATTATTATCACATTCTATGTAGTAGTCAAGTGGTAAAGACTTATAACTTTTAACTTGAGGTCTCAAGTTCAATTCTTAATAATGACAATTAATTGACATTATGTTCAGAGGTGGGGCAGGTCCGACCGGCGGTGGCGGGGTGTCGGCAACGGCGGCAGAGGACCACGGCAGCGGCGGGTGTGGTTGACGGCGAAGGAGGTGGCAGCCGGTGTCGACAACGATGGCAGGTGTCCGGCGGCGCCGGTCCGATGATGTAGAAATATAAAAAATATTATTTAATTAAATATTAAATGATGACAGTTTTTAATTAAATATTAGTGTTATTTTGATTTTAGTCCCTCACATTTGCGTTAATATGGGTTTAGTCCACGGTTTATTGGAGACGGTATATTTGGTAGGCAAATATCATCCCAATTGTTGTATGGCTTGATATCTAAGACAATTTTTTTGGGAATTTGCTACCAAATAGTTGGTCGCGCAGTATCAACATTGGGAGACGAATTTTTTAATTGGTCGCAGTAGCTATTCTGGGACAGGGATTTAGCTACCACCGCGCGACCAACTTAATTTGGTAGCAAAAGACTTTCTGTGACGAAAAAACTTGATTTGGAGATGAAATGGATTCGTCTTAGAATGTCATTTTTCTTGTAGTGACTACAACCATTGGGTACTATATATATTGGATGATAGATTAGAAATTCCTCAAAAGTGACCAACCTTAATCTACTTCCTATTGGAGTCTATGTCTACCCAATCTCTATTGGAAGATACAAAATCCCTCAATGATGCCAAACCACCATATATTGGAGTCCATACCAAACCAACATCATTGGAAGATTAGAAATTCCTCAAGAGCCAATGCACATTCCATGCAGCACTCTCTATTGGAGTCTATGTCTAACCAAACGTCCATGCCTAACAATAATATAGCCAACTCCCTATCCAAGACACTCATACCTCTAGAGAGCCTCCAATGCATAGCTATCCGAACCTTCCCGATCCTAGCCATGACTTCTTGCTTGGTTTTCCGGACCTCTTGTCCTAACCAAGTCTTCCTTGTTTGACTGTTTGGACACCTTGTCCTAGTCAAGACTTCATGCCTTTTATAAGGACTTCCTGGTGTGATCAAATGAATGCAAATGATGCAAACGAGCAATTTAACATAGAACATATAATCAATACATTCCATGGAAACTAAACTTAAAACATGTGAGAACACAAGTCAAAATAATCTAGATGTAAAACATGAAATAAACCTAGAGCATGTGAAAACAACTAACACATATAACTCATAGTTTCATTCACACAAATAACACTTGAATAAATCATAGACATGAAGCACATATTCAAGATGTTACAAACATACACATAAATGCTAGAATCATAAAATGTGTTCAATGAATATTCTAGCCAACAATTAGAGCAAGGATATAATGAATAATCAATTAAACCCTGTTCGGCTCTAAATACAAAAATACAAGTGCTAATCCTAGATTTGTTCAATTAGAGGATCAAAGCATATGTTGAGGTTATTGATTATAAAATACATCAATCAATCCACAAATAACCCTAAATATCAAACCAATCACAATACTACACTCAATCATGTGAAAAACCTAGAATCCTAGAAAACTAGTTCACATATGTCTGTAATTAGACTTTGATTAAGTTTGATTATGAAGCTATCTTTCTCAATAGCATTCATCATACATACATATACATATAGAAGAAGAAACCCCAAGCAAATTGAAAGTTATAAAATAAGAAATCACAAAGATAAGTCAAATACCTATGATTCACTAGCTGGTTCATTTTTCTGGGTAGAACCACTAGAAAACTCAATCAAACAGCTACAAGACCACTTGGAAAAGGTAGAGGACTTGATTACGAAGAATCTCCAACTTGAATCACTCAATTCCGACTTCGTATAAGAAAGTTATGGTGATTGGAAGGTGAGAAAAAGTTGAGAGAAAATTCTGCACATGAGATTTCTAATTTTTCTTCTTGAAATGAAATGGGAGGGAAATGAAGAACTTAAAAGAAATAAAAGAGAGGGAAAGGGCAGCCAATCAAGTGAGGCCACCTCACTGCCCTGTGAGAGGCGCGTGATCCTCACGGGGGCAGAGAGGTGGTGAGGTCGCCGTGAAATTCCCTTAAGTAATAGTGTAAAATATACCTAGAGGAGGGGGGGTGGGTGAATAGGTATAGACCCAATTTCTTCCAATATTAAAAATTATGTGGAATATAACAAAGAAAATGCACACTTGAAAAGATTCAACAAATGAATTGATTTAACTAATGCAAGAGTAAATCAATATACAAGATATGCAATCAATGTAAGATATGAAACATAAAGAAATATTAAAACGAAAATTGACACAAGGATTTTTACGTGGTAAAATCTCAAAGAGGAAACATCTACGGGTTGATACTACAACCACCGGCAAAGTAATCCACTATATGAAAAGGACTTACACACTCAAAGCTATCCACTCAAGATATCCGCTCTAAGCTATCACCTCCTATTCTACCCTCGGGCTAGTGAACCCAACGCCTACTACCTATCCAAGGTGTGTCTTACACCTCTAGGTAGCAACATCCTATCCAAAGCTCTTAAGCTTCTAAGATGATTTCTTGCTTAACTATCCGAAGTTTCCTACTCCTAGCTAAGTCTTCTTGCTTGGTTATTCGGAACACTTTCCTAACCAAGACTTCTTGCTCTTTCTACAAAGCTTCACTCACTTTGCAAGAGACTTCAACCTTTCACAAAGCAATGATTTAAATGATGCAAATGATGCAAATCACAATCAAATAAAGCTAGATGATCAATCAAGCTAAATGTACATGCTTAGAGATAAACTAGAATAATGCTATCAACACATAATCACAAATCTATCTAGAAATCAAAGCATGTGAGACAATAAGAACAAGATATGAATATTCAATTTATCACATGAAAATCTTAGTTCTTAGATCATGGAATTGAACCTAGAAAATATCATGAGGCACATCACATATATCATTTCTAGAAACAATTTCAAGCTTAATCAAGTTTAGCAAAATATGTTCAATTGAAATCACAAGGCTAAAACTCAAACAAACAATCAATCATAAAACCCTAGCATATGATCTAACAAGCTTCTCAACACATTTCAACAATCAATTAGGAAGAATCAAAAAGATGATCAAAAGAAATGTAAGAAGAAGAAGTTTCACATACAACAATTGAACCTCGTACAGAAATCAGATCGGTAGAAAAAATGACGAAGTCAACTAGCTCTAAAAATACTTGGAGTTTGTAGCTCTCGTCGAGACCAACATTTTTGGCTTTTGGATCAATCGATTTCGAGTTCGTATGAGAAAGTTATGATCGAAATAAGAAACCTAAAATCATGAAGAATTCTGCACACTATTTCTTTTTCAATTTTCTTTAAGTTATGTTTGGAGGGTAGGAGGAGAGCTTTTAAAAGAATTCAAGCAGGGAAGAATACAAGCCAATCAGAGTGTGACATGTCACAATCCCTGTGTGGGGCACGTGTGGCACACGTGGGCAGAGGGACTGCCTGGCCGTGTGCCACACGTGGTCTTCCAACACTTGGCCTTTGGCCAAGCAACCTCCTCTCGCGCACCTCTCGTGTTCTTCGGCCGTATACGGGCCTTTGAACTCCGATTTTGAATCCGTCTTTGGATTACAAATCATGACTCCCTCACGCATAATGAAAACTACAAAAATTTGATAAAAGGTTGAGAATTCATCTTGGAAAACGACGACAAAGACAACTCAACGAATGAGAACGCAAAGTAGCATAGCTACATCGTTGGGACTCGAAACCTAATGAATGAGTAACCGAAATGACTGGGACTCAATAAGGAATCATAAGAGATCATGTTCAAGTTCAAAATACAAGAAACACAAACAAATAAACACAATGTCACACAAGCATGCCATATCCAAGCGATAGTCATAAACCATGCAAATCTACAATGTATGTCTATTTGAGACCAATGCATGTGCATACTTAAATAAGTGTGAATGTGTTATACCAAATGTTTGCACAATGACGTATGGACACACATGTATAAATTGTGTGTGTGTGTGCTTACACCTTGGAAAAGGAAGAAGGATCTTGATACCTTAGCATCCAAGAATGAGCTTTCCCTTTTGAAGACGACATTTGCATGAGACGTGGCTTTCCTCCTTTGAAGCTTCTTTTCTTCAAGAATCACCTAAGCAACTAATCAATACAAATAAAGAGAGTTTTGCAATGGAATCAAACCAATAAAGATCTAGGATCTTACAGGCCGTGAGCCTCACGGCCTCCTCATGCGCCCACAAGCTTGGTCGTTGGCCAAAGCTTGCTTCCCTCGCGCTCCCCTCGCATTCCCCTGGCGTTCTTTGGCTGTATTCAGGCCTCCGAACTCCGAATTTGAATCCGTCTTTAGATTATGAACCATAACTCCCTCACGTACAAGGAAGACTCTAAAACTTTGACAAAAGGTTGAGAATTCGACTCGATACACGAAGACGAAGACAACTCAACGAATGAGAACGAAAAGTAGCATAGGTTCCTAGTTTGGACTCGAAACCTAATGAGTGAGTATGATACCGGACAGCCCTCGCACAAATAAAACACACAAGAACAAATAAAAATAGATTAACTAATTTTCCAAGGGATACAGATATCACCACCCTTAGTAAACTAGTAGAAACGGCTCACCACCAAGATTAATCTAAAGGGATATAGAAACACCACCCTCTTAACTAACCAAGGATACAGAACCAATGATAAACTCACCACTCTAAAGGAATCCACCCAAGAGATACAGAGTTGAAAGATAAAATCTCAAAGAGATAATATTCTGAAATGCAATATCCATTAACTTACTTTTTACAAGGATAAAGGCTCATTATATAGCCTAATCATGGAACAACCCTCCATGCATAGGAAAGGAATGAAAATAAAAGATAACAACACATTTCAAAGCATTTTAAACTAAGAAATTAAAGATATTAAAGCTGGACTCTTCAAATCCCGAGATCAATTGAATCTGAGCACCAAAACGAATTCAGTCATAACTCTCTCTTGGGACCTTCAAATGACTTGCTTCAAAATACAAAATTCAAGTTAAGAGGCTGATATTTCCAATGACATCAAGTACATCAGCTAATTCATCTAGAATCAAAAGTTATGAAGTCACAAAACTGCCCTTCTGACATGATCTGCTGCTCAATAAATTAAAGTAATAATTTGGAACCTTTTGCACCTTGATCATGAGTCATGTAAATAGACACTCCCGTGTCAGAGTAACCGAAATGACCGGGACTCAATAAGGAATCATAAGAGATCATGTTAAAGTCCAAAATCAATAAAATGGAAATAAATAAATACAAATTCACACACGTATGCCGTTTCTTAGACATAGTCTTAGAACATGCAATTAACAATGTTTATCAAATTAAATCTAATGCATGAGCATACATTACCAAGAGTGTGAAAGTGTTATATAAATGCTGTACAACTATGCAGGGACACATATGAATGCCATGTGTATGTGTGCCTATGCATTGTAAGAGAAATGAGGTCTAATATACCTTTATTGTGCAATGTAGCACATTCCTCTTTGAAGACACCACCTTGCAAGAATTGTGGCCAAGTCTTTCTTTGAAGCTTTGAATCATCATTTCTAAAACCACTAATCAATACAAGAAAAAAAATATCATTTTGATATAGAATACATGCCAAGACAAACCAATAACCTAACAACATCCTATCATGCAACTTCGAACTTGAAATTGTTTTCCACGTGCAAAGTTGGAAACTTTGGTACAATGAAGATTGGCAATGCCAGTGATTCCAAGATTGAAGGGATTGGAGATATTGATATTGAGAATGATATAGGATGCAATGTGAAACTGCAGGATGTGAGGTATGTTCCTGATCTACGCATTAATTTGATTTCTGGAATTGCATTAGATGATGAGCAAGGCTTTGAGAATCAGTTTGACAATGGGAAATGAAGACTGAAAAAGGGCTCCATGGTTGTTGTTTGAGAGGAAGCAACATGTAGGTTGTTTAAAACCAAAGTGAAGGTGCTGAAAGGTACATGTCTCTTCTGTTTCATGTTGAAAATAAAGGCGTCTCAACATGTTCTAGCAAGGAAGTTAGAAATTCCCTTCACTAATGAAGTTTTGCAAGTATGTTCTAGCGAAGATTACATTTAGTCCCTTTGCTAATGGTTGAGTTGTTCACAGAAAGAGACGGGTTGGATTACTTACTAAGAGGGAGCTGGAGGAGATCCCATCACAGGAGTTGATGACGATGGTTCCCATGAGAGTGAAGTTCTGCACTGAGTCTCTTGGTGTAGACTCCTAGTAGTGGGGTCATGGAGTACCTCCTCATTGGGGGGGGGGGGGGGGGGGGGGGTGGTTATTGTTGGACTTGTACGCCATTGTGTCCAACCAATGAGAGTTTGGGTGGTCCAAATAGTCAATGGACTATTTGGTAATTTGGGTTGTAAATAACCATAATCACTTGTTATAAAAGCAAGGAGTATTGCTTTTGTAAGGAAGTAGGGCATACAGCAGCTAAGGAGGGAATTGTGTGTTCGGATGAGAGAGAGAGAGAGAGAGAGAGAGAGAGAGAGAGTTAGGTTTTTGGTTTGTCTTGGCATTAATTCCATTCCAAAACGATATTTTTCTTGTAATATTTAGTGGTCTTAGAAATGATGATTCAAAGCTTCGAAGAAAGACTTGGCCATAATTCATGCAAGAAGGTGTCTTCAAAGAGGAATGTGCTACATTAAACAATAAAAGGTATATTAGACCTTATTTCTCTTACAAGGCATAGGCACACACACACACAATACATTCATGAGTGTCCCTGCATTGTTGTACACCATTATATAACACATTCACATATTTTAGTATGCTCATGCATTGAACTCATATTGTCATACATTGTAGAATTGCATTTTTAACACTCTGTCTAGGAAATGTCATACTTGTGTGATCTTGTGTTTTATTGTATTTGGACTTGGACATGATCTCATTTGATTCCTTATTGAGTCTCAGTCATTTCGGTTACTCATTCATTAGGTTTTAAGTCCAAACGATGTAACTATGCTTTCATGATTCGTAATCCGAAGATGGATTCAAAATCAGAGTTTGGAGACCCGGATACGGCTGAAGAACGCAAGCGGAGCGTGAGGGAAGCTTGCTTGGCCAACGGCCAAGCAAGGAGTGGCATGTGAGGAGGCCATGAGGCTTACGGCCAGCAGCCTCCTCTGCCCCCGTGAGCCTCATGCGCCCCTCACGGGCTGCTGAGGTGTCACGTGTTGATTTGTCCTCTCTTTCCCTCTCTTTCATCTCTTTTAAAATCCTCCATTCCCTCTCATTCATTAAAGAAGAAAAAATTAGAAATTCTATTGTGCATAATTTTCTCTTAACTTTTTCTCACCTTCCAAACACCATAACTTTCTCATATGAAGTTGGAATTGAGTGATTTAGACATTGTTCGTAATCGAGTCCTCTACCTTTTCCAAGTGGTCTTGCAGCTGTTTGATTGACTTTTCTGGTGGTTCTACCCAGAAATACGAACCAGATTGTGATCTTGAGGTATTGGTCATATCTTTATGATTTCTTCTTTTATAACCTTCAATTTACTTGGGGTTTCTTCTTCTATATGTATGTGTATGTATGATGAATACTATTGAGAAAGATAGCTTCATAATCAAACCTAATCAAAAGTCTAATTAGAGACATATATGAACTAGTTTCTTGGATTCTAGGTTTTTCATATGATTGAGAGTTGTATTGTGAGTAGTTTGATATCTAGGATTATTTGTGACTTGATTGAATCATTTTATGATTAATAATCCTTGAAATGTTTTTTGATCCTTTGATTGATAAATTCTAGGATTAATACATGTGTATATGTTTTTAAAGCTATGTAGGATTTAATTGATTTATCATTATATCCTTGCACTAAATCTTTGGCTAGAATATTCATTGAATACATTTTGTGATTCTAGCATTTTATATGTATGTTTGTAACATCTTGAATTTGTACTTCATGTATATGATTTATTCAAGTGTTATTTATGTGAGTGGAACTAGGAGCTATTTGTCTTAGGTGTTATCACATGCTCTAGGTTTAATTCATGTTTTGCATCTAGACTATTATAACTTGTGTTCTCACATGTTTAGGTCTAGTTGTTCCATGGAATGTATTGATCACATGTTCTATGTTGTATTGCTTGTTTGCATCATTTGCATACACATGATCACACTAGAAAGTCCTTGTAAAAGGCATGAAGTCTTGACTAGGACAAGGTGTCCGGATAGTCAAGCAAGGAAGTGTTGGTTAAGATAAGAGGTCCGGATAACCAAGCAAGAAGTCATGGCTAGGATCGGGAAGGTTTGGATAGCTATGCATTGGAGGCTCTCTAGAGGCATGTGTGCCTTGGATAGGGCGTTGGCTACATTATTGGTAGGCCCAGGCATTTGGTTAGACACAGACTCCAATTAAGAGTGTTGAATGAGATGTGCATTGGTTCTTGAGGAATTTCTAATCTTCCAATGATGTTGGTTTGGTGTGGACTCCAATATATGGTGGCTTCGCATAATTGAGGGTTTTTGTATCTTCCAATAGGGATTTCTAATCTATCATCCAATATATGTAGTACCCAATGGTTGTAGTTCAACCTGTGGATGTTTCCTCCTTGGAGGTTTTACCACGTTAAAAAATCTCATGTGTCAATTCGCTTCTTTCTATCTCTTTTTTTTTTTTTTTGGGGTAAATAAATAGTATCATGGAAAGAGAGAAAGAATGTACAAAATACAAGGGGCATACCCCAGGAAAAACAAGAGCAAAAACAAAAGCTCAAACCAGCTCAAACACACAAGCAAAACAAGAAGCAAGAGCTAAACAAGGGCTCAAACAAACAAAAACACAAGGCAAACAAATCAACTAATAGAAATATTCCACTTTAAAGCAACATTAGGCCAATCCTTCAAGTTGATAGATAAGAGCCTACTACGAATAGTATCAATAATGGAACGGGTAACGACGATGTTGGTCTTATGAGGGCTCTCAAAAATTCTATTGTTCCTTTCTCTCCAAATAGAGTAAACCACCACAGCAAGACAAAGCTTCTTAACAACAATGGACGGAGATTTCCCCCTCCAACGTTGAGAAGCCCAAGCAAAAAAACTAGGCCATCTTTGACCATTCCAAGGCCGGCCACACATATCCTTCAAATGAGACCATATGACTTTGCTATAAGCACACTCAAAGAAAAGGTGGGCATGAGTCTCAGGGAAAGCGGAGCAAAGAATACAAATAGTACCAACATGAGGAGTATAACGATGAACACGGTCCAATGTTGATAGTCTCCCTCTAATAGCTAACCAAAGAATGAAGCTCATCCTTGGAATGTTATGTGAGTACCACATAAGCTCAAACCAAGGAACCAAAGGATGAGGAGCCTTAAGACTAGCCATGGTAGAGGCTGTGGTGTAAATACCATCAGGTGTAGGAAGCCATTTAATACAATCCTCCAAACTAGAATTAGGGTTGTAAGAAGGCATGTGGTTCTTGATTTCAAGGAGGTCAATCGACATAGAGCAAGGCCAAACCCACTGATCACCAAGAATAATAGAACTGACTTTAGCCTTATTCGGAAGGCCTGAGTCGTAAATTACCCTAGAGCTCCAATTTAAAAGAATAGGGTCATCAAGATGCCAATTATCAAACCACAAGGAAGTGCCGAGACCATTACCAATGATATGCTGAATCAAGGGACGAGCAATGGGACGAAGCTTGAGGAGCTTTCTCCAATTCCAAGAAAATTTATTTGTTTTAGTGTATGTTTTAATCTTGTTGAATATTATTCACTTGTGATGTATATTTGAACAAGATTTTGTAAAGTGTGATTTATAAGCTAATTCATTTTGATCATGATTGTACATATAATTCTTTTGTATATTGTTATATTTGTGTATAGTTATATTTGGTTATACTTGTAATACATTGAACAATATTGGAATGCAAGTATTCTTTGTTGTTGGGATTTTATGTTATTCTTTCTCATGCAACTCCTTGATATATATAGACAATGCTTAAATGATTACATGCTTATCTTGTTTATGTATGAATGTTTGATTTATATGTTGTATGTAAAGCTACCTTAAGGGACAAACATGAGTTTGTTTCAAGGAATTGAAAAAGGCGTAAAAACCTATTCACCCCCTTCTAAGTATGCTTTAAGCAATTTAACTACATTTGTATACTTTTAGAGAGAGAGAGAGAGAGAGAGAGAGAGATTGGGTGTGCCTTTTTGTAAGCCCTAGAGTCACGTAGCAGAAGAAATTTTAGGCTTTTAAAAATTATTTGAGTGACTTATTAACCTTGTACGATAAATAAGAATAAAACAAGGGAAGATTCATGATCTTTCCTCAAGGTTAACTCCTTTGTTCTTTATCTTCTTGCTTTCCGATTTGCACCACTGGATCTTCCTCGCTATCTCCCAGGTTTCGGCAACTGCACGTGGGCATGTTACGAGTTTCAGGAGGTTTACGAAATACACAAAATAACTCTTTTTGTGTATGGAATTTGGCCAGCCTATATAAAATAAGAAGTAAATACCTTTTTTTTTTTTTTTTTGTTCCTTTTGCTTTTCTTTTGTTGGCCGCACACCATCTGTCTGTGTTTTGTTTCTTCTTTTGCATGAATGTCTATCAATTATTTTAATTGATTTTGTTTTAAAGTTTATTTTATTTTATTTTATTTTATTTTTTTATTTTTATTTTTATTTTTTTTAGTTAACTTTATATTATAGATAAGGTTTTTTTAAATATCAAATATTAAATAAATAAATAAATAAATACCTTTTTATCTTGTTAATTCAAACTCAAACTTTAAAACAAATATCTTGATATCTTATATCTTTTTTTTTTTTTTTTGTTTTTTTGGGTAAATAAATAGTATCATAGAAAGAGGAAAGAATGTACAAATACAAGGGGCATACCCCAGGAAACAAAGAAACAAGAGCAAAATGGCCCAAAACAAGCTCAAAAGCAAGAGCTAAACAAAAGCTTTAACAAAGCAAAAAACACTAAAGAAAGCAAACAAACAGCCAACAACACAAGAATCATCCAGAGGTTACATTCCAATTCATAGCAATCATGATAGGGTTTCAAGTGACCTAGATTAAATATGATTCTAAATCCCATTTAATTCAATGTTGTCACTGTGACATGAACCCATGACCTGCTAAACATTTAAATAATCAATATTATTTTATATCTTTGCTTTGGTCTTGGTTCGAACCTTTGGCCTCCATAAAATAATTAATTATGTTAACGGAAAATTGTCACTGGGGGTAATTTCCAATTAACAAATCTTATGACCGTAATTGGGGTAGGTCACGGTCGGAGAGGTACCACGTAGTTTGATACCTATGAGTACTCGGTAAAACAATAAAATACAACGATGATGAATCAAAAAATATTATCAGTAGAGATCATATATAACTCATTTTATTGATAATAAACACGTAATGGGAATACAATGGAGACTTTCAGTTATCATAGTAGAAGGGTTAAAACATAATTGGCGATGGAGATGGCGATGGCGATGGCAATGGCAATGGCAATGGAGATATCGTGTATGTCTATAAGTGGAAAAGAAAACTGTAGGGTTTTGGACTCAAGTTGCGGTCTTTTTTTGTATAGTATCATGTTCTATATATATGTCCCATTTCTTGCTGTGCACTCCCCTAAATTCGGTCCAGTGGCTTAGCGATTTACGGGACGTTCCGTGGCGATAGGCGAGAAGATCGTGGGATTGATTCAAGGAAACAAGTGATCCCTTCTTTGGCGGAATCTGACAGAGTTGACTTTGCTCTCAAATAGAATTCTTGAGTGGCGGGAATGAGCCAATTTCTTTGTTATTTAAACGTCGACGTCTTACTGTCTTTCTTTGTAGCTTGATCTTGACGTACCTGATCCTACCTTAATAGTTTATTAATATGATACTTTTACTGCTTGGTTGGCTGGCTTTAAGAGGGATCGGGGTACATAGGCATCCCACCTCCTACTGGATCATGGTATCAGTGTATCGACGTATCGGGATACTGGGTTGGTGTGGTAGCGGGGTACTAGGATTTTGTAGTAGTGGAGTCCTTAGGAACTTGGCTTCTGTGTTTCCTAGTACCTTGGAGTCTAGGAGCCCTTGATCTTGACCTGGATTTGGATTGGTAGAAGGTGTACTCAGTCAATTTAGTGGTGGGGTACTAGGATGTTCTTCCATGATGCCTTTCTACCTCACATATTCTCTAGTGTGGATGGAAAATTCTTCTTTGAACCCTTGTCATTTTTGGCGGTTAACAAATTCTATTAATAATTCATAATTATTAATACAATTAAATAATCACATTATTTAATATAATTAATTATTAATCCATTAATTAAATAATCACATCATTTAAATAATAGCCTGAATAAAATTCTTGTTACTTTTGTAACATAATTAATTGGACCGTCCAACTAATTAACCATGACCCTTATTACCATCAACGTTTCGGGCTAGCAAGGGGACCTAATGGACCCATATTCTTGAGCTCCAATAATCTTTATAAAAATTAATTAAACTCTTTAATTAATATTTCATGATTATTAACCTCAGAGTTACTCTACTAAAAGCCTGAGGTTGCACTCTCGTAACTGTAGATGTTTTTACACAAACCTGTAAGGTTTTAGAATTGTATTGGCTTGATTCCATTGCAAAACTCTCTTTATTTATAATGGTTAGTTGCTTAGGTGTTTCTTGGTTGAAAGAAGCTTCAAAGGAGAAAAGCAACTTATCATGCAAAGATCGTCTTCAAGAGGAAAATCGTTTACTTGGATACTAAGGTATCAAGTTCTTTCTCTTGTAAGGTGTAAGCGCACATACACACATTGCATTCATATTTGTCCCTGCATCGTTGTGCTCATTTGGTATAACACATTCACACTTGCTGAAGTATGCTCATGCATTGATCTTATATTGACAAACATTGTAGAAATGCATGTTCTAGGACTATCTCTAGGAAATTGCATACTTGTGTGATCTTGTGTTTAGTTATTTGTGTTTTATTGTTTCGGACTTGAATATATTCTTATATGATTCCTAATTGAGTTCTAGTCGTTTCGGTTACTCATACATTATTTTTCGAGTTCCGAGTAGGAAGTTACTAAACTTTCCGTACTTTTATCGTACATGGTTTTCGTATTTTTGATTTTCATATTTTTCATGAAAGTTTTGTTGATATCTATGTCCGTGAGAGAGTCCCGGTTCGTAATCCGAAAATGGTTTAGAATTCAGAGTTCGGAGACTAAAGAATGGTCAAAGAACACGAGAGGTGAGCAAAAGGGAAAAGAGATAGCAAATTGTCATTTACACCCCTTGGCCGTGGAGGGCGCATGGTGCCCACGCCAAACCTTCTCCTCTGTCTCCATGTGATGGAAACAGTGCACCACGCCATGATTGTTTGATTCTAGGTTTTTGTGATTTGATCTTGATTGTTTGATTCTAGGTTTTTGTCACATGCTCATTAACTAGGATTTTTGATTGTGCTATCTATCATTTAAAAATAGTTATTGTTTAGATTGAATATGTTGTGGATTTCAAGTGTTAACTTGGTCACTTTATTTCAAAGCTAGTTTGTGTGCTTTCAATTGAAGATTTGTGGTTCTAGCTTTTATTGACATGTTTAGGTTTCTAGATAATTTTGTGGATGATTTTGAATGCCTAATCTAGATCTTTAATTACATGTTCATAAGAATTAGTTATATTTGCTTGTGAGCTTGATTTGTGCTAATCTAATTCTTCATAGAGTGTGTTTGATCTACTTGCTCTATTTGCATGTGTTTGCATCATTTGCATCACTTAGATCATTTTGCCTTGCATAAGGTGGAAGTCTCGTGTTGAAGTGTGATTCTTCAACATTGAGCAAGAAGTCTTGTCTGGGAGTGTGAGGCTCCATTTAGACAAGCAAGGTAGTCTTGGCAAGAAGTGTGAGGCTCTGGTAAGTCCGAGTGTGGAAGTGTTGGCAAGAAACAAGTGGTTTCAGTAAGTCTGAGCAAGGATACTTTCTAGAGGCATTCTTTTCATTAGTAAAAAGCCTTAAGGCTAGGATAGAAGGGATATTCAAGAGAGAGCGTTTCATGTGATTTGATTGCTTTTGAGAGTGTACTTCTTTCCAACTAGTGAATTGGGTGTTACTGGTGGTTATGGATTCAACCCGTGGATGTTTCTTCTTAGAAGGTTTACCATGTAAAAACACTTGTGTCAAGTTTCGCTTTAAATTTCTTTACTTCTTTATCTTGCATTGCTTTTAACACTTGTGTAATTGAACTCATATTATCTTGTTAAAGCAATTCATTTGTTAAGCTTACATGTGCATACAACTTTGTTCTATTAAAAAGAAGTAGAAAAAAATTTGGAGCCTATACCTATTCACCCCCCCTCTAGGTATATTTACACTATAATTGGTTAAGAGAATTTCAAAACCTAAATTCAGTGTCCATCGATATAGTTATTACATATGGAATGATCCTCTACTAGTAGTTCATAATTAGAGATGGGTCATAAAGTCTGTTATACCCCTCTAATTATATCTTTTCCATTAAGTACCATTGATTCTCTATTAAACAATTATATCCCTCATTCCTTTACGGAAGAAGGAGAGCGCTCTTAATTGTTCAACCCTTAAGTGAACTACTTCTCTACTTCTCACAAGATGGAGTAGATTCCAGTATTGTGTATAGACCTTCCCAGCCACAAGCCAACACACGATTCCAAGATATGGAGATATTGATCGAGAATGTTATTTTGATCTCACCCATGGTAAATCAAAAACCTCGATCTAACCTGAAGGAGTCAGTAAGACACTCAGGATTAAGATCACCTATATACAACCATCATTTGTCGATATATATGAATCTCCACATGTAATGGATATTGGAGAGAGATTCATATAGATCGTGGCCCAATCCTATATGATCACATCATATAAGGTGCCTCCATTCTCATATCACCATATGAGTAGTCTAGGATAAGACCACCGTATATTACGGAATGGACCACAACTGTAGATTAACCACAAATAAAGTACCCAACTTCATTTGCTCTCTACGGATTCCTTAGATTGCATGTCTCAAATTGAATTTCTCTGTATATGACACTCATATACTTAGTTCGAGATTACATCCTCCACTTGAGTGTAACTTTGAGCCACTAGTCTAGCTTTGTTCCTCACAATCTTGCCACTTTTATCGGTCTTATTCCTAAACACCCATTTAGTGCCAATTACATTTATGCCTTTAGGTCTAGGAACTAAGGACCAAACTTCATTCCTCTCAAATTGATTAAGTTCTTCTTACATAGCCCCAACCCAATATTCATCAACAATTGCTTCATTAATATTCTTGGGTTCAATTTGAGAAGTATAGCAAGCATAATTGATTTCTGGTTCTAACCCCTTCATTCAAATCACCTATGATGTCTTCTTGGTAGTGTAAGTTTCTAAGTCTAGGGTGAGAGAGTTCAACAACTTGGTCATTTTGTTGATTATCATTTAAAGCATTTTCCAACCCTTGACTTTCAACTTCAACATGACTATCATTTTCATCATCTTGACTAGAAACACTACTAGCCACATCAATAGATGTTTTAGTTTCATTCAACATGTTTTCTTTAGGTTCATTGACACCATTATCGTCACACAAATTAAGCATACTAAGATCATCTATCTTCACATTGATAGACTCCATGATAGTCTTAGTAGTCAAGTTAAAGACTCTATATGCACGACTATTAATAGCATACCCAAGAAAGAGACCAACATCACTTTTAGCATCAAACTTTCTTAAGTGATATATATCATTCAAAATATAACATTTACTCCCAAAAGTGTGGAAGTAACTCACATTGGGCTTCTTACCCTTCCATAGCTCATAGGACGTTTGTTTTGTGCCGGGCCTCCTAAAAACACGATTAGACAAATAACAAGCGATATTGACCGCCTTGGCCCATAGGTTTCTAGGGACTTTCTTGCTATTGAGCATGACCCTAGCCATCTCTTGCAAGACACGGTTTTTCATCTCAACAACACCATTTTATTGAAGAGTTCTAGGTGCGGAGAACTCATAAGAAATCCCTAAACTATCACAAAACTCACTAAATTTTGCATTTTCAAATTCCGTCCCATCACTCCTAATGCTACATATTTTCTTAATGCCAAGACCTTTTTCATTTTGAACTTGATTACAAAACTTTTTAAAGTAATCAAAAGCCTCGGTCTTGTTTCTAAGAAAATAAACCAAAGTAAACCTAGAGAAATCATCAACACATACAAAAATGTACTTTTTGCCATTGATGCTCTCGGTTTGAATTGGCCCCATTAGGTCCATATGCACAAATTCTAAAGGTCTCTTGGTAGCTATGTAAGAATTCTTCTTATGAGACACTTTGGTTTGCTTACCTAATTGGCAAGGTTCACAAACCACCTCAAGCTTTTTACCAAGATTAGGAAGACCTCTAACAATACCATGTTTTTCAAGCTTTTTCAAATCTTTAAAATTCATGTGACCCAAACGTTGATGCCACAAATCAAACTTGTTGCACTCATGTGTCATGTTGCAAGTTAGAGGATCTATTTCAAGACAATAACAATTATCTATATACCTTTTGACTCTTAGGACAACATTGCCCTTTTTATCAATTATAGTGCACACATCTTTGTTAAAACTAACTTCTTTAAAAATTTCACACAAGTGAGTAATGCTTATCAAGTTAGCTTGTAACCCATCAACATATAAAGTGTCGCGAAGTTTAGGCAATCCGGGGATACAAATTGTTCTCTTGCTAAGAACTTGCTTTTTGGTACTATCACCAAAATTGACCCAACCTCCATCCTTTAAAACGAGATTCTTAAAGAACTCTTTGTTCCTGGTCATGTTCCTAAAGCAACTGCTATCTAGGTACCAAGAATAGGAGGAGTTGGCACGTAAAGCATATTGTGCAACATGACATTTAGATGTGTCTTTTCTAATCCATACATTTTTTACAACATGCCTCTCACTCTTACTTCTAACATGCTTTGACTCAATGTTAGACTTTTTAACATGCACCTTGACCTCATTGGTCACATTTTCAAAAATATCAAACAAAGCATTATCAACTTTCTTATGCATAGTAGAGTGAGGCACAACACAAGATTTAACAAGCAAGTCATCAATAACATTCTTCACAACATGCTTTTCCAAGGTCTTCCTAGGTCTATTTCTATATCCATACGTGGATGATTGCCTAGGTCCATTCAAAGATATATCATGAATAACATTATCAAGTTTGCATTTCCAAATATACTCAAAGCACCTAGGTCGAATATGTCATATCATATTGCAATGATGACAAATAGGAATAAATTTGAGAAATTTACCATTTGCATTTACTTCCAACTCCTTTGGATTTCTCATAATTTTTCCTCTTTGATGTGCAAACCTTGATGCTCCACCTCTTGTATTTGAGGTTGTTGTTCCTTGATGTTTATGTTGTTGAGTTCTTCCATTGAACATCCTTGTTGATGAAGAGGCACCTCCAGTAGCTTTCATAGCCTTACTTTGAGTGAGTGTACCTACATTTGTTTCAATGCTTGCTTTGACAAAAGTAGATTTGTTAGATGAAGGAGTCTCCTTCTCATTGATATAACCCAAACCTCTTTTGTCACATGAATGCTTTCCACTTTTAATGAGGGTTTCAACTTTGTTAGAACTAGATGACATCTTGCTAATCATCCTATTAGTCTCATCAAGTTTCTCACGAAGCACCTTAATTTTAATGGCATATTTTTCGGCAATATCATCACTAACCATAACATCTTTACGTGATTTATCTAGCCATTGTTCATACTTTTTCTCTTGAGTTAAGTGCTCACTAATTTTGGCTTTAAGCATGTTTTCTAGCCTTTTAGCACTAACAAGAGAAATATCCCTTTGCTCAATTTCTTGCTTCAAGATGCTAAGTCTATCATTGCTATCTTTTAGAGTCAATTCTAGACTTAGGATCTTGTCTTTAAGTTCATTGAATTCTCTTGAGTGAAGAGCATGATTCTCTAGTTTCTTGTTGAGGGACATATTGACTTTAAATAAACGTTTATTTTCAAAAGTAAGATCATTGATCTTTTTCTCATCTAAGTCAATATGTTCAACAAAAGAAGCCACATAGGAATACACTTCCTTAATCATGATTATCACAAACAAAAACAAAAACAAAAACACTACAAAGAAAGGATCTGTCTAAGTGTGTCTAGACACCCGCTCTGATACCAAACGAAATTTCCCTTAAGTAGTAGTGTAAAGTGTAAAATATACCTAAAGGGGGGGGGGGGGGGGGGGGGGGGGGGGGTGGTTTGAATAGGTATAGGCCTAATTTCTTATAATATTAAAAATAATGCGGAATATAACAAAGAAAATGCACACTTGAAGAGATTTAACACGTAAATTGATTTAACCAATGCAAGAGTAAATCAATATACAAGATATTCAAACAAAAATTGACACAAGGATTTCTACATGGCAAAACCTCAAAGTGGAAACATCCACGGGTTGATACCATAACCACCGGCAAAGCAATCCACTATACGAAAAGGATTTACACACTCAAGCTATCAACACAAGATATCCGCTCAAGCTATCACCTCCTAATCTACCCTCGAGCAAGTGAACTACCAAGCCTACTTCCTGTCCGAGATGTGTCCTACACCTCTAAAAAGCAACTTCCTATCCAAGACGCTCATGTCTCTAGGTAGATTTCTTGCTTGTCTATCCGGATCCTCCCGACCCTAGATAAGTCTCCTTGCTTGACTATCCAAGTCCTCCCGACTCTAATCAAGACTTCTTTGCTCTATCCACAAAGCTTCACTCACTTTGCTAGAGACTTCAACCTTATGTAAGGCAATGATCAATCAAACTCTATGAACATGCTTAGAGATAAACTATGATATGCTTTCAACACACAATCACAAAAAGTACCTAGAAATCAATGCATGTAAAATCAATAAGAACAAGTCAAGAATATTCAATATATCACACTATAAAACCTTGTTCTTAGAACATGAAATTAAACCTAGAACATGTCATGAGGCACATCACATATAGCATTTCTAGAATCAATTTCAAGGAAAATCAAGTTTAGCAAACTATGTTCAAAAGTGAATCACAATGCTAAAACTCAACAAACAATCAATCATAAAACCCTAGCATATGATCTAACATCCTCCTCAACATATTTCATCAATCAAATAGTAAGATTAAAAGAGATGATCAAAGATGAAATGAAAAAGAAGAAGTTGATCATACAAAGTTGAACCACGTACTAAAATCTGGACACTGGGAAAATTCTTGGGGTTTGTAGCTCTCATCAAGACAAATAATTTGGGTCTTTGGATCAATCAATTTTGAGTTCGTATGAGAAAGTTATGATCGAAATAATAAAACTAAAAATTGAAGATTTCTACAGAATTTTTCTTGGAAAATTTTCTTAAAGTTATGTTTGGAGGGAAAGAAAATCATATTTAAATGATTCAAGAAGGGAACCAAAAATGACCCAATCGGAGGCGGCCAAGTCACCACTCCTCGTGGGGGGCGCGTGGGCCACACGGGACCAAAGGGGTGCTCTGGCCTTGGGTCCTACAGGCTCCACACGGGGTGGCCTATGCATGGCCTTTGGCCATGCTTGCCTCTCGCGCTCTCCCTCACGTTCTTCAACCGTATCTTGGGCATTCGAACTCCGATTTCGAATCTATTTTTGGATTACGAACCGTGACTCCCTCATGCATGACTACGACTACAAAACTTTGAAAAATGGTTGAGAAATCATCTCGAAAAATAACGATAAAGTCAACTCAACAAATGACAATGCAAAGTAGCGTAACTACATTATTTGGACTCGAAACCTTATGAATGAGTAACCGAAACGACCGAGACTCAATAAGGAATCATATAAGAAGATGTTCAAGTCCAAAATACAAAACACACAAACAAATAAACACAAATTCACACGAGTATGCCATATCAAAGAGATAGTCACAAAACATGCAATTCTACAATGTTTGTCTATAAGAAACCAATGCACTTGCATACTAAGAAGTGTGTGAATGTGTTATATCAAATGTTGGAACTACGATGCAAGGACACACGTGTATGAATTGTGTGTGTGTGCTCTAACGCCTTACAAGAGGATAGAAGTCTAGATATACCTTTGACGCTTTCACCTCTTAAAGACGACATTTGCACTAGACGTTGCTCTTCACCTTTTAAGCTTCTTTTTTTCCAAGAACATCCTAAGCAACAACTAATACAAATATAAAGTGTTTTGCAATGGAATCAAGCCAATACAAATCATAAACCTTACAAACTCACTGTCAGATTCCTTTGAACAATAAGGAATACACCTTGCAAGGCCTGATGCAAGATGTTCAAAGAGCTGAAAATATCCTTGTGAAAAATGAAAGTCAAGAGATTCATATGGTTGGTAAAGTTACTACTGTTAAGACCCGTCAGAAGGTCAAGAAACAATAGAAGAAAAAGCAACTTGGGCCTACTAAGAAGGAGACCAAGAAAGTAACCAAGATCAAAGGGAAGTGCTTCCTTTGTGGTGAAAAGGGACATTGGAAAAGTAATTGCCCAAAGTCTTAGAAAAAGAAGGAACAAGGTAATGTTAATTATCTTGAAACATGTTTTTTGGCAGATTTATAGATTCTTGGATCATAGACTCTGGAGCCACTAATCATGTTTGTTATTCGTTGCAGGGGTTCCAGGAAAGGAGAAAGCTGAGTAAGAATGAAATCAACTTGCGTTTGGGCAACAGAGCATTGGTGTCCGCCAGTTCAATGGGAGATATTAGAGTTAATCTAGATTCTTTTAGGCATTTAGATTTAATAGATGTTTATTATGTACCTCAATTCAAGAGGAATTCAATTTTAGTTTCTTGTTTGAATAATTTTTGATATTCGGTTACTTTTAATAAATTTTTTTTTTTTTTTTAAACCCCTAAACCCTTTTTTTTTTTATAATAAAAATTGGAATGATCTAAAGGGAAAAAGCATCACAAACAATCATATGCTAAAAAACCCCTAGACAGTATCCATATATATAAAAGATAAAAGAAAAGAAAAAAGTGACAAAAAGCAATAAAGCACAAAGACCCAAAGGGAAAACAACCCCAAACAAAAAGAGGCACGCAGGCCACACCAAAAAAGAAAAAGAAAATATCAAGAAAAACGAAAAGACTCCCGGCCCATGCAGTCATTGACAACTAAAGAAGAACAGAACGGCGGGGCAAAGAACCACCAAGAATCAGCCTGAAGCTCCAAAGCACGCTTAGAAAGCGTATTTGCAACCTGATTCCCCTCCCTGAAAATTTGGGAAACCTGAAAATCCATATGCGAGATCTGGAAGATGCAGCGCTACCACGCCTGACGAACCCTCCAAACATATCTAGCTCAGAATGAACACTCGCCTCGGCCATAAAAAGATCATCTGAAAAACCCCGGTTAGACAAATCCTCCTGAATAGAATGAAGCTCCGCACACTTCCCAGCAATGGCAGAGTTAAGATCCCCAAAAACCTGATGAGAATCAATAAGCATCATCAAAGGATCAATTGCATGTTCCGGTTGGGCCAATTACAAGGGGCCAAGAGGATCAAAGAAGCATTTAATGATGGGCTAATTCTGAGTTGCTGAAGTTCAAGTTCGGCCCAAATCTGAGCTGAACTTCGTGGGCCTCTACAGAGAGCATCTGAAGTCGGATTGTCTATTATAATATGTTTTCGGAAAGCCCAAGACAAGCCCTACAGATGATATGAAGACTCTGGCATCCGTAAAAGACCATAACAGGCCCAAAATCGACCATCTATCTTGTTGCGCGAAGACTTGAGCTGTACGAGAGCTGGACGCCGGGCTGAACTTCGTGGGCCTCTATAGAGAGCATCCGAAGTCGGATTGTCTATTATAATATATTTTCGGAAAGCCCAAGACGAGCTCTATAGATGTTATGAAGACTTCGTCCTCCGTAACAGATCACAACAGGCCCAAATTCAGCCATCTAGTTTGTTGCGTGAAGACTTGAGCTGAGGAGTCCGAATTTCAGCATATTTCCTAATAAAGAGCTGATTATGGTGTGAGATACAAGCTAGGGTTGGAGGATTCCGAATTTTTATCATATTTCCTTTTTTTTAATTATTTCCCAAATAAATAGTTGATTTGTTTCCCAAACAAAGTCAACTAGTTGCTAGTTTTTATTCTTTTACTTTCCTAATTGTGAGGCAATTAATTGCTGAGTAGTTTATTTCCTTTTCTTTTGTCGTCTAGGGTTTAGATATTTTCTTAGTATTTAAAGGACGCATTGATGTATTATTAAAAGATTAGACTTTGAATAAAATATTATTTGAGAGAACTTTTTCTCTTGGTTCTTCATTGAACTATGAACTTATCAAGGTTCTACCTTGTGGCGTTCAAACCTTGACTTATCACTCACCTTCTTTCTTGTTCTTGAGTGTGGCGTCTACAACCTTCTTGATACCGTTGGTTCTTATCTCCATATAGATAATGGGTCACGGTCCTTTATTTTCTTTGTTTTTATAAACTTGAATTAGAAAACGATCCGTCGTTACCATATATTGGTTCCGGGTCTCACTACTCTTGGTGAGGTTCATATCAAAACCTCCCAATTCCAAGACTTGAGAGCCTTCTTCAATCTTCTCAGCTTGTAGATAACAACTTGAAGAGGCCTACCCATAATAGGAGAGCTCCAAATCTTGCGAACGATAGCTATAAAATCAGGATGCTCTAACTACATGCTCTGAAACCGAAACGGCCGTTGACTAGAAACCTCAAAATCTGACAACCGAACCAACAACGGACAGTGATCTAAACATATACGGGGAAGAGCCACACATGAAATTCCCCGCCAACAGGAAATGCAACCATCTGAAACCAAAACTCTATCTAATCGTCTCTCAACTCTAGTGCGGTTACTGCGACCTTGAACCCAAGTGAATCGGGCGCCCTGAGAACGAATGCCAACCAAATTACAATCCTCAATCATTAACTTGAAATCCTCACAAGAACCACGGGCAGGAGAACGAGAACCCAAAGCCTCATGAGCACCCAAAACCGCATTAAAATCCCCAACAACCAACCAGGAAGAAGAAACCAAACTAACCATATCTCGAAGAGACTGCCAAAGAGACCTACGAACCACTGTAGAAGTGCCAGTGGAGCCGAGAATCGATTGAGAGCGAAACAGTAAGCTGTTGATCATGACAGTGAACCATCTGAGCCTCAGGAAATGAAGCACAAGCGAAAACCCAAATAGTCGGAATCAACCCACCTCTATCATTCATTCCCACCAGACGAAGACCGAGCAAAGACCAGAAACTTGAAGAGATAGAGGAAAAAACAACCATAGGCTCCGCAATACAAACCAAAGCAGGTCTATGTAAACGACACAACTCTCTGAGAACCCGTCTCGTGGACTCACCGCGGATCCCACGACAATTTCAAAAGAGAACATTAATCATCGAAAACCATCGGAGGAGCCCGGTATCTGGACTTTAAAGAAGCTAGCCTACGCTCAACCCTCAAAGCTCTCTGAGCAACCTCAACATCGGTTAACTCACTCTCCTCCATCTGGGAAGCCCATGAAGAATCTGCAATGAGACGAAGCTCAGCCTGAGATTCTGATAACGGACCCAAGTTCTGAATCTGCACCTTAGGATCCACAATCGAAGAACAAGAAAAATCGGATCCATCCTGTAAACAACTCTGATCCACAATGACATTTGGAGCTGAAGACACAATTGCCTCCTCAGATGGTTGATTGTCTGAAACCTCATGAACCCTAACTTACCGACGAGCCGTCTGACCCGGACGAGAAGATGACCTAGATAAAATGGTAGAGACCATAGGGTGAACCTGATTGACCACCAAAGAACCCTGAACAACAGTCCTCGAATCATGCACCACCCCTACTGATGAGAATCAAGAAGCTTCACCAACGGATCCATTTCATGTTCCAGTTGGGCCAATTACAAGGGGCCAAGATGATCAAAGAAGCATTTAACCGAACTAACAGAACTAACAGAACTAATAGAAGGATTAACAACCGAAGAACTAGAAACCAGAACTGAATCAGTGACCCCATCATCAAATCCTGAACCCTTGCTATTCTGCAATGCCCGGGAAATCATTGGAGGAACCAAACTCGAAACCACTTCCGAAATAGCTGAGATAGTAGATGAAGATGGATCCGAAGAATGAACCAAACCAGCGGACGAAGTGTATGTGGTCCTATGAGCATTCAAGCTAGGGGTGGATATGAATACTTCATCACTTTCACAGATGATTACTCGAGATTTGGCTATGTGTATTTCATGAGACATAAGTCTGATGCTTTTGACATGTTCAAAGCATTTAAAGCTGAAGTGGAAAATCAGTTAGAGAAACACATAAAAATCTTGAGATCTAATCATGGTGGAGAATATCAATTTGGTGGGTTTCATCAATATCTTATTGATAATGGAATCATTTCTCAGTTTTCTGTACCAGATACACCTCAACAAAATGGGGTGGCAAAAAGGAGAAATAGAACTCTTTTGAACATGGTTAGGTTTATGTTGAGTTATTCAATGCTTCCTATTTCTTTTTGGGGATATGCTTTACAAACTGCAATATACATTCTAAACGATGTATCATCTAAGTCGGTTCCTCAAACACCGCATGAGTTGTGGACTGGGCGAAAGCCTAGTTTACAACACTTAAGGATATTTGGTTGTCCTGCGCATGTGTTAAAAGGAAAGACAGAAAAGATGGAGTCCCGTTCGGAAACATGCATATTTGTGGGGTATCCAAAAGAAACTAAGGGATATTATTTCTATAGTCCTTTAGATCTTAAAGTGTTTGTTTCAATAAATGCTAAATTTATGGAAGAGGACTATATGAATGATTTTGTATCCAAAAGTAGAATTATCCTGAATGAGATGTCAGGAGATACAATTCCACAAAAGGTTACATATCCTAGCCCAATTGTAAGTTCCACACCATTACAAAATCAACAACCTACCATTCCTTGTCATAGTGGGAGGGTTAGAAGTCAACCCGAGAGATACATCGTTCTGGGAGAATCTGTGGAGAATCTCCCGGACGATGATGATCCTTACACATATAAGGAGGCAATTGAGGATGTTGATTGTTGCCATTGGCAAAAGGCAATGCAATATGAGAATGAATCTATGTTCAATAACAAAGTCTGGTCTTTTATAGACTTGCCTAAAGGGATAAAACCCATTGGTTGCAAGTGGGTATACAAGAGGAAAAGAGGTATGGATGGAAAGGTGGATGTAGGGAAAAAACGATTGCATGCAGCGGAAGCGAGACTAAAAGAGGGTTTTAGTATGTTTCAAAATTTTTCCATAAGTTGAACCTTAACCCTTTAATTAATTAATTACTATACATCTAAAAGATATCGTACCTTTGTCATGAGATCCGATTAACGTTGCGTCGATGGTAATCCGTAAGATCTTCCAATCCAATCATGAACGTGAAACACCTAGGAGCGTGGTCTCCCTTCTCTTTGTGTTGTGTACCTGAGGATGGATAACAAAACTTTTCTTTTTCGTTAGTCACAATAAATTCCAAGAGACTACAAAGAATGTTCTGGTCACTTTTGAATTCACAATTGCTAGATCGAAATTTGCATGAACCTTATTCGAAATTGTGTACAAAACCTTTTGATATAAAAGTTACTAGTGCACTATCGAAATAAGAACAAACTTTTCTCTCTTTTCCTCTTGGTTGAAATTATCACACTATTGTCTAGAGTTAGATTTTATTTTTCGCAAGCAAAAGAAAAAAACTCTCAAAAAAGACTTAGGGTTCCACCAATTCTATACAAAGAATATATATATGTCTATGTGTGAATTATATTTCTGTTATAATAAAATTAAAACAATATATATTATGATAGAAATTAGATGAAGAGAATGAGAGAGTGATAGATCCAAGAAGAGAGACATACACAAGAGAGAGAACAAATTATATATTGATATCAGATCATCATCTTTTTATTGATAGTACAAAAGCTTATACATATAGGCAAATAAACAAGGGGTGCATATTGCAATTTTCTACACATTGTCCCACTAATCAAACATGCATGGAGACAAAAATGTGGAGTATGCACGTGTACATTTGCATGAAGGCAAATGATGTGGAAACTACATGTGTACTAGCTTCCTCAATAAGCAAAGAATGTGTGGTGGAAAGCCACACACATGTTGTAATACTCCCCCTTGAATTTCCACAACTTGTATTTTAATTCGCTAAGAAAAACCCAGTGAGACAAAAACCTTAGCAAAAATATATACAATGATCTTCTGGATCAAGTGATGTGGATGTATTTAGAATTGCCTCATTAAAACCTTTCCGGTAAAACCCAGTGGGATAAAATCCAGTAGAAGGAAAAAGAGTACAGTACCTATATTTACATTTAAAATTTTGCTCCCCCTGATTGAACGCTCCCCCTGAATGAAACTTCAATATCAGTCCTGTAATTTGGAGAGTCGACGCATGCCAATCCCATATACCAGTTTCTCAAAGGTTGATGTAGGCAATGTTTTGGTAAATAGATCTGCAAGATTATTTGTAGATCGTATTTTTTTAACATCAATCTGTCGGCTCTATTGAAGCTCATTAGTATAGAAGAATTTAGGAGAAATATGTTTGTTTCTATCTCCTTTGATATAGCCCCCTCTAACTTGAGCGATACAAGCCGCATTATCTTCAAATATCGGTGTAGGCATTTCTGTAGATAATGAAAATCCACAAGTATTTTGAATATGATAAATAACTAACATTAGCCACACGCATTCTCGGCTTGTTTCATGAAGTGCGAGGATCTCTGAATGATTAGAGGATGTAACAACAAGAGTTTGCTTTGTGGAGCACCAGGAGATTGCTGTGCCATTATAGGTAAAAATATATCCCGTTTGTGAACGAGCTTTATGGGGATTAGATAGATACCCGGCATCAGCATAACCAAGTAAACCTGAAAAGTTGTTAGATTTCAAATAATATAATCCTAAATCCTTCGTTCCACGAAGATAACGAAAAAGATGTTTAATCCCATTCCAATGTCTTCGAGTTGGTGCTGAACTGAATCTAGCAAGTAAATTTACTAAGAATGCGATATCTGGTCTAGTACATTGAGCCAAATATAATAAAGCACCAATTGTATTAAGATATGGTACTTCAGGACCAAGTATCTTTTCACCATCTTCAAGTGGCCGGAATGGATCTTTCTTAGGATCAAGGGTTCTAACAATCATAGAAGTACTTAATGGGTGAGCATTGTCCATATTAAATCTTTTCAGAATCTTTTCAATATATGCTGATTGATGGATAAGTATTCCGTCTGATTTATGCTCAATCTCCAGGCCGAGACAATATTTTATCTTTGCTAGGTCTTTCATTTTAAATTCCCTTTTCAAATATTCAGCAGTTTTCAAGAGCTCTCCAGGAGTTCCAATCAAATTCATATCACAATGTAAACTGCTATAATAGCAAATCCAAATTTTTATTTCTTTATGAAGACACATGGGCATATAGGATTATTAATATATCCCACTTTAATCAAATATTCACTGAGGCGGTTGTACCACATGCACCCAGATTGCTTTAATCCATACAATGACCTTTGTAATTTAATCGAATATAAATTGCGAGGTCTTGAGCTGTATACTTCTGGTATTTTAAATCCTTCAGGGATTTTTATATAAATATCTGAATCGAGTAAGCCATATAGGTAGGCAGTTACTATGTCATAAGACGCATTTCAAGTCTTTCTGAGACAGCCAAACTTATCAGAAATCGAAACGTAATTGTATCCATCACTGGTGAATACGTCTCATCAAAATCAATACCAGGTCTTTGTGGGAAACCCTGTGCTATGAGTCGTGCCTTATATCGCACCACCTCATTTTTCTCATTCCGTTTCCGTACAAAAACCCATTTGCATCCAACAGGTTTGACGTCTTCAAGTGTCTGGACTATTGGTCCAAATACTTTACGCTTGGTTAATGAAGCCAATTCTGTTTGAATTGCTTCTTTCCATTTAGGCCAATCAGACCTTTGCCTACAATCATCGAGGTTATGAGACTCATAATCATCACTTAAAATTTCAGTAGCCACTGTGTACGAAAATATATCATCGATGATTGTTTCTTCACGATTCCACATTCCTCTTGTATAATTTATAGAAATTTCCTTATTTCTATGTTCTTGTATCTCTTTAGAGATTCCTTCCCCTGCAGGGGTTTCTTGTGTCCTTTCAAGGACATCTAACTCTTGTGGAGTTGATTTAGAGAAAGTGGATTTATTTATAATTTCAGGAGTATGATCCTGATATTTTGTTTTCTTCTTCCGGGGAACATTATCTTTCGAACCAAGTGGCCTACCACGCTTCTGGCGTACACTAGATGATTCCTTTGCTATTATTTGTTTAGATTGTTCTTCTGGAACAATCACTCGTGCCGGTATATTAACAACTGGGATGTATGATTTTGTTACCCTAGTAGCATCTGTAAATGCATCTGGTAACTGATTTGCTATTGTTTGGAGGTGAACTATCTTTTGTACTTCATTCTCACATTGGGATATGTATGGGTCATGATGAATTAGACTAGGGACTTTCTAAGAAAATTCACACTTCTCTTCAGGAGAAGTTTTTCCTTTCCCTAATGATGGGAAATTTTTGTCATCGAAATTACAATCTGCAAATCGTGCAGTAAAAAGATCACCAGTTAAAGGTTCCAAATACCTAATAATTGATGGTGAATTTAAACCAACATATATTCCCAAACGCCGTTGGGGTCCCATTTTAGTTCTATGTATAGTTGCAATTGGGACATATATTGCACAACCAAAAGTACGCAGATGAGAAATATCTGGTTGATGGCCAAATACAAGTTGTAATGGAAAATATTGGTGATAAGAAGTGGGGCGAAGACGAATCAACGTAGCAGCATGTAAAATAGCATGTCCCCAAATAGAAATTGGTAATTGTGTTCGTAATAATAAAGTTCTTGCAATTACCTAGAGACGCTTGATGAGTGACTCTGCTAATCTATTCTAAGTATGAACGTGTGGAACTGGATGTTCAACATCAATCCCAACTGATCTGCAATATTCATCGAATGTCTTGGAAGTAAATTCACCCGCATTATCAATACGTATTGATTTAATCGGATGATCGGGAAAATGTGCCCGTAGCCTGATAATCTGTGCGAGTAACTTTGCAAAAGCAACATTGTGTATTGATAATAAGCAAACGTGTGACCATTTGATGGATGCGTCAACTAGGACCATAAAATAGCGGAACGGTCCACTTGGTGGATAAATAGGTCCACATATGTCCCCTTGTATCCTTTGTAGGATTGATGGGGATTCAAAACCAACCTTAGTGTAAGATGGTTTTATTATTAATTTCCCTTGTGAACATGCAGTACATAAATTTTCATGGGATAAAATAATCTTCTGGTTCTTTAATGGATGTCCATGAAAATTTTCAATAATTTTACGCATCATTGTAGATCCTGGGTGACCAAAACGGTCATGCCAAAGCATAAATATTTTTGGATCTGAGAACTTCTGGTTCATAACTGCATAAACTTCTACACCTCTTATAAGTTTGTAGTATAATCCAGATGATAAAACACGCAGCTTTTCCATAATGAGTTTTTGGCCTGAATCATGAGAAGTAATGCATAGATACTCAATAATCTTATCATTTATAGTTTCTAGGTGATATCCATTACACCATATATCTTTGAAACTGAGCAGATTTCTTTTGGATATGCTTGAATATAAAACATCATTGATACATATTTTAGTATTGTTTGGTAACAATATCATGGCTCTACCGGAGCCTTCTATAAGATCTGCTGGACCTGATATTGTATTAACATTTGCTTTGAGTAGGGTTAAATTCTGAAAGTATTTCTGATTTCACAGAATCGTATGTGTCGTCACACTATCGGCTAGACATATATCTCTTGTATTATGCTTTTCAATGTCATCCATCTTATCGTTTAAAGACATATCTATTCACAATAACAAAAAAACAACAAAACAACAAAAAACAAAAAAACAAAAAATAAATAAAGTACTATAAGATATAGTGGTCAAAAAAGAAAGAATATATATACACAAGGAATATTTACATAAACATTTTACATGATAACAAAAACAAAAAATATTACAAGCAGTACTTAATTGGTATGGACATTTCCATCACCAGTTGAAGTGGTCACTTTATCAATCGGATCATTTAGGAAATCAGAAACATCAAACTGGGTGACATCCATAAAATCTAAATCTTCCAAGAAGTTGGTTTCAGGATTCTTTTCTTTTCCCTTTTCTTTGATTGATGCCTGATAAAGCTCAACCAGATTGATGAGAATCATTAAGCATCACCAAAGGATCAATAGCATGCTCCAGTTGGGCCAATTACAAGGGGTCAAAAGGATCAAAGAAGCATTTAATGATGGGCTGATTCGGAGTTGCTGAAGACCAAATCCGGGCTGAACTTTGTGGGCCTCTACAGAGAGCATCTGAAGTTGGATTGTCTATTATAATATGTTTGCGGAAAGCCCAAGACGAGCCCTACAGATGTTATTAAGACTTCGTCCTCCGTAACAGATCACAACAGGCCCAAATTCGGCCATCTAGTTTGTTGCGCGAAGACTTGAGCTGAGGAGTCCGAATTTCAGCATATTTCCTAATAAAGAGCTGATTATGGTGTGAGATACAAGCTAGGGTTGGAGGATTCCGAATTTTAGCATATTTCCTTTTTTTAATTATTTCCCAAATAAATAGCTAATTTGTTTCCCAAACAAAGTCAAATAGTTGCTAGTTTTTATTCTTTTACTTTCCTAATTGTAAGGCAATTAATTGTTGAGTAGTTTATTTCCTTTTCTTTTGTCATCTAGGGTTGAGATATTTTCTTAGTATTTAAAGGACGCATTGATGTATTATTTTGACAGATTAGACTTTGAATAAAATATTATTTGAGAGAACGTTTTCTCTTGGTTCTTCATTGAACTATGAACTTATCAAGGTTCTACCTTGTGGCGTTCAAACCTTGACTTATCACTCACCTTCTCTTGTTCTTGAGTGTGGCGTCTACAACCTTCTTGATACCGTTGGTTCTTATCTCCATATAGATAATGGGTCATGGTCCTTTATTTTCTTTGTTTTTATAAACTTGAATTAGAAAATGATCCTTCGTTACCACATATTGGTTCCGGGTCTCACTATTCTTGGTGAGGTTCATATCACAGATGTTTAGGTGTACGACATGTCCGTGACCAATGGTTATAACATCCACATCTTAAACAAACGCTATCATCCTTCTTAGGTCCCTTTTGGATACTCTTTCCTTTTTCTAGTCTGGCCTTATAAACATTCCACTTATGGGGAGTGTTTTGATTATAACCACCCGGATCAAAATAACCATATGATCTTTCACGACCTCGACCATGGCCACGACCACGGTTAGGATCACGACCATGGTAGGAGCCGCGACCGCGACCACGACCGCGAGTATGTCCTCCAATAGTATTGGCATTCACTTCTGGGAATGTTTTAGAGCCGGTCGGGCGTGATTCATGATTTTTAATTAAAAGCTCGTTATTTTTCTCTACAGCCAGGAGACATGAGATTAGCTCTGAATATTTTGAGAATTGCCGTTCTCGATACTGCTATTGTAATATCATGTTAGAGGCATGAAAGGTTGTAAATGTTTTTTCCAACATATCATTTTCTGTTACATCTGACCACACAATTTCAGCTGTATAGTGATTTTGAATAAAACAGAATTATACTCAGAGACTGATTTAAAGTCTTGAAAACGTAAATGTTGCCATTGATACCTGGCATTTGGTAATGTAACATCAGGTTGGTTATCAAATCGGTCTTTCAGCTCTTGCCATAGAACATCTGGTTTTGTGACAGTTAGGTATTGGGCCTTTAGATCCTCATGTAGGTAATGACGGATAATAACCATGGCTGTAGATTTGTCTTGTTCATATGCCTCAACCGCATTTTCAATAATATAATATAAGCCTTCAGATTTTAGAAGTAATCTGGCATCAATAACCTAGGACATGTAATTTTCCCCAGATACTTCCAGTGCAGCAAATTTCAAACTTGCAAGCTTTGCCATTATTACAGCTTCTGGTTATTTGAAAATCACAATCGGAGTCAGAACTTCTGGTCTGATAAAAATCCGAGGAATTTAAATCTTCAGATATATAAAGGAATAAATCCAGAAATTTCAGATTCCGATAATAATAAATAAATCCATGAACTTCAGGTTTTAGATGGGTGACCAAATTGTTTAAATAAAAATTGTGTAAAAGTAAATAAAGTGCGAGAAAGTAAATTGCGTAAAAATAAAATGCAAGAAAGTAAATTCAGAACTGCAGGTTCTGGTATTAATAAATAAAAGTCTAGAAGCTTCAGGTTCTAGTAATAATAAATTCAGAACTTCAGGTCTTGAAAATAAATTTAGGAACTTCAGGTTCTAGTGATAATAAATTCAGAATTTCAGGTTCTGGAAATAGCAGCATCGTGTTGATAACATGTTATAATAAAGTTAAAACAATATATATTATAATAGAAATTAGATGAAGAGAATGAGAGAGTGATAGATCCAATAAGAGAGATATACACGAGAGAGAGAACAAATTATATATTGATATCAGATCATCATCTTTTTATTGATAGTACAAAAACTTATACATATAGGCAAATAAACAAGGGGTGCATATTGCAATTTTCTATACATTGTGCCACTAATCAAACATGCATGGAGACAAAAATGTGGAGTATGCACGTGTACATTTGCATGAAGGCAAATGATGTTGAGACTACATGTGTACTAGCTTCCTTAATAAGTCAAGAATGTGTGGTGGAAAGCCACACACATGTTGTAATAATTTCCAAATAATATATATTTGTCAATATATATATCACGAATTATGCATGCCCCCTATAATGTATATAAGTCAATATATATATATCCAATACTGCATGCCCCATATAAAATATATAAGTCAATATATATATATCCAATACTGCATGCCACATATAAATATCAATATATATATCTGGCCAATTGCCATATATATCTCATATATTGTGGCCGAAATCCTTTACCACGTAGGATTTGTCTTTTGACTTAAATCCTAACCCTAGGTAGATTTCCTTAGAATTCCAAACCCTAATCCAACTTTTTGATGGTGATTTTTCGTAGTCACTCAATCAACGATTTGATCTTAATGAAGATCCGCGTTTATGGATGAAAGTAATTGAAAATAGAACGAATGAGAAGATTAACAATGAGAGAAAGATACGTGGTAAAAATACCCACTCAGATCTTAATGAACATCAACGGGTTGTTGCTTTTGCAACACAGTTGAATCCACTATGAATATTTATTGAAAAAATACACACTCAGATCTCTCTCTCTCTAATCTTTTTTCGTACCCCCTTATTTGTGTTTTACAGGGGTATTTATATATAGTCATTAGGGTTTGTGGGTATCGCTAGGGTATGGTGTCATGGTACCCAAGTTCTGGGTGTTTTCTAAGTCCTAAAAGGATTGGACAGGATTCTTACTCCTTTATTTACAGGAAACCTGCTTGTTTCCTTGTTGGACTCTAAGTAGCTGCACCGTAGTTTATTATAGAGGTGCTGGTTGCTAATTTTACCTACGTGTTTGGGGAGTGAGTTTCGGCAACTATCTTTTTAGTTGAACCTTGAGTATGCCCGAATATGCCCGAGCAGGCTATGTTGCCCGAGCCGATTTTCTTGGTCTGTGATTGGGTTGCCCTGGGGGTTTTTGCTACTTAGGTTGATTTCTCTTCACTTCTGCTTACGTGGCCTCTTATGGTGGTGACGTGCCTTTTACGACGATTTTTACCTATAACAATACCCCTTAAATATTTGAGCCAACTGTGTCGAATCGGGTCTTCTCGGGACAAATATTTAACTTTTGTTTACTCCTTTTATTATAACTTGTCTTCGTTCGTCATTTTTTGTATTAATGTATCCTCGTTTGATTCGAAGTATTGAATGACGTGTCTTAATTGCGTCCGCATGCATCCGATTTACCACTCATTCAAAAATCTTTTGCTGGAGATGTCTTGGCTCTCTAACGGCTTAAGGCGCTCTTTGGTTGCCACCTGTCTTCTTCTGCTTGGTCGTGGTACAAGGCATTTATGGGACACGACCCTTCTGTTCGCCTGTGCACAGCCCACGTCACGACCCACGTCTTTTTGTTTTCCCGCTTCTCTGCATATCCCCTCTAGGGTTTAGGTTTTTTGAACCCGATATCGTGTCTATATAAACTTTGCACTTGAGAAGATCTCCATTTTTCTTCCGCTATTTTCTTCTATCTTCGAGAGAAAAAATTCGCCTGCATCTGTTATAAGTTTTCTGGGGAAATTCATCAAAACTGTACTTTGTTCTTCAATCTGTCTTGAGTTTAACCGTTTCTTAGTCTTGCTTCGCCGGGATACTCAGTTTCAACCCCTGGATCCTTACTTGAAGGCCCTTCCTCTACAGTTCGTGTATCTCCGGTTTTTTCGATATATCAAGGTTAGTTTTCATGGATTCTGCAGCTAAGCATCGTCTTTTTACTGTTGGTATGATTTTCATTGAACGGAATGATACTCTTACTGCCACGGTTGTCCACAGGTTACTGGGAGATCCTCCTCTCGATCAACCTCGCTTTTTAGACGCCGACGTTTCTGGGCTTTTCCGTGAAGTCCCTGCTACTTCTGAAGTTCCTCCTGAAGTTCCCTTCATTTCTTTTGACTCTTCAAATCCTGAATCTTATCAATCCGAAGTTCTATCAGATTCCTCTATTTCTGCTAATAGTCGTGCTCGACCGTGGAAACGAATGGGAAAGCGAGCTAGCAAGCGCAAGGTATACAAGGATTCCTATTCCCGAGAGAGTCGTATCGGCTCTCAAAATCTACGTGAGAGTGATGTAGAAGAGGATAATAGGGCAGCTCACCTCACTTTCTCTCCCGAGCAGGCATGTGCTTACAATATTGAGCCGAACGTGGTTGGTCCCGACGAAGTAGGTAAATATATAAGTCCATTTGACTTGGATGGTGACTGCGTTACGGTGCGCCCTGTCGAAGGCTGTGCGGCGTGGAACCCCCCACCAGGTATGGTGGCGATTTACGGGGCAATGCTTTCTTGCGGCGTAACGCTTCAGCTTCAACCTTTTATTACCTGGTTTCTAGCGGAAGCGCAACTTGCCCATGCTCAATTGACTCCGAATAGTTACAGGATTATGATGTGCATATGGCACATGTGGCATTGAATGAAGCGACCACCTTCTACTCCTCGTGAGATTAGGCACTTCTATTCGCTGAGACCGTTGGGGAAGTTAGGAATTTATTTTCTCCTTTCAACCAAGCTCGAGTATTGGATTCCAAAAGATGTGGAAGTCCGTGGGCAGGTTGAGTTGACCACTAATGAGAAGATGAAGGGGTTCGTCTAGGGCTTCCCTTCTTCAAACAAGTTCTGGAAGAATAGCTGGTTTTTTGTTGACGTCGTTGGGGCCAAACGATCTCTTTTGACCTTAATGGCACTCAAGTGACACGTAAGGTTCCTCGATATTTTTGTTCGCCCGAGCGCTGGAACCGAGTGACTTTATCTTTCACTGATGGTGAGCTTGTGGCTATGGTAACGGCTGCAGTGCAGCTGCTAGAAAAACGTGGCAGGCCATACCTCTTCAGTGAAAGTAAGATGATAAAAGCTCGTATTTTCCCTTAGATTTCTGCCCGTCGATGACGCCGTGAGTTTTTCTTCTGGTTTTATTTCCATGTAACTTATAAGGAACTATTCTTTTTGCTTCGTCGGCTTACTAACCCTGAGTTCTCTCATTTTCCAGTTTTCGATGTAGATATTGTTTGTGACGTTCAGGCGCGTCGGATGAATTCTATAGTTGAAGCGAGCCGAAGAGAGGCTATGCACCAGGAGGCGACCGGGATAGATCTTCCACAGGGTGATTCTGCTGAGAGTTCTCTTGAAGATATCCCTGAGGAAGAACATGATGGGGACGTTCCTGAGTACATACCCTGGGAGACTCAAGGTCCCGATGATGAGCCAGACTTGACAGGGGACGTGCGTGATCTGGGTGGTCCTACTGCAGACGAGGCAGCTACCCAAGTGGATGATCCTATCTACTCGAAGCTCAAAGGGAAAGAGAAGGTTGGGGAACCTTTTGGGCCGGTAGCCTTTTCTCGCAAGACCTCATCATCTCGTCCTGTTGCAGATGAGCCTGATGCTACATCTCAGGGTGCTGAAACAATCAGGGAGCCCCTTAGTATGATGGCTCCTGAAATTTCGACCCCTATTGAGTCGATCCCTATCCCTATCCCTTTTGTGGGTGGTAGCGTTGAGCTAAGACATCCTGACTCGGATTTTGAAGATCCTGCCGCCGACTTGAATACCCGTGGGAGGTAGTCTGGAAAGAGAAGGGCTTCATTTTCGCCTTGCCGTCCTGCCCCAAAGATTCCTCGAGTGGTCGCATATGTCGACTCATCTTCGGGCGATGAAGGCGATGCTGGAGTTGAACAGATAATGACTAGAACTCCCCCGCGGGATCAGGTCAGGGTCAATGCTAGGGATTCTGTTGACTCTCCTCCGGCAACCTCGACTGCGAGACTACCTGGAGCTGGTGCTGGTGGCTCGGGCCTGTCAGTCCAACCTGATGAGCCTACCCCCGAGACTATGTTGAAGGCTATGGCTTCAGGTCGGGCCTATATAGGGGAGGATAGTTGGAGTCGCTTTAGAGTCGGCCCTATATTGAGCCGTTTGCACAACTTCTTTAACAGCGCCTCTTATGTAAGTTTAAATCAGTTTCCTCGTTTTGTGATTCCGTATTTTCTTATTTTCACCTTATCGCGTCACTTGGTCGCAGATGGTGGCTAAGATGTCGGGGGTTTGCCAAGTTAGTCAGGCTTAAGCTGACAGAATAAAGTACTTGGAGGCCCAACTGAAGGAGAGTGACGGTGGCCGCGCTCGGACCAAGTTGGCCTGTCGGGAGATGATCAAAGCGAACCAGGAGTTCATGGATAGGTGTTTGGCTGGTCAGATGGAGGCCGAACAAAAAGCTTCTGCGGCTATCGATGAGGTTAGACACTTGAAAGACCTGCTATCTTCTACCTAGGAGGCAATGCTCCGGGCTGAGCAAAGAGCTGAGGAGGCTGAGCATAAAACCCAAGATTTTTAGCACCAGGCTTTGACTGTTAAATTCCTGTCGAAGGAGGCCAAGCTGGAGCTAGAAATACAGGCCGTGGATCACTTTAAAAGATCTCCGGCCTATGATGCCTTGCTTCTTCGAGAATTTCAGCGTGGGATGGTCTCAGCTGGAGAATTCTTCAAGATGAAGAATAGGGCGACTGATAGGGCTAGAGCCAACTGGGATCTTTCAATCAAGAAGCATGTGGATACATCCTTGGAATCTCTCCGGATCCAGATTAAGGAGTGGCGTGCGTATTGCTGGAGCATGGGGAAGATGCCACATCCCATGCATCTAAAAGTTCCTACTGCAAGCGCCTTTTCGCGAATGATTCTCTTTACGGAATAGAGATGGGACTCCTTAGGATCCGCTTGGTACCTAACACACACCCACACTAAAGGAGATATCGAGCCTACTTGCTGATGAGAATAAGGGGGCCACATCAAGAGATCCATTGCACATTCCGGTTGGGCCAATAACTGGGGCAAGGGCTAAGAGATTCAAGGAAGCACTAAATGGCCTGATTCAAGACACTTGGGCTGATTCCGAATTATTAAATTCCAAGATGAGCCCACATGAAGACCAAGGCTTAACTAACGTCATCAAGGCAATTGATTGGGTCGAATAAGAGAAGACTTGGGCGTGAAGTAGAAGACTTGGGCGTGTGGAGGAGAGTCAAATTTAGTTCTTTCCTTTTTCTTAGTTTTCCAAAGAATATTGGTTGATTTGTTTCCAAATATTAAGGGGCTGATTTCCTTCCAAATTTTAGCCTTCCAAATAGGGAGCAAGTCATTTTTTTTAATAAAAATTGGACTGATCTAAAGGGAAAAAGCATCACAAACGATCATATGCTGAAAAACCCCTAGACAGTATCCATATATATAAAAGATAAAGAAAAGAAAAAAGTGACAAAAAGCAATAAAGCACAAAGACCCAAAGGGAAAACAACCCCAAACAAAAATAGGCACGCAGGCCACACCAAAAAAGAAAAAGAAAACATTAAGAAAAACGAAAAGACTCCCGGCCCATGCAGTCATTGCCAACTAAAGAAGAACAGAACTGCGGGGCAAAGAACCACCAAGAATCAGCCTGAAACTCCAAAGCATGCTTAGAAAGCGTATCTGCAACCTGATTCCCCTCCCTGAAAATATGGGAAACCTGAAAATCCATATGCGAGATCTGGAAGATGCAGCGCTGCCATGCCTGACGAACCCTCCAAGGAACCATTTCAGAATGAGAAGAAAGAAGCTGAACCATATAAGAAGAATCGCTCTCCAGCCAGATACGATGCCACCGATACTTCCAAGCAAAATTAATGGCCAATGAGGCCGCTAGAAGCTCAACCTCAAATGCGAAAACCTAACCAAGAGGAATAGCAAAACAACCCTTCACAAAGGCTCTACAGTTCCGAAAAATACCACCACAACCACCAACCCCCAGAGAGCCTAAGGCAGCGCCATCTGTATTCACTTTGATCCAACCAGGGGCCGGAGGCGACCAAACCACACTCTTGATCACCGGAGCTTTAGAAGGGCGACCCTGAAGACCAAAACGATGAAGAATCAAAAGGTCATCCATACAATTATGCATACAACCAATCTCCAGGCGATTAGCCTCTGAAACCGCACGCCAAACCAAAGAAAGGACGGTTCTAAAGTCCACTGACTTCCCTTCAAAGATCCACTGATTACGGGCAGTCCACACCCCCCATATCACTGCATGGATAGCCGCTTTCCATAAAATCCTAACCTGCTCACTAAAGGAAACTGATATGGCCTGCAAGAAGAAGGATTGCCAAGTAGTGGTAGAGACACGTCGCTGGAAAGTCGAGAAAACTGCCTCCCAAAGAGCAACTGCCAGGGGACAATGAAGAAAAAGATGATCTGCAGATTCACTACTAACCCCACAAATACTGCAACGAGAAGCCAACTGGAACCCAGACCTACAAAGGCGATCCTTAGTTGGAAGCCTGTTCAACATCAGATGCCAGGTCAAAGCTGAACGAGAAGGGGGAATAAAACGGGACCAAACATCCCTCCACCAAACAACCTGAGGAATATCACGGAGAAACTGGGAATAAGCAGCCTTGCAAGAAACACGACCATCCCGAGAATTATCCCAAACAAGAGAATCCACAACAGGAGAAATTGTAATCCGATCAATCCAAAAACACAGATCCGGGAATCGCACGCGGAAACAACCGTCCAGCACCCATTTACCTTTATGAATAAAATCTGAGACCTTCGCCTGGAGAGGATTAGCTAAATAATCTGGAATCCCTAAAAGCTCCAAAATGGGAACCTCCAACCAATTATCCCGCCAAAAGTCCCTCTGAGAGTTCTCTCCAATAAGCCAAATAGCTTCCTTAAGAAGGGAACTATAATTCATCCGAAGAGAAGACCAAATCGAGGAGGTGACATACCCTCCACGAGGCTTCTGCAAATGCCTGAGATACCTCTCCCGAAGAAAAGTGAAAGCAAAACTATTTGGGAATGAATGATAGGGAGCAAGTCAATTAGTTGCTTGTTTTAGTTTATTTTTCTTTCCTGTCTGTAAGGCATTAATTGCCAAATATTTATTTCCTTTTGGGTTTTAGGGTTTCGGTATTTAAGGGTCCTTTTAATGTATTTTTCGGCAAACTTTAATTTGAATGCAAAATGAGAGAATTTTCTCTATTGTTCTTTGAGAACTGATTGGAACTTATCAGAATTCTCTATGGCATTCCTCCTTGACTTATCAATCGAGTATTCCATCCTTGATTGTGGCGTCCTCCTTCATACCAAGGTTCACATCTCATTATAGGTGTTGGGTCGCGGTTTCCATCCGAACCAGAGGTTAGAACGATCCTAGGCATCAATCTTGATACAATCGACGAGGTTCGTATCAGAAAGTTATTTCTGCTAGGATAACGGCCTTTGTTCCAAATGCCAATGCGAAAGGGGTCTCCCATGTGGATGACCTCATAGTTGTTCGGTATGCCCATAGTACTTCGGGCAACTTGTCCGCCCAGCTGCTCTTCCTTGCCTCCAACTTTGCTTTTAGCGTGTGCTTGATCACCTTGTTCACTGCCTCAATCTGGCCATTGGTTTGAGGATGGGCGGGCGATGCATAATAGTTTGCGATTTTGTACTCCTCGCACATCTCCCTGAATTTGGCATTGTCAAATTGGGTTCCATTATCTGTTATGATGGTACTCGGGATCCCGAACCTATATATTATATTCTTCTTGACAAAGTTGGTGGTGTTTGCCTCGGTGATATGCACGAGTGCTTCTGCCTCTGCCCATTTGGTAAAGTAGTCCACCGCCACAATAGCATGCTTCGCTCCTCCCATAGTTCCTGTGGGCATTGGTCCTATTAGGTCGAGACCCCACATGGCAAAGGGCCAAGGTGCGGTTAAGCTTCTGAGTAATTCTGGGGGTTATCGAATGTCATTTGCTATTTTTTGGCAAGTCTCATAGCTTTCCGTGAATCGCTGTGCCTTTGCAAACAGGGTCGGCCAGTAAAATCCCTGCCTGAGTACCTTATGCGCTAGGCTCTTACCCTCGGTATGGTTCCCGCATACTCCACTGTGAACATATTTTAGGATTTTGTTGGTTTCTTCGCCAGCAACACACCTTTGCAGTACTTTCGAAAACCCTCTTCTATATAACTCACCTCTTAGAATCGTGTACCATGTTGACCTATATTTGATGCACTTAGCTTCCATGGCATCTTCCGGTAATATGTTTTCCTCCAAGTATCTCCTGAGTTGTATTGTCCAGTCGCCCGAGCTTGGTCGGATCTCTGTTATCATGATTTTTGTGGATTCTGTCGTACTCGGTTTAGTCAAGTGCGCCACCGGTATTGCTTTGGACCTGATACAAGTGGTGGCTGAGGCTAACTTGGATAAGACATCTGCTTTTTCGTTCTCTTCCCTAGGGATATGAGAGATTTTATACTTCTTGAATCTTCTGAGCAGCGTTTTTGCAATGTCTATTTGCTCATCTCTCGCCTAGTACTCGTCCAGTACCTGGTTAACCACAACCTGTGAATCACTGAAAATTTCTAACTCATCCGATCCCAATGCTATATAGACCCTCAAGCCGGCCAATAAAGCTTCATACTCTGCTTGATTATTGGTTGCTTTGAAATCAAACCTCATGGCACATTCCACAGCGTCGCCTTTTAGAGTTGTTATGACTATTCCTGCACCGTTGCCATGGGTGTTTGATGATCCGTCTACATGCAACTTCCATTGGAATTTATTCGCCTGTTCACCTTCCGTCATTCTTCTTACCTTGGCGTCCGGCTCGGTGAATTCTACTATAAAATCTGACACTGCTTGTCCCTTGATTGCTGCTTTTGGGGTATACTTGGTCAGCCTTCCTGACAATTCCGGCTTTTGTAAGATGAGTTTCAGCAGGCAGTCGGTATATACCTTTATTGCATGTGCTTGAAAATAAGGCCTTAATTTCCTGGCTGCTGTGATCAGGGCAAGCGCTATTTTCTCAGCTGGCGAATACCTGGTTTCTGCTGGTATCAACACCTTGCTTGTGTAATACATCGGTCTTTGTACTTCTTCCTCCATCCGAATCAATACCGAACTTGTCGCCACTTCTGTGACTGAAAGGTACAGGTACAAGGTTTCTCCAACCACTGGTTTTGAGAGAATGGGTGCTCGCCCCAAATACTGTTTCAATTTCTGAAAGGATGTTTCACACTCTTCGCTCCATTCGAGCCCTTTTCCCTTTTTTTATTGCTCTAAAGAATGGGGCGCACTTGTCTGTTGACTTTGCGATGAACCTGTTAAGCGACGCAAGACATCCTGTCAGCCTCTGCACGTCCTTTAGTGTTTTTGGCGAAGCCATTTCTTCCAATGCTTTAATCTTCTTAGGGTTTACCTCAATCCCTCTTTGATGTACCTGAAAACCCAAAAACCTTCCTGATGGTACCCCGAATACAAACTTACTCGGGTTGAGCTTCATCTTATATCTTCTTAGGACATCGAAGGTTTCCTTCAAATCTTCTAAGTGTTCCTCCGCCATGACGCTCTTGGTCAACATATCGTCCACATAGACCTCCATGTTCCTCCAAATTTGCCGAGCAAAAATTCACCTTGTAACAATACAATCCTTGATCTGTGGTGAAAGCTGTTCTTTCTTCATCCGGATCTGGTTGTAACTCTTGCCCTGCTGTTGCATCTACCAATTGGTCAATCCTCGGTAGTGGGAAGCTGTCTTTCGGGCAAGCTTTGTTTAAATCCGTGAAGTCTACGCACATCCTCCATTGATTGTTCTTCTTTTTTACCAGCACTACATTGGCCACCCATTCCGGGTACTTGACTTCCCATATCGATCCTGTAGAAGCAACTTCTCCACTTCCTTCTTAATAGCTATGCTTCTCTCCAGGTTGAACAGTCATCTTTTTTGCACTACTGGGCGGAATTCCGGATTGATGGAGAGGTAATGTGATATCACTTTCATGTCTATCCCGGGCATATCTTCATGACTCCAAGCGAACGCATCCCTGTAATCTCTCAACATCGTGATAAGTTTGGCTTTGATGTGTCCATTTAGGCTCGCCCCAATCTTTATCGTTCTACTCGGCTCATCTGGGTTTAGCACCACCTCTACAGTCGGCTCATCTTTTTTGGCTTCGAGCTCTTATCTGGGATCTAGTTTGAATCCTTCAGTGCCTCTACGTATACTTGGTGTGCCTCTCTTTCCTTGTAGACTAACAGGTTTGCCCTTCGCGCCATCTCTTGTGATCCCTTGACCACTCCTACTTCATACTCCATCGGGAACTTCATCATGAGGGCATAAGTTGCCGTTACTGCCTTGGCTTTATTTAGGAATGGTTAGCCTAGCAAGGCGTTGTATGGCCAATTCTCTGTATCCATTACCACAAAGTCGAGTAGCACTGTCTTCTGGCATAGAGCTTTCCCGATCTTCACTGGTAGTTTTACCATGCCAAGTGACCTCACCTCTACCCTGCCAAACCCTCTGAGTGGGGTGTGAAAGGGCTGTAGGTCCTTCCTATCCAGTCTCAACTAATCATACACCTCTACACTCAAAATATCTGCTGAGCTTCCATTATCAATTAAAATTCGATGAACCTCCTTGTGACTAATCCGAGCATTAATTACCAGTGCGTTGTTTGCCTTACATCTATTCCATGAGAGTCAGCCTCTGTGAACGTGATTGGGTCCCAGCCTTCCTTGATCCTCTTCGGGTCAGATTCAATAGAAATGACATTGAGGTCTCTTCGGGCTTCCATGGCTTCCCTGATTTCCTGAGTCCTTTCCCTATTGCTTTTTCCAGTTGATAGCCCACCAAAAATGGTGTTGATTGCTCCCTTATCTTCAGTTTTCGTTGGACTTAGCTTTCTCCCTCGTCCATCCTGTCGGCTATCATTCTGTCCATCTGCCTTGTCGGTTTTCCTTAGGATAATGTCTTTCAGGTGCCTTTCTCTGATGAGGGTTTCGATATGATCTCTTAGTTGGAAACACTTGAATGTCTCATGCCCATTCTCTTTATGGAATCTGCAATATTTGGTGGTATCCCTCCGAGCGTAAGATGACTGTTTAGGTGGTTCTTTGGACATATTCTTTTCTTCCAGGATTGCCAATATCTCTTCTTGATCTTTCTTCAACAGTATCTGCCCTGGAACTTTTGGCACGTCTGATCGGTTTTTTGATCATAAGCCCGACGGCCATCCCGACTATCCCGTGTTTTATTCTTTTGCTTGTCACCCTTTGTATCTTGCGCCTTGGCTTGTTCTTTCACTTTAGGTCCTTCCGGCTGACCGTCATGCAAGAAGTAACCTTCTGTCGTAATTTCCTCTTCCTCAGCTAAGGCATAACCCCCAACCATGTCCATCATGTTGGTGTAACTGGTTAAGCTAGCTCTTCTCAAATCGAAGGACAATTGGCTGTTCTGAAGGTTGTTGATGAATGCTGCTATGAAGGCTTCATCGTTTGCACTCCCAATCTCTGATACCTCCTGGCCGAACCTTCCTAAGTACTTCTTTAGTGACTCGTCTTTCCCCTACTTGAGCTGAGATAAGTGAGCCACTGATTTCTTCCTGTGTACATTCCCGAGGAACTACCTTGAGAAGGCTTTGCTCAGCTCACTGAAGCTGCTTATGCTTGCCGCTGGTAATTTGCCGAACCAACGAGAACCTAGATCCCCAAGAGTCTGTGGAAAATTCAAGCATAGCAGGGCGTCATTGTGGATGTACTGGGCCATGGCACTCTTATACCTCCGAACGTGTTCTTTTGGATCGGTATCTTTTTTGAACTGCTCCACGTGCGGCATCCTGAATCTCTTCGGGAAGGGCATCCTTAGAACTCCATTGGTGAAAGGGCTACCAGACTCGTCGTCTGACAATTCATTACGCCCGTATCGTCTAACTAAAGCATCCATCTGTCGACGATTGTTTTAAACCTCCCGAGTCAGACTCTGTATGAGTATATCCCTATCTCCTTCCGGTTCCCCCATTGCATGAAATTCTGACTGATGGTTAACTTTTGGACCTTTTCCTCCGGCTCCTGGTCTCGGTGTTCTCAGTTCAAGCCGTGTAACTGAACTGTGCCCCTTTGGCATTTGTGACGATAATACTGCTCACTCTCCGCTGAGGATGATGATCGATCTCTCTGGTGAGTACGACTCTTAGGTTGGTCCCGATTCCACCCCGTTCGATCTGGACCATACCTTCTGTCGGAGTAGTCCTCCCGATGCTCCCTAATGTCCCGGGCTTGCCTTTCGGATGAAGTTTTCGGCTTGTCTGTAGGATCCCGGCCCATATTTAGGGGTGCATCAGGCGTTGGTACCACCACCGTAAAACGCAACCTTGTTGTCCACTGGTCTAGAAAGGGCAGATTTGAAGTTAAACCGTTCATAGCGGAAAGGTCAACTCCCTGCCTCGCCGCATTAGATGTGAGCTGCTGTAAAGAGGCCCAGAATCGTTGTATGATTTCTTCATTAGTTGGAAGGAAACGCTGGATACCAGCCAGGGCAGTTGATTGATCTGCGCTTGTTAAGGTAACGTCGGCGGCATTGAGGGTAGCGTCATCCTCCAATTCGTTACCTGGTAGTCCTTGACTATACCTGGAATCGCTGCCATCTCCTTCACCGGCTATTGTTTCACAAAAGTTCAGATCCCCCCTCCTTCTAGCGCCAATTGTTGACGGTGATTTTTCATAGTTACTCAATCAACGATTTGATCTTAATGAAGATCCACGTTTATGGATGAAAGTAATTGAAAATAGAACGAATGAGAAGATTAACAATAAGAGAAAGATACGTGGTAAAACTCCTGAATTTGGAGAAACATCCACGGGTTGCTGCTTTTGCAACACAGTCGAATCCACTATGAATATTTATTGAAAAAATACACTCAGATCTCTCTCTCTCTAATCTTTTTTCGTACCCCCTTATTGGTGTTTTACAAGGGTATTTATACATAATCATTAGGGTTTATGGGTATCGCTAGGGTTTGGTGTCGTGGTTCCCAAGTTCTGGGTGTTTTTTAAGTCCTAAAAGGATTTTCTTTCCTATTTGGGTGTAGCACATTTTCTGGTTTGGCTGAGTCCGAATTTGGATAGGATTCTTACGGGAAACTTGCTTGTTTCCTTGTTGGACTCTGAGTAGCTGCACCGTAGTTTATTGTAGAGGTGCTACTTGCTGATTTTACCCACGTGTTCGGGGAGTGAGTTTTAGCGACTATCTTTTTAGTTGAACCTCGAGTATGCCCGAGCAGGCTATGTTGCCCGAGCCAATTTTCTTGGTCTGTGATTGGGTTGCCCTAGGGGTTTTTGCTACTCAGGTTGATTTCCTTTCACTTCTGCTTACGTGGCCTCTTATGGTGGTGACGTGCCATTTATGACGATTTTTACCTATAACACAACTCTATATTGTTTAATCCTATTATGACGTTATAAAAAACTTCCTTATTTGACTAGATAAATAAATCCCTTATTTATCTACTTAACAAATAAAGTCTTTTATATTTATTATACTACCACAATATTATACTACTAAGAAACATATTTCCTAGTCCGAAAAAGATTTTGATTTTTAATTAAATAATTAATTAATCAATTAATTAATTCCCATTAAATCAAATAATAAAATAAAATAATATATTAGACTTATCTATAAGCCTTGCTGCCCATACATACATATATGGGCTGTATATTATTTTCTTATTTCATTTAATCCATTGGACCTTAATTAAAAGGCCCACATGTGAACTAGGCCCAATCTTACTAAAAGAAACAAGTTCACATGCCTTAATACAATTCTAGATGGACCCATAATTGGTCCCGTAGAATATATTAAGTGATCCATGCAAGTCCGTGTGGATTGGGGATCTTGGCGGGCTATCTAAATTTAAGTTTCAATAGACATAACCCAATCACAATCAACAAATGATTCACTTAGGTTCGATCTATTAATTTCAGTTCATTCCACTAAAGAACTAAAATTGCACTATTAAATAAAGATAGAACAACTAAATGTTTCTCATTCATACCCTAGACAATATGATGATACTATTGAAAACTCAACGTTGAGGTTTAATATCCAATTACCTCAAAACATCCATATGATGATATTATACTCTCATTGTATAAATGGAGGCACGATGTCCATATCTATAAATGAAGTCCTCTATCGATTAACAAATGAATACCACCAAACTATCGAGGATAGACTATGGTATATAATTGTACTCATTGATAACTCAAATGATACAACTTGCAACCATAAGTCCATCATTTATCTTAGGATTAAAATAGACCCTCCGATTGTCCTGATAATGAAAAGACTTTTATCAATTGACGGTTCTAGATAAAGTATTTCATTGTGATCTAGTTCAATACACCTAGTGCACTAAATTCTTTTACTCAAAGGCACTTTGATGATTTAGACCCATTATAACACATTTGATCTGACTCAAATGCTAGCAAAAGAATCTACAACTTTAACAAGATAAAGGTGTCCAACCTTTAACTTAAGTTGTGAATATTATTCAAGACTAACTAAAGAATTGTGTCTACCTCATACATATCCAGATGTACGAACAATTCTTCTTTTCTCATAGTCTTTTGACCTTATGACACGGGAGTGTCTATTTATATGACTCATGATCAAGGTGCAAAAGGTTCCAAATTATTACTTTAATTTGTTGAGCAGCAGATCATGTCAGAAGGGTAGTTTTGTGACTTCATAACTTTTGAGTCTAGATGAATTAGCCGACGTACTTGATGTCATTGGAAAGATCAGCCTCTTAAATTCAATTTCATATTTTGAAGCAAGTCATTTGAAAGTCCCAAGACAGAGTTATGACTGAATTCATTTTGGTGCTTAGATTCAACTGATCTCGGGATTTGAAGAGTCCAGCTTTAATATCTTTAATTTCTTTGTTTAAAATGCTTTGAAATGTGCAGTTATCTATTATTTTTGTTCCTTTCCTATGCATGGATGGTTGTTCCATGATTAGACTATATAATGAGCCTTTATCCTTGTAAAAGGTAAGTTAATGGATATTACATTTCAGAATATTATCTCTTTGAGATTTTATCTTTCAACTCTATATCTCTTGAGTGGATTCCTTTAGAGTGGTGAGTTTATCATTGGTTCTGTATCCTTGGTTAGTTAAGAGGGTGGTGTTTCTGTATCCCTTTAGATTAATCTTGGTGGTGAGCCGTTTCTACTAGTTTACTAAGGGTGTGATATCTGTATCCCTTGGAAAATTAGTTAATCTATTTTTATTTGTTCTTGTGTGTTTTATTTGTGCGAGGGCTGTCCGGTATCAGTTTGTTCTTATGTGTTTTATTTGTGCGAGGGCTGTCCGGTATCACCTTATGATTATTTACCTTGACAATTATAATTATAAATGCTATAAGATTTTGTTAAATAAACAGAAATCACTTTATTAATATGATAAAATTGTCAATTACAATATTACACTCTTGCTATTGAGCATAATCCAAATAGTGGAAACCTTTAAAGTTAAACTAGTAGCTAAAGGTTACACATAGAAAGAAGGTATCGATTACGAGGAAACCTTCTCTCCTGTGGCCATGCTTAAATCCATTAGGATGCTCTTATCCATTACAGCATCTCTAGATCTAGAGATTTGGCAAATGGATGTCAAGATAGCTTTACTTAATGGAAGTCTTGGCGAAAGCATCTATATGGTGCAACCAGAAGGATTCATTAAAAAAGGCCAAGTGGAAAAGGTATGCAAGTTGCAAAAATCCATATATGGATTAAAGCAAGCATCCAGATCCTAGAACATAAGGTTCGATCAAGTAGTTAAAGGTTTTGGATTTAATCAGAACCTTGACAAACCCTATGTTTACAAAAGAATTAAAGGCGATAAGATGGTTTTCCTCATTCTTTATGTTGATGATATACTACTCATCGGAAACGATGTAGGTGTATTGACATTAGTAAAAGAATGGTAAGCAAAACAATTTGATTTGAAGGACTTAGGAGAAGCAAGTTATATTCTTGGTATCCAAGTAATAAGGGATAGAAAGAATAGAACGGTTCTATTGCACTATCTTGTCTAGATTTTTCATGCAAGATTCCAAGAAAGGTATGTTACCTTTCAAACATGGAATCAAACTTTCTAAGGAACAAGTTCCTAAGAATGAGCATGAAGAGCAATTCATGAGTAGGATTCCATATGCCTCGGTAGTTGAAAGTCTCATGTATGCAATGCTCCATTAGACCAGATATTTTTTTTACTGTGGGCATAGTTAGCAGGTTTCAATTAAAACCTAGTCCTGATCACTGGATGGCAGTCAAGCATATTTTCAAGTATCTCAAGAGAATGAGAGATAATATGCTTGTATACTCTGGAGGGGATTTTATTCCCATTGGGTATACAGATTCTGATTTTCTAGTCGGATTCTGACTCTAGAAAATCCACATCAAGATCTGTGTTTACTATTGAAGGAGGAGCAGTCATTTGGAGGAGTACCAAGCAATCTTGTATTGCTGATTCCACCATGGAAGCTGAGTATGTTGCTGCATGCGAAGCTGCCAAAGAGGCTGTTTGGCTCCGCCAATTCTTGATTGACTTGGAAGTAGTTCCCAGTGCGAATAAGCAGATCACTATCTACTGTGACAACAGTGGAGCAATGGCTAATTCAAGAGAACCAAGAAGTCATAAGAGAGGAAAACACATTGAAAGGAAGTATCATCTTCTTAGTGATATTGTGCATAGGGGTGACGTGACGATTACCAAAATCGCGTCAGCAGAAAATCTAGCGGATCCCTTCACAAAGGCTCTACCACAGAAGAGTTTTGATGGGCACTTAGAGAAGATGAGAATAAGAGATATGACACATTTGCTATAGCGTAAGTAGGAGATTGTTAGGATTATGCTCAATAGCAAGAGTGTAATATTGTTTTTGATAATCTTTTCATATTAATAAAGTGATTTCTGTTTTTTAAACAAATCTTACAGCATTTATAGATTAAATATTATAATTGTCAAAAGTAAATAAGCATAAGGTCAAAAGACAATGAGAAAAAAAGAATTGTTCGTACATCTGGATATGTATGAGGGAGACACAATTCTTTAGTTAGTCTTGAATAATGTTCACAATTTAAGGTAAAGGTTGGGCACCTTTATCTTGTTAAAGTTGTAGATTCTTTTGCTAGCATTTGAGTGGGATCAAATGTGTTATGATGGGTCTAAATCATCAAAGTGCCTTTGAGTAAAAGAATCTAGTGCACTAGGTGCATTGAATAGGATCACAATGAAACACTTTATCTAGAACCGTCAGTAGATAAAAGTTTTTTCATTATGAGGAATATTAGAGAGTCTATCTTAATCCTGAGATAAATGATGGACTTATGGTTGCAAAGGTTATCATTTGAGTTATTAATGAGTACGATTATATAGCATAATCTATCCTCGATAGTTTAATTGTATTCATTTGTTAATCGATAGAGGACTTCATTTATAGATATGGACATCGTGTCTCCATTTATACAATGAGAGTATAATATTATCATATGGATGTTTTGAGGTAATTGGATATTAAATCTCAACGTTGAGTTTTCGATAGTGACTATTGAAAACATGGCTTTTGGACAAGTCAAAATATCCAAGTTCAAAAAGTGGTCGTATGAGTAAATATGGTAACTTGGAGAGCTATAGGCGATCTATGAGCTCTTGGTGATTACTGATATTATTCACAATGACTCACTATCTCCAATAAGATTGTCTAGGGTATGAATGAGAAACATTTATTTGTTCTATCTTTATTTAAGAGTGCAATTTTAGTTCTTTAGTGGAATGAACTAAAATTAATAGATCGAACATAAGTGAATCATTTGTTGATTGTGATTGGGTTATGTCTATTGAAGCTTAAATATAGATAGCCCGCCAAGATCCCCAATCCACACGGACTTGCATGGATCATTTGATATATTCTACCGGACTAATTTATGGGTCCATCTAGAATTGTATTAAAGCATGTGGACTTGTTTCTTTTAGTAAGATTTGGCCTAGTTCACATGTGGGCCTTTTAATTAAGGTCCAATGGATTAAATGAAAAAAGAAAATAATATGTAGCCCATGTATGTATATATGGGCAGCAAGGCTTAAAGAAAAGTCTAATATATTATTTTATTTTATTATTTGATTAAATGGAAATTAATTAATTGATTGATTAATTATTTAATTAAGAATCAAAATCTTTTTCTGACTAGGAAATATGTTTTTTAGTAGCATACTATTGTGGTAGTATAATAAATATAAAGACTTTATTTGGTAAGTAGATAAATAAGGAATTTATTTATCTAGTCAAATGAGGAAGTCTTTCATATAGTCATAATAGGATTAAACACTATAGAGTTGGATTAGGGTTTGGAAATCAAAAGACTGATAGGAGTCATTGGTGGAAACATAAATCCTCTTCAAGTGAGGATTTTGGCCACCACATGTATTTCCTATTAGTGATTTTCGGCCAACCCTAATTGTGATTGGGCATGGAATTTGGTCACCCTATATATGGGTAGTGATAGAATTCGGCCACCTCTAATGCAAGGCTTGAGAGTTATTTTCTTTTGCTTGAAAAAAATAAAATCCAACTCTACACAATAGTGTGATAATTTCGGCTAAGATGAAAAGTGAGAAAAGATTGTTCTTATTTTGATAGTGCATTAGTAACTTTTACATCAAAAGGTTTTATGCACAATTTTGTGAATAAGGTTTTGTGCACGAGTTTCGATCTAACGATTGTGAATTCAAAAGTGACCGGAACATTCTTTGTAGTCTCTTGGAACTTATTGTGACTAATGAAAAAGAAAAAGCTTTTGTTATCCATCCTCAGGTACACAATTTAAAGAGAAGGGAGACCACGCTCCTAGGTGATTCATGTTCGTGATTGGATTGAAAGATCTTATGGATTACCATCGACGTAACATCAATCAGATCACGCGACAAAGATACGATATCTTTTATTATATGTTAATTAATAAAGGGTTAAGGTTCAACTTATGGAAAAAAATTTAAAACATACTAAAATCTATTTGTAGTCTCGCTTCCGTTGCATGCATATGTTTTTTCCCTACACATATTACAATCAAAGGGAAGGCAAGTAAAAGAATAGGAAATCACCCTTGGGCCTCCTTTTGTAGAGCTTGATCCTTCCTTGCCTTTGATGCTCCTTGTGTAATGAGTGGTAGATGAGGATGTGTCTAGATAGGTGGAGCCAAATGGAAAGTGACAAAGAAGATATGTGGAGAAGATTGGAAGAAAGGAATGATTAGGGGAAAGTAATCTAGATTAGGTGTTGAGTTTGAGATGGAGGAGGTGAGTTCAAGTATAGAAATGGAGGAATTTGAGAGGGAAATTATGGTGATCCTAGGTTGAAGAGAGGATTCAAGGATCGCAATTATCTATAAAAGTTGGTGTATTTATATGTTGTGAAGGCTTGCAGGGAAAAAACGATTGCATGTAGCGGAAGCGAGACTAAAATCAGGTTTAGTATAGTTTAAAAATTTTCCTTAAAGATGAACCTTAACCCTTTAATTAATTAACATATAATAAAGATATCGTACCTTTGTCGCGTGATCCGATTGACATTGCGTCGATGGTAATCTGCAAGATCTTCTGAAAGTATACAAACATAGTTGAATTGCTTAAGACATACCTAGAAAGGGGGGGGGGGGGGGGGGGGGGGGGTGGGTTGGGTGAATAGGTTTTTACACCTTTTTTCAATCCCTTGAATAAACTTTTGTTTGTTCATCAAGGTAGCCTTACACACAACAAAATAAACCAAGAAAGACATACATAGACAATATGAGGATGTAATCATGTGAACAAGGTTTATGTCTATCACCTAGTTGTATGAGGTATAAGAACAAATAAACACAACAATAAAGAATACTTGTATTTCAATAGATGTTCAATGAGTTACAAGAGTGATCAAATATCACTATACAAAAATTACAATATACAAAAGAATCATATGTACAAAAATGATCAAAGGAATGAATCCACAAATCACACTTTGCAAATACTTGCTTCACTATACATCACAAGTGAATAATATGAAACAAGATAATAACATATATAAATAAAACATAAAGATAGAGATAGGAAGAATTAAAAGAATAGATTTTTTAACGTGGTAAAACCTCTAAGGAGGAAACATTCATGGGTTGAACTACAACCATTGGGTACTATATATATTGGATGATAAAAATAGAGAATCCACAAAGTGACCAATCTTTAGCTCACCCAACCTAGTGGAGTCTAAGTCTACCCAACCCTATTGGAAAGTATGAAATCCCTCAATGATGCAAAACCACCATATATTGGACAACACACAAAACCAACATCGATGAAAGATTAGAAATTCCTCAAGAGTGTATACACCTCCCGTGTACCCCGCTCTTTTAGAGTCTATGTCTAACCATACGCCTAGGCCTACCAATATAATAGCCAACTCCCTATCCAAGACACTCATGCCTCTTGGGAGCCTCCCATGCATGACTATCCGAGTCCTCCTGACTTTAGCCATGACTTCTTGCTTGCCTATCCGAGTCCTCCCGACTCTAGACAAGTCTTCTTGCTTGGCTATCCGAGTCATCCCGACTCTAACCAAGACCTCATGCCTTTTACAAGGACTTCTTAGTGTGATCATGTGAATGCAAATGATGCAAACAATCAATTCAACATAGAACATATGATCAACACATTCTATGGTACAAATAGACCTAAACATGTGATATCACAAGTAATAAAAGTCTAGATGCAAAATACAAGAATAAAACCTAGAGCATGTGTAAACACCAAACACATAAAGCTAAAAGTCTCATTCACACATACAACACTTGAACATTATATATTCATGAACTACAAGTTCAAGATGCTATAAACTTAAAATAAAATGCTAGAGTCATGAGATCAAATCAATCAATATTCTAGCCAAAAATATAGAGCAAGGATTTAAGATGTAAATCAATTAAATCCTAGATAGCTCTAAAAACACATGCAAATACAATAATCTTAGATTTCATCAATCAAAAGATCAAATCAAATCTCAAGGTCATTTATCACAAATTTGATTCAATCAAGTCACAAACAACCTAAGATATCAACCTAATCACAATACAACACACAAACATGTGAAAAACCTAGAATCAAGAAAACTAGTTCACATTTGTCTCTAAATAGACTTTTGATTAGGATTGATTGTGAAGCTATCTTTCTCAATAGCATTCACCAAACATACACATATATATAGAAGAAGAAATCTCAAAGATAAGACCAATACCTTGGATTCACGAGCTGGTTCAGTTTTCTATGTAGAACCACCAGAAAAATAGATCAAACAGCTGCCAAACCAAATAGAAAAGGTAGAGGACTCGATTATGAACAATCTCCAACTTGAATCACTCAATTCCGACTTCGTATGAGAAAGTTATGGTGTTTGGAAGGTGAGAAAATTGGAGAGAAAAATTCTGACGGGATTTTCAAGCTTTTCTGATACGAACCTCGTCGATTGTATCACGATTGATGCCTAAGATCATTCTAACCTCTAGTTCGAATTGAAACCGCGACCCAACACCTATAATGAGATGTGAACCTTGGTATGAAAGAGGACGCCACAATCAAGGATGGAATACTCGATTGATAAGTCAAGGAGGAACGCCACAGAGAAATCTGATAAGTTCCAATTAGTTCTCAAAGAATAATAGAGAAAATTCTCTCAATTTGCATTCAAATAAAAGCTGATCTCATATTACATCCATTCGTCCCTTATAAACTGAAACCCTAAAACCTAAAAAGGAAATAAATATTTGGCAATTAATGCCTTACAATCAGGAAAATAAATGGGCAATTAATGCCTTACAATCAAGAAAGAAATTAAAATTAAAATATGCAATTAGTTGACTTGCTCCCTATTTGGAAGGATAAATTTTGAAACAAATCAACTCATTATTCTTTGGAAACTAAAAAGGATAAAGCTGAAATTCGGACTCCTTAGCTCGAGTCTTCGCGCAACAAATTAGATGGCCGAATTTGGGCTTGTTGTGGTCTGTTACGGATGACGGAGTCTTCATAACATCTGTAGGGCTCGGCTTAGGCTTTCTGAAAACATATTATAATAGATGATCCGACTTCAGATGCTCTCTGTAGAGGCCCACAAATTTCAGCCCTGATTTGGTCTTCATGTGGACTGAACTTGGACTTCAGCAACTCAGAATCAGCCCCCATTAAATGCTTCTTTGATCCTCTTGCCCTTTGTAATTGGCCCAACTAGAACATGAAATGGATCCGTTGGTGAAGCTTCTTGATTCTCATCATTCCTCCTCTCTTCAAAAGGATTCGTCCAAAAAATCTTCACCGTAATGTTGTTGATAGCCTGCGACACTTCATCAAAACACTGCAAAAGAGAAACAAGAACACTAGGCCAAGAAGTTGGCTAATTTGAAAACAATGCCTTTTTGATCTCTTTTTTTCCTCATGAGCAAAATATTCTATTTCTTTTTCACTCTTTTTTTCCTTACTCACAAAAATTCTTGTTTCTTTTTCGCTCTTTTTTTCCCACTCTTTTTTTCATTTTTTGCTGTTTCGATCTCTCTTTCTTTTGTCTCTCTTTCTTTTGAACTCTCACTCTCCTTTTTTACATCTCTTTGTTCTTTTAACCTCACTTGATCTTCATATACTTGTATTGGGGTTAAGGGTACAAGAGTGATTCGTTTTTTATTGAGTACAAAAGAGTATCTATTTGTATAACCATCATGAGTTGCACGCCTATCAAACTGCCATGGTTGCCATATATATTCATCTGTGTGTCAGCCAAGTGCCATATATATATATATTAATATGTCTATCTTAGCCATGTGCCATATATATATATCATATATATCGGCCAAGTGCCATATATATATTAATCTATATATCTCAGACATGTGCCATATATATTAATCTGTCTATATATTGTGGCTGAAAAACTTTTACCATGTAGGATTTGTGTTTTTGGACTTAAAGCCTAACCCTAGGTAGATTTCTTTAGAATTCCAAACCCTAATCCAACTCTTTAGTGTATTTGTGACTATTTAAAAGACTTCCTTATTTGACTAGATAAATAAATCCCGTATTTATCTACTTACTAAATTATGTCTTTTATTTTATTTATACTACCACAATAGTATACTACTAAGAAACATATTTCCACAATGGGGGCTGATTCTGAGTTGCTGAAGTCCAAGTTCAGTCCACATGAAGACCAAATCAGGGCTGAACTTTGTGGGCCTCTACAGAGAGCATCTGAAGTCGGATTGTCTATTATAATATGTTTTCGGAAAGCCCAAGACGAGCTCTACAGATGTTATGAAGACTTCGTCCTCCGTAACAGATCACAACATGCCCAAATTCAGCCATCTAGTTTGTTGCGCGAAGACTTGAGCTGAGGAATCCGAATTTCAGCATATTTCCTAATAAAGAGCTGATTATGGCGTGAGATACAAGCTAGGGTTGGAGGATTCCGAATTTTAGCATATTTCCTATTTTTAATTATTTCCCAAATAAATAGTTGATTTGTTTCCCAAACAAAGTCAACTAGTTGCTAGTTTTTATTCTTTTACTTTCCTAATTGTAAGGCAATTAATTGCTGAGTAGTTTTTTTCCTTTTCTTTTGTCGTCTAGGGTTTAGATCTTTTCTTAGTATTTAATGGACGCATTGATGTATTATTTGAGAACATTAGACTTTGAATAAAATATTATTTGAGAGAACTTTTTCTCTTGGTTCTTCATTGAACTATGAACTTATCAAGGTTCTACCTTGTGGCGTTCAAACCTTGACTTATCACTCACCTTCTTTCTCTTTCTTGAGTGTGGCGTCTACAACCTTCTTGATACCGTTGGTTCTTATCTCCATATAAATAATGGGTCACGGTCCTTTATTTTCTTTGTTTTTATAAACTTGAATTAGAAAACGATCTTTCGTTACCATATATTGGTTCCGGGTCTCACTGTTCTTGGTGAGGTTCATATCAAAGGGTAAGGGCTAAGAGATTCAAGGAAGCACTAAATGGCCTGATTCAAGACACTTGGGCTGATTCTGAATTATTAAAGTCCAAGATGAGTCCACATGAAGACCAAGGCTTAACTAACGTCATCAAGGCAATTGATTGGGCCGAATAAGAGAAGACTTGGGCGTGAAGTAGAAGCTTGGGCGTGTGGAGGAGAGTCAAATTCAGTTCTTTCCTTTTTTTCTTAGTTTTCCAAAGAATAATGAATTGATTTGTTTCCAAATATTAAGGGCTGATTTGTTTCCAAAATTTAGCCTTCCAAATAGGGAGCAAGTCAATTAGTAGCTTGTTTTAGTTTTATTTTCTTTCCAGTTTGTAAGGCATTAATTGCCAAATATTTATTTCCTTTTTGGTTTTAGGGTTTCAGTATTTAAGGGTCCTTTTGATGTAATTTTCGGCAGCTTTGATTTTTGAATGCAAATTGAGAGAATTTTCTCTATTGTTCTTTGAGAACTAATTGGAACTTATCAAATTTCTCTGTGGCATTCCTCCTTGACTTATCAATCGAGTATTCCATCCTTGATTGTGACGTCCTCCTTCATACCAAGGTTCACATCTCGTTATAGGTATTGGGTCGTGGTTTCCATCCGAACCAGATGTTAGAAAAATCTTAGGCATCATTCTTGATACAATCGACGAGGTTCGTATCATTTGGTATCAGAGCAAGGTCTCTAACATCAGGTTTTATCTATCTTAGCTGTTCTTCATCTTCGATTCCGTTTGATCAATTCTAGTACCCAAAAAACAAAAAAACAAAAAACTTGAGTCCGTTTGGTCAAGTCCAGTACAAAAAAAAAAATACCAAAGGTCTTGCTTGTTGAAAAAAAAAAAAGTACAAATTTTTTTTATTTTGAACGAACCGTTGGTTGAATATATCACCTATTGTCATTTCCCTTCTGGGTTTCGAGCAGTGACATTCAAAAAATATATATATATATATTCTGGTATTAGAAATTCGTCCATGTTATTCCAGTTCCGTTGTGAGTTGTTTCGTGAGAACGTGGCTAAGAAATCCTGATTATTGTTTGATTAGTTTGATAAGAACTTTTGAGGAAATTACGAGTGGAAAAAGGCAAGAGTGGTGAGTACATACAGAAGGTAAAAGCCAAATTTATTGTGTGAAACATGAGTGTGAGTGCCATCATCTTTGAGGGTAAACACGTGAGGGAGTGTTTGTGAGGCTTACTAATTCTTGTTTGTTTTGCAGAGTCTAAATATGTCACACGATAACAGTAAGGAATTGTCCAATGAAGCACCAAAAATGGTAGATCTCGATCGTTTGTTTACAGCCATGCAACAACACATGGCGCGGATGGAGATTCAGTTTGGCGAGGTGAATGATAGGTTTGGCGAGATGAATGATAGGTTACACAAAGTGGAGTCTAGTTCACAAAGGGAGCGGCCATTCAGGGATCCTAATATGGAACGAAGAGAAAGGAACCTACCTAGGAATGACTATGAAGATGATTATGGGAATGACCTAGAGGAGGATGATCGCATGTCTAATGTGGGTGCTGGCAGATTTAGGCGTGGAATGGGAGGTAGAGGAGTTAGGTATGGGAATAGAGAAGATAGGTATGGGAATAGAGGAGATAGGTATGGAGAAAGGGTTGATAATAATTTGGGTAGTATAAAGGTGAAGATTCCAACCTTCCAAGGTAAAACTGATCCTGAAGCTTATTTGGAGTGGGAGAAAAGAATAGAGTTGGTGTTTGATTGCCATGAATATTCCGAATTGAAGAAGGTGAAATTGGCAGCCATAGAGTTCATTGATTATGCTATTTTTTGGTGGGATCAACTGATTGTGAGTAAGAGACGAAATGGAGAAAGACCTACTGAGACATGGGAGGAGATGAAAACTGTTATGAGGAGGAGATTCATTCCAAGTCACTGTTATAGGGGTTTGTTTCAAAAATTGCAAACTCTTACTCAGGGGTCTAAGTGTGTTGAAGATTACTACAAGGAGATGGAGATAGCCATGATTCGAGCTGATGTAGAAGAGGACCGAGAGGCGACTATGGCTAGGTTTCTAAATGGGCTAAACCGAGACATTACAAATGTAGTGGAGATGCAACATTATGTTGAATTGACTGACATGGTACACATGACTATTAAAGTGGAACAACAATTGAAGAGGAGGGGTTCCACACGGGTTGGGCAAAATTCGAGTTCTTCATCATCATGGAAACTGAATTGGAGCAAGAGAGAGGACCAGCCTAGTTTCAAGGCCAAGGCCAAGGCCGAACCTTCCAAAGATCACAAGGCCGAAGGCATATTAAATCAAGGTAAATCAGATTCTCAACCTTCTAGAAACCATGACATTAAGTGCTTTAAGTGTTTGGGAGCAGGTCATATTGCATCACAATGCCCAAACAAGAGAGTAATGGTTTTGAAGGATGATGGCGGTATCGAATCCGAGGATGAATCTGATGATGAGTCCATGCCACCTTTGGAGGATGCAAGTGACTTTGAATATCCGGTAGGTGGAGAGCTTTTGGTTGCAAGAAGAGCTCTTAGTGCTCAAGCCAAGGAAGATGATGAGGTACAATGTGATAACATTTTTCACACCCGCTGCCATGTTAATGATAAGGTATGTAGTATGATTATTGATGGGGGGAGTTGTACTAATGTGGCTAGCACTACTTTGGTGGAAAAATTGAATTTGACAACTTTGAAGCACCCAAAACCTTATAGGCTACAATGGTTGAATGATAGTAGGGAAGTTAGGGTGAATAAACAGGTCTTGGTGTCATTTTCAATTGGAAAATACAAAGATGAAGTTATTTGTGACGTGGTACCAATGAATGCGGCTCATATCCTTTTGGGAAGACCATGGCAATTTGATAGGCATGTGACACATGATGGATATACCAATAGATACTCCTTTGTACTCAATAAAAGGCCAATCACTCTTGTACCTTTAACCCCAAGACAAGTATATGAAGATCAAGTGAGGTTAAAAAAAGAGAGAGATGTTAAAAAGGAGAGTGAGAGTTCAAAAGAAAGAGAGACAAAAGAGAGAGAGTCCGAAACAGCAAAAAAAGAAAAAAAAAGTTGAAAAAGAAAAAGAGGTTGATGAGAAAAAAGAGAGAGAAAACAAGTGAGCTTTTATGCAAGAGGGAGTGAGATCAAAAAGGTTTTGTTTTCAAATCAGCCAATGATTGTATTTTTGTACAAAGAGGCTTGTTTTAGTACTAACGAAATTGACTGTTCTTTGCCTAGTGTTGTTGTTTCACTTTTGCAGGACTTTAATGAAGTGTTTCCCGAAGAGATGCCTATTGGTTTACCACCATTAAGGGGGATTGAGCACCAAATTGATTTTGTACCTGGAGCACCAATTCCAAATAGACCCGCATACAGAAATAATCCCGAGGAGACAAAGGAACTTCAAAGGTAGGTTGATGAGCTCATGGCAAAAGGGGTATGTTCGTGAGAGTATGAGTCCTTGTGCGGTTCCCGTATTGCTTGTGCCTAAGAAGGATGGAACATGAAGGATGTGTGTTGATTGTCGTGCCATCAACAATATCACTGTAAAGTATCGACATCCTATTCCTAGATTAGATGATATGCTTGATGAATTGTATGGTTCTATTGTTTTCACTAAAATTGATCTTAAAAGTGGATATTATCAAATTAGGATGAAAGAAGGTGATGAGTGGAAAACTGCTTTCAAAACAAAATATGGTTTATATGAGTGGTTAGTTATGCCTTTTGGGTTAACTAATGCACTAAGTACTTTCATAAGAATAATGAACTATGTTTTGCATGCTTTTATTGGAAAATTTGTGGTTGTTTACTTTGATGACATTCTGATTTATAGCAAAAACTTGGATGAGCATGTTGAACATTTAAAACTTGTTTTAGGTGTTTTAAGAACAGAAAAGTTGTTTGCTAATTTAAAAAAGTGTACTTTTTGCACGGATAAGCTTGTATTTCTGGGTTTTGTTGTTAGTGCTAAGGGAATTGGGGTTGATGAAGAAAAGGTTAAGGCAATTAAGGAGTGGCCAAAACCTACAAATGTGGGACAAGTGAGAAGTTTTCATGGGTTGGCTAGTTTCTATAGGAGGTTTGTGAAAGACTTTTTTAGTCTAGCTTGATGAGAATCAATAAGCATCATCAAAGGATCAATTGCATGTTCCGGTTGGGCCAATTACAAGGGGCAAGAGGATCAAAGAAGCATTTAACGGGGGCTGATTCTGAGTTGCTGAAGTCCAAGTTCAGTCCACATGAAGACCAAATCTGGGCTGAACTTCGTGGGCCTCTACAGAGTGCATCTGAAGTCAGATTGTCTATTATAATATGTTTTCAAAAAGCCCAAGACGAGCCCTACATATGTTATGAAGACTCTGTCATCCACAACAGATCACAACAGGCCCAAATTCGGCCATCTATCTTGTTGCGCGAAGACTTGAGCTGTAACAGAGCTGGATGCCGGGCTGAACTTCGTGGGCCTCTACAGAGAGCATCTGAAGTCGGATTGTCTATTATAATATGTTTTCAAAAAGCCCACGACGAGCTCTACAGATGTTATGAAGACTTCGTCCTCCGTAACAAATCACAACAGGCCCAAATTCAGCCATCTAGTTTGTTGCGCGAAAACTTGAGCTGAGGAATCCGAATTTCAGCATATTTCCTAATAAAGATCTGATTATGGCGTGAGATACAAGCTAGGGTTGGAGGATTCCGAATTTTAGCATATTTCCTATTTTTAATTATTTCCCAAATAAATAGTTGATTTGTTTCCCAAACAAAGTCAACTAGTTGCTAGTTTTTATTCTTTTACTTTCCTAATTGTAAGGCAATTAATTGCTGAGTAGTTTTTTTCCTTTTCTTTTGTCGTCTAGGGTTTAGATCTTTTCTTAGTATTTAAAGGACGCATTGATGTATTATTTGAGAACATTAGACTTTGAATAAAATATTATTTGAGAGAACTTTTTCTCTTGGTTCTTCATTGAACTATGAACTTATCAAGGTTCTACCTTGTGGCGTTCAAACCTTGACTTATCACTCACCTTCTTTCTCTTTCTTGAGTGTGGCGTCTACAACCTTCTTGATACCGTTGGTTCTTATCTCCATATAAATAATGGGTCACGGTCCTTTATTTTCTTTGTTTTTATAAACTTGAATTAGAAAACGATCCTTCGTTACCATATACTGGTTCCGGGTCTCACTGTTCTTGGTGAGGTTCATATCATAGCTGCACCTTTAATTGAAGTTATAAAAAAGAATGTGGGTTTTAAGTGGGGTAATGAACAAGAAAAGGCATTTAACTTGGTTAAGGAAAAATTAACTAATGCACATCTGCTTGCTTTGCCTGACTTTGCTAAAGCTTTTGAGATTGAGTGTGATGCTTCAGGAATAGGTATTGGAGCTGTTCTAATGCAAGAAGGACGTCCCATTGCATTTTTTAGTGAGAAAATAAGTGGAGCAGCCTTGAATTATCCTACCTATGACAAGGAGATGTATGCTTTAGTTAGGGCATTGGAAACTTGGCAACACTACCTTTGGCCGAAAGAATTTGTGATTCACACGGATAATGAGTCCTTAAAGCATTTAAAGGGACAGCACAAGCTAAATAAGTGGCATGCCAAGTGGGTGGAGTTCATAGAAACATTTCCATATGTGACCAAGTACAAAAAAGGTAAGGAAAACGTGGTCGCTGATGCTTTGTCTAGAAGGTACGTTTTACTTTCTACTTTGGATGCTAGATTACTTGGTTTTGACTACATTAAAGAATTGTATGTGGAAGATTCTGATTTTGGTAATGTATTCAATGCATGTGAAAAAGTAGCATTTGGCAAGTTTTATAGGCATGATGGATTTTTGTTTAGAGAAACTAAATTATATGGGCCTAAGAGTTCTTTGCGTGAATTGCTTGTTAGAGAAGCTCATGGGGGAGGTTTGATGGGGCATTTTGGTATAGCCAAGACACTAGATGTTTTGCATGAACACTTCTTTTGGCCTCATATGAAACGTGACGTAGAAAGAATCTGTGAAAAATGCATTACATGTAGACAAGCTAAGTCTAGGATTAAGCCTCATGGATTGTATACTCCTTTGCCTATACCTAGTAGACCTTGGATTGATATTTCTATGGATTTTGTGTTGGGTTTGCCTAGGTCAAAAAGGGGTAGGGATTCTATATTTGTGGTTGTTGATAGGTTTTCTAAAATGGCACATTTCACTCCTTGTCATAAAACTGATGATGCATCACATATTGCTGATTTGTTTTTCAAAGAAATTGTTCGATTGCATGGCATGCCTAAGACCATTGTTTCAGATAGAGATGCTAAGTTCTTAAGCTACTTTTGGAAGACTTTGTGGGGTAAGTTAGGAACTAAACTTTTGTTTTCTACTACTTGTCATCCACAAACTAATGGTCAAACTGAAGTAGTTAATAGGACTTTATCTGTCTTGTTGCGTGCTATAATACAAAAGAACTTGAAAACATGGGAGGATTGTTTGCCGCATGTAGAGTTTGCTTATAATAGGAGTGTGCATTCTGCAACTCATTATTCGCCTTTTGAAATTGTATATGGTTTTAAACCATTGACTCCTTTGGATTTAATTCATTTATCTGTGAATGAGCATGTTAACTTGGATGGGAAGAAAAAGGCAGATTTTGTTAAGCAACTCCATGAAAAGACTCGCCAAAACATAGAGAGGAGAACTGAGCAATATGCCACGCAAGCTAATAAAGGTCGCAAGAAAGTTGTGTTTGAACTTGGTGATTGGGTGTGGTTGCATGTGAGGAAGGAACGGTTTCCAGTCTAGCGGCGTTCTAAATTACTTCCTAGGGGAGATGGCCCATTTCAAGTGCTTGAAAGGATCAATGACAACGCCTACAAGTTAGATCTTCCAGGTGAGTATAATGTTAGTGCAACCTTCAATGTTTCTGATTTGTCTCCTTTTGATGTAGGTGATGATTTGAGGACAAATCCTTTTCAAGAGGGAGGGAATGATGAGAATAAGGGGGCCACATCAAGAGATCCGTTGCATGTTCCGGTTGGGCCAATAATAAGGGAAAGGGCTAAGAGATTCAAGGAAGCACTAAATGGCCTGATTCAAGACACTTGGGCTGATTCCGAATTATTAAAGTCCAAGATGAGTCCACATGAAGACCAAGGCTTAACTAACATAATCAAGGCAATTGATTGGGCTGAATAAGAGAAGACTTGGGCGTGAAGTACAAGCTTGGGCGTGTGGAGGAGAGTCAAATTCAGTTCTTTCCTTTTTTTCTTAGTTTTCCAACGAATAATGAATTGATTTGTTTCCAAAATTTAGCCTTCCAAATAGGGAGCAAGTCAATTAGTTAGTTGCTTGTTCTAGTTTTATTTTCTTTCCTGTTTGTAAGGCATTAATTGCCAAATATTTATTTCCATTTGGTTTTAGGGTTTCAGTATTTAAGGGTCCTTTTGATGTAATTTTCGGCAGCTTTGATTTTTGAATGCAAATTGAGAAAATTTTCTCTATTGTTCTTTGAGAACTAATTGGAACTTATCAGATTTCTCTGTGGCGTTCCTCCTTGACTTATCAATCGAGTATTCCATCCTTGATTGTGGCGTCCTCCTTCATACCAAGGTTCACACCTCGTTATAGGTGTTGGGTCGTGGTTTCCATCCGAACCGGAGGTTAGAACGATCTTAGGTATCATTCTTGATACAATCAACGAGGTTCATATCAACATATGTGTCCACACCCCCAAACCTAAACTCGACATTATCCTCAATGTTGAAAAATTGAAGCACATGGACAAAGAGTTCATGATTTGGAGATTCAGACACAAACATACTAACACCTATGTACAACTAAACATAATCAAAAACAAAAGTAACAAAAATACCATGTGAAGAGGTTTCTAAAAATAGAGGAAAACATTTTAAGAAAACTGTCAACTTTTGAATTCAAACAATGTCTGATTTTCAATGCATATTTTCAAATATACTCCATACAACTTGCTCAAATTTTGAGACAATAATGTAGACATGCAAAGGAACACTTTTCATGGAGAAAACATTTTAAAATTCAAATCGGAAAAGTGTGAAAATAGACGTTGAAAACAGGTCACGTGCATAATTTTGAAAACATGGCACGTTCATGACCTTCGGTCGAAGAAATACTCATAACTTTTAAACCATCGCCCAGAACTTTACGTTCTTTATACTGTTGGAACCATATCGAAAAAACAATGAATATACCTGGGCGAAAAAATTTATTTCTTCACCGATTAGTATAGTTTTTAAGAAACATCTCGTCTCAAAAATTCAAACAGGGCATCTTCACAAGTTTTGAAAAACAACAATAAAAATAGAAACAAAAATACAACTATATCATATATAAACAATCCTAATATCTACAACTAACATGTAAACATATATACAATCCTAAGTATTCACCACTAATCACATTATAAAAAAAACCAATCCTAATCACTAGGCAACACAATCAATTCACACTCTTAAGCTAAACAAAACATATTAACTTGAAGTAAAAGCTTAAAAGTAAATGATTGGACCTGAGATTTAGCATTCGTAGGATGGTGTGGCTTCATGGTTTGGTGTATTGTGCATGGTGTGTGTGGCGGGTTTGTGCAGCGGGTTCATGCGGTGGGTTCATTCCCGCTGCATGAAGTCGCGGACAACTCTCTAGAATCTTCTGCGACTTCACACATTCTGTGCATCGGGATCTTTCCTGCAGATCTGAAGTTGCGGTGCACTCCACGGGTTCCTATCTTCTGGTCTGCGGCTTCTTTCCCGCGGATGAAACTCACGATGGTTCTAAAAGAACACCACGGCTTTGTTGAGCGGGTTTATTCCCTCGGACTCATCCTGCGGATGCATTTCTTCCTCTTGATTCCATGCCCTGTACACACAAAATTCACACCAAAAACACCACAAGCCTATGCTATACAAGTTTATAAGTTAAGAGCCTAAACCCCCAAACCTATCTTTTTACAAGCATCTCATAGCACATTTGCAATATGGCAAGTGGATAATTAAGAGACTCAAGACTCTAAAAAGAAAACTAAACCTAAAAACAACAAAAGACCTAAAAATGAGCTTCCTCTAGAAGCTATAGCACATTAACATGCTAGCATACTTCGAAATTTGTTCATACGTGTAATGAAACACGTAATTCACTCGAAAAGTAATCATGCAATTTATGGAAGTTCGAAGGCATTTTCAATCTATCATGATTTTCATCGTGCTTCTTCACTACCCACACCTTACCAGTAGGTGTATCATTCCTTGCAACGAAAGGAAACTCTTTGGATTGGCCTAGCTTGTCCTTACGGACCCAAGCTTTCCTAACTCTTTGGATTGGCCTAGCTTGTCCTTACGGACCCAAGCTTTCCTAACCTTTCTCACTTTTTTCCTAAGCATGCTTCTATTTTTGTAGTATTCATCATATTTAGCACATTGTGCCTTTTTGTGACCCCTAATATAGCAAAAATAGCATGTAGGAGCAAAGTTAGAAAGTCTACCTTTGTTGTCTTCTACCGTTGCATTGGCTTGCTTGTGGGCAACCTTCGGAAGGCTTGCTCCACTTTGGGTAGTGCGGGGCTTATTTGTTGAACTTCGCTTGGCCCCCTCCTTTTTCAAAGCCTCGATTGGAAGTTTGGCTTTGTCCAACTCCACGATGTAGTCACATATCATGACTTGTGCTACCTTCAAGGCCTTGTCCTTCTTTATGAGTTCCTCACTCATAGCCTCCAATGCCTTGTCCTTCCTTTCGGCTTCCATTTGCATCATTCTCGCTTTCCGAGCGAAATCTTGTTCTTGTTCTTCCACCAATATGGAGAGCTCTTGTGCTTTCTTCTTTTCTGAGGCCCTCTCATTCTCAAGCCTATCGGTCTTAAGTATGTAGTCTACATTAAGGCTTATCAACTCCGCAATTTCCTTAACCAAGTCCACTTTTTTTCCCTCCTTTTCTAGCCTTAGCTCTTCTTCGAACTTGAGTAAAACTTCACCTAGGTCACCTTCCGAGCTATTTGAGGACTCGACTGGTTGGGTCGCCTCTTTCCTTCCCTTTTCTTGCCTTAGCTCCTCTTTAATTCTTAGCTCTTCTTCAACAGTGAGACAAGAGAAAGGGTTGGTTGCCTTGTGGTGTTGTTGTGGATCTTCTTTGGCTTGTTCTTAGGAGCCCTTCACACATTGTTCCAACCGACTTCTACACCTTTCTGTGCATTCTTCTATGTTAAGTAGCCGTTGGTCAATTGTATGTTGGTATGCTTCTTCATCAAAGCTTCCCCATTAGTGGTTTCATTCTTGATCATTGCTCGCTTGATTGTTGTAGTGTTCATACGGATACATGGATGGTACCTCTGGCATCCCCGACCATGGCTCTCCTTGCAGAACAAAGTCCGTTTGTCCATTCCACCCTAAAGATGGATAAACTGGTGCCGGTGCCTACCTAGAGTGTGACATGAAAGTTGCCACTTTCCCATTTAATTCGGCCAATTGACTAATCAATGCTGAATTACCACTTTCCATATTGATCTAAAATCTGAAACGACCAAACAACACACGATCAAATCGAACAAGGTAGATTATGAACAATAAAAATAAAAATAAAAGTAAAAATAACAAAAATGACTAAAAATGACTAAAACAAAGACTAGACCTACAAAACATATACTATGCCTTCCTCCCCTGCAGCGGCGCCAAAAACTTGATGCGCCCGAAACGGTTCTATCCCTGGCAGCGGTTCCAAAAACTTGATGCGCCACGGGATAGTTCTATAAACTATCGTAAATAATGGGCGTATGGGTTTATCCGCAAGTGCACGGATCATTACGATCACGTAGCAGCAAGTACGGCTCGTTCCACAGGGAGAGGTTGGTACACGTAAGTCGGTTCTACGTCTTATGTTATAGTCATGCTATTTACACTAATTACAAGCAAGAAAAGTAAAAGGAGATGGTGGCAAGCAATTACCTAAACTAAGATAGCTAAGATGGAAGAATTAAGCTATGCGTATCCTACGGTCATGGATACGTAATCTCTATACTACAACTACAACTACAACTAAAGAGATGTAAACACAAGAATTTGAGAACGCCGTCTTTGAAAGCTATTGCAATAGCTTAGGCATCTCCCATGAGTTTTCGGTTCCTAGGACACCTCAACAAAATGCAGTTGTTGAGAGGATGAATAGGGTCCTTCAAGAGATGGTCCATGTGATATTGATTAGCAACGATGTCCCTAGGAACCTATGGGTCGAAGCCATCAATACAGCTTATTATATAGGGAATAGAGTTTTCCTAAGGCTCGGAACTAGAAATACCTCCTATGAGTTGTGGAAGGGTAGGAAGCCAAATGTTAGCTACGTCCACTCCTTTGGAAGCAAGTGCTACATTATAAATGACCATGATCAACTTGGCAAGTTTGATGCTAAGAGTGATGAGGGTATCTTTATTGGCTATGCCTTGAATAGTAGAGCCTATAGAGTTTTTAACTTGAAGACTCGTACCGTCATGGAATCATCCAATGTTGTCACTGATGATAAAAGGCTTAAGTCTATTAACCATGAGGAGGAGGTAGTTAGAGAAGATGACTCTCCCTTGGAGAAGGTTGTGAAGACTCCCAATGTTGGGACATCCAATATTGATAATGAGGTCACATAACTTATTGATAGAGTTCCTCTCCTAGACTCTAATGAACCCGCTCCATGGGTTAGAAAACTCCATGATAAAGATGACATCATTGGAGATATAAATGAGGGTGTTAGAACTAGGCGTCAAATAGCTAATCTCATTAGCTTTACAGGCTGCACCTATCAAATAGAACCCAAAAAGGTTGATGAAGCCTTAAATTATGAATTTTGGGTTCTTGCCTTGCAAGAAGAGCTAAACCAATTCGAAAGGAATGAGGTTTGGATTTGAGTTCCTAGGCCTAAAAGCACATATGTCATAGGCACTAAGTGGATTTATAGGAACAAATCTGATGAGAATGGCAACATAATGCGGAATAAGGTTAGACTTGTAGCACAAGGGTACTCTCAAATCGAGGGTATCGACTTTGATGAGACATGTGCTCTCGTTGTCCATCTAGAGTCCATTAGACTTCTCTTGTCCATTTCTTGTGTGCACAAGTTCAAATTGTACCAAATGGATATCAAGTGTGCCTTGCTCAATGGCTTCTTGCAATAGGAAGTGTTTGTTGAACAACCCAAGGGGTTTGTGGATGCACAACACCCCAACCATGTCTATCACCTCAAGAAGACTCTCTATGGGTTGAAACAAGCACCGAGGGCTTGGTATGAACATCTCACTCAATTTCTTGTTGACGATGACTACACAAGAGGAAGTGTTGACAAGACCTTGTTCATCAAGAGAAACAAAGATGAGTTATTTATAGCTCAAATCTATATTGATGACATTATATTTGGCTCCACCAACAACATAAAGGTCTAACAATTTGTTGATGTTATATCTCATGAATTTGAGATAAGTCTTGTTGGTGAGCTTAGTTCCTAGGTTTTCAAATTAGGCAATTGAATGATGGGATTTTTATAACCCAAGCCAAATATGCTAAGAACTTAGTGAAGAAGTTTGGTCTTGAAAATGCCAAACATTTTGATACACCCATGAGTACCACTTTGAAGCTTAGCAAGGATGCAAGTGGAAAAAGTGTGGAACAATCTCTATATCGGGGCATGATAGGAAGCTTGCTTTATTTGACCGCAAGTAGGGCCGATATATCTTTAGTGTGGGTGTGTGTGCTAGGTACCAAGCGGATCCTAAGGAGTCCTATCTCTCTTCCGTAAAGAGAATTATTTGTTATGTGAATGGGACGTCTAACTACAGGATTTGGTACTCGTTTGACACTAATGCTAGCCTTGTAGGCTTTAGTGATGCGGATTGGGCAGGAAATTACGATGATAGGAAGAGCACATCGGAAGGTTGCTTCTTTCTAGGCAACAACTTGGTGTCCTTGTCCACGGTCGTGGCCGAGTACATAGCCGCGAGGAGTGGATGCATACAACTCCTTTGGATGAAGCAAATGATAGTCGACTACGGATTCAATCAAGGTACTCTCACTCTCTTTTGTGATAACATGAGTGCTATTAATATTTCCAAGAATCCGGTACAACACTCTAGGACTAAGCATATAGACATCTACCATCATTTCATAAGAGAACTAGTTGAGAATAAATGCATAGTACTTGAACATGTAGGTATAAATGATCAACTAGCAGACTTATTTACTAAACCCTTAGATGCTACTCATTTTAAAGCACTTATTAGATATATTGGGATTTGTCTCGTGGAGTGATGAGTTTTGGTGTTTAACCCCATAAGGGAAACTCAAGCAAAGAGAGCTATTTTGCATACTTGTCACATGCAAAAATTTGAAATATATTATGCTTTTTTTTTTTTTTTTTTAATTGCTTGAGTAAGCTTGGTTGCACATATGTACATATGTTTCCAATTCAATAAGTGTGAACCATGTTTTGTTTACAATCCATGTTATATTTATGTTCAAACATGCATTTTTGGACTAGGAGTTCTACATAAGAAGTACATGTTGAATGACCTATAGTTATCTCCATGACATGATGATTATTTTATAACATGCTAATGGAAACAATTATTGCACGGTGTGTATAAAACTATCTAGGGGGGGGGGGGGGGGGGGGGGGGGGGGGGGGGGGGGGGGGGGGGGGGGGGGGGGGGGGGGGGGGGTGAATAGATTTTAAATGATATTACCAAATTTTCATGTATAGTCAATATTACGAAATTACCCCAAACTAGATAAAGTAATAAATCAAGTATAAAATGCGGAAATTAAATAACACTTGATTTTTATGTGGAAACCCTCGCGGAAAAAACCACGAGCTAATAAGTGTGCCACACTCAAACCTCGAATCCACTAAATGTGTTAAAGATTGCAACCTAATCCCGATAAGTAGTCACACACCTACCTAATCCCGGTATAAGTGGACCTAGTCCAATTGTTTACGATAGCATGTGAAAAGACAAGTTTGACAGAATAGATAGCTATCACAATACAACACTCAATCATATCAACACAATAATCTCTATCTTGAATATTAGAAATTAATCTAAGAACATGCAAGTAATAAAAGAGATGTCTAAATTATATATGATAATAGTGAAGAACTTACCAAAGCAAGTGTGTTGATGAAAGACCCATGTAAACAAGCATCCTAGATATGCTAGAAGATGCTAGATGAATTTTAATGCAAATGAAAATGGTTTTGAGTGTTTAAATGAGCAATTTTGATTGCCTTTTCTCTCACAAATCTCTCTTTAGACTTTAGGGTTCTTATATTGAAAGAGTTAGGTTCAGAAAGATGAGAAAGTGATGTATTTATAGACACCAAAAACAGAGCATGTGAAAAGAAAAGTTTACCCCTGAAAATGCACGATCGGCGGTTTCATTCGATGGCCAGGCCACCATTTACAACAGCCGAATGGCTCCCGATAAAGGCAGGGGAACAACGGCGGTTTCAATCGACGGTTTCAAAACCACCGATACAACTATAGAATCAACCCGAGAGATTAAATCAATCAGGTATGATCAGCGGTTTTGAACGACGGTCGTGGCCACCGATCATAACCGTAGAATTGCTCTAGAAGCTTTTGGACACAAACGACGGTTTCATTCGGCGGTCAGGTTGCCGATCATAACCGCCGTTTCACCAAAAGAGGTGAAACCAAAGGAGAAGCCAAGGGCATTCTCCGTAGGTGGACTTTGTGCAAAACCAAGCACATACTAGTGCATGTGTGGACGTTTTTTAACAATATCGGGAAACAAATTATAAGGCACATAAGCACACACAAAATGATGAGAATCAAGAAGCATCACCAAAGGATCCATTGCATATTCCAGTTGGGCCAATTACAAGGGCCAAGAGGATCAAAGAAGCATTTAATAGGGGCTGAGTCTAAGTTGCAAATCCAAGTTCGGCCCACATGAAGACCAAATCCGGGCTGAACTTCGTGGGCCTTTACAGAGTGCATATGAGGTCGGATCATCTATTATAATATGTTTTTGGAAAGCCCAAGACAATCCCTACAAATGTCAAGAAGACTCCGTCATCCGTAACAGATCAAAACCGGCCCAAATTCGGTAATTTAGTTTGTTGCGCGAAGACTTGAGCTGAGGAGTCCAAATTTCAGTTTTCCTTATTGGTTTCTAAAGAATAAAGAGTTGATTTGTTTCCCAAATTAAGGGGCTGATTTGTTTCCATCTTTTAGCTTTCCAAATAGGGAGCAAGTCAATAGTTTCTTGTTTTAGTTTTTATTTTCTTTCCCATTTGTAAGGCAATTATTGCTCATTTTAGTTTCCTGATTGTAAGGCCTTAATTGCCAAATATTTATTTCCTTTTTAGGTTTTAGGGTTTCAGTTTATAAGGGACTCATTGATGTATTATTGGAGATCAGACTTTTGAATGAAATAATATTTTCAGAGAACATTTTCTCTTTGGTTCTTCATTGAACTGCGAACTTATCAAGGTTCTACCTTGTGGCGTTCAAACATGACTTATCAATCGAGTATTCCATCCTTGATTGTGGCGTCCTCTTTTATACCAAGGTTCACATCTCGATATAGGTGTTGGGTCGCGGTTTCCATCCGAACCAGAGGTTAGAATGATCTTAGGCATCAATCTTAATACAATCGACAAGGTTCGTATCATTTGGTATCAGAGCTTCGGCCTCTAACGTCAGGTTTAATCTATCTTTGTTATTCTTTGTTATCAAGGTTCTACCTTGTGGCGTTCAAACATGACTTATCAATCGAGTATTCCATCCTTGATTGTGGCGTCTTCCTTTATACCAAGGTTCACATCTCGATATAGGTGTTGGGTCACGGTTTCCATCCGAACCAGAGGTTAGAATGATCTTAGGCATCAATCTTGATACAATCGACAAGGTTCGTATCATTTGGTATCAGAGCTTCGGCCTCTAATATCAGGTTTAATCTATCTTTGTTATTCTTCTTCTTTGATTTCGTTGATCACAAAAAAAAAAAAAAAAAACCAAAAAGAAAAAATAGACCTTGTTGAATTTCGTTTTGATTAAGTTAAAAAAAAAAAAAAAAAGTTTGTTCATATCCGTTACCAAAAAAAAAAAAAAAAATTGTCTGATGATGTTACGTGACAATGTTTTTTACATCCGATGTCATGTTAATGATAAGGTATGTAGCATGATTATTGATGGTGGCAGTTGTACTAACGTTGCAAGCACAACCATGGTTAACAAATTAGGATTGCCAACGATGCTGCATCCTAAGCCGTATAAATTGCAATGGTTGAATGATAGTGGTGAGGTGAGGGTGACTAAACAGGTCTTAGTGGCGTTCCGGATCGGTAAATATGAAGATAAAGTCTTGTGTGATGTGGTACCAATGCATGCGACCCATATCCTTTTGGGGCGACCATGGCAGTTTGATAGGCGTGCAACTCATGATGGTTATACAAATAGATACTCTTTTGTACTCAATAAAAAATGAATCACTCTTGTACCCTTAACCCCAATACAATTATATGAAGATCAAGTGAGGTTAAAAGAACAAAGAAATGTAAAAAAGGAGAGTGAGAGTTCAAAAGAAAGAGAGATCGAAACAGCAAAAAAAGAAAAACAGAGTGAAAAAGAAACAGAAAATTATGCTATTGAGGAAAAAAAGAGCGAAAAAGAAACAAGAATTTTTGAGAGTGAGGGAAAAAAGGGTGAAAAAGAAACAGAATTTTTTGCTCATGAGGAAACAAAGAGTGAAAAGGAAACCGAAATTTTCGCTAGTGAGGAAAGAAAAAAGAGAGATCAAAAAGGCATTGTTTTCAAATCAGCCAACTTCTTGGCCTAGTGTTCTTGTTTCTCTTTTGCAGTGTTTTGATGAAGTGTCACAGGCTATCAACAACATTACGGTGAAGATTCGAGGACGAATCCTTTTGAAGAGAGGGGAATGATGAGAATCAAGAAGCATCACCAAAGGATCCATTGCATATTCCATTTGGGCCAATTACAAGGGCCAAGAGGATCAAAGAAGCATTTAATAGGGGTTGAGTCTGAGTTGCTGAAATCCAAGTTCGGCCCACATGAATACCAAATCTGGGCTGAACTTCGTGGGCCTCTACAGAGCGCATATGAGGTCGGATCGTCTATTATAATATGTTTTCGGAAAGCCCAAGACGATCTCTACAAATGTCAAGAAGACTCCGTCATCCGTAACAGATCCAAACCGACCCAAATTCGAAAATCTAGTTTGTTGTGAGAAGACTTGAGCTGAGGAGTCCGAATTTCAGTTTTCCTTATTGGTTTCTAAAGAATAAAGAGTTGATTTGTTTCCCAAATTAAGGGACTGATTTGTTTCCATCTTTTAGCCTTCCAAATAGGGAGCAAGTCAATAGTTTCTTGTTTTAGTTTTTATTTTCTTTCCCATTTGTAAGGCAATTACTACTCATTTTAGTTTCCTGATTGTAAGGCCTTAATTGCCAAATATTTATTTCCTTTTTAGGTTTTAGGGTTTCAGTTTATAAGGGACTCATTGATGTATTATTGGAGATCAGACTTTGAATGAAATAATATTTTTAGAGAACATTTTCTCTTTGGTTCTTCATTGAACTGCGAACTTATCAAGGTTCTACCTTGTGGCGTTCAAACATGACTTATCAATCGAGTATTCCATCCTTGATTGTGGCGTCCTCCTTTATACCAAGGTTCACATCTCGATATAGGTGTTGGGTCGCGGTTTCCATCCGAACTAGAGGTTAGAATGATCTTAGGCATCAATCTTGGTACAATCGACAAGGTTCGTATCACAAAATACAATATCAAAGTGCAAGTGTGAAATGTGACATGTGAAGAGTATGCACACAAATGCAAGTATGCTAAGTGTGTGTGTGCAATCTAAATCTCTTCAAAGAAAACTAAGCACTAGAGATTATACATTTGGCGTGCTTGTCCCTTGAGGCCTTGAAAGGGCCTTTGAGCTTGATCCTCAATCACCTAAACTACCTTTACACAATAAACCCCAACATGTGGTTTATCCACGAAATAAGCCAATCAATAAATGGGAACCTAACACTAATGACAAATGAAAAGCATGAAATTCATATGACATACTCAAATAAAAAAAAAGCATGAATTGATGATTGCATATTCTTAAATGCAAAACTTGTGTGAAAAAGCTTATGAGACTCAAAATGAATAAAGGATCTTGTATCTGTTCAAAGGATTTTAAAATCCAAATGTCTCTCTTTCTTTATTGGTTGAACATAGCTACTATCATATGGGTATCTCACCTGGAAAAATCAAATAGGGTGCAAAGTCGCTCATGCCATGTTTCGCTTATAAAGTTGGATATAGTTGCTGTTATATTGAAATCAATAATATCTCTATATCCTTGCCTTACACATGACAATGGTGAAATTGGTTTGAATTTTTATTAGAAACCCTTGTCATTTGTTTTGCCAAATACCATTGTATTTTGGACTTGAATGCTACATGTCTTGTATGCAAAACATGTTTGATTCACACATTTTCTTTAAATAAATCTCTTTGTTTCTCTCCAATTAATTGAGATGCATAAAGTGACTTATATGATTATGCAATTATCTTGTATGCTACTATCTCTTTTTGCTAAATGTGACCCGGTTATGGACTACTCCTTTGCCTATATCATGACAAAAAGGGGGAGTAGAAGTGGTAAGGGGAGTTGCTAATTGTAAGTAGCAAATGTACATGTTGGGGAGATTACATATTGAGGGGGAGTAACCCAATGAGGGGGAGCATTGCATTAACATACATTACATGATGTTGTACTTAAATTCTTAAATGCAAATGCTTGTTTTAACTTCATATGATCACCTCACATACACTTGCTTTGAAAGTGTAATCTTTTTGTTTTGAAGGATTTGATAGTTTTACAAGAGATTGAAGACTTGAAATTTTATTTTCTTATCTCTTTGTAATATAGAATATCCTTGTTGACCTTTAGCTTTATTTTTGTTGTGAAGATCATTGTGAGTTGTGGTTTTGTCATGAAATAGCCAATGGGGGAGATTATAAGTTCCTTAAGTTTGATTGGCTTATTTTGTGGACAAACCATATTTGGGGTTATTGTAAGGGTAGCTTAGGCTCTCAAGACCTCAAGAGAAGAAGCACCAAAGGTAAATTTCTAAGTGCTTACTTTGCTGAAGAGATGTAGTTGCACACACACACATTCCATGCATATCCATACTTTGTGTATAATGTGTGTCTTTTATGTGTGCATCCATGTTTATATAATATCTCTTCTTGCATATTTATTGATTGCATCTTAGGATTAGAATGCCATGTCATGATAGAACTTTAGGATGCATTGTGTTGGTATGGGCACTGTTCACCCACCCTACAAGCGATCAAAAGGGGCTCGGAGCAAATTTACTCTTACCTGTTGTACACCCGCTCTATGTAGAGCGGGTGAACAGCGGTGCCACTGGTTGATTTTTTATCAACTTTTGTTTCGCCCAAAATTTGCTCTACGTAGAGCGGGTAAAGAGCGGCTCTCCAAACCCGAGAGCAACCGCCCTTTGGTCGCCTAGATTCTGCCCTACGTAGGGCGGTCACGAAGAACATTGTTCTTCATTTCCCAGGTGGACCGCTGTTCATCGGCCCTATGTAGAGCGAGTGAACAGCGGTCAATGCATATTTTTTGTAAACTTTTGAAAACTTTATCACTTCAATTTGGCACACTATATATATGCCTCTTTCATTCTAGGTCGAGTTAGAGAGTTAAAAATCATATTTTTACTTAGCATATTTTTCCAAGAGAAAAATTTCATTAAAGAACTCACCTTTGATTACTCAAACACTTTTCCATGATCATTAATCATCATCCTTGATCATCTAGATATCATTTTGTATGGATCCTTCCACACACTTTGCTTGGTAAGTTTTTCACTAATATCTTACATATTTTGTGTCTTTCTTAACAGGCAATCTCATTTATTACTTATATGTCATTCATATATATGTTAGATACAAGATTGAGATTAGTGTATTGATTGTTTGAGAGTTGTTTTGTGATAGCTTCATAGGATTGCCTAATCTATGTTTAGCTAAGCTTTATGACATGTCATTTAGCTATTGATATCTAGGATTACATTAATTGTCATCTAATCATCCTAGATAAGCATCTAAGGTTCCCTAGCTTTGTTTGCTCTTTGAATATCATCATATATTCACATAGGCCATTTTATCTCTTCATTGAGAAGTAAGACTTGTGGCTAAGATTGCTTAGGCCACAATAAAATTGGACTAGAACCATTTTTAAAGGCCCGCGGGTAAAAGTGGGGGATTATTGACCGTAGTGTTTGACGAGGTCAACATAGGTTGTAAACTCCATTTCAATTAGTGGATTTGAGGTTCGAGTGTGGCGCACTTACTAGCCCATGGTTTTTCCCGTGAGAGATTCCATGTAAATATCAAGTGTTATTTAAATTCCGCACATATTACACTTGTTATATTTGAATTGACTAGATAGGGTTATTTTCATAATCTTGACCATACACGAAAATTGGGTAAAATTGATTAATATCTATTCAACCCACCCCCCCCCCCCCCCCCCCCCCCCCCCCCCCCCAAATTCCCCTTCTAGATTAATATTGAACACACCGTAATTAGTTTCAAGAGCATAACTTCTTTCATTACCACCATTACACTGCTAGGATTATGCTCAATAGCAAGAGTGTAATATAGTAATTGACAATCTTATCATATTAATAAAGTGATTTCTGTTTATTTAACAAAATCTTATAGCATTTATAATTATAATTGTCAAGGTAAATAATTATAAGGTCAAAAGACTATGAGAAAAGAAGAATTGGTCGTACATCTGGATATGTATGAGATAGACACAATTCTTTAGTTAGTCTTGAATAATGTTCACAACTTAAGTTAAAGGTTGGGCACCTTTATCTTGTTAAAGTTGTAGAATTCTTTTACTAGCATTTGAGTGGGATCAAATGTGTTATGATGAGTCTGAAATCATCAGAGGGTCTTCGAGTAAAAGAATCTAGTGCACTGGGTGCATTGAACCGGATCACAATGAAATACTTTATCTAGAACAGTCAGTAGATAAAAGTCTTTTCATTATCAGGACAATCGGAGAGTCTATCTTAATCCTGAGATAAATGATGGACTTATGGTTGCAAGTGTTATCATTTAAGCTATCAATGAGTACGATTATATAGCATAGTCTATCCTCGATAGTTTGGTGGTATTCATTTGTTAATCGATAGAGGACTTCATTTATAGATATGGACATCGTGGCTACATTTATTAAATGAATGAGAGTAGAATATCATCATATGGATGTTTTGAGGTTTTGGATATTAAATCTTAACGTTGAGTTTTCAATAGTAACTATCGAAAGATGACTTCTGGATAAGTCATTATATATATCCAAGTTCAAAATGGGGTCATATGAGGAAATATGGTAACTTGGAGAGCTATAGGCTGTCTATGAGCTCTTGGCGATTACTGATATTCTTCATGTGGATTCACCATCTCCTATAAGATTGTCTAAGGTATGAATGAGAATCATTTACTTGTTCTATCTTTATTTAAGAGTGCAATTTTAGTTCTTTAGTGGAATGAACTAAAATTAATAGATCGAACCTAAGTGAATCATTTGTTGATTGTGAATGAATTATGTCTATTGAAGCTTAAATTTAGATAGCCTGCCAAGATCCCCAATCCACACGGACTTGAATGGATCACTTGATATATTCTACCGGACTAATTTATGAGTCCATCTAGAATTGTATTAAGGCATGTGAACTTGTTTCTTTTAGTAAGAATGGGCTTAGTTCATATGTGGGCCTTTTAATTAAGGTCCAATGGATTAAATGAAATAAGAAAATAATATATGGGCCATATATATATGTATGGGCGGCAAGGCTTACATAAAAATCTAATATATTATTTTATTTCATTATTTGATTAAATGGAAATTAATTAATTGATTAATTAATTATTTAATTAAAAATCAAAATCTTTTTCTGACTAGGAAATATGTTTCTTAGTGGTATACTGTTGTGGTAGTATAATAAATATAAAAGACTTTATTTGGTAAGTAGATAAATAAGGGATTTATTTATCTAGTCAAATTAGGAAGTCTTTAATATAGTCACAAATACACTATAGAGTTGGATTAGGGTTTGGAAATCAAAAGATAGATATGAGTTATTGGTGGAAACACAAATCCTCTTATAGTGAGGTTTTCGGCCACACATAAGACTCCTTTATCATAGAATTCGGCAACCCTAAATATATTTATGCAAGAGAAATCAGCTACTAAGATAAGATATATGAAAAATAGAATTCGGCTATATACAGGATTAATATGGCAAGTTGAATTCCTATGTATAAATATATATTATTTTATATGGCAAAAAAAAAAAAAGGTAATTTGTGATATATTTTTTATATTAAGCAATGAATTCGCCCAATATATATATATATATATATATATATATGAGATTGAGCAAGGAATTCGTGAGACATATAGATATTATATATTGAAAGAATTCGGCCTCCCTAATGGCATTCGTGAGAGTTATTTTTCTACTGCTTGAAAAATAAAATCCAACTCTTAGACATAGTGTGATTTTCGGCCAAGAGGAAATAGAGAGAAGAATCATTTTTATTTTGATAATGCACTAATAAGATTTTACATTGAAAGGTTTTGTGCACAACTTCGAATTAGGTTCACGCAGATTTTGATCAAAGATTGAGAATTCAAAAGTGACTAGAACGTTATTTGTTATCTCTTGGAAGTTTAGGTGAATAACGAAAAAGAAAAAGTGTTTGTTATCCATCCTCAGGTACACAATTCAAAGAAAAGGAGACCACGCTCCTAGGTGATTCACGTTCGTGATTAGATTGGAAGATCTTCCGGATTACCATCGATACAACGTCAATCGGGTCACGCGACAAAGGTATGATATCTTTAGTAATATATTAATTAGTCAAGGGTTAAGGTTCATCTGTAAAAAGGAAAATTTTTGAAATATCTAAACCTATATTAGTCTCGCTTCCGCTGCGTGCACTCGATTTTTCCCTACATACACATCCTAGCATGATTAATAACGAAGGTGGGCATGTGTTTAGGCTATGAGGTATATGGTTGTACGTGGTACCAAATGAAAGAGTAGTGTTTGGCTTCAAATTTGGCTTTGAAGCACACAATATGGATAGGAAAGTGTTTAGGCTCTTGTAGGTAATTAAATTCACACACATTGCCTAATATCATGTCCACAATCATTTATCAAGGGAATTAATGCCTCCATCAAGCAATTCACTATATGATATGCAATATCCTATGACATGTGACGTATATGACAAGATGAGTGTTTAAGAATAATCAATGCTACACTCAAAATGCGCAATTTAAGCTTGTGTTTGTGATCTCACGGACATCTCCACTATTAGGACAAGGCGTGAAAGTGCCGAGTCCCCTCAACTTAACACCATAGGATGGGACAAACTCATGAAGGTGCAAGCTAAACCCTAAAGTGGCATCAAGCTACATCACAAGATTACTATGCATACGAAGAACTCACCAAAAGCACATGCTAAAGGCATCACATCCAAACTAATTAAAGCTCGAAATTTTGGCCAAGCGACCAAATTTGAAAAAATTGGACACTAAAAAGACTAAAAAGACTCAAGAAAAGACTCAAGACGACTCAAAAAGGCGAATTCACCCCCAAACAAAAACTCAACAATGTCCCCATTGTTGGAAACCAAAGAGTACAGCCTAGAGGGGGAAAAATACCTTACAGGACTACAAATAGGCCCTGTTAATCAACATGAATCAACAACATGTCATTTAAAGCATTTGTTTAACCTAAATCAAGTATATTCTAAAATTGGCGGAACGGGGGAAAACAACTCCCAAACCGGATCTTTTCATAAAATCAAAACATGTACATATGATCTTGGTAGAATTTGGATTGGTTGGGATCCTAGGATCCTCAATATCACTAAAATTTTTGAAACTGATCAGATTATACATTGCCAAGCTTATATTTTGGATGGTAATGACAGGTTCCATAATCTCTTTTGTTTATGGTTCTAATGTTGATAGTTCTAGAAGAGCTCTTTGGCATAGTATATGCTCTAATCAGCAAGATACTCCTTGGATGGTTCTTGGCGATTTCAATGTCTCTAGGAGGGTGAATGAGTCAGTTGGGGGTTCATCACGTATTTCCTCAGCTATGGAAGAGTTTAATGACTGTCTTTATGTTTCTAATCTTGATGACCTTCGTTTCTCGGGTTTTCTCCACACTTGGTGTAATAAGAGAAGAATTGGCTGCATCTCTAAGAAGTTGGATAGAGTTATTGTTAATAAGGAATGGATGACCAAGTTTGAGCACTCTGAAGCCATTTTTCTTCCTCCTAGCATCTCGGATCACAACCCATCTTTGGTGGTTAAGCTCGGATTGCAAGGTAATAAGAAGAATTGCCCTTTTAAAATTTTCAATTTTCTAACGAAAAGGGAAGACTTTCTTCCTTTGGTTGAGAGTTGTTGGCAGGAGAATTTTCATGGCAATATGCAATTTTAGCTTTGCTCTAAGCTCCAAAATTTAAAGAAGGTTTTAAAGTCCCTTAACAAGAATACAGTGGGGGATTTGACGGTTAAATCTACTGAGGCCAAGGCTGCTCTTGTTGATTGCCAAAGTCTTCTTGATCTACAGCCTCTTGATGAAGGCCTTAGAATGCAAGAGAAGGAGCTTATGAGCTCTTACACATTGGCTCTTCAAACGGAGGAGGATTTTTTGGGGCAAAAGTCTAGAGTTCAATGGCTTAAGGCTGGTGACCGTAACACCTCCTATTTTTTCAAAGTCATCAATGGAAGACGCAATAGAAGTAAGATCCTCTCTATTACTAGAGAAGATGGTTCCTTGATTGAAGGAGATACTCAAATCAAATCTGAGGCTGTTCGTCACTTCCAAAATATTCTTGGTTGCTCTTTGCCTTCTAGACATGGTTCTCGTCCTTTGAGAAATGTTATTGATAAACATATCTCCACTAATCAAGCTGATTTCATGAGTAGAGAGGTCACAAATGATGAAATTCGTGAGGTTCGCTTTTCTCTCCACCCTAATAAGGCTCCTGGTCCAGATGGTTTTAATGCTCATTTCTTCAAGAAGACGTGGCACATCGTTGGTGATGATGTTATTAATGCTGTTCAAGAATTCTTTTGTATTGGCCTTCTTCTTAAAGAGCTCAATGCTACGATTCTTACTTTGGTCCCTAAGGTCCCTAATCCATCTAAAATGACGGACTTTAGACCAATCTCTTGCTGCAACACTCTCTTCAAGATCATTGCTAAAATCATTGCCAACAGAATCAAGCCTTGTCTTTCTGGTATTATTAGCCCCTCTCAATCAGCCTTTGTGGCAGGTAGGAGAATTGGTGACAACATTCTTCTTGTCCAAGAGCTAATGAGAAATTACCACAAAGATGACGGTACGCCAAAGTTGGCCCTTAAGGTGGATTTGATGAAAGTATTTGATATGGTTGATTGGGGCTTCTTACTTGACACTCTTGCTGCGTATCAGTTTCCTTTGAAAGTCATAAATTGGATTAGAGCTTGCCTTACTACTCCTAAGTTCTCTATCTCTATTAATGGTGAGCATGCTGGTTTCTTCTCCGGAAAGAGGGGTCTTCGATAATGGGACCCTATGTCTCCATATCTCTTTGTTATGGCTATGGAGGTCCTCTCGAAACTTTTAGCCAATCATATTGCGGACTCTCCTAACTTCAAATATCATTGGAAGTGCGACAAGATTAAGCTTTCTCACCTTTGCTTTGCTGATGATCTTATTATGCTTTGCCATGGTTCCTATCACTCAGCTCTTGTTCTCAAATCAGCTCTTGATGAGTTCTCCTTGTTGTCGGGTCTTAGTGCTAATCATGCTAAGAGCAACACTTTCATTTCTAGAGTGCCCGATGCAATTAGTCAGCAGCTCATCAACCTTTTTGGTTACATGGTTGGTTCCCTTCCTATTCGTTATTTGGGGATTCCTATTATCTCTTCTAAATTGAATTTGCGTGATTGCTCTCCCCTTGTTGATAAAGTTTCAAGTACACTTTCTTCTTGGTTGAATCGGTGCCTTTCTTATGCTGGTCGTCTTCAACTTATTATCTTGGTCTTAACTAGTAGTCAAGTGTTTTGGGCTAGTCATCTTTGTCTTCCTAAGAAGGTCTTAAAGGTTATTGAGTAGAAATTTCGTAGCTTTTTATGGAATGGGGTTGAGGGTAGCAGCAAAGGTTCTAAAATTGATTGGTCCGATATTTGTATTCCTAAAAAAGAGGGTGGTCTTGGAATCAAGGACCTCTCTTTGTGGAATAAGGCGCTAATGATTAGGCACATTTGGAATCTGGTTTATGGCACTAATAATCTTTGGACTTCTTGGATCAATGCCTACCACCTCAAAGGTTCAAGTTTGTGGGAGGTGAAAGCTCCTCATACCTGTTCTTGGAATTGGAGAAAGCTACTTCATCTTAGGTCTTTAGTTCGTCCTTTATTTCAGCACATTATTGGTAGTGGCTTGAACACTTTCTTATGGTTTGATAATTTGCACCCTGATGGCCCTATTCGTTCGAAATGGAGTTCCCGTGTTATCTACGATTTTGGTCTCCCTATAAATGCAAAGGTTAATGCCATTGTCTGTGGTGATAATTGGAGATGGCCTGTTGCTATGTCAATTGATCTTGGTGAAATAAAAAGTTGTATGCCTTCTTACAATCCAAACTCCATTTTAGATGATATTATTCGGTGGCTCCCCTCTCCAAATGATATTTATTCTGCTGCTTTTGCTATGGAGTCTTTTAGAACCCATCACTCTCTTGTTCCTTGGTTTAATATTGTGTGGTTCCCTCAGAATATTCCGAGGATGGGTTTCATCCTTTGGTTGGCTATTAAAAGTAGGCTTTCTACCTCGGACCGTGTTCAGCACTATGATCCTCAAGTTATTGCTACATGTGTCCTTTGCAATTCTCAAAACGAAACTCATGCCCACCTTTTGTTTGAGTGTTTGTATAGCAAAGCCATTTGGACTCATCTCTTGAACAAGTGTGGTTGTACTTGGATTGGTCTCAGCTGGAATGATTTAATTGATTGGATTTCCATTCATTTGAAAGGGAACTCTCCTTCCACTGTGACTAAAAAGCTTTGCCTTGCAGTGGCTGTCCACTTTATTTGGAGAGAGCGAAATTGTTGTATTTTTAAGAGCTCTAGAAGGCCTAATACAGAGGTTACCCGAACCTTTATTGACACTATTCGTAGCTGGCTTTGTTCTATCAATTTGAAGGATTGGCCTCTGATTGCTATGAATTAGAATGTAACCAATAGATGATACTTGTGTTGTTGGCTATTTGTTTGCTTTCTTTAGTGTTTTTTTGGTTTGTTAAAGCTTTTGTTTAGCTCTTGTTTATGAGCTTGTTGTTTTTGAGCTTTTTGTTAAGCTTGTTTTGGGCCTTAGTGCTCTGGTTTCTTTGTTTCCTGGGGTATGCCCCTTGTATTTGTACATTCTTTCCTCTTTCTATGATACTATTTATTTACCCCCCCCCCAAAAAAAAAAAAAAAAAAAAAAAAAAAAAAAAAAAAAAAACATGTACCAGTATAAGATCAATATGCAACAAAAATGTGATCATTCATATTAACAAAATATTCCAAATCCACAATTAACAATATGAAATCAGTTAAGCACAAAATTTTGAGAGGTAGAAACTCCCTTAGAAGGAAGAAAGGTTCTGTCATGTGCAAGCTATCATGTAATTCCCAACAAGATGAAGAACCTAGCACAAACACAACACCTTTACCAAACGCAAGTTAAATGCAAATCAAAACATAGTCTATAATGTGCATAGAAATTCCAAATAAAAACAAAGCATTTTAAGAAGTAGGACCTCGGTGGGTTGCCTCCCACAAGCGCTTTATTTAAAGTCAGGGCAAGACATGATAAGAGCTCTACGGCTCGGCAAGCTCCATAGAACCAAATCCTTTGCTACTATCTTCAAAACCCAAATATGGCTTAAGCCTATGTCCATTCACCTTAAATGTTGCATTGCCTTCCAAACTCTAGATTTCTATTGCTCCATTAGGTGCGACATCAATAACATGGTATGGTCCTGACCATCTTGATTTCAACTTCCCTGGAAATAGCCTCAGACGGGATTGGTAAAGCAACACAAGCATCCTAGGTTGGAGCTCCTTTTTCACCAATAGCTTGTCATGAATGATTTTGGTTTTTTCTTTGTAAATCCTCAAACTCTCAGAGGCTTCTAACCTAAATTCTTCTAACTCATTCAACTGATGGCATCTCTTCCCCCGCCAAGTCATACTCCCAGTTTTAGGGTTCTTGTATTGAAAGAGTTAGGTTCAGAGAGATGAGAAAGTGATATATTTATAGACATCAAAAATAGAACATGTGAAAAGACAAGTTTGCCACTGAAAACACATGATCGGCGGTTTCATTCGACGGCCAGGCCATGCATCAGAACCGCCGAATTGAACTCGTGAAGAATAGGGGAACAATGACTGTTTCATTCAGCGGTTACCAAACCGTCTGTTAACAACCTTTTTTGGCAGAGGTCTAAAGAAGAATTTTCCATCCTTGCCAAGACCATATGGAGTAGAAGGATGCCGCAAGAAGAATCTAGCCACCCTGTAAAAGTACCAAGAGACACAGAAGCCAAGGTTCTAGAGACCTCATTACTACATAGACTTGGTACCCCGTTACAGCATTATCTTGGTACCCCGCTATCCCGACATACCGGTACCATGATCCAGCAAGAGGCAGGATATCTATGTACCCCAACCTCTCCTAGAGCTAGCCTACCAAGCAGTAAAAGCACTAGAAGAGTAGATTTATCAAGATAAGATAGGTACGCCAAATACGCCAAGATCAAGCTACAAAGAAGGACAGTTAAAATGTCGACGTTTAAATAACAAGGAAATTGCCTTGTTCCCACCACTCAAGAGTTTCATTCGAAAGTGGAGTCAACTCTTTCAGTTTCGCTAGAAAAGGGATCACTTGATTCTAGGGATTAAAATTCCCACGATATTCTTGCTTATTGCCAAGGAAAGTCTCATGATTGCTGAAACCCTAGACCGAATTTAGGGGAGTGAATTGCCAGAAATGAGACATATATAAAGAACATGATACTCGATAGAAAAGGGGATGGGATTTTCTTCTTCTCTAACAAGACTTGTTTTTCTTCTTCTTTTCTACTGATTAGAGAAAAGGGCCTACACCCGCCTATTATTGTAAGCTCTCTGGAGCCACTTATGTTTTATTATTCTCCTACTTGTGTAAGCTCCCCGGAGCATGCCTTATTGAAAAATATATAAGGGATCTCTCTCCACTGGATGCTTGATGAGGTCATTTTGGTACTCAACAAAATACAATATTTATGTATAAATGTGATCTTTAGAAAACCATGTTTTTACCACTTGAAAATCCTTTTAGGATGTAAAGATTAGTATAAAGGTAAGTAAGGATTCGTTCCATAGGGAATCGGAGTAATGAGTTGAATAAATTAACTAGTCTTAAATGCAATTAAGCCAATCGTAGTAGGTGGATAGTGTGTGGTTTGATAAACCACCAAAATGCAAGTAAAATAAACATACAAAAGGTGATAGGAGAAACAGAATGCTCAACAATCTTGATAAGAGAAATGGATATAAACAATTAATATAGATGCTAGGGAATAGATGGATTAGCAAGTGGGTATGGGCAATGCTTTTTAAGCCAATTTAATGGGCCAATCTCTACATGTTAACCATTTGTTTTCTAGGATGTGTTTAGGTCATTACTATGAACCCTAAACATCTTCCCACCACAATGCCTAACCGATCAAGGAAAGGGGGTCATGGTGGGATTGGTTAGTTACAAATCTAGGTTTAGATTAGTGTGGTTGATATACCCTCCACTAATCTATCCTATTTATTGGGTTCTTAATCACACAAGGGTGTCAATCCAAGGATGATTGCATAACATGTTATTCTAAACAAGATTGTAATTAACAAGTGGATATACAAGTCAATCAAATAGTGAATAAAATCTAATGAATAAATAAATAGAACACATATAGAGATTCATTACAAAGCTTAAGCAAATACCCACAACCAAATGTTCCCCAAATCTATCCCCTAAATTAGGGGTATAGTTACACATAGTTACATTGATTATTAAGAGACAAATAGGATTTAATTGATTATTCAATATATCCTTGCTCTATTTGTTGGCTAGAATATTCATTGAATACATTTTGTGATTCTAGCATTTTTGTGTATGTTTCTAACATCTTGAATTTGTGCTTCATGGATATGAATTGTTCAAGTGTTATTTGTGTGAATAAAACTATGAGTTTTATGTGTTAGGTGTTTTCATATGCTCTTTGTTTGTATTCAAGTTTTGCATCTAGACATTTATTACTTGTGTTATCACATGTTTAGGTCTAGTTGTTCCATGGAATGTATTGATCACATGTTCTATGTTGAATTATTTGTTTGCATCATTTTCATTCATATGATCACACTAAGAAGTCCTTGTAAAAGGCATGAAGTCTTGGTTAGAGTCGGAAGGACTCGGATAGCCAAGCAAGAAGTCTTGTCTAGAGTTGGGAGGACTCAAATAGGCAAGCAAGGAGTCATGGCTAGAGTCGTGAGAACTCGGATAGTCATGCATGGGAGGCTCCATAGAGGCATGAGTGCCTTGGATAGGGAGTTGGCTTGTATATTGGTAGGCCTAGGCGTATGGATAGACATAGACTCTAAAAGAGCAGGGTACATGGGATGTGTATGCACTCTTGAGGAATTTTTAATCTACCATCGATGTTAGTTTTGTATGTTGTCCAATATATGGTGGCTTCGCATCATTGAGGGATTTCGTACTTTCCAATAAGGTTGGGTAAACATAGACTCCAATAGGAAGTTGGTCAAGTTTGGTCACTTTTGAGGAATTTCTAATTTACCATCTGTTAACCGCCAAAAATGGTGGGGACCAAAAAAGAATTTTCCACTAGTTTTGAGAAGAAAGCCGGGGTGTAAAATAGCAGTGGAAAAGAAGTTTGGGTTCTGCTAAGCTGACGGGCTGGAATAAGAGCCTCTACCCACCCCGGCCAGGTCCAAAATCTCCGGGACCAGGAAAGCACTAAGAAGCCGAAAACAGAAGGGCCCTGGAGACACAACCTTCTCAAGATCCTAATACCCAACTATCCCGAGTACCCCGATCCCCGAGTATCTCGGTACCTCGACACTTGGCATCCCGATATCTGCAAACATCGCTCTAAGAGGAGCAGGACGGACGCGGGATACCTGGGGTACCCTGACCAGCAAAGCTCGTGACATACATATAGCGAGATAAACCCCAGGGTCCCCTTATGCCGACCCCGTCGAAGCAGGAGGCGAACACCCCCAAAGAGCAAGCCCACGTAAAGGAAAACATTAAACGTCACCGTTCAAGATGTAAACTCTAGTTACAACACGGCATTCATGACCGCCATGAAGAATCCTATTTGAAAGTATACAAACGTAGTTAAATTGCTTAAGGCATACCTAGAAGGGGGGGGGGGGGGGGGGGGGGGGGGGGGGGGGGGGGGGGGTGGGGGGGAATAGGTTTTTACACCTTTTTCCAATCCCTTAAACAAACTCTCGTTTGTCCCTTAAGGTAGCCTTACACACAACAAAATAAACCAAGAAAGACAAACATAGACAATATCAGAATATAATCATGTGCACAAGGTCTAAGTATATCACCTAGTTGTGTGAGGTATAAAAGCTAATAAACACAATAACAAATAAAGCTTGTATTTCAATAGATGTTCAACTAGTAACAAGAGTGATCAAATATCACTATACAAAATTTACAATATACAAAAGAATCAAATATATAAAAATGATCTAAAGAATGAATTCACAAATCACACTTTATAAATACTTGCTTCACTATACATCACAAGTGAGTAATATGAAACAAGATAATAACATATACAAATAAAATATAAAAGATAGAGATAGGAAGAATTAATACAAGAGATTTTTTAACGTGGTAAAACCTCCAAGGAGGAAACATCCACAAGTTGAAATACAACCATTAGGGTACTATATATATTGGATGATAAAAATAGGGAATCCACAAAGTGACCAATCTTTAGCTCACCCAACCTAGTGGAGTCTAAGTCTAACCAACCTTATTGGAAAGTATGAAATCCCTCAATGATGCGAAACCACCATATATTGGACAACACACAAAACCAACATCGATGGAAGATTAGAAATTCCTCAAGAGTGCATACACCTCCCATGTACCCCGCTCTTTTGGAGTCTATGTCTAACCATACGCCTAGGCCTACCAATAAAAATAGCCAACTCCCTATCCAAGGCACTCTTGCCTCTAGGGAGCCTCCCATGCATGACTATCTAAGTCCTCCCGACTCTAGCCATGACTTCTTGCTTACCTATCCAAGTCATCCCGACTCTAGGCAAGTCTTCTTGCTTGGCTATCCGAGTCATCCCGACTCTAACCAAGACTTCATGCCTTCTACAAGGACTTCCTAGTGTGATCATATGAATGCAAATGATGCAAACAATCAAATCAACATAGAACATGTGATCAATACATTCTATGGTACAGATAGACCTAAACATGTGATATCACAAGTAATAAAGTCTAGATGCAAAATACAAGAATAAAACCTAAAGTATGTGAAACATCGAACACATAAGCTCAAAGTCTCATTCACACATACAACACTTGAATCAAAATATATTCATGAAGTACAAGTTCAAGATGCAATCAACATACAATAAAATGCTAGAAATATGAGATTTAATTAATCAATATTCTAGCCAAAAATATAGAGCAAGGATTCAAGATCTAAATCAATCAAATCCTAGATTGCTCTAAAATACAAACAAATTCAATAATCCTAGATTTCATTAATCAAAGGATCAAATCAAATCTCAAGGTCATTTATCACAAAATTGATTCAATCAAGTTACAAACAACCTAAGATGCCATTCTAATCACAATACAACTCACAAACATATGAAAAACCTAGAATCATAGAAACTAGTCCACATTTGTCTATAAATTGACTTTCAATTAGAATGATTATGAAGCTATCTTTCTCAATAGCTTTTACCAAACATAAACATACATATAGAAGAAGAAACCCCAAGCAAATTGAAGGTTAAAAAGAAAGAAATCCCAAAGATTAGTCCAATACCTTTGTTTCAATAGCTAGTTTGGATTTCTGTGTGGAACCACCAGAAAACTCGATCAAACAGCCACCAAACCACATGGAAATGATAGAGGACTCAATTACGAAGGATCTCCAAATCAAATCCGACTCCGGATGAGGGAGATATGATGTTTGGAAGATGAGAAAATTCAGAGGAAAGGACTGACGGGAAAATTAGCTTTTTTCTTCTTAAAAATCAAATGGAGAGAGAGGAGGGAAATAAAAGGAGGAGAGAGAAGGAGATTCCGGGCCAGTCAGGTGAGGCCACATCACCCCAGGCCATGGGGGGCGCGTGGGCCTCACAGGGGCAGAGAGCCCCTCTAGCCGTTCCTCCCTCAAGGCGTGGGCCAAGTGGCCTCACGGCCACACACCTCTCACGCGCGCTCCCTCGGTTCTTCAACCGTATCTTGGTCATCCAAACTCCGATTTCGAATCCGTTTTAGGATTACGAACCGTGACTCTCTTACGCACGATGACGACTACACAACTTTGAAAAATGGTTATGAAATCATCTCGGAAAATGACGATGAAGTCAACTCAACAAATGAGAACGAAAAGTAGCGTAGCTACATCGTTTGGACTCGAAACCTTATGAATGAGTAACCGAAACGACCGGAACTCAATAAGAAATCATAATAGAACATATTCAAGCCTAAATACAAAAATACGGAAACATACAAACACAAAGACACACACATATGCTATTTCCTAGACATAGTCCTAGAACATGCAATATGCAAAGTTTGTCAAGATAGTATAAATGCATGAGCATATATTATCAAGTATGTGAATGTGTTATATCAATGATGTTTAACCATGAAGGAACACACAAGGATGCCATGTGTGTGTGTGTGCCTAGCCTTGTAAGAGATATGAGGTCTTATATTACCTTTGATGATCAATGATGCACATAACTCTTTAATGCCGGCTTCTTGCAAGAATTGTGGTTGAGACATTCTTCGTCTTCTAAAATCTTCAATATATGAACCATTAAACATTACAAGAGAAACACGTTTTGATATGGAATTAATGCCAATACAAACTATAAACCTAACACTATTTTAAATAGGACTCAACTTATTTGGAACCGAGAAAGAAGGAATCACCTGATCTTTCGATATCAGTTTCCCGACGAATTTGTTAAACTCCAAAGGAAGGCCCGTGCATCACTGAAACCCTAGACCGAAGTTCTAGGAGTGCTCAGCAAGAAAGTGGGCCTATATATTGATCAAATGTTCACAGGAAAAGGGATCAAGACCCTACTTCACTTTTTCTACTTATCGACAGGCACGAAAAGCTCCATCTCCATTGCTCCCCTATATGCTTTATTTTCTCCCATGCTGTAAGATTGATATTTCAAATACCAAGTTGTAAAGATCGTACCTAAATCGACATATATATCAACAGTTTTCTGCTTTTATACATCCATCATATAAGAAATTTATCCATCTTACTACTTACACCCATCATAACACCCGATTTGCGAGAACTAGCGGGGTATCAGACCACTAAGCACCTCGCTGCCCCCAACCTACCCCGATCCAGGTCCTTTACATGCAAGTGATTATCGCACCTAGCGGAGTCTAAAGAACTAGCAGGATGTCGGGGTACATTGCATCCCGCTAGCCTAGGTCTAATCAGATCCGGGTCCCTCACAAACCGTTAATTTGAGATTGCACCCCGGTGACAATTTTGGGTTAACACCATCCAATATATATAGTACCCAATGGTTGTAGTTCAACCCGTGGATGTTTCCTCCTTGAAGGTTTTACCACATTAAAAAATCTCTTGTATTAATTCTTCCTATCTCTATCTCTTATATTTGTATATGTGTATGTTGTTATCTTATTGCATATTATTCACTTGTGATGTATATTGAAACAAGAATTTGTAAAGTGTGATTTGTAAACTTATTCATTTGATCTTATTTGTAATTATAATTCTTTTGTATATTGTAATTCTTGTGTATAGTGTTATTTGAGTATACTTGTAATACATTGAACAAGTATTCTTTGTTGTTGAGTTTATGTGTCCTTTGACCTTATACAACTTATTGATATTCATAGACTATGCTTAAATGATCACATGCTTATATTGTCTATGTATGATTTCTTGGTTTATGTGTTGTATGTAAGGCTACCTTGAGGGACAAATATAAGTTTGTTTAAGGGATTGAAAAAGCCGTAAAAACCTATTCACCCCCCTAGGTATGTTTTAAGCTATTTAACTACGTTTGTATACTTTACGGGGTATGGGGTACGAGGTACAGGGTACAGGGTACAGGGTACGTGGTAACAGGACCAAGTACCACGACCAGGACTGTCTACTAGGATCGGGAACCACGACCAGGGACCAAGACCAAGACCAAGGATCAGGATACAATATAATACATTGATTTCCCTTCGCTTTTAACCATTATTGCACCTAGCTTGTCTACAGAGATTGCACAGGTATCGAACTACGCGATACCCCTCTGGACCGTGGTCTATTACGATCAGGGTCCCTTGAAAGTTGTTAATTGGAGTTTCACCCCAGTGACAATTTTCCGTTAACATTTTTTGGCACCTTTTGTGGGAAGTTCAATTTACCAACGTGGCTTCCTTGTCTCTACATGAGCGTATGTTTCTTTATCTTTTACATATTAACAATATACATGTGATTTAACGCATCCTACTGCTATGTTCACTACATGCTTATGCCATGATGTCATGATACTTTATTTCACCCTACCAGTTCCTTTATTACTAGTGTGATTTTATAAAAAAGTTTACATGGATCCTATGAACTAAATGAACGCCAATTATGATTGATTGATATTTTCGACTAATATATGTTGCCACTTAAATATGTTGAACATATGGAGTGCATCATGATGTAGATCTGTTAACCGCCAAAAATGGCAGGGACCAAAGAAGAATTTTCCATCACCTCTTGAAGTTAAGGCGGGGTAAAAAGGTGCCATGGGAGATGTATCCTGATACCCCGCCTGTCTACAAGAATGGCCAGAATGTGGACTCCTACCCACCTCGATCAGGTTCAAGGCTTCTAGAACCCAAAAAATACCAAGAAACCTCGAAGACAAGGTCCCAGAGACACTACTATCACGAGATCCTAGCACTTGTCTACCTCCAAGTATCCCGGTATCCCAGTATTCTGGTACCCCGATGCTGTCAAGCACAAATTAAGAAGAGCGAGAAGAAGGCGAGATACTTGAGTATCCCAATCCACCAAAAAACTAGTGATAGGCACCTGGTGAATAAACGGTCGCATATTAGCATAAAGACCCTGGTGCTCCAACCCCGCCTAAAGCAAGAAGCAGATATCCCGAAAAACAAGCCAAGTAGAAAGACAAGCATTAAACTCCACCATCCAAGACAAAATGTTACATGCATTCCCGCCAAACAGAATCCTACTTGAAATAGGAGTCAACTCCTATCCAATCCGACAAAAAAGGAATCACTTGATTTTAGGGATCAATTCCCCAACGAACTCGTTGATCGCCATGGAAGGATCCGTAAATCACTAAAACCCTAGACCGAAGTTCTAGAAGTGCATGACAAGAAACGGACCTATATATACTCACCTTATGATCATAGAAAAAAAGGAAAAAACCCTACCAGAGACTTTGCCACTTATTGACTCACACGAGAGCTCCATTGCCATCGCCCACTTTGAGCTTATTTTTCCTAATATTCATATCTAGGATAGATCTTCATTGTAACCCCTTCATATATTTGCTATCAATAAAAGAGTTATGCGTACGTTCTATTATTTGCATGAAACTTTTTCCTTACTATTATCTATACATCATGCTTATTGAACTTCTAGGAATTTGAAGGTATCGAACTACTTGATACCCCTCCGACCAAGATTTACCACAATCCTGGTCCCCCTTGAATTGTTAATTGGAAAAATCACCCCAGTGATAATTTTCAGTTAACAAGATCCATAAGATCTAATTTATTTATTGCCATCCAAGCTCAACCTTCAACTATTGAGGTGATTGATTCATTACTCATGGCATATTGTTCATGTGGTATACCCATTGTCCATATTTGTATATACTGCATGTGCACCATAATAGTGCTCACTTTGTCATTTGACGACTTTTGTTTGATGTGGAGCAAATATTATGTATGGGGATCCTAGTGGAGCTAGTATCCTATGCTACCCTGATGCAGCAAGTCTGCTCATATACTTGTGGAGCTCCTCTACAGCCGCTCCGCTACTGGTAGATCTCCTATTCAGCAGATCCACTCAGGTACACATAGAGCTCCTATGTAATAAAGATGTACCTCTCACGTTTCCTTATAGAAGATTTGCTCGACTACCGGTAGATCTCCTATCCAGCAGATCCGTCCCGGTACTCTTAAAGCATTTATGCAACAAAGCTACACCCATCCTACTTCCTTACAACAGATTTACTCCGGTACCGGTAGAGCTCCTACCTAGTAGATCTACTAGATTTGCACTTATACATACGAATCCCCTCATGTCGCCAAATCCAATCTTCAAAAACTCCTAGCTAGAAGGTCAACACGTGCACCCAAGAGGCCAACTCAACTCTGTGATCGTAGGAGCAGCACGACCAATCGAAGACCAGTGTCTCCTTACTTTTTGTACTGGGCCGGACAACGCCTAAGTGAGCCACTGCAGTTCCAATTCTTTTCAGCAGGGTCTAGATCCTCATTTCAGTTGCTGGGGACATCTAGGATCCCAAGCATGCATCTGGACCAGTATCATGCCAATGGCCCCTCACTTCTTGTATCGGGCCGGACAACGCCCAATTAAGCCACTATGGTTTCGATTCTTTTCAGCAGGGTCCAGAGCCTCGTTTCAGTTGCTAGGGACTTCTAGGATCCCAAGCATGCCTCTGGACCAGTATCATGAACTTGGCTCCTCACTTTTTGTACCGGGCCCCTCAAAGCCCAAATGAGCCACCTAGGTTCCAATTCGTCTGAGTGGAATCCAGAGCCTCTTTTTAGTTTCTGGGGACTTTTAGGATCCCCAGCATGCCTCTGGACCAGTATCATGAATGAGGCTCCTCACTTTTTGTACCGGGCCACTCAACGCCCAAATGAGCCACCTAGGTTTTGATTCGTCTTAGTGGAATCCAGAGCCTCTTTTCAGTTGCTAGGGACTTCTAGGATCCTAAGCATACCTCTAGACTAGTATCATGAATGTGGCTCCCCACTTTTTGTACCGGGCCCCTCAATGCCCAAATGAGCCACCTAGGTTTCGATTAGTCTGAGTGGAATCCAGAGCCTCTTTTCAGTTGCTAGGGACTTCTAGGATCCCAGGCATGCCTTTGGATCAGTATCTTGAACGTGGCTGCTTACTTTTTGTATTGGGCCCCTCAATGCACAAATGAGCCACCTAAGTTCCGATTCATCTGAACGGAATCGAAAGCCTCTTTTCAGTTGCTAGGGACTTCTAGGATCCCAAGCATGCCTCTAGACTAGTATCATGAACGTGGCTCCACACTTATTATACCGGACCCCTCAACGCCCAAGTGAGCCACCTAGGTTTCGATTCGTCTAAGTGGAATCCAGAGCCTCCTTTCAGTTGCTAGGGACTTTTAGGATCCCAAACAGGCCTCTGGACCAGTACCATCGGTGGAGGACTAGAAGTTCCTGATTTCTTATACCGGGCCACTCAACACCCCAGTAAACAAATGAGGTCCTGGTTCATTCTAGAGGAATCTCAAGCCCCATTATGATTATTGAAGACTCTCATCTACCCCATGCAGGCCCCTAAACCAGCTGTAGTACTTAGGGACTGAAAGCTCACCATTCTCTTTCGCAATCCCCATAGGAGAGATGGCGACCCCTATATTCAGTGATTTGACCGGGTTACCAATCTATTATAAAAGCGCCTGAAGACCGGGATTTCTTATGTAGTAATACATGATGCCCTGGACTGGATCAATCCCTCCAAAAGGGTCACCTTGCTTATATTCGCCTTAATACCAGGAGTGCTACATAGCACTCTTCACGCCCTAGACCGGGTCAACCACGCTAGGAGGATCTCCATTACTGAATCACATCAACACCAGGAATGCTCCATAGTAATCCTGATGCCCTGGACCGGGTTAACCCCTCCAGGAGGATCTCCATTACTGAATTAAGACCAGGAAAGCTACATAGCAATCCTGATGCCCTGGATCGGGTTAACCCCTTCATGAGGATCTCCATTACTGAATCAAGACCAGTAGGGCTACCTAGCACTCCTGATGCCCTGGACCAGGTGAACTCTTCTAGGAGGATCTCCATTACTGAATCAAGACCATGAGGGCTACCTAACACTCCTGATGCCCTAGATTGGGTCAACCCCTCCAGGAGGATCTCCATAACTGATCGCCTCAAGACCAAGATAGCCTCTAATGCACTCCTGCTGCTTTGGCCTGAGAAAACCCTCCGCTAGGAAGGATCTGATGCACAAGTGCGTAAATGGTATAGTTGCCAGCTAGACTAAGGATGCGAAGTCATCCTCCAGACCAGGAGAGCCTATACGGTAATCCTGAAGCCTCGGACGGGGAATCCCCCTCTCCAGGACATATCGCCTAAGGGCCAGGATCCCCTAGCAGGAAGCCTAGTGCCGAAGATTCACCAAGCGAAAGACCAGGAGAGCCTATATAGCAATCCTGAAGCCTCGGATAGGGAATCTCCCTCTCCAAGACATATCGCCTAAGGGTCTGGATCCCCTAGCAGGAGGCCTAGTGTTGAAGAATCTCCAAGCAAAAGACTAAGAGAGCCTATACAGCAATCCTGAAGCCTCGGATGAGGAATCCCCCTCTCCAAGATATAACGCCTAAGGATCAGGATCCCTTAGCGGGATGCCTAGTTCTAAAGATTCGCTAAACGGAAGACCAGGAGAGTCTATACAACACTCCTGAAGCCTCGGACGGGGAATACCCTTAATTGCCTACCAGAACAGGTCGTCGAAGGATTAGAACCCTTATCAGAATACTTGATGCCACATATTCGACAAAGATTCGACTAGTGGATTTTCTCCAAAGTACTAGGATTCTTTGAACAAGAATGCCAGGTACCCAGATTGGCCACCAGAGCCTTATCCCAAATAATCGAGCAATACGGTTTTATCATATCTTACCTATCTCGTTCATAAAATTTTATACTAACTAGAGTGTCGAGAATTCCGCCAAAGGGAGTATCCCCATCAGTGGTCTGCCATAGCTCATTTGTTTCGCAGGATTACTAGATACCCATGTTGGCTATTGGAAATAATCAAGCAATACGGAAATATCCCCATCTGTGGTCTGCCACCGATTATTTGTTTTTGCAGGAATAACAGGAATGCCTAGTACCCTGGTTCACCTAAGCCAAGTGTGTTGGGAACTATTTTTGTTTCAAGTGATGGTTACTAGTAAGAAGCGATGAGCAAAATTCTTCAAGTATTACATATCCTGACTCCAACCCCAACCAAGTACCGGTGTTCAAGTCAAGGGGGACTTCTGTTAATAGCCTTTTTTGTTAGGGGTCCAAAGAAGAATTTTCCATCCTTGCCAAGACCGTATAGAGTAGAAGGATGTTGCAAGAAGCATCTAGCCACCCTGTAAAAGTACCAAGAGACACAGAAGCCAAGGTCCTAGAGACCTCGTTACTACATAGACTTGGTACCCCGTTACAACATTATCTTGGTACCCCGCTATCCCGACATACTGGTACCATGATCCAGCAAGAGGCAGGATATCTAGGTACCCCGACCTCTCCTAGAGCCAGCCTACCAAGCAATAAAAGCGCCAGAAGAGAAGATTTATCAAGATAAGACAGGTACGCTACAAAGAAGGACAGTAAAAACCTCAACGTTTAAATAACAAGGAAATTGCCTTGTTCTTGCCACTCAAGAGTTCCATTCGAAAGCGGAGTCAACTCTTTCAGTTTCACTAAAAGGGATCACTTGATTCTAGGGATTAAAATTCCCACGATATTCTTGCTTATCGTAAAGGAAAGTCCCATGATTGCAGAAACCCTAGACCGAAGTTAGGGGAGTGCGTAGCAAGAAATGAGACCTATATAAATAACATGATACTCGACAGAAAAGGGGACAGTGTTTTCTTCTTCTCCAACAAGACTCCTTTTTCTTCTTTTTTCTACTGATTAGAGAAAAGGGCTTACACCCGCCTATTATTGTAAGCTCTCTGGAGCCATTTATATTGTATTATTCTCCTACTTATGTAAGCTCCCCGGAGAATGCCTTGTTGAAAAATATAAAAAGGATCTCTCTCCACTGGATACTACCTAGGGGTTTTTCAGCATATGATCATACGTGATGCTTTTTCCCCCTAGGCTAGTCTACCTTCTACCAAAAGAATTGTCATTCTCCCTTCTATCCCTTTTATTGTGCATGTATGTGAGTTAGACTCTGACCCCACTGGTTTTAGCCCTCTTATCCTCCAATCTGCATGTCAAGTCATACAAAAAAAAGGGGAAGGAACCTTCAGATTAGTTAGAAGAACCAAGGTGGTCTCATCCTTCATGACCACATCTATATCATTGAAGAGTAACTAACTATCCTTATTCATGCTTGTTATCTAGGTCGGGGAACTACAAAGGAGATCTAGAAAAGAGTACCATACTGGTTACGGGGTATGATGTACGTGGTACGTGGTACGAGGTACGGTGTATAAGGAACGGGGAACGGGGAACGGGGTACGGGGTACGGGGGACGAGGTACATGGTACAGGGTACGGGGTATGGGGACCAAGACTATTTGCCAGGATCGAGAACCAAGACTAAGGACCAAGACCAAGGATCATGATACAATATAATACATTGATTTCCCTTCGCTTTTAACCGTTATTGCACCTAGCTTGTCTCCTGAGATTGCACAGGTATCGAACTACGTGATCCCTCTCCGGACCATAGTCTATTACGATCGGGGTCCCTTGAAAGTTGTTAGTTTGAGTTTCACCCGGTGAAAATTTTTCGTTAACACCGCCGATTCAACCTCAGAATCAAACCCAAAAGAAAAATCAATCAGGTATAAACGATGGTCGTGGCTGCCAATCATAACCGCAGAATCACTCAAGACCTTTCTGGAATAAAATGGCGGTTTCCATTCAGTGGCGAGGCCGCCAATCACAACCGCCGTTTCACCGCTTTTGGTGAAACCAAAGGAGAAGTGATATGAACCTCACCAAGAGTAGTGAGACCCGGAACCAATATATGGTAACGATGGATCGTTTTCAAATTCAAGTTTATAAAACACAAAGAAAAGAAAGGACCGTGACCCATTATCTATATAGAGATAAGAACCAACGGTATCAAGAAGGTTGTAGACACCACACTCAAGAAAGAGAAAGAAGGTGAGTGATAAGTCAAGGTTTGAACGCCACAAGGTAGAACCTTGATAAGTTCATAGTTCAATGAGGAACCAAGAGAAAAAGTTCTCTCAAATAATATTTTATTCAAAGTCTAATCTCCTCAAATAATACATCAATGCGTCCTTTAAATACTAAGAAAAGATCTAAACCCTAGACGAAAAAAGAAAAGGAAATAAACTACTCAGCAATTAATTGCCTTACAATTAGGAAAGTAAAAGAATAAAAACTAGCAACTAGTTGACTTTGTTTGGGAAACAAATCAACTATTTATTTGGGAAATAATTAAAAATAGGAAATATGCAAAAATTCGGAATCCTCCAACCCTAGCTTGTATCTCACACCATAATCAGCTCTTTATTAGGAAATATGCCGAAATTCGGACTCCTCAGCTCAAGTCTTCGCGCAACAAACTAGATGGCTGAATTTGGGCCTGTTGTGATCTGTTACGGAGGACGAAGTCTTCATAACATCTGTAGAGCTCGTCTTGGGCTTTCCGAAAACATATTATAATAGACAATCCGACTTCAGATGCTCTCTATAGAGGCCCACGAAGTTCAGCTCGGCGTCCAGCTCTCGTACAGCTCAAGTCTTCGCGCAACAAGATAGATGGCCGAATTTGGGCCTGTTGTGATCTGTTACGGAGGACGGAGTCTTCATAACATCTGTAGGGCTCGTCTTGGGCTTTTCGAAAACATATTATAATAGACAATCCGACTTCAGATGCACTCTGTAGAGGCCCACGAAGTTCAGCCCGAATTTGGTCTTCATGTGGACTGAACTTGGACTTCAGCAACTCAGAATCAGCCCCCATTAAATGCTTCTTTGATCCTCTTGCCCCTTGTAATTGGCCCAACTGGAACATAAAATGGATCCGTTGGTGAAGCTTCTTGATTCTCATCATTCCCCCTCTCTTCAAAAGGATTCGTCCTCGAATCTTCACCGTAATGTTGTTGATAGCTTGCGACACTTCATCAAAACACTGCAAAAGAGAAACAAGAACACTAGGCCAAGAAGTTGGCTGATTTGAAAACAATGCCTTTTTGATCTCTCTTTTTTTTTTCTCACTAGCGAAAATTTCTGTTTCCTTTTCACTCTTTTTTTCCTCATGAGCAAAAAATTCTGTTTTTTTTTCACTCTTTTTTTCCTAATTTTCTGTTTCTTTTTCGCTCTTTTTTTCCTAATTTTCTGTTTCTTTTTCACTCTTTTTTTCTTTTTTTGCTGTTTCGATCTCTCTTTCTTTTGTCTCTCTTTCTTTTGAACTCTCACTCTCCTTTTTTACATCTCTTTGTTCTTTTAACCTCACTTGATCTTCATATACTTGTATTGGGGTTAAGGGTACAAGAGTGATTCGTTTTTTATTGAGTACAAAAGAGTATCTATTTGTATAACCATCATGAGTTGCACGCCTATCAAACTGCCATGGTCGCCCCAAAAGGATATGGGTCGTATGCATTGGTACCACATCACACAAGACTTCATCTTCATATTTACCGATCCGGAACGCCACTAAGACCTGTTTAGTCACCCTCACCTCACCACTATCGTTCAACCATTGCAATTTATACGGCTTAGGATGCAACATCGTTGGCAATCCCAATTTGTTAACCATGGTTGTGCTTGCAACGTTAGTACAACTACCACCATCAATAATCATGCTACATACCTTATCATTAACATGACATCGGGTGTAAAAAACATTGCCACGTTGTACATCGTCAGACATTTTTTTTTTTTTTTTTGGGTAACAGATCTGAACAAACTTTTTTTTTTTTTTTTTTTACAAACGAAAAAATAATAATAATAATAATAACAATAAAAAAGGATAGATCAAACCTGATTTAGAAGCCTAAGCTCTGATACCAACTGATATGAACCTCACCAAGAGTAGTGAGACCCGGAACCAATATATGGTAACGATGGATCGTTTTCTAATTCAAGTTTATAAAAACAAAGAAAATAAAGGACCGTGACCCATTATCTATATAGAGATAAGAACCAACGGTATCAAAAAAGTTGTAGACACCACACTCAAGAAAGAGAAAGAAGGTGAGTGATAAGTCAAGGTTTGAACGCCACAAGGTAGAACCTTGATAAGTTCATAGTTCAATGAGGAACCAAGAGAAAAAGTTCTCTCAAATAATATTTTATTCAAAGTCTAATCTCCTCAAATAATACATCAATGCGTCCTTTAAATACTAAGAAAAGATCTAAACCCTAGACGAAAAAAGAAAAGGAAATAAACTACTCAGCAATTAATTGCCTTACAATTAGGAAAGTAAAAGAATAAAAACTAGCAACTAGTTGACTTTGTTTGGGAAACAAATCAACTATTTATTTGGGAAATAATTAAAAATAGGAAATATGCAAAAATTCGGAATCCTCCAACCCTAGCTTGTATCTCACACCATAATCAGCTCTTTATTAGGAAATATGCCGAAATTCGGACTCCTCAGCTCAAGTCTTCGCGCAACAAACTAGATGGCTGAATTTGGGCCTGTTGTGATCTGTTACGGAGGACGAAGTCTTCATAACATCTGTAGAGCTCGTCTTGGGCTTTCCGAAAACATATTATAATAGACAATCCGACTTCAGATGCTCTCTGTAGAGGCCCACGAAGTTCAGCTCGGCGTCCAGCTCTCGTACAGCTCAAGTCTTCGCGCAACAAGATAGATGGCCGAATTTGGGCCTGTTGTGATCTGTTACGGAGGACGGAGTCTTCATAACATCTGTAGGGCTCGTCTTGGGCTTTTTGAAAACATATTATAATAGACAATCCGACTTCAGATGCACTCTGTAGAGGCCCACGAAGTTCAGCCCGGCGTCCAGCTCTCGTACAGCTCAAGTCTTCGCGCAACAAGATAGATGGCTGAATTTGGGCCTGTTGTGATCTGTTACGGATGACGGAGTCTTCATAACATCTGTAGGGATCGTCTTGGGCTTGTCGAAAACATATTATAATAGACAATCCGACTTCAGATGCACTCTGTAGAGGCCCACGAAGTTCAGCCCGAATTTGGTCTTCATGTGGACTGAACTTGGACTTCAGCAACTCAGAATCAGCCCCCATTAAATGCTTCTTTGATCCTCTTGCCCCTTGTAATTGGCCCAACTGGAACATGAAATGGATCCGTTGGTGAAGCTTCTTGATTCTCATCAAGAAGCCAAGGGCATTCTCCGAAGGTGATCTTCACGCTAAACCAAGCACAACATTATGCATGTGTGGACGTTTCCGAACTATATTCAGGAAATGAATTACAAGACACATAAACACACAACAAGAAACAACAACAAAGTGCAAGTGTGAAATGTGTCATGTGAAGAGAATGCACACAAGTAATGAGCATATATGCAAGCATGGCAAGTGTGTGTGTGCAACTAAATCTCTTCAAAGAAAATTAAGCACTAGAGATATACCTTTGGAGTGCTTGTCACCTTGAGGTCTTGAAAGGGCCTTTGAGCTTGATCACCAATCACCTAAGCTACCCTTACATTCAAACCCCAACATGTGGTTTGTCCACGAAATAAGCCAATCAAAATATGGGAACCTTACATGGTAGCAGACCATTTGAGTAGGATGATGCTAGAGTCATATGCAAAGCCAGTATGATGACATAGTCAACTACCTAACAATCTGGATTTTTCTAGCAGATATGACTACTCAGGGAAGAAAGAGGTTCGCTTTCAATGCAAGGCAGTATTTTTGGAACGACCCTTACTTGTTCAAGCACAGAGTGGACCAGATCATTAAGAGATGCATACCAGAGAGTGAACAGTTAGACATCCTGAAGTTATACGATGAACTTCAATGCGGAGCCCTACATTTCCAGAAAGAAGGCAATGAAGGTTCTTCATTCGTGCTTCTATTGGATGTCATTGTTCAAGGATGCCCACCAATTCTACTTACAGTGTGACCGATGTGGAAGGACAGGGAACATAGGAAAGAGGAATGAGATGCCACAGTCCGGTCAGATAGTAGTCGAGATTTTCGACGTATGGGGGATTAACTTCAAGGGACCCTTCCCACCTTTAGATTAAAACATCTACATTCTGGTAGCAGTGGACTACATTTCAAAATGGATTGAAGCAATAACCACGAAGACCAATGATAGCAAGGTAGTTGTGAAGTTTGTGAGGAGTGCGATTTTCTCAAGGTTCGGCACTCCATGTGCCATCATCAGTGCCGGGGGTACTCATTTCTACAACAAGGTGTTCGCCACACTTTTGAAGAAATACAATGTGAATCATAAGATAGTGACACCTAATCATCCTCAGACTTTAGGCCAAGTAGAAGTTAGTAACAGGCACATCAAGCAGAAACTAGAGAAGATAGTGAACGTCAGCATGAAGGATTGGTCGTTCAAATTAAACGATGCCTTGTGGGCTTATAAGACTGCGTTTAAGACTCCAATAGGGATGACACCGTACCGTTTGATTTTTGGAAAGGCTTGCCACCTGCCGGTAGAATTAGAGTACAATGCTTACTAGGCACTTTAGAAGCTGAATTGTGATATGGACAAGGCAGGAGAGGAGCGGAAACTTCAACTGAACGAGCTTTAGGAACTTAGAGACGAGGCATATGAGAATGCCAAGATTTATAGAGAGAGGACCAAAAGAATGCATGACAAGAACATAATCCTGAAGGATTTACATCTGGGCATGCTGGTTCTCTTGTTCAATTCTAGGTTGAGGTTGTTTCCGGGGAAGCTCAGATCGAGATGGTATGGACCGTACAAAATACTCCAAGTGTTCCCATTTGGAGCTATAAAGTTACTAAATGAGAAGAACGGGGATACGTTCAAGGTGAACAGACACAGAGTGAAGCCATACTTACAGGGAATAAACAAAGTAAGGATGCTAGAACAAATAGTGCTTAAAGATTCGTAGAGCTCTCATGTGTCTAGCCTAGATGGTAAATCTAGCGCTTGGTAGGAGGCACCCCACCTAGGTACATATTCTTTGTAATTATTAGTTTAAATAGTTTAGGAATTCGTAAGTATTTAGTGTGTATATATATATATATATATTGTATCAAGCAATTGCATATGATTTGGTTGTATTGTTTATGCTATGTAGATGTTAGATTGAAATGGAAAAATAGCAGGAACAAGAGGGGAAAGACAAGGGCATCGAGTTCAGTTCGCGGGCTAATTCCCACAGAAAAGTTGGAACAAAGTCGTGGAGTGGCTCTAGAGAGCTCAGCTACTTCATTCCATGGGAACATTCCAGTGAACTAGAAGATAGAAAACCGCAAAGGCAGATGAGGATATCCTACGGGTTCACTCTGTGGGAATATTCCTGCCCAGCAGAAGATACAAAGTCGCGGGGATCTAAAAGGTATTCACCATGGGATTGATCCCGCGCAAACAAAACCGCTGACCTAGGACATCCAAAGTCACCCATAAATGCATGACTTTGTTCGGAGATAAATGACCCGCGGTATCAAACCAGCGAGAATGGTACATTCTACCCTACCCACTATGCATGCTTGTTTTATATTTTGTTTTCAATTAGATATAAGAGTGTGAATATTTTGAGCTTAGATCTTAGAGTTTGTTTTGATATTAGTTTTTAGTCTTTTAAAAATTTGTTGTCATTATCTCTAAACTCTAGCTAACTTTGTCTACGAATACATTGAGGACAATGTTTGGTTTAGGTTTGGGGGTGTGGTGTGGGGCAACTTTTGTACTTTTGTATCTTTATTTTTGTTATATATGAGTATTGTAATAGTATATATGTGTTTTAGGGAAACAATTTAAAATCTCTGAAATTTTTTGTCAAATTTTGTGTTGTGGGTTATCTACTTGTGTACACCAATAGGAACATGTCATACTTGCTTTGAAATCTAAGTTGTGACTAGTATGTATGCCATCTAAGTTGTTGCACCACTATAAATATGCTTGTACAATGCCAATCTTTGGATGTTGAGGTAAATGAACCTTAGACTTATTGTTCTTAGGAGAACAGTGGAGACTACCCGTGTAAGATATTGAGCCTTAACGATCAATTGGGAGGGTATAATTCATTCTATTCTTAAAAAGCACTTTTCAAATCTAAAATTGCATTGAGATCTCATTCACGAAGCATTTAATATTGATTGCCATTGAACATGAAAATATTGTGGACTGCTTGTGCGACTTGTATTCCCTTGTTAGATAGACTGGCGGAGATGATTCTAGGCATGTGTGCACTCAACTCTGATTCCCAAACACTATCCTTATGAATGTGTGCTCCAATTGCCAATTTGAGGCCAAACACCAACCATTCATTTCATCACCATATATTATCCATACACATCAATCATCATCGAATCTCTAGTGTTGATTATAGAATTTGCATAAGTTATAAATGCAAGTAGTTAGCTCAAATCTATAAATAGCATGTACTCAGGCGATGATAGAGAAATGTGCAATGAAGGCTAACTGTAAAAGTGTTCAAAAATAAAATGTTTAAAGCCATAGTACCTAATTGACTAAATGCTTGAAATTTAGTACCAATTAGCACAATCATCAAAATGTTAATCTTAGCCTAGACACTTGTAGACATAAGAGTAATGAGCTAGTAGAATATCATTGTTAAATTGATCAACATCTTTAGATTTCCATCAAATTCTTCCATTCATCAAAAATCACCCATGGCCCCATTACAGCCAAGGAAAGCGCCAGCTGATCTTTTGAAAGTCTAGCGTGGGAATACGAGTCGAAACATGTTCTCTCCATGTTCATGGTTCATCGATTCATTCATGAGATCATTCGCTATAAAGTGCGTTGTTTTAATTATTCACATGCGTTGAATTCGAATTTTAATTATATAACTTCCAAAGATGCATGTGGTTAATAAGAGATAGCCTAAGACTCTGAGAGAAGAAAAAGTTGAATACATGAGATATAGAAGTCAAGGGGAATTCACCCCTAGGCAATTAGTTATTGATTCATATACCGAAGACATCTGGAGAGTTGGCATACTAGCATTGTGTGTTGTTCTGATGAAAGTGGAATTTTATTAGTCTTGATTGAGAATGCTTAGCTTACATGAAGTTTTTGTTTGTATGTATATTGTTGCATCTCATTGTTGAATTGTATTTGTGGGTTTCGTATCTGGTAAAACCCTCAGGAGACTTCACTCCTCATACTGGGGGCACCTAGAGGTTTAAAAGGCGTATGGTACATGTATGCTATGAAATTGGATTAGTTTAGTTAGTTTAGTTTAAGTATTGTTGTTTTTCCTTTCTTTGTTTTGCTCGAGGACGAGCAAAAGATAGGTTTGGGGGTTTGATCGGGCTCCAAATGTTCACATTTAGCGCTCCCTTTTCCTATCTTTTGTATTCATTTCCGAGAACTTTTGTGTATATAACGTGCGTTTTGGTTAAGTACAGGTAAAATACTCATTTAGGGAAATGATCGCACGAAGTTGGGGAAAAGAGGTCAAAGCAGGAGCTAAAGTGCATAAGAAGAACCTTGCGGGTTAGAACCCGCGGCGCAAAGCCGCAAAAGAGGTCAGAGCGAAAGAAGTCGCCAGCCAGAAAGGAGAGAACTCACGGGGAATTATCTCGCAAGTTCAGGCCACGGGCAAGAAGTCGCCAGCCTGAAGGAGGCAAGCCTGCCGAGGAATGCTGTAGAAGCTCATGGGTTCGATCCAGCGAGAAAGAAGCCATGGAGTATAGCAACCAAAACCGCGGTGGTCGTGAAAGAAGATCCCGCGAGTTGTGACTGCGGGAGAAAGCCGCAGATGATGCTGTCAGGGGCATTTAAGGCATTTCTTTGCCCAATTTCAATTCAAAGACATAAATAGTCACTTTTCTGATGTAATAGACAGACAAGTGAGAGATAGTAATGATAGTTTAGACTCTCCATTTTAGCTTAGAATAGTTTGAAGAAGGTTGTGATCATTTTGCAATTACTTTAGTTTAAATAAAATCATCTTAGTTAAAGTAATTAGTTAGATTAGTTCTAGAAAAGCTACTTGTGATAATCTTTAAGTTGTATTTTCTATGAGAAGGGATGTTCTGCCTTGGAAATCGACAAGACTTCAAGGGGTGTATTTCTTCCCTTTCTTCTTACTTATGCACTTTTTAGATATCATGTGTAACTAAACCACTTTTGTTGGGGGATATATGATAATAATGATGTAACCCACCTTGTATATCACTCCCTTTTATGAATAATAACCATGTGCTTATCAATGTTCTTAAAATGACTAAATCATTGCATGTTTCTCATAGACTTTTGAATAACATGGTACTTGTGTTAAGGGTTTATGACATGCTTATTTCATAACTTTTGAATTGTTTATGGTCATCCAATAACTCATTATATAGAGTGTGTTGATTAAATGTAAAAACTTGTGAATCACACTCTTGAATTCAGTTCTACAATCAAGCACTAACTTGATGTTACTCTAGGACTATAGAGGATACCTTGAGTTAGTTGCAGAGTGTGCTTTTAATTCGTATATGGAACTAGCCTTGGTGAAGTTGGTCTATAACTTATAAGAGTGGTTACTTGGTGGTGTAGCATTGTTAACTTCATATTTCCCCTAGCATCTCTCTCTCATTAATCTTTAATCTTTATCTCATTTTAGTATTGCATTAGACTAGCCTTGTAATCAATTAACTGGCTTTCTAATTTCCTAATCGTCCTAGTTCTCGTAGGAACGATAACCCGTACTCGTGCACCCTATACGAGTTGAACGACTCGTGCACTTGCGAAGGGTGAAACACTCGCACGTTCCTTTAATATAACCGAGGTAGAATAGCATAGGCATTAGCAATCTTTGTAGAACCGATTTGGGCACGTCAGTTGGTGGTTGTGGTGGCATCTTTCAGAACTATAGAGCCTTTGTGAAGGGTTTCTTTGCTAATCCTCTTGGTTAGGTTTTCGCATTTGAGGCCAAGCTTCTGGCGGCCTCGTTGGCCGTTAATTTCGCTTGGAAGTATGGGTGGCATCAAATCTAGCTTGAGAGTGACTCTTCTTATGTGGTTCAGCTTCTTTCTTCTTGTTCTGAGATGGTTTGTCAAGTGTGGTAGTGCTGCATCTTCCAGATCTTGCAGATGGATTTTCAGGTTTCCTATATTTTAGGGAGGGGAATCAGGTTGCAGATGCGCTTTCTAAGCATGCTTTGGAGCTTCAGGCTGATTCTTGGTGGTTCTCCACCCTGCCGTTCTATTCTTATTTAGTTGGCAATGACTTCATGGGTTAGGAGTATTTTTGTTTTTCTTGATATTTTCCTTTTCTTTTTGGTGTGGCGTGCGTGCTTCCTTTTTGTTTGGGGTTGTTTTCCCCCTGGTTCAAATATATATATATATATATATATATATATATATATATTCATCATCTATCAAACATGATTACATATTTACATTACAATAAGTTTCTTATTACAAAGCTTGACAATGAAATGAACAGAAGTACATCTATTGCATTTGAAAACATATTGTTAATTTGTCAAACACCTTAATAATTATAAGTGCTATAGAATTCCCAGATTAATAATTGTGAACGTAGATGGAGGAATTGTTTCAAATCTCATAACAAATCATGTGATTTGTCAAGGAGCATTTGGCCCTATTGTTCCCCACCACCATGGAAGCAACCACATCCTCATCAATTAATTTGTTAGTTGGCTTAGCCACATGCTCATCACATAATATTTGATCCTCTATTTAATCTGAACTGTTTGAAAAAAAAAAAAAAAAAAAAAAAAAAAAAAAAAAAAACTTATTATAAAAGATCATTATTATTCATTACGTCCAGCTTAATTGTACTATTATTTTTTGTTCAATAATTTTTTTATGTACATTTACATTTAATATACTCCTTTTTATTTTTTATATTTTTGGATTTAATTTACCCAAACAATTATAGTGCAAAAAAGAAAAATATTAAGAGACAAGGCCATGTGTTGCAACATGTCATGGTGGGCAGCATAAACATATGTATAGGTTGTCTTTGTCATGACTTAGAATTTTCCACCTGTTGAAATCAATGTCCAGTCAACTTAACAACACAGCACATTAAAAAAATCAATTTTATTCGTATTAAAAGAAAAAATAATAATTTTTTGATACATCAACATCATTAATAATAGGGATATTATTAAATTCCCCTTGACGTTTCAGTCAACATTGTTTTACCCCCTGGGTTTTCATAATTCGCCATTCTCCCCCCTGCCGTCTATTAAACGTTAAAAATATGCAATGGACGTTAATTTTGAAGGGCAATTTGGTACTTCAATTTGTAGAAAAAAAAATCAAAAAATCATCTTTCTCTCTTCGAAACAATCACCACCACTCATCTCTATATAATCATCATTCATCACTTTAACTGCTCAATATTAATAATTGAAAAATCAACAAACAATTAAAAATTGATTTAATAAAAAAAAAAACTGATATTATCGACCAAAACCATCATCTTCATCTTCATCCCACATCCATCATCAACCACAGCCATCGTTGACCATCATCATCCCACAGCCATCAGAAAAGATCTAAAGCTTAAAAGCCTTAACCACCACCAAAACGAACCCAGAAATCCTCATCGCCACCGCCGAACCCAGCAGCCTTTAGAATTCAAAACTAACCCAGAAACCCACCCTTACACCAAACCCCTGGCGACCTTGAACCACCACCAAACCCCATCCAAAAATCGCGGTTATCGGTCGAAACCCAAATCCAAATTGCTGCTGAATGAAACCCAAATCCAAATCGAAGTCAACCAAACCATCTCTTCTCGCCGCCGATCCCCTTTTCTCTTTCTCTTTCCTTTTCTCTTTCTTCTGGATGATTTTTTTTGATTTTTTTAAGATTGGAACTTATTATGTTGTATTTGGCATTGATGATGTTGGGTGATTCAGTTTGGGTTCTAATGGGTGGTTTTCGGTTTGGTTTGGTGGGGGTGGTGGCGGCCTGGTGAGTTTCTTTTGGGTTTGGGTTTTTGTTTGGTTTTGGATGGAGATGGAGGTGGTGTGGCCAGAGATGGAGATGGTTGTTTGTTTGGGGTTGATGGTTGTTGGGTGGTGAAAAATCTAGGTGGGTGATGAAACAAATATGGAATTTTTTTGGTGGTGACAGGGTTTTTTTTTTTAAAGATAATTGATGGTTGTTGATTGTTGTTGTGTGGTGAAAAATCTGGGATTTTTTTGTGAGAGAAAACTGAAACTAGCCTTCCTAAACATCAAACTTTTGTTTTTAACCACTTTTGAATTTTTAATTGTTAATAACCACCTTTTTGAGAAATTACCTCAATACCCACGTGTATATAAACCCTAAAAACCCAAATCAACATCAACTACTCACTCGGTTATACTCGTTTTTGGCTTGAAACCCCACCATTCGAAGGAGAGAGGTCGTTTTCAGCGAAGGAGAGAGACCACCATTCGATTTCAGCGACAAAGAAGACAAACCCCACCAGAAGCAGAGGTCGTTGTCAGCGAAGGAGAGAGACCCTACCATTAAGACAAACCCCACCAGAAGCAGAGGTCGTTTTCAGCGAAGAGAGAGACCCTACCATTCGATTTCAATGATAGAGAAGACAAACCCCACCAGAAAAGAAAGGTTTTTAGCGAGAGAGACCCCACCAAAAAACCCACCTGATTTTGGGTAAGATTCTTCCTCTAATTCGGCCTTTTTGTTCTTTTGATGTTCTAGGGTTTCATGATTAAAATTTTCTGAAATAAATTTGGGGTCTTGCTCGGCTAGTGTCCTTGTTGCTTTGAATGTTCTAATTTGATTCATGATGGAACATAAATTTGCATGTATAACCAGAATTGAACCATATCCATGAAAAATGGTCAGATACTATGGATTTTTGAACCAGAATTGAACCATTCCCAAGTCTTGTGATGGATTTTTGTACTATGGGGTTGAATTTGTGAAATAAAATTAGATGTAGTGGTGATAGATACATTATATGTTTTGGTGGAGATATTATGTACTGTTTTTTGGTTTTCCAGTGGTAGGTTTTCGTTTTTTGTTGGTGGTTGTTTGCTGCTGGGTGACTTTTGTGTCTGTGCCCCTGTTTTGGGTGAGTTTTGTATCGGGTTTGGGGTTTTTTTTTAGGTGCTGCTCAGGGGTTGTATGTTTTGGTATTCCTATTTTATTAGGTGCTGCTCTGTGTGACTAGCTCAACTAAATAAACTAAATATCTTAATTTTATTAATTATTTTTGGATTATAAACTAAATATCCTCTAATTATTTATTAAGTAACCAAAATTGCAAAAACAATCTTACAATTTTGGTATTAAGGCTGTTTGCTTTATAAAAAGCTGTAATTAGATGACAGAATAAAACTTTTGAACAAATAAAAGCAGCATGTGTTGGGATGGCCTTTTCCATTTTCCAACAAAATGCCTCTTTTATTTTAATTTTTTTGATTCTTTTACTAAACAAAATTTCAATAATTTAATTTAATTTTTATTTCTTTTAGTTTGATAAGATAATCTAATCTCGCAAATTTTAAAGATAAAACTTCCCACCTTTTAGTCTAAACCGACTTAAATTTTTTAACTTTAAAATACAACCACCCATTTACAATTTTACATGAATGAGCAAATTACCTTAAAACCTTCCTGATGTGACTCATTCTTGCCTTGTGAGTTGTGACTTTGTGTGTGACTGACATACTATCCTCCCCAACCGGTCAAACTAATGTCTATAAAAGAATAGTAAAAAGACCAAAATTCTCATATTTAATAGAGAAGATATATCTCTACCGTCTTACTAAAAAAGATATATATATATACACGATGGAAATCAAAAAAATTTATATTGAAGTTCATGTGCTCTTTAGGTTGAGATATTGAAGTTCAAAAATTGAGATAGTAATTTGAGTTGATATAGCCCAACCCTACATCAGTTGTTCTCCATGCCTACTATGTGTTCCGAGTGTAAAATTCATCAGACATAGTAGCTACATGACTCATAAAACAAGAATCTTTGGACAAACCTCTTAGAATTTGAATTGACCATCTATGGAGGTTGTATGCAGATAAAACATATACAAAATCTGTTCATCCATTAAGGTGTTGTATATGTAAAATGAAAAAAAAAAAAAAAGCAAGGTTTTCAATAGTAAGAGACTGTACTTACCTCAATTTTCCTCATCTCAGCTTCTGTTTTTGCTTTTTGATGATTCTCCCATGCCTGAATCTTTATCTCTTCACATTTGAACCTATGTAGTTGCAGTTATGACCTGGTTTACAGAATTTAACTCTTATCTTTCCCCAAAACAGCAGATTTTGTCTTTAAGCTGGCTGTTTGTTAATATGATCTATTTCTCATGATGTTAATATGATCTATTACTGTTAATATGATCTATTTCTCATGTGTATGTTGGTCTGGTTCGAATAGCAGTACTGGTTGTTTTGTGCCTTTTATGGTTTTCTTAAAATGTGTTGGCTAAAGCTTGAAGTGCCATACAACTTGAAATCTTGCTGTAAATCTATTACATAAACTTGAAATCTTGCTTTAAATCCGTAGCATAAAACTTAAAATCTTGCTTTAAATCTGTAGCATGGGACTTGAAATCTTGGTTTATCTCTTGTGGTAAATAAACTTGTTAACCAAAAATATTGAGTAACTTTTTAAATATAATGCAGATGGCGAACGGCGGACAGAATTTGGTTTATAAGCATCCGGAGGATAATTGGTTTGATGCTCGAGTGAACATTTATTGTAAACTGTCTAATTTGACAGTTATTAGAGATGCAATGGATAGGGTTGGCATGTTACGACGGTGGGAGCATGGTTTTTTCAGGCAGTTTTTGAAAATGGACAGAGAATTTTTTAGTGGTAAGCTTTGCCACATATTGCTATGTAGAGAGTTAAATTATCCTAGTGCGCGCCCTGATGAGATGTGGTTTCGGGTCGGTGAGCGTGCAGTCAGGTTTGGGAAGGAGGAGTTCCTCCTTGTCACAGGATTGAGGTTCGGACCGATGCCAGTGAGTGTTCACTCCCTACCTAAAGCTGCACTAGGCAGCGTACATCACCGATACTTTGGAGGATCCCCCACTCCCCTAAAGGATATTTTAGGTAGATTAAACAGAGGTGAGTTTGACGAGGCTGAGGACGTTATTAAGTTGGGATATGTGCATTTTCTGTCCCATGTTATGCTTGGTCGGGAGTACCGGTGGAAGGTGCCCGATTGGATCTGGGGTTTGGTTGAGGATATCACAGCATTTGAGGCGTTCCCTTGGGGAACTTACATTTACAGCGTTACCATATATTGGCTTGGTACAGCCCTCGACGATAGGACAAAAGGGAGGAAACAAAATAGAAATTACAGTAGTAGGCAGGATTTGGGTTACTGCTTGTATGGATTTCCGTGGGCATTGATGGTTAGCTATCTTGTACATTGTTTTTTATTTTATTTTTTTGAGTTTTACATGTGTAACAGTCCTAATTTGTTTCATTTGGTATTGTTTCAGTATTGGGCGATGGAGGCCATCCCGGTTTTGAGTGGTTCAGTTGGAAAGCGGAGAAGGGGGAGAAATGGGCATGGATTTCCGCGATTGACGAGATGGAACTGCCGGAAGAAACCACCACAATTGGAACACAAGTTCACTGATGAGGTAAGCACATATATATTAGAGTTGCATATATGTTGAACTTTATTTTTTTTAGAGTTACGTATATCCCGAACTTCATAAATTATTACTTTACTGCAGTTGGAGGCTTATACGACTTTGACTCCTACGGCTAAGGAGAGGCTTCAGGAGTACTATAGGCAATTCGATCCGCTTGCGGTTGTCGGACCCGAGTTGCACATGCATGGGGGGTATGACCCAGAGAATGAGGCAGGTCACCGTGAAACTCGTTCGAAGGAGGGGTATGATAATGATTTGAGGTCTTATATCGAGTCCCGGTTTAAACAAATTGACTTGAAGATTGACAAACTTCTTGCTGATCGAGTCCACGTACCAGTCCCACCTGTACCAGTTGCACCAGTCCCACCTGTACCAGTTACACCAGTCCCACCTGTACCAGTTACACCAGTCCCACCTGTACCAGTTGCACCAGTCCCACCTGTACCAGTTGCACCTCAACCCACATCTCAACCCACATGGTCTGCCGGGTATACACCCACATGGTCCGCTGGGTATACACGTAGTGTTGAGGTAAAAACCTTTCGAACATATTTAATTCATCATGCATTTTGATATGATAACCTTTGTTGTAATATAGATTTCAAAACTTTATTTTCTAGGAATCTTCAATGCGTAGATATGACATGGAAGAGATAGGTGAGCAGTAGGTCATGGAAGAGACAGGTGAGCAGCAGGTTGAGGATGAGCAGCAGGTTGATGATGAGCAGGTTAATGCGCAGGAGGGCGAGGTCGAGGTTGAGGATGAGCAGCAGGTTGATGATGAGCAGGTTAATGCGCAGGAGGGCGAGGGCGAAGTCGAGGTTGAGGATGAGCAGGTTGATGCACAGCAAGGCATAGAAAACCATAATGATGAGAAGCAGCAGATCATGGTAAGACGTAGTCAGAGAATTAAGACGCTAGCAACAGTGGTTCAACATGAGCAGGAGGTTGAGGATGAGCAGGTTGATGCTCAGCAAGGCATTGTCAACCAGAATGATGAGGAGGAGGACGGGCTAAGACGTAGTAAGAGAATTAAAAGGCTAGCATCAGTGGTTCAAACCCCTTACACTATCCCTAAGTCGGTAAAGGAGTTGGTTTATGCGAGAAAGAATTCCCGTGCCCGTTAAACTTATTAGAGTAATTTATTCCCGGAGAATTACGGATGTTGTTGCATATTATATATATTTTGGATGTACAACTTTATTTCCCAGAGAATTCTCAATGTTGTTGGTAAATTGTATTTTTGAAATTGTTAATTCTATATATATGTGATATATAATATATTTTGTCAGGTTATGTTTATGTTCAAATGGCTCTAGTTTGTTAATTGCTAAATTTCACGTTTTGTTTGTTACGTGGGCATGTTTTGTTGATTTCAGTTGTCTAGCATAAAACTTGAAATCATGTTATAAATCTCCATCATAAAACTTGAAATCATGCTTTAAATATCGTGAACAAACTTGAAATCACGGTTTAAATCTCTGCTACAAACTTGAAATCACGCTATAAATCACATTTTTGTTTGAAAGCTTGTTATAGATGATTTTGTTTCTTAAGAAAGTGTTCAATTGCCAGCATAAAACTTGAAATCATGCTTTAAATCTGTAGCATAAACTTGAAATCATGCTTTAAATCTACAGCATAAAACTTGAAATCATGCTTTAAATCTGTGGCACAAACTTGAAATCATGCTTTCAATCTCTAGCACAACTATAAATCTTCTCGGAAACCAACAATTCAGATGTCAAAACAGTTTAACATGATAAGTTCATACTAAAATGAGTTCATACATGATAAGTTTACAATAATGAGTTCATACATGATATAAGTTCATACATGATAAGTTCATACTAAAACAAAACAAATACGGGCATGGTCAACAATCACAAAATGACTAATTACTAGTATCTCCATTAGCGGGATTACCCGCCGTAGGCTGGGAGTGGTCAACTAACGGGCATGTCTTGCGATTATGGCCAAGTACGTGACATACACTACAGGCACGTTGTTTATGTGTTGGTTGCGTCGGCTCTATTGGCAGCTCTTGAGTTACGGATGTGTTTAACTGTCCATTATTTGATCTCTGCCTTGGGTTAGGGCATCTAACCCTATTGTGACCTTCTGCGCCGCAGTTAGCACAATTATTTTTCCGACGAAACTCTCCTGCGGAAGGTGTTCTTATTTCTTTTGGTCTACCAGCTTGCCTCTTACTATCCGGTGGAAGGACAATCATAGAGGCCACCTCATCGGGTACTTCCCAAAAAGCTGGATGGGGTACTGGATTTATTGATGGGGCATAAGCTGTCTGCATCCATGAAGTGCTATAGTACTCGTGACAGAGGGAGTTGAAATTGGTCTTTGTAAACCTATAAATCAACCAAATGAAGAATGTCAATAAAAAACCAATGACAAACTGATAACAATTAGAGAATTTAACAATGTACCTGGCAACTGCTAAGGCATGGTCACAGGGCAGCTGATCTAAGTCCCAGTTACGACATGTGCACGTACGTTGTTCGATATCGACCAACCCATCATATTTCCCATCCTTAACTAAATATCTAGTCAACTCAATTGGATATACATGGTACGTCAATGACCATTTGTTCCTCTCCTTGCAATGACCGACTGCTGCCTTGCCCAAGTAAGTAGGGTTCTTCCCCGCTTTCTCACGTCTATCATTAAACCATCTCTGCAGAATATCTCTCAAGAACTCCATCGCTGCAGTAATAGGCAACCTCCGAGCCTTCTGAATACAATTATTCAACACCTCTGCAATGTTCGTGGTCATCATCTGATATCTTCTTCTCGGACAATGGGAACGTGACCATCGCTCGGGGCCAATGGACATCAAATAGTCATATGTTCCCGGGTGAATTTTTTTGATTTCATCCATTTCTAAGTTGAACTCTCTAAAGGTGGAACAGTATGCTGCCCTATAGTAAATATCAAGCACTTCTTTTCGTCCCTTTATTCTAGTCTTCAGGTTTTGTTTAAGATGGAAGAAACAAATACAGTGAGGAACATTAGGGTATACAATACTCACTGCTTTAGCAATGCTAGCATGACGATCGGAAACCAATAACATCCCCTCAACTTCCCCAATTGCCTCTCGTAGACGTTCCAAGAACCATATCCAAGAGCTTTCTGCCTCACCGTTGCCTACACCAAAAGCTATAGGGTATGCATGCTCATCTCCATCTTTGCACGATGCTACATATATAACCCCTTGGAATGCACCTTTCAAATGAGTGGCATCAATGGCAATGACCGGACGTATAACTGTCTGAAACCCCTTAATGCACTGACCAAGTGAAAAGAAAGCATACAAGAAATTATTGTTCTTATCTGTGTGAATTGCCGTCAGGGTGCCGGGATTTGTTACTTTTAACAAGTGAAAGTAAGCAGGCAACAACTGGTAAGAATCCTCAGGTTTCCCATACAAAATATTCTTAGCATGCTCCTTTGCCCGCCATGCTGTGGTGTACAAAAGTTGCACACCGTGCTGCTCGCGCATTTCTGCAATTATATCAATTGGTCTAATGATGCGGCCATTGGTGTTCAATTTTGGGGCAAACATCTCTCCAATGACAATGGCACTCACTTTACGGAAGTGTGACTCATAGGTGTCCAAACTACATGTGTGGCTATGTGTGAATTTCCTGACAACCCAATATGTGCAACCATCCCTACATGTGGCTCTGAGTGCGAAATCACATTTGATGTCATTACAACCAGCCTCAAATCGGGACTTTGTCGACCGTCTAATTCTTGGATTAAACTTCTCATTTAGAGCATATTTTCTAAACTCATTCTTCAACTTTTGCTTGGTATCAAAAATCTGTCCTTTGAAAAAAGGGCCCACCCTTGAGGTAGAACATGCAGTGCTGTTTGTGCTAATAGAATATTGGTCTGCAAACGGAACAACCCAACGAGATGGTATAGCGTCACATGTCTGTCTGTATGCACCACATTGCCACTGATTTTGCCCCTGATTTTGCCCCTGATTCTGCCCCGTATTTTGCCCCTGAGTGTTTGTGTCTACATCATCTTCATGGCTGCTGAAAACTTCTCGCGATTCATGAATCTCATCACCATCCAACGAATATGAATCATTGGCATCTACTCTCTCTTGTTCATCGGCAATAAATGTATCTTGAATGCCATTGTCACCATCCCATATGCCATTGTCACCATCCCATATGGGAACCTCCGGTCTAAGTCTAAATTGTTGGGTAGTAGGAACTAACTCAGTTGCAAATGGAGGAGGAGAAGGTGCAACAGGGACTCTAATGGGAATCGGTGATCTCCGTGGAGGTACTGCTGGTTGATCCCTAACATCTCTTGCAACTTTCTCCACCAAATCAACATATACCTCTGGAACAACGGTTTGACCAAGCAAAAGGAATCTCACATCACTGTCACGTTGTAATCGGAACTTTCGTTGACCACTCTCTGTCTTAACCAAACTGGTTATGATTACATCATATAAAGTTCTATCAAAATTGGTGAATTGGTATACCAAGTTCTCTAACTCTAAATATTTTAAATGAATCGACACCACCTCAACAAATGTATCACCACCAACATATCGTAAGTCATCCCATTGCCCACCATAGTTGATTACCAGCCTATAATCCATTTACCTGGAAAAAAAAAATGAATTTTAAGTTTTTCGTAACAGTTCCAATTTTTGTAAACATTTCTCGTTTTCTATGGTATAAAACTTGAAATCATGCTTTAAACATTCAAGTTTCTATACTACATTTCAAGTTTTCGAATCTGTGAAACTTGAAATCTTCTGGAAAAAATTGAAGTTTTATTCAAATCGATTCTTCACCAAAACACACATAAACTCATGCATTAAAGCTAAACCCATGTTAAATTAACTATTTGTAACTCAGTTAATGAACAAATGAATGATACTTACCGATTTAGAGCAAACTAGATTATGAGATGAATGATATTTTCTTCAATAGACTTCGTGAAATTTTCTTCAGGCCAACAATGGTGTGGCCATTGGTGTTTGATTTGCAGGTCGATGATGAAGAAAGAATACAAGGATGAAGAGAACGTTGAAGAAGACAGTGAGAAAGAGAAATAAACAAAACAAAATAGAATAGTTACTTTAGGGGCATCTTAGTAATTTATGGACACCCAATGAATTTTTTTTCAAAACATGGTTATTAATAAATAAAGTTATGCATGTGGTTAAAAAAGAATTTCCAATAATTAGGGTGGCCATTTTTGACAATTTCCACTTTTTTTGTTTGTCAATTTTTTTTAAAGATCTTTGTTTGTCAATTTTTTTTTAATTTTTTTTTTTTTTAGTGATGATCGATGAATGGGTGTTTTTAGGACCAAAAAAAAAAGATTTCCAGTTTTCTAATAACTCCTTAACTCAAGGGTAATTGTGTCTTTTCGTTTTCAATTGGTGTCAAAAGTAACCTTTTTAACAGCTAGATAACGGTAGGGGGGAAAATGACGAATTCTGAAACTAGAGGAGGTAAAACGATGTTGACTGAAATGTCATGGGAGAAATTAATAAAATCCCTTAATAATAATTACGAGTTGTTTAGATTTCTGTATTTTTCATTTTTTTTTTCTTTGTTAATAACCTATAAGAATCTTTAATTAAATGTATTAAAGTAAAAGCTAACATCAATTAGCAAACACTTTTGTGGTTACTGATTGTCGATTTAACTTGCTTGTTAATATAAATGAATGTCTTGCTAATTCAATTATCGATGATAACAATTTACAAGGTTCATCAACATAATCGTGTTTTAACGGATTCGGTTTAGGCTTTGAACTTAATTGTATTTTAATCGTGTTTTATCGATGAAATGTTTATATAATTCATATAATTTTACATTCATAAACTAACACGATCCGATCCAATATCATTAATCCTCTACGTACACAAATTGTCAACCCTAGATCCGTTCGATTTAGGATAAATTAAACAATCTCACACTCAAGTTGCAGATTCAAGTCCACTTTGATTGGATATTATCTAAAGGTGGGGGATATTTATACGAGAGTAACTAAAGATGTGTAGAATGATTTCTTCTAAAAATGCCATAGCTTCTGCTTAACAATGCAGGCTCCAAGACGTTATTTTATAATCTATTTTGGTAAAGTGAACAAAAAGCAGTTTTTCTTTTTCATAGGTACCAAGCACTTTTTTTTTTTTTTTTTTTTTCTTTTTCTTTTTTCTTGTAATAATTCCATAAAGTACATCGGACTATAAAATTGAGTACTCATTTATTTTTTCAAGTGAAATAAAATAATTTTGTGTTCATGGGCATAACTCTGTTGGTAGATGGACGAACATGGGGCTTAGGCAAATGACTCATAAGTCAGCGGCTTGAATCCTACCAATGGCAATAAGCTTCAAAAAAAATACCTGGATAGCGACAATGGATCGGATCAAGGATGGATGCCCCAATATCCAGCCCCATATCCATTTGAGATATGTATCTCCATCCCCGCATCCATCCTCATTTCTAAGTGAGCAGGGCAGATTTGGATAATCCCCGAATTGAGGTAGAGATATCCATCCCCACTCCTTCTATATCCGTATCCAATGAAATTTTTTTTAAAATTATTATAGTTTACAAAAGAAAAATGTAACTAACACATGTAATAGTATATTTTATCATATTTAAAAGGAAAAACAAAAACATCCAATAAAGTTCAAATAAAAAAAATTAATAATAACTTATATAATTAGAATTAATAATTACATAATAATTTTATATATTTTTAAAACATTAAAATCTATAATGGATCCAGATGGGGATGGATATCCATCCACATCCCCGAAAATAAAATGGATGTTAGGATGACATCCATCCCTGTTCCATCCTCAAAATAATAGTATTCATCCCTTTTTTAAATAGAGTGGATTCTTACGGATATCCGTATCCATGGATAATTTTTCCATCCCTATAGATAGGTGGTTAGATATATATTTAAAAATAATAAAAAAATTTGGGTGATATAAAATGGTTGGTGAGATATATATATATATATATATATTAATAAAATATTAACTAAAATCTTAAGGTTTCTAATGATATCTAAAATATAGAGAGAAAACCAAAAATAACCATTGGAATTATTAAACTTTTGTTAGTAACCACTTTTGAAAAGTTAATTGTTAATAACCACTTTTTTTAAATAAATAAAAAATCACTGTATGTCCATAGTTTACTAGAATACCCCTGAAATTAGTTTTTTTTTAAACAAACTCGTAGCAAACTTGAAATCACAACTAAAATCTAGAGAAAACTTGAAATCATGATTAAAATCTAGAGAAAACTTGAAATCACGACTGAAATATGACCAAATTTGAAATCACGGCTAAAATCTGGACCAAACGTGAAATCATCTCAAATGTGAAACTTGAAATCATGCCCAATTTCCCTTCTTCACCAAATTCCCCAATTTTCTTTCTCTCTCCTTTGCTCTCTCTCTCCCCGATCTGCCTCTCTCTCTCGTCGGCGTGCTTAAGGGTCGCCGAGCTTCAATGAAGGCATCGCTGAGCGCCGACCATCAAAGCTTGCCAGCGAGAGAGAGATCGGAGAGCGAGAGGCAGATCAAGGAGAGAGAGAGGTAGATTGGGGAGAGAGAGTAGAGGAGAGAGAAAGAAAAAAAGAGAAAAAGGGAGAGAGAGCTGATTTGGGATGTTTTTATACGGGGGCATTCAAGTAATTTTACAAAAACATGGTTATTAACAATTAAAATTTTGTTTGTGATTACAAACAAAATTTGTATGTTTTATGTGGTTATTTTTGGCAATTTCCACTTAAAAATATGCAATCCAGTTTCTCGTTTGCAGTTTTAATATTAGTATTTTTCTTTTAAAAAAAAAAAGTTTAGAAACCACCCAAATTTGTTATGAAACAAAATTCAGGGAGGTTCAGATTCGTGGCGATTGCCGGTGTACAAATTTTGTTGATAATTTTTTTTGTTGGTTTGTTGTCAAGTGTGTTGTTAACCACCTTTTTTGGTAGGGGTCCAAAGAAGAATTTTCCATCCATACCAAGGTCATTTAATTGTTGAAAGAATGAACCCAGGGTCCTGAGGATCCCGCTACCACACTATCCCGGTACTCCACTATCGTATGATCTATGATACACAGTATCCCGATGTCATGCCACAACGGTGTCCCGATACCTCGTACCCCGTACCACGTACACGGTACCCAGTACCCGGTACCTGGTACCCCGCACCTAGTACTCGGTACCTCGCACCAGTATCCCGAATAAGAGAAGACTTGGGAGTGAAGTAGAAGCTTGGGCGTGTGGAGGAGAGTCAAATTCAGTTCTTTCCTTTTTTTTCTTGGTTTTCCAAAGAATAATGAATTGATTTGTTTCCAAATATTAAGGGCTGATTTGTTTCCAAAATTTAGCCTTTCAAATAGGGAGCAAGTCAATTAGTTGCTTGTTTTAGTTTTATTTTCTTTCTCGTTTGTAAGACATTAATTGCCAAATATTTATTTCCTTTTTGGTTTTAGGGTTTCAGTATTTAAGGGTCCTTTTGATGTAATTTTCGGTAGCTTTGATTTTTGAATGCAAATTGAGAGAATTTTCTCTATTGTTCTTTGAGAACTAATTGGAACTTATCAGATTTCTCTGTGACGTTCCTCCTTGACTTATCAATCGAGTATTCCATTCTTGATTGTGGCGTCCTCCTTCATACCAAGGTTCACATCTCGTTATAGGTGTTGGGTCGCGGTTTCCATCCGAACCAGAGGTTAGAACGATCTTAGGCATCATTCTTGATACAATCGACGAGGTTCGTATCATTTGGTATCAGAGCAAGGTCTCTAGCATCAGGTTTTATCTATTTTAGCTGTTCTTCATCTTCGATTCAGTTTGATCAATTCTAGTACCCAAAAAAAAAAAAAACTTGAGTCCGTTTGGTCAAGTCTAGTACAAAAAAAATACCAAAGGTCTTGCTTGTTGAAAAAAAAAAAAAAAAGTACAAATTTTTTTAATTTTGAACGATCCCTTGGTTGAATATATCACCTATTGTTATTTCTCTTCTGGGTTTCGAGCAGTGACATTCAAAAAAAAAAAAAAAAATTCTGGTATTAGAAATTCGTCCATGTTATTCTAGTTCCGTTGTGAGTTGTTTCGTGAGAACGTGGCTAAGAAATCCTGATTATTGTTTGATTAGTTTGATAAGAACCTTTGAGGAAATTACGAGTGGAAAAAGGCAAGAGTGGTGAGTACATACAGAGGGTAAAAGCCGAATTTATTGTGTGAAACACGAGTGTGAGTGCCATCATCTTTGAGGGTAAAGACGTGAGGGAGTGTTTGTGAGGCTTACTAATTCTTGTTTGTTTTGCAGGGTCTAAATATGTCACACGATAACAGTAAGGAATTGTCCAACGAAGCACCAAAAACGGTAGATCTCGATCGTTTGTTTACAGCCATGCAACAACACATGGCGCGGATGGAGATTCAGTTTGGCGAGGTGAATGATAGGTTACACAAAGTGGAGTCTAGTTCACAAAGGGAGTGGCCATTCAGGGCTCCTAATATGGAACGAAGAGAAAGGAACCTACCTAGGAATGACTATGAAGATGATTATGGGAATAACCTAGAGGGGGATGATCACATGTCTAATGTGGGTGCTGACAGATTTAGGCGTGGAATGGGAGGTAGAGGAGTTAGGTATGGGAATAGAGAAGATAGGTATGGGAATAGAGGAGATAGGTATGGAGAAAGGGTTGATAATAATTTGGGTAGTATAAAGGTGAAGATTCCAACCTTCCAAGGTAAAACTGATCTTGAAGCTTATTTGGAGTGGGAGAAAAGAATAGAGTTGGTGTTTGACTGCCATGAATATTCCGAATTGAAGAAGGTGAAATTGGCAGCCATAGAGTTCACTGATTATGCTATTGTTTGGTGGGATCAACTGATTGTGAGTAGGAGATGAAATGGAGAAAGACCTATTGAGACATGGGAGGAGATGAAAACTGTTATGAGGAGGAGATTCATTCCAAGTCACTATTATAGGGGTTTATTTCAAAAATTGCAAACTCTTACTCAGGGGTCTAAGTGTGTTGAAGATTACTACAAGGAGATGGAGATAGCCATGATTCGAGCTGATGTAGAGGAGGACCGAGAGGCAACTATGGCTAGGTTTCTAAATGGGCTAAACCGAGACATTGCAAATGTAGTGGAGATGCAACATTATGTTGAATTGACTGACATGGTACACATGGCCATTAAAGTGGAACAACAATTGAAGAGGAGGGGTTCCACACAGGTTGGGCAAAATTCGGGTTCTTCATCATCATGGAAACCGAATTGGAGCAAGAGAGAGGACCAGCCTAGTTTCAAGGCCAAGGCCGAACCTTCCAAAGATCACAAGGCCGGAGGCACATTAAATCAAGGTAAATCAGATTCTCAACCTTCTAGAAACCGTGACATTAAGTGCTTTAAGTGTTTGGGAGCAGATCCTATTGCATCACAATGCCCAAACAAGAGAGTAATGGTTTTGAAGGATGATGGCGGTATCGAATCCGAGGATGAATCTGATGATGAGTCCATGCCACCTTTGGAGGATGCAAGTGACTTTGAATATCCAGTAGGTGGAGAGCTTTTGGTTGCAAGAAGAGCTCTTAGTGCTCAAGCCAAGGAAGTTGATGAGTACAACGTGATAACATTTTTCACACCCGCTGCCTTGTTAATGATAAGGTATGTAGTATGACTATTGATGGGGGGAGTTGTACTAATGTGTCTAGCACTACTTTGGTGGAAAAATTGAATTTGACAACTTTGAAGCACCCAAAACCTTATAGGCTACAATGGTTGAATGACAGTGGGGAAGTTAGGGTGAATAAACAGGTGTTGGTGTCATTTTCAATTGGAAAATACAAAGATGAAGTTATTTGTGACGTGGTACCAATGAATGCGGCTCATATCCTTTTGGGAAGACCATGGCAATTTGATAGGCATGTGACACATGATGGATATACCAATAGATACTCCTTTGTACTCAATAAAAGGCCAAAGGAGTATAAGTGAGATCAAAAAGGCTTTGTTTTCAAATCAGCCAATGATTGTACTTTTGTACAAAGAGGCTTGTTTTAGTACTAATGAAATTGACTCTTCTTTGCCTAGTGTTGTTATTTCACTTTTGCAGGACTTTAATGAAGTGTTTCCCGAAGAGATGCCTATTGGTTTACCACCAATAAGAGGGATTGAGCACCAAATTGATTTTGTACCCGGAGCACCAATTCCAAATAGACCCGCATACAGAAATAATCCCGAGGAGACAAAGGAACTTCAAAGGCAAGTTGATGAGCTCATGGAAAAGGGGTATGTTCATGAGAGTATGAGTCCTTGTGCGGTTCCCGTATTGCTTGTGCCTAAGAAGGACGGAACATGGAGGATGTGTGTTGATTGTCGTGCCATCAACAATATCACTGTAAAGTATCGACATCCTATTCCTAGATTAGATGATATGCTTGATGAATTGCATGGTTCTATTGTTTTCACTAAAATTGATCTTAAAAGTGGATATCATCAAATTAGGATGAAAGAAGGTGATGAGTGGAAAACTGCTTTCAAAACAAAATATGGTTTATATGAGTGGTTAGTTATGCCTTTTGGGTTAACTAATGCACCAAGTACTTTCATGAGATTAATGAACCATGTTTTGCGTGCTTTTATTGGAAAATTTGTGGTTGTTTATTTTGATGACATTCTGATTTATGGCAAAAACTTGGATGAGCATGTTGAACATTTAAAACTTGTTTTAGGTGTTTTAAGAACAGAAAAGTTGTTTGACAATTTAAAAAAGTGTACCTTTTGCACGGATAAGCTTGTATTTCTAGGTTTTGTTGTTAGTTCTAAGGGAATTGGGGTTGATGAAGAAAAGGTTAAGGCAATTAAGGAGTGACCAAAACCTACAAATGTGGGACAAGTGAGAAGTTTTCATGGGTTGGCTAGTTTCTATAGGAGGTTTGTGAAAGACTTTAGTAGTCTAGCTGCACGTTTAACTGAAGTTATCAAAAAGAATGTGGGTTTTAAGTGGGGTAATGAACAAGAAAAGGCATTTAACTTGATTAAGGAAAAATTAACTAATGCACCTTTGCTTGCTTTGCCTGACTTTGCTAAAGCTTTTGAGATTGAGTGTGATGCTTCAGGAATAGGTATTGGAGCTGTTCTAATGCAAGAAGGACGTCCCATTGCATTTTTTAGTGAGAAAATAAGTGGAGCAGCCTTGAATTATCCTACCTATGACAAGGAGATGTATGCTTTAGTTAGGGCATTGGAAACTTGGCAACACTACCTTTGGCCGAAAGAATTTGTGATTCACACGGATCATGAGTCCTTGAAGCATTTAAAGGGACAGCACAAGCTAAATAAGCGGCATGCCAAGTGGGTGGAGTTCATAGAAACATTTCCATATGTGATCAAGTACAAAAAAGGTAAGGAAAACGTGGTCGCTGATGCTTTGTCTAGAAGGTACGTTTTACTTTCTACTTTGGATGCTAGATTGCTTGGTTTTGACTACATTAAAGAATTGTGTGTGGAAGATTCTGATTTTGGTAATGTATTCAATGTGATGAGAATAAGGGGGCCACATCAAGAGATCCATTGCACATTCCGGTTGGGCCAATAACAAGGGCAAGGGCTAAGAGATTCAAGGAAGCACTAAATGGCCTGATTCAAGACACTTGGGCTGATTCCGAATTATTAAAGTCCAAGATGAGCCCACATGAAGACCAAGGCTTAATTAACATCATCAAGGCAATCGATTGGGCTGAATAAGAGTGATTTGGGCGTGTGGCAGAAAGCTTGGGCGTGAAGCACAAGCTATGGCGTGTGGAGGAGTTTCAATTTGCAATGAATAATGAATTGATTTATTTCCAAATATTAAGGGCTGATTTGTTTCCAAATTTAGCCTTCCAATTAGGGAGCAAGTCAATTAGTTGCTTGTTTTAGTTTATTTCCTTTCCCGTTTGTAAGGCATTAATTGCCAAATATTTATTTTCCTTTTTGGTTTTAGGGTTTCAGTATTTAAGGGTCATTTTGATGTATTTTTCGGTAGACTTGAATTTGAATGCAAATTGAGAGAATTTTCTCTATTGTTCTTTGAGAACTGATTGGAACTTATCAGAATTCTCTGTGGCGTTCCTCCTTGACTTATCAATCGAGTATTCCATCCTTGATTGTGGCGTCTTCTTTCATACCAAGGTTCACATCTCATTATAGGTGTTGGGTCGCGGTTTCCATCCGAACCAGAGGTTAGAACGATCCTAGGCATCAATCTTGATACAATCGACGAGGTTCATATCACAATGCATGTGAAAAAGTTGCATTTGGCTAGTTTTATAGGCATGATAGATTTTTGTTTAGAGAAACTAAATTATGTGTGCCTAAGAGTTCTTTGCATGAATTGCTTGTTAGAGAAGCTCATGGGGGAGGTTTGATGGGGCATTTTGGTATAGCCAAGACACTAGATGTTTTGCATGAACACTTCTTTTGGCCTCATATGAAACGTGACGTAGAAAGAATCTATGAAAAATGCATTACATGTAGACAAGCTAAGTCTAGGATTAAGCCCCATGGATTGTATACTCCTTTGCCTATACCTAGTGGACCTTGGATTGATATTTCTATGGATTTTGTGTTGGGTTTGCCTAGGTCAAAAAGGGGTAGGGATTCTATATATGTGGTTGTTGATAGGTTTTCTAAAATGGCACATTTCATTCCTTGTCATAAAACTGATAATGCATCACATATTGCTGATTTGTTTTTCAAAGAAATTGTTCGATTGCATGGCATGCCTAAGACCATTGTTTCAGATAGAGATGCTAAGTTCTTAAGCTACTTTTGGAAGACTTTGTGGGGTAAGTTAGGAACTAAACTTTTGTTTTCTACTACTTGTCATCCACAAACTGATGGTCAAATTGAAGTAGTTAATATGACTTTATTTGTCTTGTTGCGTGCTATAATACAAAAGAACTTGAAAACATGGGAGGATTGTTTGCCGCATGTAGAGTTTGCTTATAATAGGAGTGTGCATTCTGCAACTCATTATTCGCCTTTTGAAATTGTATATGGTTTTAACCCGTTGACTCCTTTGGATTTAATTCCTTTACCTGTGAATGAGCATGTTAACTTGGATGGGAAGAAAAAGGCAGATTTTGTTAAGCAACTCCATGAAAAGACTCGACAAAACATAGAGAGGAGAACTGAGCAATATGCGACGCAAGCTAATAAAGGGCGCAAGAAAGTTGTGTTTGAACCCGGTGATTGGGTGTGGTTGCATATGAGGAAGGAACGTTTTCCAGTCCAGCGGCGTTCTAAATTACTTCCTAGGGGAGATGGCCCATTTCAAGTGCTTGAAAGGATCAATGACAACGCCTACAAGTTAGATCTTCCAAGTGAGTATAATGTTAGTGCAAGCTTCAATGTTTCTGATTTGTCTCCTTTTGATGTAGGTGACGATTTGAGGACAAATCCTTTTCAAGAGGGAGGGAATGATGAGAATAAGGGGGCCACATCAAGAGATCCATTGCACGTTCTGGTTGGGCCAATAACAAGGGCAAGGGCTAAGAGATTCAAGGAAGCACTAAATGGCCTGATTCAAGACACTTGGGCTGATTCCGAATTATTAAAGTCCAAGATGAGTCCACATGAAGACCAATGCTTAACTAACGGTATCAAGGTAATTGATTGGGCCGAATAAGAGAAGACTTGGGTGTGAAGTAGAAGACTTGGGCGTGAATTATAAGCTTGGGCGTGTGGAGGAGAGTCAAATTCAGTTCTTTCCTTTTTTTCTTAGTTTTCCAAAGAATAATGAATTGATTTGTTTCCAAATATTAAGGGCTGATTTGTTTCCAAAATTTAGCCTTCCAAATAGAGAGCAAGTCAATTAGTTGCTTGTTTTAGTTTTATTTTCTTTCCCGTTTGTAAGGCATTAATTGCCAAATATTTATTTCCTTTTTGGTTTTAGGGTTTCAGTATGTAAGGGTCCTTTTGATGTAATTTTCGGCAGCTTTGATTTTTGAATGCAAATTGAGGGAATTTTCTCTATTGTTCTTTGAGAACTAATTGGAACTTATCAGATTTCTCTGTGGCGTTCCTCCTTGACTTATCAATCGAGTATTCCATCCTTGATTGTGGCATCCTCCTTCATACCAAGGTTCAAATCTCGTTATAGGTGTTGGGTTGCGGTTTCCATCCGAACCAGAGGTTAGAACGATCTTAGACATCATTCTTGATACAATCGACGAGGTTCGTATCACCTATGATTGTAAGCTCTCTGGAGCACTTATGTTGTATTATTCTCCTACTTGTGTAAGCCCCCTGGAGCACGCCTTATTAATAAATATATAAAGGATCTCTCTCCACCGGATACTATCTAGGGGTTTTTTAGCATATGATCATACGTGATGCTTTTTCCCCCAAGGACAGTCCACCTTCTACCAAAAGAATTGTCATTCTCCCTTCTATCTCTTTTATTATTCATGTATGTGAGTTAGATTCCGACTCCGCTGGTCCAAGCTCTCTTATCCGCCTATTCGCATGACATGCCACAATAAAGCCCCGACGAGCGGGGTGATTTTTTCTCCTACCTATTGCACCTTACTTCGGATATTTCACTCGTACAAAACCATGGTACCTACCCTGCTGCAGCCTACCAGGTAGCAGTTTAAGGGTGTTAATTGAAATTCCTCACCCAGAGCAAATTTTTGGTTAACATGTGTTATTCTCATTTTTCCTTTTGTATTGCTCCTTTTTCATTTTTTAAATAAATTTGCCCAAGTGGCTTCTCCTCTCCGGTTTTCTAGTTGCTTATGACGTGTTTAATAATCATGAATTCTTTATAGGAAAGGGAATTACGTGATTGTTTGGTTGGATTTTCTACTGTCTCAAAAGCTCTACAAACCTTAATTTAAGTTTTTTAGAGTTGTTTGTTTGGGCTTTTGAGATTGTCTATTTTAAATTCGGCAGAAGCAGTAGAGTTTAAAACTCTAATAGACAAAAGCTCATATGGAGGAACTTTTTTAATTAGACCTTACAACAACAAAAATAAAAAAAACAAAAATAAAAAAACAAAAATAAAAAAACAAAAAAATAAAAAAATAAAAATAGTATTTGATCTAAATATCCCTAAAACTGTTTTTTTTTTTTTTTTTTAATTACCAACCAAATGACTATAATTGTTTTTCAAAAGCTCTAAGTAACTGATTTTTGAATTCATGTGTTTACTAAAATTGTGGGGAAATAAGTTTCGTTTACCCCACACACATATAAGGAAACTTGATTCCCCCCACTAAACCTAGGAATTAAATTACATTCCTAATTGAAAAGCGAATCCATGTATTTTTACTAAAATATATATCATTATCTAACAATAATAAATAAATAAATAAACAACTACATTTCTATTTTATTGGGATCGTTCTTTATCATTCTCGTTTGTTCATTTTTTTTTCTCCATATATTGACACATTTATGGGTTAATTTTACTCAATTCGACACGTCAGTATAAAACCCGGGATTCAAGGGACAAAATAACCACGACATCAGACCACGTCAACTTGATGGGCCACGCATAGCAATAGCAAGATGGGGAACAAGTAATAACTCGCCCACTAAAGGTAGCTGCTCGCCGGAGAACTACCAAACTGGCGAATTGACTCAAATTCGCCACACAACAAACACGAGGTATCATTAATGAAAACATGATCACATCATTTTCTCCACGAAACTCAACCTTATACTAGGTAAGGCAATCATCTACAATCCAACAGTTGACAAACCCAGTAATAAATACGAAGACTCGAAGGAATACTCTCACTAGGAATGAAGATCACAACACCTTAGATGTACGAAGACTTGATTCGCCAAGAATCTCACAAAGATACATTCCCCCTAGGATCTCGCCCGATAATATTTCTTTCTTGCACAATAAGGGCTAGGGCAACACCCTAACCCCTATATAAACACATGTATAAAAGCAAAGATAGGGCAAGAGAATAATTGATACACAAGCAATTCATCACTTGTAACAGTAATTATTGTTTACATAGTGAAGAGTCTTTTATCTATCGTTATAACGACCGTGGTTTTTCCCTGTGTTAAGGGTTTTCCATGTAAAAACATTGGTGTCTTTATTATTTTTGCACTCTTCTGTTATCTATTATATGTTCATCAATTCACACACATATCAAAAAGGAGACATGATCTCATTTCATAAGCCACATCAGGCGCCAATTTGCATACGTGTCACTGTCGACTAGATTTCCTAGAAATCAACATCAACACTTAACGCTAGAAGAAGGGGGGTAGGGGTGAAACCTTCAACCTTGTAATTAACCCCCAAAGATTGACAAAGATCTGAGCGAAAGTTTTCAATCGTCATCCCCAGCCCATGGGGGACACTCATTCTCTAAGGTTACCAGGTGAATTTGAAGAATGTGAAGAAGAAATAATACTGGATCCATCGCAACCCGGCTGGACGATCAAGATAGGCACGCGGCTAGCAACCCTAATCAAGGATGATTTGACCACACTTTTACTGTAATATATGGACATATTAGCCTTGAGCCATGAAGAAATGCCAGGGATTGATACACATGTTATCTCACACTATCTAGTTTTGGACGAGAAGCATAAACCCGTAATTCAAAAACAACGAAGCTTTAATGCATAAAGGAGCATGGTGATTAAAGATAAAGTGTCAAAATTATTGGATTATTGGCAGCAGGTTTCATTCATGAAGACAAATACCTTACCTGGGTCTCCAACATTGTACTGGTTAGAAAGAAAAACAACCAGTGGTGAATGTGTGTGGACTTCGCCGATCTCAACAATGCGTACCTAAAGGACAATTTTCCACTTCCATAGATCAACCAACTAGTGGACGCCACTATAGATGAACTCCTTGTTGGGATTTATGCCTTAAAGCTTGTAATCTATAAATGTTATAAATTCATTTGTAAGTTCCTTAAGTTTTGATTGGCTTATTCCGTAGACAAACCATAATTGGGGCTTGAATTGTAAGGGTAGCTTAGGCACATAATTATTTGTGATCAAGCACAACAAAGGCCCTCTCAAGACCTCAAGATGATAGGCACTTCAAAGGTAAAATACTTGTGCTTACTTACTTTAAAGAGATCTTAGTTGCATACACACACAACTCATGCATATCTATACTATCTTGTATGTTGTGTGTTTTATGTTTGTGCATTCATGTTATTGAACTCTCTTCATGCATGTTTTATTTGATTGCATCTTGTTTGATAATTGTCTTGCCATTTTAGGCATTAGGATGCATTTGCTTCACACTCCACACTTCACATCTTTGATGGTTTGTGTTGTGTAGTTAGTGTGTCGAGTAATTTGTTTCCTGAAGATTGATCGGAAACGTCTGTGTTTGCACGTTGGTGTGCTTGGTTTTACGTGATGAAACCGTCTAATGAAGTCACTGCTTGAAACCAGTGCTCTCGGTTTCAATTCGACCGTTTATACCGGTGACCCTAACCGCCGATTGAAACCGCCGTTTAGCACGTAACTAGGGTAAACTTGTCTTTTTACCTAGCTTGTTTTTGGTCTTTATAAATATATCATTATCTGTTATTCTGAACCTAAGGTCTTTGACATCAAGAACCCTAAAGAGATATTGAGAGAGACTTGAGAGAAAAAGCATAAAGATTGCATCTTTAATTCTCTAAACTCATTTTTTTTTATGCATAAATCATCATCTAAGCATCATCTAGGATCATCTAGCATGTGCTAATGCATGAGTCTTCTTCAACACACATGTTATAGTAAGTTGAACACTAGATTCATCTAATCTTAGTGTTTTTCTTAGCAATTTATTTCATTTATAACTTGTATGTGAAACTATTAATGCACAGTGTATATAAAACTATCTAGGGGGGGGGGGGGGGGGGGGGGGGCAGGGGGGTGCGGGCGGGGACAGAATGTGAATAGATTTTAAACTAATATTACCAATTTTTGTGATTAGTCAATGTTACGAAAATAACCCAATCTAGTTAAAGCAATAAATCAAGTGTAAAGTGCGGAAATTAAATAACACTTCATTTTTATATGGAAACCCAAACTGGGAAAAACCACGGGCTGTTATGTGCGCCACACACGAACCTCGAATCCACTAATTGCAATGGTGTTTACAACCTAATCCCGGTTTATAACCACCACCCATTACCCGCAGGCCTATAAAAGTGGACCTAGTCCAATTTGCTTGCGGTCTAAGCAACCTTATGTAGGGAAAATACGATTGCACACAGCGGAAGCGAGACTAAAAGAGGTTTAGTATATTTTAAAATTTTTTCCTTCTTAAAGATGAACCTTAACCCTTGATTAATTAATATATAAACAAAAGATATCGTACCTTTGTCGCGTGATCTGATTGACGTTGCGTCGATGGTAATCCGTAAGATCTTCCAATCCAATCACGAACGTGAATTACCTAGGAGCGTGGTCTCCCTTTTCTTTGAATTGTAAACCTGAGAATGGATAACAAAAACTTTTTCTTTGTTAGTCACTATAACCTTTCAAGAGAAAACGAAAAACGTTCCGATCACTTGTGAATTCACAATCTATTGATCGAAACTCGCATGAACCTTATTCGAAGTTGTGCACAAATCCTTTTGGTGTAAGCTAGTAGTGCACTATCGAAATAAAATGTTTCTCTCTTCTTTTCTCACTTGGCCGAAAATCACACTAGTCTAAGAGTTGGATTCTATTTTTCAAGCTAAAGAAAAATAACTGTCTATCAAGCAATTAGGGTTTTGTCAAATTTCTCTTGCCCATATATATATAGGGCTGTCCTGGGGTGCAACGTTACATGATGCAACAAAATTGTTTTGACTGTGATCGTGTCTTCTTTGGTACAACTACATCAGCTAATATGTGATTGTATGTTCTAACATGCGATCACAATAATTTAATTGTGTGATCACGTGCAATTCATATGCGATAACACTATATATATTTATGATCACATGTAATCATATGTGATCACATACTATTTTCTTAAATTGTATGGTGTCATGTTGCACTCAAGAATGAGCCATATATATATTTATATATATATATATCTATTGCATAAATTCTGCACGCCTATTAAAGTGCACAAATACTGCACGCCTAAATAAATATATATATATATTTCGAAATTAATTCTGCATGCCTTATAAAATATATATATATTGCGCCCCAATTCTGCATGCTTTATAAAAATATATATTTTTCGGCCAATTGCCATATATATTTCATATATATCTATATATTGTTGCCGAAATCCTTTACCATGTAGGATTTGTGTCTTTTTACTTAAATCCTAACCCTAGGTAGATTTCCTTAGAATTCTAAACCCTAATCCAACTCTTTAGTGTATTTGTGACTATATAAAAGACTTCCTTATTTGATTAGATAAATAAATCCCTTATTTATCTACTTACCAAATAAAGTCTTTTATTTTATTTATACTACCACAATAGTATACTACTAAGAAACATATTTCCTACTCAGAAAAAGATTTTGATTCTTAATTAAATAATTAACTAATAAATTAATTAATTTCCAATTAATCAAATAGTAAAATAAAATAATATATTAAGCTATTTTTCAAGCCTTGCCGACCATACATAAAGATGGGCCCAAATATTATTTTTCATTTTATTAAATCCATTGGACCTTAATTAAAAGGCCCACATGTGAACTAGGCCCATTCTTACTAAAAGAAACAAGTCCACATGCCTTAATAAAATTCTAGATGGACCCATAAATTAGTCCGGTAGAATATATCAAGTGATCCATGCAAGTCCGTGTGGATTGGGGATCTTGGCGGGCTATCTAAATTTAAGCTCCAATAGACATAACCCAATCACAATCAACAAATGATTTACTTAGATTCAATCTATTAATTTTAGTTCATTCCACTAAAGAACTAAAATTGCACTCTTAAATAAAGATAGAACAAGTAAATGATTCTCATTCATACCCTAGACAATCTTATTGGAGATAGTGAATCCTCATGAATAATATCAATAATCACCAAGAGCTCATAGACTGCCTATAGCTCTCCAAGTTACCATATTTACTCATATGACCACATTTTGAACTTTGGATATTTTGACTTGTCCAGAAGCCATGTTTTCAGTAGTCACTATCAAAAACTCAACGTTGAGATTTTATATCCAATTACCTCAAAACATCCATATGATGATATTATACTCTCATTGTATAAATGGAGCCACAATGTCCATATCTATAGATGAAGTCCTCTATCGATTAACAAATGAATGTCACCAAACTATCGAGGATAGATTATGCTATATAATCGTACTCATTGATAACTCAAATGATACCACTTGCAACCATAAGTCCATCATTTATCTCAGGATTAAGATAGACTCTTCGATTGTCCTCATAATGAAAAGACTTTTATCTATTGACGGTTCTAGATAAAGTATTTCATTGTGATCTAGTTCAATGCATCTAGTGCACTAGATTCTTTTACTCAAAGCCACTTTGATGATTTAGACCCATCATAACACATTTGATCCCACTCAAATGCTAGCAAAAGAATTTACAACTTTAACAAGATAAATGTGCTCAACCTTTAACTTAAGTTGTGAACATTCTATTAAAAAAAAATTTTTGGGTAAATAAATAGTATCATAGAAAGAGAGAAAAGAATGTACAAAATACAAGGGGCATACCACAGGAAAAACAAGAGCAAAAACAAAAGCTCAAACCAGCTCAAACACAGGAGAAAAACAAGAAGCAAGAGCTAAACAAGGGCTCAAACAAACAAAAAACACAAGGCAAACAAATCAACTAATAGAAATATTCCACTTTAAAGCAACATTAGGCCAATCCTTCAAGTTGATAGATAAGAGCCTACTACAAATAGTATCAATAATGGAACGGGTAACGACGATGCTGGTCTTATGAGGACTCCCAAAAATTCTGGTGTTCTTTTCTCTCCAAATAGAGTAAACCGCCACAGCAAGACAAAGTTTTTTAACAACAATGGTAGGAGATTTCCCCCTCCAACGTTAAGAAGCCCAAGCAATAAAACTAGGCCATCTCTGACCATTCCAAGGCCGGCCACACATATCCTTCAAATGAGACCATATGACTTTGCTATAAGCACACTCAAAGAAAAGGTGCGCATGGGTCTCAGGGTAAGCGGAGCAAAGAACACAAAGAGTACCAACATGAGGAGTATAAGGATGAACACGGTCCAACGTTGATAGTCTCCCTCTAATAGCTAACCAAAAAATGAAGCTCATCCTTGGAATGTTATGTGAATATCACATAAGCTCAAACCAAGGAACCAAAGGATGAGAAGCCTTAAGACTAGCCATGGTAGAGGCTACGGTGTAAATACCATCAGATGTAGGAAGCCACTTAATACAATCCTCCAAACTAGAATTAGGGTTGGAAGAAGGCATGTGGTTCTTGATTTCAAGGAGTTCAATCGACATAAAGCAAGGCCAAACGCACTGATCACCAAGAATAATATAACTGACTTTAGCCCTATTCGGAAGACCTGAGTCGTAAATTGCCCTAGAGCTCCAATTTAAAAGAATAGGGTCATCGGGATGCCAATTATCAAACCACAAGGAAGTGCCGAGACCATTACCAATGATATGCTGAATCAAGGGATGAGCAATGGGACGAAGCTTGAGGAGCTTTCTCCAATTCCAAGAACACGTTTGAGGAGCTTTCACCTCCTAAATACTCTTATCTTTGAGGTGATGGGTTTTAATCCAAGTAGACCAAAGGTTATTAGAACCATGCACTAGATTCCACAGATGCCGAATCATTAGAGCTTTATTCCAAGAAATGAGATCCTTGATGTCGAGACCACCCTCATTTTTAGGAAGACATATATCAGCCCAAGCAACTTTTGCCCCTCTACAATTTCCATCAACTCCTTTCCACAAAAAGGAGCAAAGCTTCTGCTCAATATTCCTTAGAACCTTTGAAGGAAGACAAAGGTGACTAGCCCAAAAGACTTGAATACTAGACAAAACTGAGATAATGAGTTGCAACCGACCCGCATATGAAAGGCAACGATTCATCCAAGAAGAAATTTTGGTCGAAACTTTAACCAAATGAGGAACATTATTCAAGACTAACTAAAGAATTGTGTCTACCTCATACATATCCAGATGTACGAACAATTCTTCTTTTCTCATAGTCTTTTGACCTTATGATTATTTACCTTGACAATTATAATTATAAATGCTATAAGATTTTGTTAAATAAATAGAAATCACTTTATTAAAATGATAAGATTGTTAATTACAATATTACACTCTTGCTATTGAGCATAATCCTAACACCTTAGCCACAAGACTTAGGTCTCACTAAAGATATTAAACAACCTAAGTGAATATGCAAAGATATCCAAATATGTAGTTAGTGCTAGGCCACACTAAATACTTATCTAAGATTATAAGATGACAATTAAATCAATCCTAGATATCAATAGCTAAATGACATGGTATAAAGCTTAGCTAACATAAATTAAACAATTAACACTAAGATTAGATGAAATTAGTGAAGAACTTACCAAAGCAAGTGTGTTGAGTAAGACCCATGCAAGCAAGCATCCTAGATATGCTAGAAGATGCTAGATGAGGTTTAATGCATATGAAAATGGTTTTGAGTGTTTAAATAAGCAATCGTGATTGCCTTTTCTCTCACAAATCTCTCTACTGAACTTAGGGTTCTTGTATTGAAAGAGTTAGGTTTAGAGAGATGAGAAAGTGATGTATTTATAGACATCAAGAACAGGGTATGTGAAAAGACAAGTTTGCCCCTGAAACGCGTGATCGGTGGTTTCATTCGGTGGTTTCGAAACTGCCGATCCAACTGCCGAATTGAATCTTTAGAGAACAGGGGATCATCGGCGGTTTCATAACCATCGATCACAACCACAGAAATAGACTCGAGAGATTAAATCGACCAGGTCTAATTGGTGGTATCGACGATCATAACCGTAAAAATATTCCAGAACCTTTTGGACACAAACAGAGGTTTTATTCGGCGGTCATGGTCGCCGATCAAACCGCCGTTTCACCACTATTGGTGAAACCAAAGGAGAAGCCAAGGGCATTCTCCAAAGGCGATCATCACGCTAACCAAGCACAACATTATGCATACGCGGACGTTTCCGAACAACATTCGGGAAATGAATTACTAGACACATGATCAGACTATTTTATACCTATTTAAGGTCCCCCATTTTCGATCGTTTGTCTCGTTTTCGAGCGTAACTTTGTATATAATATTTTGTTTGAGCCTTGTGTAGATACATATTCCCTACAACAGGTATTTGAGCTTAAAGATTAGTTGGGGAGGCAAAATGGAGCAAAAAGGGCTGAAATTGTATATACGCGTGCAGAATGGTCAACTTTCAAGGTCATATCTTCCTCCTCAGATCAAACCACGTTGATATCTTTATATATTCGGATAGCCCCAGAAGTCTAGTTTCTAGAACATTTTGCGGATTACGATTTTGAGCTTTCTACAGGAATTTATGGCCATTTTCGTAACGGTGCACGATACTGAAAACGCTAAAACGCTATCAGGTCTAAACGGCTACTTCAAACGGTGGCCAGGCCGCCGATCCAAACCACCGAATCACTCCAGAAAGTTGTTTTTTGGGCGAATTTTAGGGACAGTTTCATCCATTCACCCCAACCTTCAGCCCTAACCTCCCAACACTATATAAACCCTGATATGAACCTCACCAAGAGTAGTGAGACCCGGAACCAATATATGGTAACGAAGGATCGTTTTCTAATTCAAGTTTATAAAAACAAAGAAAATAAAGGACCGTGACCCATTATCTATATGGAGATAAGAGCCAACGGTATCAAGAAGGTTGTAGACGCCACACTCAAGAACAAGAAAGAAGGTGAGTGATAAGTCAAGGTTTGAACGCCACAAGGTAGAACCTTGATAAGTTCATAGTTCAATGAAGAACCAAGAGAAAAAGTTCTCTCAAATAATATTTTATTCAAAGTCTAATCTCCTCAAATAATACATCAATGCGTCCTTTAAATACTAAGAAAAGATCTAAACCCTAGACGACAAAGAAAAGGAAATAAACTACTCAGCAATTAATTGCCTTACAATTAGGAAAGTTAAAGAATAAAAACTAGCAATTAGTTGACTTTGTTTGGGAAACAAATCAACTATTTATTTGGGAAATAATTAAAAAAAAGGAAATATGCTAAAATTCGGAATCCTCCAACCCTAGCTTATATCTAACATCATAATCAGCTCTTTATTAGGAAATATGTTGAAATTCGGACTCCTCAATTCAAGTCTTCGCGCAACAAACTAGATGGCCGAATTTGGGCCTGTTGTGATCTATTATGGATGATGGAGTCTTCATAACATCTGTAGGACTCGTCTTGGGCTTTCCGAAAACATATTATAATAGACAATCCGACATCAGATGCTCTCTGTAGAGGCCCACGAAGTTCAGCCCGGCGTCCAGCTCTCGTACAGCTCAAGTCTTCGCGCAACAAGATAGATGGCCGAATTTGGGCCTGTTGTGATTTGTTTTGGAGGACGGAGTCTTCATAACATCTGTAGGAATCGTCTTGGACTTTCCGAAAACATATTATAATAGACAATCCGACATCAGATGCTCTCTGTAGAGGCCCACGAAGTTCAGCCCGGCGTCCAGCTCTCGTACAGCTCAAGTCTTCGCGCAACAAGATAGATGGCCGAATTTGGGCCTGTTGTGATTTGTTTCGGAGGACGGAGTCTTCATAACATCTATAGGGCTCGTCTTGGGCTTTCCGAAAACATATTATAATAGACGATCCAACTACATATGCTCTCTGTAGAGGCCCATGAAGTTCAGCCCGGATTTGGTCTTCATGTGGCCCGAACTTGGACTTCAGCAACTCCAAATCAGCCCCCATTAAATGATTCTTTGATCCTCTTGGCCCTTGTAATTGGCCCAACCAGAATATGCAATTGATCCTTTGGTGATGCTTCTTGATTCTCATCATTCCCCCTCTCTTCAAAAGGATTCGTCCTCGAATCTTCACCGTAATGTTGTTGATAGCCTCTGACACTTCATCAAAGTCCTGAAAAAGAGAAACAAGAACACCAGGCCGAGAAGTTGGCTGATTTGAAAATAATGCCTTTTTGATCTCACTCTTTTTTGCATAGAAGTTCATTTGTTTTCTCTCTTTTTTTGCCTCATCGGCCGAGATTTCTTTTTTTGTTGTTTCAATCTCTTTTTCTTTTGTCTCTCTTTCTTTTGAACTCTCACTCTCCTTTTTTACATCTCTCTTTTCTTTTAACCTCACTTGATCTTCATATACTTGTATTGGGGTTAAGGGTACAAGAGTGATTCGTTTTTTATTGAGTACAAAGGAGTATCTATTTGTATAACCATCATGAGTTACACGCCTATCAAACTGCCATGGTCGCCCCAAAAGGATATGGCTAGCATGCATTGGTACCACATCACACAAGACTTCATCTTTGTACTTTCCAATGGAAAAAGACACCAACACCTGTTTAGTCACCTTGATTTCTTCACTATCATTTAACCATTGTAACTTATAAGGTTTTGGGTGCTTTAAAGTGGCCAAATTCAGTTTTTCCACCAAAATAGTGCTAGCCAAATTAGTACAACTCCCCCCATCAATTATCATGCTACATACCTTATCATTAACATGGCATCGGGTGTGAAAGACATTGTCACGTTGTACCTCATCATCTTCCTTTGCTTGAGTACTAAGAGCTCTTCTTGCGACCAAAAGCTCTCCATCTTTGTGATCTTCGGAAGGTTCGGCCTTGGCTTTGAAACTAGGTTGGTCATCCCTCTTGTTCCAATTCAGTTCAAATGATGAAGAAGAACCCGAATGTTGCCCAACTCGTGTGGAACCCTTCCTCTTCAATCGTTGATCCAACCTCATCTCTAACTGGTCAAACTTTTGATCAAATAATTTTAAGAAATGTTTGACATCGAACCTTTTTGGTGGATCGTCAGACATTTTTTTTTTTTTTTTTGAATCGGAATCTGATCAAACTTTTTTTTTTTTTTTTTTTTTGGGTAACGAAACTGATCAACTTCTTCTTCTTTTTTTTTTATAATGGATCTGATCAACTCTTTTTTTTTTTTTTTTTTTTTTTTTGAATCGGAATCTGATCAAACTTTTTTTTTTTTTTTTTTTTGGGTAACGGATCTGATCAACTATTTTTTTTTTTTTTTATCAAACGAAATAAAAAGAAATTAAAAAAAAGGGATAGATCAAACCTGATTTAGAAGCCTAAGCTCTGATACCAACTGATATGAACCTCACCAAGAGTAGTGAGACCCGGAACCAGCTCTCGTACAGCTCAAGTCTTCGCGCAACAAGATAGATGGCCGAATTTGGGCCTGTTGTGATTTGTTTCGGAGGACGGATTCTTCATAACATTTGTAGGGCTCGTCTTGGGCTTTCCGAAAACATATTATAATAGACGATCCAACTACATATGCTCTCTGTAGAGGCCCATGAAGTTCAGCCCGGATTTGGTCTTCATGTGGCCCGAACTTGGACTTCAGCAACTCCAAATCAGCCCCCATTAAATGATTCTTTGATCCTCTTGGCCCTTGTAATTGGCCCAACCAGAATATGCAATTGATCCTTTGGTGATGCTTCTTGATTCTCATCAAACCCCTTATTCTCTTCTCTCCTAACAGAATCCACTCCTCACACACTTCCTCTTCTTCTTCTTCTTCTTCATTTTCTTCACCAAATAAGAGAGAGAGAGAGAAGATTTCAAGGATCCATGGAGGTTTCTTCTCCATGGATCCTTTCCATACCCATTTTCTATACATCCTCCACCACATTTAGGAGTAGATTGCATAGAGATAGGAGTGGGCTTTGGTCAATTTCGAGCTAACAAAGGAATGGGCTCTTGGAGGAGGTTTTCTTCAAGGGTTATATCTATTTCTCACTCTCTATGTGTTTCTTGTTTTCTTAAATGTGTAATCCCCACTTGGGAATATTTGTAAACCTATATTTGTGCTCAATTTATATAATGGTTGTTTTTATATCCAATTTGTGTTTTGATTCATTCTTGATTGTTGTTGAACATATCTCTTATCTTGAAATGCATGTTTATAGATGATTGGAAATTGACATGTGTTCATGGATGGGATTAGAAGTAGATTAACTTAATTGTACGAGTAGTTGTAATCAAATATCCCATTTGTGTGTGTATGTCTTTGGAAGGTCTAAATTGCATGTCATGAATAGGTTTGGGTGACTTAAAGTTAGGATTGTGCTTTTGGAGGGGCTCTCCGGGCATAGTTTTGGCTAATTAGCTAAGAAGAGTGGGTGAACCTATTAATTGCCATATTAAAAGGGTTTGGTTCATTGTTCTTGTTAACAATTGGACTTTAGCTATTTCTCACTCTAGGGGCTCTAGGTGAGTCATGGTTGGAGTTACAATTATTGGTCTTTGGCTATTTCTAACGCTAGGGGCTTTAGGTGAGTTATGGTCGGAGATACAATCACTCTTTCCACATTCATTAAACTTTCACGTTGTCATTTTACATTACGAAACCATCATTGGGGCTCAATGTAGTTTTGTTTGTAGAATCGGTTCACAAATGTTGGTTGCAGTTTCGTGTACGAGGGGCTCTCGACACACTCTTCAACCGTTAGCTCTATGAATAGGTATAAATTGGATTGAGGCAAGAACGAACCCTTAACTAAAATTGGATGTCCTTAATGTCTAACAACCAACTATTTGTGCACTTATGTATGGTGAACTTGTTGAACCTTGTGTGACCATTTTCATGTATCTCTCCTATCCACTATTTTATTTATCACTTTAAACATCATTCTCACCCTTCCATATTCTCTTTGTTTTTATTTATTTTCATTTTCATTTTCTACACACACACACCGCATTGTACATACACTCTACACACACAATTCTCACCTTTCCGCATTCTATTTACATGCTTACAATAAACTCTAGAACTTGAAATGGTTGACGAATAACACCTCCTTGCGGAACGATACCCTCGCTTGCTGCTTTACTAGTCTTTTGCTAGTTTAGAGCACATTGCGTAGGAAACCCTCTTTTAAATGAACTAATCTTTTGATCCTTGCGATTTCTTAACGACGGAAAAAGCGAGTATCAACACACTAACACACAACCAAACATAACAACAAAGTGCAAGTGTGAAATGTGATATGTGAAGAGTATGCACACAAAAGTAAAGCATGCATATGCAAACAATATATGTGAGTGTATGCGACTAAATCTCTTCAATGAAAACTAAGTGATCGGGGTATAAAAGTACCTATTTTATACCCCTAATTCTTATTACTTTTTGTTTGTTTCTTGGGTAAAATTGGGTATTTAAAGGTTTAAATAAGTGTTTCAGGTAAATAGAGGAATTCAGAGGCATTGTGGTAATTTTAGAGAAATAGGGGCTAAAATGTAATATTCTGGAGAAGATTGAAGATTATGTGAAAATGAGAGAAGTCAGGGGAGCATATTGTAATTTACCAGCCAATCAGCGCAGCAACTGTTAGGATTATGCACAACAACAAGAGTGCAATATTGTAATTGACAATCTTATCATATTAATAAAGTGATTTCTGTTTATTTAACAAAATCTTATAGCATTTATAATTATAATTGTCAAGGTAAATAAGGTCAAAAGAATATGAGAAAAGAAGAATTGTTCGTACATCTGGATATGTATGAGGTAGACACAATTATTTAGTTAGTCTTGAATAATGTTCACAACTTAAGTTAAAGGTTGGGCACATTTATCTTGTTAAAGTTATAGAATTATTTTACTAGCATTTGAGTGGGATCAAATGTGTTATGATGAGTCTGAAATCATCAGAGGGTCTTCGAGTAAAAGATTCTAGTGCACTGGGTGCATTGAACTAGATCACAATGAAATATTTTATCTAAAATCATCAGTAGATAAAAGTCTTTTCTTTATCAGGACAATCGGAGAGTCTATCTTAATCCTGAGATAAATGATGGACTTATGGTTGGAAGTGTTATCATTTGAGCTATCAATGAGTACGATTATATAACATAGTCTATCCTCAATAGTTTGGTGGTATTCATTTGTTAATCGATAGAGGACTTCATTTTAGATATGGACATCGTGGCTCCATTTATTAAATGAGAGTAGAATATCATCATATGGATGTTTTGAGGTTTTGGATATTAAATCTTAACGTTGAGTTTTCAATAGTGACTATTGAAAGATCTTCTGGATAAATCATAATATATATATATCCAAGTTCAAAATGTGGTCATATGAGGAAATATGATAACTTGGAGAGCTATAGGCGGTCTATGAGCTCTTGGTGATTACCGATATTCTTCACGAGGATTCACCATCTCCTATAAGATTGTCTAGGGTATGAATGAGAAACATTTACTTGTTCTATCTTTATTTAAGAGTGCAATTTTAGTTCTTTAGTGGAATGAACTAAAATTAATAGATCGAACCTAAGTGAATCATTTGTTGATTGTGATTGGGTTATGTCTATTAAAGCTTAAATTTAGATAGCCTGCTAAGATCCCCAATCCAAACGGACTTGAATGGATCACTTGATATATTCTACCGGACTAATTTATGAGTCCATCTAGAATTGAATTAAGGCATGTGGACTTGTTTCTTTTAGTAAGAATGGGCCTAGTTCACATGTGGGCCTTTTATTAAGGTCCAATGGATTTAACAAAATAGAAAAACAATATCTAGATATATTAATATATATGGCACTTGGCTGAAATGTATATGTATTATATATGGCACATGGCCGAGATATATATAAGATTATATTGTTTTATTTTTATTTATTGATTAAATGAAAATTAATTAATTGATTGATTAATTATTTAATTAAAAATCAAAATATTTTTCTGACTAGGACATATATTTCTTAGTAGTATACTATTGTGGTAGTATAATAAAATATTAAAGACTTTATTTGGTAAGTAGATAAATAAAGGGAATTTATTTATCTAGTCAAATTAGGAAGTCTTTGATATAGTCACAAATACACTAAAGAGTTGGATTAAGGTTTGGAATTCTAAAGAAATCTACCTAAGGTTAAGATTTAGGTCAAAAGACATAAATCCTATTTTGGTGGAAGATTTCGGCAACCCAAAATATATATGAAAAAAGAATTCGCCTAATATATTTTATTTAGATGGCAGTAAGAATTCGCCTAGAATTCATACACTATATATATATATATATATATATATATATATGGCAAGAAGTCGTCCACTAAAGATATATATATATATATATATATATATTTTTTTTGGCAAGTGACTTTCGGCTAATATATATATATTCTTTGAAAAGAATTCGGCTAACCCTAATTGAAAGGCTTGAGAGTTATTTTTCTTTTGCTTGAGAAAAATAAAATCCAACTCTATACAATAGTGTGATAATTTCGGCCAAGAGGAAAAGTAAGAGAAGATTATTCTTATTTCGATAGTGCACTTGTAACTTTTACATCAAAATGTTTTGTGCACAATTTCGAATAAGGTTCACTCGAGTTTCGATCTAACGATTGTGAATTCAAAAGTGACTAGAACATTCTTTATAGTCTCTTGGAACTTATTGTGACTAACAAAAAAGAGAAAGCTTCTGTTATCCATCATCAGGTACACAATTCAAAGAAAATGGAGACCACGCTCCTAGGTGATTCACGTTCGTGATTGAATTGGAAAATCTTACAGATTACCATCGACGCAACGTCAATCAGATCATGCGACAAAGGTACGATATCTTTTATTATATGTTAATTAATTAAAGGGTTAAGGTTCATCTTTAAAAGGAAATTTTTTTGAAATATACTAAACCTATCTTAGTCTCGCTTCCGTTGCGTGCAATCGATTTTCCCTACAGCAATGCCACGTCATAAGTGAAACGGCAGCGTTTTAGGTGGACTTGCATCAACGTGACGTCGTGCTGACGTCATGGCGTCTTCAACCTTCAGCCGGTTCGAACCGTGTGCCCGTTGACTCGACCCGATTTTGACCCGATCGATTCCGCCCATTTTCCATCCAGTTTTTGGGCGCCGTTCCACCCAGATCGGAAGCCCACCTTCCTCCGGTCACGATGAACCTATTTCTAGCCTCCCATGCTGAAGTTTCTCTCACCTCCAAGTCCTCCAAACTTCCATAGCCATGCAAGCTTGGAAGCTTGCCACCGCGCCTTCTTTCCAGCAAACCAGAAGGTCCAAATCCGTGGATTCTCCGCAACTTTGTGCCGAGAGAAGGAACCTGCGAAGTAAAATGATTAAACTTGCGGCAAACTTCCCATTTCCAACCCGCGAGTTCCGCCGTCGAGCTCAAACCCGCGAGACAGGGGTTTGGAACCCGCAAGCATGGCGATTTCATAGGAGAAACTTGTCCTTTTCACGTGAAGATATTTCCCAAACCCCTTGCTCTATAAATATACCTCTTTTGTGCACAAAAACCATATCCCTAATATCCAATATTGCACCCAAATTACCCTACCAACCTAGAATAGCTTAGAATAAACTCTCACCAAACTTCACTTAGCTTGTAACTAGAGTTAAGGTGGTTTTCCAGCCACCAATCTTGATCCAAGGCATCCACATATTGATTCCAAGCTTGGGGAAGCAAGATGAGTGAGCTAGCTTGAAGACTACACCAAGATTATTGGGTTGTCTCTATTGTCTCTCTTATTTCCTTAGTTTGTTGTTAATGTGTAATTAAATAGTTATGTTAAGGATTTGGTGTATTTATGTATTATTATCTATGAGACTAGTTGTATCTATTATTTGAATTGAACTTTAATTGATATATGCTTGTTAATTAATTAATTCAATTGCTAACTTGCAAAATAGGATTTGCTTGATTAATGCAAACCTTGCTTAATTTAGTTAACCTATAATTGAAGTGCTTAATTGTTATCAACTAGTAATTGGATAATTGCATGATTCATTATCTCCCTAACATATCTCATTATCACTCTTGCGTAACCCCTTGCATGAGTTGGTAATTAGTTTAGATAGTTAATGTTAGATATTTTAGTTGGTAAGCTTAGTGATAATTAGTTAATTGCCTAAGAGAGTGCCAACCCTTAGTTGTAGTTAGATTTAGTTAAGTTAGTGGTAATTAGAATAAGGCTTTCTTAGTGTAATCTTAGATTAGTTAGCTAATTTGCTTGTGACAATCTCCATTTACTTTCTTGCATGTATTTAGTGTAAATAGATTGTATATATATATCTAAGACTTAGAACCGACTTAAGGTAAACACCTCCTCATTGGCAACGATACCCTTACTTGTAACCAATATATGTGGCGAACGATTCATATACTTGAGAAAGGGTAAAAACTCATGCGCTATATCATTTACCGTAGTTTATAGAACCACCACGAGCGTGATCACTAAGCACTAGAGATATACCTTTGGAGTGCTTATCATCTTGAGGTCTTGATAGGGTCTTTGAGCTTGATAATCATTCACCTAAGCTACCCTTACAATTTAAACCCCAATTGTGATTTGTCACCGAAATAAGCCAATCAAACATTGAGGAACTTACAATCTCCCCCTTTTGCTATTTCGTGACAAAACCACCATCTACATTGATCCTCACAACAAAATAGAAACTAAAGGACAACAATGATTTCTACATTACAAAGAGATATTAAAAAGATAAAACTTCATGTCTTCAATCTCTTGTAGAACACCAAACCTTTAAAACAGAGTTTCTATACTTTCCAATTCAAGCGCAATGTGAGATGATCAAGAAAAATTAAAACAAGCATTTGCATTTAAAGAATTTAAGCACAATATCATGCAATGTATGTGTAATGCAATGCTTCCCCTCAACGGGTTACTCCTCCTCAATTAGTAAACTCCCCAATAAGCGAAGTTGCTACTTCAATTTCCTCTCTACATACTACTCCCTTTTTTTGTCATGATATAGGCAAAGGAGTATCCCCAACCAGGTCAATTTAGCAAAGAGAGATAGTAGCATACTTGACATATGCATAATCATATAAGCCACTTTATGCTACTCAATTAATTGGAAGAAACAAGGAGATTTATTTTATGAAAAACGTGTGATTAAGATGCTTTATATGTAAGATATGTTGCATTCAAATCCAAAAATCAGTGGTATTTGGCAAAGCAAATGACAAAGGTTTCTAATAGAATTCAAACCAATTTCACCACTTGTCATGAGTAAAGCAAGGATATAGAGTTATCAATTTTCAATTTTAACGAGCAACTATATCCATCTTTATAAGAAAAACATGGCATGAGTGACTATTTGCACCCTATTTGATTTTTTTTGGTATTAAACCCGTATGATAGTAGCCATGTTCAACTAATAAAGAAAGATAAACATTTGGATTTTAACATCCTTTGAACGGACACAAGATCCTTTATTCATTTTGAGTCTCATAAGCATTTCACACATAATTTTGCATTTAAGAATCGCAATCATCAATTCATGCTTTTCATTTTTAAGCAAGACATAAGAATTTCATGCTTTTTCATTTTGAGCATATTATTTAAAGAATCATCATGTCATGGAGATCATTGTAGGTCATTCAAAAAGTACTTCCTATGAATATCTCCTAATTCAAAAAATGCACGTTTGAACATAAATATGATATGGATTGCAATCAAAGCAAGGTTCACACTAATTGAAGAAAATATCATATAAACATATGTGCAACCAAGATACTCAAGCAATTAATAAAAAAGCATAAGATTTTTCAAATTTTTGCATGCGACAAGTTTACAATTGCTCTCTTTACTTGAGTTCCCCATATGGGGTCAATATCCAAACCACATCAAGTCACAAGACATATCCCAATAGATCTTCTAAGTGCATGAAACCTAGTTGCATCTAAGGGTTTAGTAAATAAGTTCGCTAGTTGATCATTTGTATCTACATGTTCAAGTGCAATGCATTTGTTCTCAACTAGTTCTCTTATGAAATGATGACGGATGTCAATATGCTTAGTCCTAGAGTGGTGTACCGGATTCTTGGAAATATTAATTGCACTCATATTATCACAAAAGAGGGTTAGAGTACCTTGATTGAATCCGTAGTTGGCTAGAATTTAGTTCATCCATAGGAGTTGTGTGCATCCACTCCCCGTGGCTATTGATGAGCCCGAACCGGTTCTGCAAATACTATACAACTATGCTACTCTACCTTGGTTATGCTAAAGGGACGCGCAAGTGTTTCACCCTTCGCAAGTGCACGAGTTGTTCAACTTGTATAGGGTGCACGAGTACGGGTTATCGTTCCCACGAGAAATAGGGCGATTAGGAAACTAGAAAGCTAATTAATTGATTACAAGGCTAATCTAATGCACTACAAAAATGAGTTAAAGATTAAAGATTAATGAGAGAAAGATGTTAGGGGAAATATGAAGTTAACAATGCTACAACACCAAGTAACCACTCTTATGCTAATTAGATCAAAATCACTTAGTCAAGTTCCATTTATACATTATGGCACACTCAACCACTCACTCAATATATTCTCTAAAGTTATAGATGAACATTAAGTGAGTGTTGGATGTGGAACTATGATTGAGAGCGTAGGTTTGTAAAGATATTCACATTAATCAACACTCTCTACTCAATGAGTTATTGGATGACAATACACAAATCAAATGTTAGGAATTCAGTATTTCATCAACTCTTATAAAATTATCAATACATGCTTTCTAAAGTCTATGAGAAACATGTTATAATTTAGTCATTCTAAGAACATTAACAAGCACAAGGTGATTATTCATAAAAGAGAGTGATGTACAAGGTAGTTTACATCATTATCATCATATATCCCCCAACATAAGTGGTTTAGTTACACATGTTATCTAAAAAGAGCATAAGTAAGAATAAAGGTAAGAAATACACCCCTTGATTGTCGAATTCCAAGGAAGAACATCCCTTCTTCACAGCAAATACATCTTAAAGATTATCACAAGTAGCTTTTTTAGAACTACTCAAACTAATTACTTTAACTAGGATGAGTTTATTAAAGCTAAAGTAATTGCAAATTGAAACAAATTAACGGTGTGTAATATATTATCTAGAGGGGGGGTGAATAGATTTTAATTAATTTTACCGTATGGTCAAGATTACGAAAATGCCCTTAACTAGTCACAATAATATAACAAGTGTAATATGTACGGAATTTAACTAACACTTGATATTTACGTGGAAACCTTCACAGGAAAAACCACGGGCTAGTAAGTAAGCCACATTCGAACCTCGAATCCACTAAATGTGTTAAAGATTACAACCTAATCCCGGCATATAATCAAACACCTACCTAATCCCGGTATAAGTGAACCTAGTCTAATTGCTTGTGATTTACGCAACCTAATCCCTGAAGCTACACAAGTCTTACTTCTCAATGAAGAGATGATACAACCTAAGTGAATATATGAAATACTCAAATATGCAACAAGAGCTAGGTAACCCTATATGCTTATCTAGGGTGATGATATATCAAGAAACACAATCCTAGATATCAAGAGCTAAGTGACATGTCAAAAAGTTTAGCTAAACATAGATTATGAAAACCTAAAAAGCTATCACAATACAACTCTCAAACATTCAAAACACTAATCTCAAACTTGTATCTAAGATATATATCAATGACATACAAGTGATAAATGAGACTGCTTGGGAAGAAAGACACAAAATATGTAAGATATAAGTGAAAAACTTACCAAACAAAGTGTGTTGAAAAATCCATACAAAATGATATCTAGATGATCAAGGATGATGCTAGATGATGTTTGATGATCATGGAATGGTGTTTGAGTAAAGAAAGGTGAGTTCTTTAGTGAAATTTTTCTCTTAGAAAAATATGCTAAGTAAAAATATGCTTTTGAACTCTCTAAAGATGACCTAAGATGAAAGAGGCATATATATAGGGTGTCAAAATGAAGTGACATCATTTTGAAAAGTTGCCCTATTTTTGCCTTGGGCGCTGTATAGGTCGTTGTACGTAGAGCGACTTGTACAGCGCCTCACCTGGAAAATTGAAGAACATGAAGAACATTCTTCATAGGCGCTGTTCGTAGAGCGCTTTTATACAGCGCCACAACTCTGTTCTTCTCGTGTCATAGATAGGCGCTGTATGTACAATGCTTTCGTACAGTGACCGTACAGCGCCTTTGAAAAATGCATCAGACCTGATGCATTAGAAAACTAATTTCCATCAGGTCTGGAATGGGCGCTGTTCGTACAGCGCTTTGAACAGCGCCCTTTGCAATTATGCAATCCTAAGCCTATGCATGACATGGCATTGGACATACAAGATGCAATCAAAAGAACATGCAAGAAGAGAGATTAATGAACATTAGTGCACACAAAATAGACACAACAAATAAGAATTAAATGTAAGCATGATTTGTGAGTGTGTGCAACTATCTCTTCAATTGCAAGTAAGCACTTAGAAATTACCTTTGGTGCTTAACAATGATGAGGTCTTCAAAGGGCATTGAACTTGAACACCAATACCTAAGCTACCCTTACAATGAAACCCAATTGTGGTTTGTCTACGAAATAAGCCAATCAAATAAATGAGACCTTACAATCTCCCCATTTGGCTATTTCGTGACAAAACCACCACTCACATAGATCCTCATAACATAATTGAAGCTACGGGATAGCAATTAAATTCTACATTAGAAAGAGATAAGAAAATAAAGCTTCAAGTCTTCAATCTCTTGTAGAATTATTAAACCTTCAAAACAAACAAAATTACACTTCCAAAGCAAGTGTATGTAAGGTGATCATGTGAAGTTAAAAAACAAGCATTTGCATTTACAGAATTTAAGCACAACATCATGCAATGTATGTATGCAATGCTCCCCCTCAAAGGGTTACTCCCCCTCAATGAATATTCTCCCCAACATACACAATTGCTACTACAATTTGCAACTCCCCTTACCACAATCTACTCCCTCTTTTTGTCATGATATAGGCAAAGGAGTAGTCCCCAACCGGGTCACTCTTAGCAAAGAGAGATAGTAGCATGCAAGATATTTGCATAATCATATAAGTCACTTTATGCATCCCAATTAATTGAAGAGAAACAAGGATATTTATTTGAAGAAAAATGTGTGAATCAAACATGCTTTGCATACAAGACATGTAGCATTCAAGTCCAAAATACAATGGTATTTGGCAAAGCAAATGACAAAGGTTTCTAATAAGAATTCAAACTAATTTCACCATTCTCATGAGAAAAGCAAGGATATAGAGATTTCATTGATTTTAATTTAAGAGCAACTATATCCAACTTTATAAGTGAAACATGGCATGAGCGACTTTGCACCCTATTTGATTTTTCCGGGAATGATACCCATATGATAGTAGCCAAGTTCAACTAATAAAGAAAGAGAGACATCTGAAATTTAAATTCCTTTGAACAGATACAATATCCTTTATTCATTTTGAGTCTCATAAGCTTTTTCACATAAGTTTTGCATTTAAGAACGTAATCATCAATTCATGTTTTTCATTTGAGCATGTCATATGAATTTCATGCTTTTCAATTTTCAATAGCATGTTATATAAGAATCATCATGTCATGGAGATAATTATAGGTCATTCAAAGCATACTTCCTATGTAAATCTCCTAGTCCAAAAATGCATGTTTGAATATAAATATGACATGGATTATAAACAAACAAGGTTCACACTTATTGAATTGAAAACATATATACATATGTGCAACCAAGCTTACTCAAGCAATTAAAAGAAGAATCATAAGATATTTCAAATTTTTGCAAGTGACAAGAATGCAAAATAGCTCTCTTTGCTTGAGTTCCCCATATGGGATCAATCACAAAATACATCACTCCACAAGACATATCCCAATAAATCTGCTAAGTGTTTTAAATCGAGTAGCATCTAAGGGTTTAGTAAATAAGTCCGCAAGTTGATCATTAGTACCTATATGTTCAAGTACTATGCATTTATTTTCAACAAGCTCTCTAATGAAATGATGGCGGACGTCAATATGCTTAGTTCTAAAATGTTGCACTGGATTCTTGGAAATATTAATGGCACTCATATTATCACAAAAGAGAGTGAGTGTACCTTGGTTGAATTTGTAATCTACTAGCATTTGCTTCATCCATAGGAGTTGTGTGTATCCACTTCTTGCGACTATGTACTCGGCCTCGGCCGTGGACAAGGAGATCGAGTTTTGCTTCTTGCAAAACCAAGACACCAAGTTGTTATCTAGAAAGAAGCAACCGCTCGATGTGCTCTTCCTATCATCGTAATTTTCTGCCCAATCCTCATCACTAAAGCCTACAAGACTAGCATTAGTGTCAAAAGAGTACCAAATCCTATAGTTGGATGTCCCATTCACATAGCGAATGATTCTCTTGGCGGAAGAGAGATAAGACTCCCTAGGATTCGCTTGGTACCTAGCACACACACCCACACTAAAAGAGATATCGGGCCTACTTGCGGTCAAGTAAAGGAAGCTACCAATCATGCCCCGATATAATGTTTATTCCACACTTTTACCACTAGCATCCTTGCTTAGCTTCAAAGTGGTACTCATGGGTGTATCACAATGTTTGGCATTTTCTAGACCAAACTTCTTCACTAGGTTCTTAGCATATTTGGCTTGGGTTATAAAATCCCATCATTCATTTGCCTAATTTGCAAACCTAGGTGTTAACCAAAAATTCGCTCTTGGTGAGGAATTTCAATTAAGACCCTCAAACTGCTACCTGGTAGGCTGCAGCAGGGTAGATACCTCTAGGTATCATGGTTTTGTTCGAATAAAATATCTGGAGTAAGATGCAATAGGTAGGAGAAAAAATCACCCCGCTCGTCAGGGCTTTATTGTGGCATGTAATGTGAATAAGCGGATAAGAGAGCTTGGACTAGCGAGGTCGGAATCTAACTCACATACATGCATAATAGAATAGATAGAAGGGAGAATGACAACTCTTTTGGTAGAAGGTGGATTGGCCTAGGGGGAAAAAGCATCACATATGATCATATGCTGAAAAACCCTATGTAGTATCCGGTGGAGAGAGATCCTTTATATATTTATCAATTAGGCGTGCTCCGGGGAGCTTACACAAGTAGGAGAATAATACAACATAAGTGCTCCAAAGAGCTTGCAATAATAGGCGGGCGTAGGCCCTTTTCTCAAATCAGAAGAAAAGAAGAAGAAGCAGAAGATTCCCCCATTCAATAGAAAACTTTGTCATATTTATAGGTTCTAATTCTTGTTGCCCACTCCATCAATTTAGTCAATCAATCCACAATGATAGGAACAATGATTTGACATTGATTGAGTTGAATATTCTCTCATTAATGGCGTTGTGAATGACCATTAATGAGTTGACTGATTTCTCATTAATGGCATTGTGAATGGCCATTAAAGAGTTGACTGATCTCTCATTAATGGCATTGTGAATGACCATTAGAGAGTTGACTGTTTTATCATTAATTGTGTGTTACTGCATGCTGCTATCATTATGGCATTGTCTAGCTCTTCCTTAGTAATCTGGCAGATAGTGTATTAAGACCTCCCTTGCTGACGCCTTCTATGTTAGGTGGTTGGGAGGTGCTTGGAGGACCGGTCCGAGTGTGGGTTACGGGGTACGAGGTACCGAGTATGGGGTACGGGGTACGGGGTACCGAGTATGGGGTACGAGGTACCAGGTGCGGGGTACCGGGAACCAGGTGCAGGGTACCGGGACGCCAGTGCGGCGTGACATCAAGATACTATGTATTATGGATCATGCGGTAGTTGGATACCGGGATAGTGTGGTAGCGAAATCCTCAAGACCCTGGGTTCATTCTTTCAACAATCAAATGACCTTGGCATAGATGGAAAATTCTTCTTTGGACCCCTGCCAAAAAAGGTGGTTAACACTAGGAAGTAACTTAGCTCACCAACAAGACTCATCTCAAATTCATGAGACATAGCATCAACAAATTGTTGGACCTTGATGTTGTTGGTGGAGCCAAACACTATATCATCAACATAGATTTGAGCTATAAAGAGCTCATCATTGTCTTTGTTGATGAATAGAGTCTTGTCAACACTACCCCTTCTGTAGTTATTGTCAACAAGAAATTGAGTGAGGCGCTAATACCAAGCCCTCGGTGCTTGTTTCAACCCATATGGAGCCTTCTTGAGGCGATAAACATGGTTGGGGTGGTGAGCATCCACAAACCCCTTGGGTTGTTCAACAAACACTTCCTCTTGCAAGAAGCCATTGAGGAAGGCACTCTTGACGTCCATTTGGTGCAATTTGAACTTGTGCACACAAGAAATGGACAAAAAAAGCCTAATGGACTCTAAATGGGCAACGGGAGCAAAAGTCTCCTCAAAGTCGATACCCTCAATTTGAGAGTATCCGTGTGCTACAAGTCTAGCCTTGTTCCTCATTATGTTGCCATCCTCATCGGATTTGTTCCTATAAATCCACTAAGTGACTATAACATGTGTGCTTTTAGGCCTAGGAACTAGAGTCCAAACCTCATTCCTTTCGAATTGGTTTAGCTCTTCTTGCATGGCAAGAACCCAAAATTCATCATTCAAGGCTTCATCAACCTTTTTGGGTTCAATTTGAGCGGTGTAGCATGTAAAGCTAATGAGATTAGCAATTTGACACCTAGTTCTTACACCCTCATTCACATCTCCAATAACATCATCTTTGTTATGGAGTCTTCTAACCCATGGAGCGGGTTCATTAGAGTCCACAAGAGGAACTCTATCAAGAGGTTGAGTGGCCTCTTTATCAAGGTTGGACGTCCCAACATTAGGAGTCTCCACAACCTTCTCCAAGGGAGAGTCATCATCTAAAGCAACCTCTTTCTCATGGTCATTAGACTTGAGCCTTGTATCATTAATGACAACATTAGATGATTCCATGACGGTTCGAGTTTTCAAGTTGAAAACTCTATAGGCTCTACTATTCAAGGCATAGCTAATAAAGATACCCTCATCACTCATAGCATCAAATTTGCCAAGTTGATCACGGTCATTTAAAATGTAGCATTTGCTTCCAAAAGTGTGAAAGTAGCTAACATTTGGCTTTCTACCTCTCCATAACTCATAGGAGGTTTGCCTAGAACCGGGCCTTAAAAAAACTCAATTTCCTATATAGCAAGCCGTATTGACGGCTTCGGCCCATAGGTTCCTAGGGACATTGTTGCTAAGCAACATCACACGGGCTATCTCTTGTAAGACCCTATTTTTCTTTTCAACAACTCTGTTTTGTTGAGGTGTCATAGGAGCCGAAAACTCATGGGAGATGCCTACACTATCACAATAGGTTTCAAAAGAAGCATTCTCAAATTCCCTCCCATGGTCACTTCTAATCTGTTTTATGCTTTTAATGTTTGAGTTCATTTCATTTTGAATTTTATTACAAAGCATTTTAAACTTGTCAAAAGTTTTGGATTTTTCTCAAAGAAAATATGTCCATGTGAACCTAGAGAAATCATCTACAAAAACAAAAATGTATCTTTTTCCACCTAAACTCTCGATTTGCACAGGACCCATAAGATCAATGTGGAGAAGCTCTAGGGGCTCCTTGGTGGACAGATACTTGCCATTTTTGTGCATGGCTTTGGTTTGTTTTCCTTGTTGGCAAGGTCCACAAACACCATTGGCTTTCTTCCCAAGCTTAGGAAGGCTATGCACACAATCGAACTTGCCTAGGATTCGTAAATCCCGAAAGTTCATGTGGTCAAGTCTTTCATGCCACAACTCAATTTGCTCATCCAAGGACACATTGTTTGAGACTATTCTAGCTTCAAGACAATAGCAATTGTCGCTAGATCTCATACATTTCAACAAGGTTTGTCCATTGGGCAATAGGATAGAGCAATCATTTTAGAAAATAAGACGGAAAGTCCTTCATCACTTAGATGTGAAATGCTTATCAAATTGGCTTTTAGGCCATCAACAAATAAAGCATTGGACAAGGAGGGTAATCCGGGAATGGAAATGGTTCCTTTCCCTCTTACTCTTTTCTTGGATCCATCACCAAAGGTGACACTTCCACCTTCTTCTATGACAAAAGTCTCGAAGAAACTCTTATTTCCCGTCATATGCCTAGAGCACCCACTATCTAAATACCAAAAATTAGAAGAATTTGCCTTCAAGGCAATTTGAGCAACATAGCAAACATTTTCATTCTTTCTAATCCACTTAGGTAAAACCTTCTCTTTCCTAGTGGTCTTTGGTACATGGGCTCTAGAGGTCCTAGGATCGTGCAAATTAATTTTTTCACTCCTAGGAACATTCATCATGGCTCTATTCTTTTTCTTTTCAATCATGCTTCTAGTTTTGCATATTTTAATATAACGAAAGCATCTTGGTCTAATATGACCATCAAAACCACAAAAATGACATGTAGGAATAAAGTAAGGAATCATACCATGTCCTTGTGCATACATAAGAGCTTTCCCATGTCTTTGTGGTTGAGTGGGTTCAATCCATCTTCATTGTTGAACCAGTCTTGCTTGCTTCCTTGGATGAGTTTACATGATAGGTCCTTTTCCTTTGTGAGCCATATGTTGAGGATTGATAGCTTGAAGAGCTCTTGTAGGTTGAGCTTGAGATTGCCTTCTTGGCACCACCTTCACTTGAGCACTATTTGAACATTCTCCTAGATCAATTTTCTTCCTAGGAGTTTGCATTGGTGAAGATTTTTTGTTGCCCAAGCTCTTGACAAACACGGTCTTGTTAGAGATTGAGATCGCCTTGCCATCTTCATACCCAAGACCCCTCTTGTCACTTGGCCTCTTTCCAACATCTAACATGTGATCAAGTTTTTTAGTGCTAGAGTCCATCTTGGCCATCAACCCTCTAGCATCTTCAAGTTCCCTCTTTAATCCTTCTTCACTCCTTCTAGATAAGTCTAACTCCTTTCTTAGCTTATCTTCACTCTCCATGGTTCTCACCACTTCTTCACTTAAGTGGTCAACTTGTGTTGAGAGCTCTAGGTTTTCTTTTTTTAATCTCCTAATTTCCTTCTTGTTCTTTAACCTTGAACTCTCAAATTTCTCCATGTAGTCTTTGAGATCCATCCTATCCACATTTCCATTTATGGATTGTGATGAAGAGCAATCATCACTTGAGTCAATTTCCACTTGACTCTCATTCTCTTCTTCACTAGCACTTTTGCTCTTATGAGAAGACGTAAAGGCTATGAAGTTAGCCATGAGTTCTTTATCACCTGAAGACTCATCTCCTTCATTGGAGTCATCACTCCCACTCCATGTGGCGGCTATCACTTTCCCTTTCTTCTTGATAACGTGATTTGTAAAATCGGGGGCAAAGTGTCCTATGCCACCACACTCAAAACATCGGACCCCTTTCCTTTCGATCTTCTCTTGCCTAGGCTCAAACTTTTTGAAGGGAGCCTTTTTCTTCAAGTCTTGACCTTTGGATCCAAAACCTTTCTTCTCAGACTTGTAGAATTTCTTGAACCTTCTCATCAATAGAGCCATTTCTTCGTCTGAGTCATCATTCTCTTCCTTTTCAACTTTGGAGGCTTTCAAAGTAATTCCCTTTTGCTTTTTAGGAGGTGTGGAGGTAGGACCCTTCCTAGACTCAAAAGCTAAAAGCCTTACAATCACCTCACTCCGCTTCATGTCATTGTATGTGCTATTCTCCTCTAAAGCCGTCACCTTTGATTCAAACCTCTCAGGAAGCGATCTCATAATCTTTTGCTTGATCCTCCTATCTGAGTAAAGGTCACCAAGTTGATGACTTTGGTTGACTATGTCCATCAACTTGATCTCAAAATTGTTGAAGCACTCATTCTCCTCCATCTTAAGCATCTAGAATTGAGTTTGGAGGACTTGAAGCTTGGAGTCCTTTACCACTTCGGTTCCCTCATGTGCAATCTCTAGGATATCCCATGCCTCCTTAGCTATCCTAGTGTTTTGAATCAACTTATATTGATTTTTGTCCATTGCACATAGGATGGCATGCATCGCCTTCCTATTCCATTTTGATGACTCAAACTCTTGCGTGCTCCATTACGCCTCAGGCTTGAGCACATCCTCTCCTCCACCCGTAGGAGTCATCATGGGTGATGTGTAGCCGTCTTCAGCCGCCATCCAAGCCCGATAATGGATTTGAGATATGTACGACTCCATCTTGCCTTTCCAAGAGGCATAATTCCACCCAGTAAGAAGTTGAGGCCTTGTGCTAAAAGCACCCTCGTTGCCACCACCATTTCCACTGTTTCCACTCATAGTGTTTATGAATGAATGAAATGAATGCAAATATATGAATGATAAAAAATCACACAAAATGCAAAACACACCAAAATGAGCAAAGGATCACCTAAATATATCTAGGAACCCGCTCTGATACCAATTGAAACAAATTAACGGTGTGTAATATATTATCTAGAGGGGGGTGAATAGATTTTAATCAATTTACCCAATTTTCGTGTATGGTAAAGATTACGAAAATGCCCCTAACTAGTCACAATAATATAACAAGTGTAATATGTGCGGAATTTAAATAACACTTGATATTTACATGGAAACCCTCATGGGAAAAACCTCGAATCCACTAAATGTGTTAAAGATTACAACCTAATCCCGGTATATAATCACACACCTACCTAATCCCGATATAAGTGAACCTAGTCCAATTGCTTGTGATTTACGCAACCTAATCCCGGAAGCTACACAAGTCTTACTTCTTAATGAAGAGATGATACAACCTAAGTGAATATATGAAATACTCAAATATGCAACAAGAGCTAGGTAACCCTATATGCTTATCTAGGATGATGATATATCAAGAAACACAATCCTAGATATCAAGAGCAAAGTAACATGTCAAAAAGCTTAGCTAAACATAGATTATGAAAACCTAGAAAGCTATCACAATACAACTCTAAAACATTCAAAACACTAATCTCAAACTTGTATCTAAGATATATATCAATGACATACAAGTGATAAATGAGATTGCTTGGGAAGAAAGACACAAAATATGTAAGATATAAGTGAAAAAATTACCAAGCAAAGTGTGTTGAAAAATCCATGGAAAATGATATCTAGATGATCAAGGATGATGCTAGATGATGTTTGATGATCATGGAATGGTGTTTGAGTAAAGAAAGGTGAGTTCTTTGGTGAAATTTTTATCTTAGTAAAATATGCTAAGTAAAAATATGCCTTTGAACTCTCTAAAGATGACCTAAGATGAAAGATGCATATATGTAGGGTGTCAAAATGAAGTGACATCGTTTTGAAAAGTTGCCCTATTTTTGCCTTGGGCACTGTACAGGTCGTTGTACGTAGAGCAACTTGTACAGCGCCTCACCTGGAAAATTGAAGAACATGAAGAACATTCTTCATAGGCGCTGTTCGTAGAGTGCTTTTGTATGGCGCTTGAACAGCTCCACAACTCTGTTCTTCTTGGGCCATAGATAGGCGATGTACGTATAGCATCCGTACAGCGCCTTTGAAAAATGCATCAGACCTGATGCATTAAAAGACCATTTCCCATCAGGTCTGGAATGGGTGCTATTCGTACAGCGCTTCTGTAGAGCGCTTTGAACAACGCCCTTTGCAATTATGCAATCCTAAGCCTATGCATGACATGGCATTGGACATACAAGATGCAATCAAAAGAACATGCAAGAAGAGAGATTAATGAACATTAATGCACACAAAATAGACACACAACAAACAAGAATTAAACGTATGCATGATTTGTGAGTGTGTGCAACTATCTCTTCAATTGCAAGTAGTGGTGTAAAAGTGGGTTGGCACAGCCCATTTGTGCCGGTCCGAAAAAGCCTGTTTTTGAAAACGGGCTCGGCTTGGCACGGCACACCCCTTTTGTGTGTCGGGCCCGGCCGGGCCGGCCCGTTTTGTAAAAGAAGGAGCCCGGCACGTGCCGATGGCATGGGCTGGGCTGGGCTGGCACGCGGGTTTTTTTTGTTTTTTTAATTTTAATTTTATAAATATTATAATATTGTTTAAACAATTTAAATTATGTAATTTTAATTGTAATTTGTCTATCTTATTTATTATTTTAGTGTAATAAAAAAAAAAGATAAATTTATTATTTTATTTAATAAAATAATTCAAAGAAGAAATAAAGATAAAATATGAAAGTAAATAAAAAATACATGAAAATATGAAATGAAAAATGATTTATTTATTTAGGATTTTCATTTTTACATGATTGCCTCATTAAAAACCTTACCAAGAAAAACCCAGTGGAATAAAAATTTGGCAAGGGAAAAAGAGTGCAATATCTATTCTCTAGCATATGCTCAGTCGTAACTGGCCTGTCCGGTCGTCTCGGTTCCATTGTAGTTATGTCCGTGTTATAGTTTTTGGCTCTCCATGTAGAGCCATGCATTTGGCCATATGTCTTTTCAAATGACCGATTCCCGCCTCTGGATAGGCATCATATGAGAGTTTACAAAACTTACAGCGATATTTTGTTGTGACCCTATCGTCTAGGTTTGGTATTTCTTCTTTGTCAAAACACTCCCATACTTTTGATGTGTACTTTTTAGGTTTGGGAGGACGTGATGTCGGTGTTGTGTCGGAACCAGAAGGTCCCGCTGCCGTTTCCATTGGCCCGGAAAGGTCAAAATAATTTTCCTCCATGTTAATACCGTCCAGAAATTGAGGATGACAATATTAAGCATGACAATATTAAAATTAATTACTAAACATAAAATCATAAATATACTAGGCATGACAATATTAAAATTAATTACTAAACATAAAATCATCAATTTACTAACTAAACAAAATATACTAAGTGTAAACTAAAATATACAAATATTAAAATTAATTATTAGACCTAAATTCATAAAATGATAAATTTACTAAAACATAAAATTAATTAATAACATTTAATGGAAAAAGATACCTTTGAGCTTTGGTGGAGAGATTAGAGAATAATATTAGACTATTAGAGAATAGAGAATAGAGAGAGTAATGGAGAATTGGAGATTGGAGAGTTGGACTGTTGGAGAATGGAGAATGGAGACTTGGACTCTTGGAGAATGGAGAGAATGAGAGTATGAGAGAATAGAGATTGAGAGAAAGTGACAAAGTGTATGGAAATTGTGGATTGGAAATTTGGAATGTGTGGGGGTATTTATAGAAAAAATTGAAATGTGGGTAAAAATATAAAATAGAAGAGATTAGGGGGTAAATTGTAATTTATAGTAAGTTTTGAAAATTTTGACCGTTTGCTGACGTCAGCAACGGTCAAATTTTTCAAAAAAAAAAAATGGCTTCAAAAAAAAAAAAAAAAAAAGTATGGCGGGTCGGCGTTCCCCTCACCCCTCAATATATATATATATATATATTTTAATTTAAATATCTTAATTTATAATATTGTTATATTGTTTAAACATTTTTAATTGTAATTTGTCTATCTTATTTATTATTTGAGTGTAATAAAAAAATGTAGAAAATAGAAAGATTTATTATTTTATTTAAAAAAAAAAATCAAAGAATAAATAAATAATTAATTATAAAGCTAAAATATTAAAGAATATAAAAATAGATGAAATTATGAAAATATGAAAAGAAGAATTATTTATTTCTTTTGGAGTCTCAATATTACATATTTACATGATTGCCTCATTAAAAACCTTACCAAGAAAAACCCAGTGGGATAAAAACTTGGTAAGGGAAAAAGAGTGCAATCGTATTACAAGTTAACGTACATCGATACATGTATAAGTTAGAAGTCCTAGATTTGGTTACTGCCGGAACTCTCTTCGACATATAAATTACTAAAATTTTGAATAAGTTGTTCGTCTACTGTTTCATTTTGCAACCTCTTTTTTGCATGCTCCCAATCCCGAACGCATGCCAATACCTCCACCATCTCTGGAGTTAAAGAATTTCTTCTTTCTTCAACAATTCTTCCAGTCGTGCTGAATACCTGTTCTGAGGAAACAGTGGAGATAGGGATAACTAGTACGTCCCGTGCTAGGTGTAACAAGATCGGATATTTATAATAGCCATAGGTCTTCCACCATGCCAACAGTTCAAATCCCTTCTCTTGTGAGTCGTATTGAGCTTCAAGGTAGCTTGTCAGTTCAGCATCGGAAGCTGCACTAGCTGATTTAGCTCGTGAAGAAGAAGAACTTGATGAGCCTACTTTTTTTCGACGTTTTAAAATGTTCCAACTTGTCTGATTCGGGAGTGTGTCTGGTTCTATTGATGGTTACACATCAACGCCGCCATACCTGCGCTCATAAGTACTAAAAACTTCGAACAACTTGGTTCGAATGTCAGTAACCTGTGCAGAATAATCTATGCCCAAATTTTCATGAAGGTAATCTAGCAATGTTTCTAAACCAGATAATTTAACCCTAGGATCTATTATAACACCTAAAGCATAAAGGAAAGGAATTTTAGACCAATATTTTTTAAACTTGGTTTCCATGGCAACAACTGCAGGGCCTAAGATTTCATCTTCCCTATAATTGTTTAACAATTCAGCCATCTCCACAATATGATGGATTATCAAGGAAGATGTGGGGTAATAGACCCTGGAAAGAGTTACAGTGGAATCGTAAAAAACCTTTAAAAATAGAATAAAGATCTTTGCTGATACGAACCTCGTCGATTGTATCAAGATTGATGCCTAGGATCGTTCTAACCTTTGGTTCGGATGGAAACCGCGACCCAACACCTATAATGAGATGTGAACCTTGGTATGAAGGAGGACGCCACAATCAAGGATGGAATACTCGATTGATAAGTCAAGGAGGAACGCCACAGAGAATTCTGATAAGTTCCAATCAGTTCTCAAAGAACAATAGAGAAAATTCTCTCAATTTGTATTCAAATTCAAGTGTCGAAAATATATCAAAAAGACCCTTAAATACTGAAACCCTAAAACCAAAAAGGAAAATAAATATTTGGCAATTAATGCCATACAAACGGGAAAGGAAATAAACTAAAACAAGCAACTAATTGACTTGCTCCCTATTTGGAAGGCTAAATTTTGGAAACAAATCAGCCCTTAATATTTGGAAATAAATCAATTCATTATTCATTGCAAATTGAAACTCCTCCACACGCCATAGCTTGTGCTTCACTCCCAAGCTTTCTGCCACACGCCCAAATCACTCTTATTCAGCCCAATCGATTGTCTTGATGATGTTAATTAAGCCTTGGTCTTCATGTGGGCTCATCTTGGACTTTAATAATTCGGAATCAGCCCAAGTGTCTTGAATCAGGCCATTTAGTGCTTCCTTGAATCTCTTAGCCCTTGCCCTTGTTATTGGCCCAACCGGAATGTGCAATGGATCTCTTGATGTGGCCCCCTTATTCTCATCATTTGCCACATGCCAATCATCTAGTGTCAGTGTTGGACGGCCAAGTTCAGACATTTTCATGTTATAAAAACCTGAAATAGATGATTCATATTCCAAACAATTTAGCAGAATTAAGTAAGTAGAGTTCCACATTACCGGCATATCTGTTAGGAATCTTTGGGGTCGTAGACCGAAGGTTGTACAGTATCTATCGAATTCATTCAATCTTGGATTTGAACTGCAGAGCCAAGCAAGGGCATCTCTGATGCGATTTATACGATCGCTTACTACCTTCATACCTGACTGTACGACTAAATTGATGATATGACATGCACATCGTTGATGGAAGAAATAACCCCCATGTTACGGGATATTTTTTTCAAAAAACAATGCAATGCAACTAGTATTTGTAGATGCATTGTCTAATGTGATAGAAATGACGCGATACTGTATTTCAAAAGTTTCTAAAACAGACATAATGATATTAAAAATATTTCTTACGGTATGTGCGCTATCCATAGGACCAAAACCAAGAATTTTTTTTTGTAAATTCCAATCATAGTCTAAATAGTGTCTCGTGACAGTTAAATAGTCCTGTTTGGAACATGTGCTCCAAATATCAGAAGTTAATGCAATAGAGACAGTTAGATGCTATAATTCAGCCTTCAACTCATCTCGTTGGGTTTGAAAACATTTTAACAAATCGTTTCGAGTAGTGGTTCTAGAAACAGATTTAAATTAGGGGTTGTATACAGTTTGAATAAATTCTTCAAAAAAAGGGTTGTCACCAAAATTATTCGGTTGATCAGTACATGCAATGTAACGTGCCATGCACTCTCTAGCCTACACGGGGTCATAAAGCCATGTTGTAACGAACCTGTCTGGGTGCCGTTGTAGTTATGTTTGGGTTGTAGTGTCTACCTGTCTGTGTGCAGGCATGCATTTCTCCATATGCCTTCTCAAATGACCGGTCCTTCCCCTAGAAGTGACATAGTGATGAGAATCAAGAAGCATCACCAAAGGATCCATTGCATATTCCAGTTGGGCCAATTACAAGGGCCAAGAGGATCAAAGAAGCATTTAATAGGGGCTAAGTCTAAGTTGCTGAAATCCAAGTTCGGCCCACATGAAGACCAAATCCGGACTGAACTTCGTGGGCCTCTACAGAGTGCATATGAGGTCAGATTGTCTATTATAATATATTTTCGGAAAGCCCAAGATGATCCCTACAGATGTCAAGAAGACTCCGTCATCCGTAGCAGATCAAAACTGGCCCAAATTTGGAAATCTAGTTTGTTGCGTGAATACTTGAGCTGAGGAGTCCGAATTTCAGTTTTCCTTATTGGTTTCTAAAGAATAAAGAGTTGATTTGTTTCCCAAATTAAGGGGCTAATTTGTTTCCATCTTTTAGCTTTCCAAATAGGGAGCAAGTCAATAGTTTCTTGTTTTAGTTTTTATTTTCTTTCCCATTTGTAAGGCAATTATTGCTCATTTTAGTTTCCTGATTGTAAGGCCTTAATTGCCAAATATTTATTTCCTTTTTAGATTTTAGGGTTTCAGTTTGTAAGGGACTCATTGATGTATTATTGGAGATCAGACTTGATTTGAATGAAATTGGAGAGAATTTTCTCTTTTGTTCTTTGAGAACTAATTGGAACTTATCAGATTTCTCTGTGGCGTTCCTCATTGACTTATCAATCAAATATTCCATCCTTGATTGTGGCGTCCTCCTTTATACCAAGGTTCACATCTCAATATAGGTGTTAGGTCGCGGTTTCCATCCGAACCAGAGGTTAGAACGATCTTAGGCATCAATCTTGATACAATCGACGAGGTTCGTATCACATAGTGTTTTTGACAAAACTTACATTGAGCTATGTCCATGAGTTGACCGTCTGGCATAGTCTTCTGTACTACATCAAAACACTGCCATACGTTTGATGTGTACTTTTTAGGTTTAGGAGGACGTGATGTCAGTGTTGCGCTGGAACCAGAAGGTCCCACTGCCGTTTCCGTTGGCCCGGGGCCGGAAAGGTCAAAATAATCGTTGTACATGTTAAGACTGTCAGGAAATTGAGGATGATTATGATCCATTTCCTACAATACAAATATTAAATCATTAGTCATTAAAAACTAAGCATAAAATCGTAATTCATAAATACTAAGTATAAAAATATTTAAATTAATTACTAAAAACAAAATCATAAATATACTAAGCATTAACATATTAAAATTAATTACTAAACATAAAATCATAAATATACTAAGCATTAACATATTAAAATTAATTACTAAACATAAAATCATAAATATCATAAAAATATTAAAATTAATTACTAAACATAAAGTCATAAATATACTAAGCATTAACATATTAAAATTAATTACTAAACATAAAATCATAAATATACTAAGCATTAACATGTTAAAATTAATTACTAAACATAAAGTCATAAATATACTAAGCATTAACATATTAAAATTAATTACTAAACATAAAATCATACATATAATAAGCATTAACATATTAAAATTAATTACTAAACATAAAATCATAAATATCATAAAAATATTAAAATTAATTACTAAACATAAAATCATAAATATACTAAGCATTAACATATTAAAATTAATTACTAAACATAAAATCATACATATAATAAGCATTAACATGTTAAAATTAATTACTAAACATAAAATCATAAATATCATACAAATATTAAAATATATTACTAAACATAAAAATATAAAATCATAAATATACTAAGCATAATTCATAAACATATTTAAATTAATTATTAAGCATTTAATCATAAATATACTAAGCATAAAAAATATTTAAATTCATTACTAAGCATTTAATCATAAATACAGTAATATACTAAGCATAAAAATATTTAAATTCATTACTAAACATAAAATCATAAATTGATAAATATACTAATATACTAAGCATAAAAATATTTAAATTCATTACTAAGCATTTAATCATAAATATACATATCATACAAATATTAAAATTAATTACTAAACATAAAATCATAAATATCATAAAAATATTTAAATATATTACTAAATATAAAATCATCAATTTACTAACTAAACAAAATATACTAAGATAGTAAGATTAGTAGGTTACTAAGCATAAATAAAAATATACAAATATTAAAATTAATTACTACACATAAATTCATAAAATGATAAATTTACTAAAATCTAAGATTCTAAGATTAAATATTAAAATTTATAACAAAGCAAAGCATAAAAATATTAACTCATAAGTCATAAATACACTAAGCATAAAGCCATAAATATAAAATATACATAAAACATAAGAATAAATATCAAAATTAATAACTAAGCATAAATATATTAATTATTAACTATAAATATAAATTTTAAAACTAAAACATAAAACTAATTAATAACATTTAAAGGAAAAACATACTGTTAACCTAAAATTGTCACCGGGGTGCAATTTCAAATTAACGATATATGAAGGGCCCGGATCTATATCGATCTAGGCTAGCGAGATGTGCAGTATCCCAATACCTCGCTAGATCTTATGAATCTACTAAGAATAATGGGTGCAAGTAGTAGGAGGGATAATTTTCTGATATGGTGAAAGTATGAAAGCATAAAACTGTTTATGTATATATAAATGACTTTAATAAGATTTATACAACTCAATGCTTGAACTATCGAGTTTACAGTATGGGAGAAAATAAAACAACTTGGTGGACCATGGAGATGGAGCTTTTCGTGCCTGTTGATAAGTAGAAAAAAAGTCAGGTCCCCTTTTTCCTGTGAACATATCATCCATATATAGGCCCGCTTTCTTGCTGAACACTCCTAGAACTTCGGTCTAGGGTTTCAATGATGTACGGGCCTTCCTTTGGAGTCTAACGAATTCGTCGGGACATTGATGCCGAAAGATCAGGCGATTCCTTCTTTCTCGGTTCCAAATAAGTTGACCCCTATTCGAAATAGGATTCTTTATGGCGGGAATGAATGCCGCGTTGTAACTTGAATTTCTATCTTGAACGGTGGCGTTTAATGTTTGTCTTTATATGTGGTCTGTTCTTCGGGGTGCTCGCCTCCTGCTTCAGCGGGGTCGGTATACTGGGATCCTGGTGTTGTCTTTTTATGTATATGTCACCAGTTTTGCTGGTTGGGGTACTATAGGTATCCCGCATTCCCTCTTGCTCCTCTTAGGGCGATGTTTGCAGATATCGGGTTCTAGGTATCGGGGTACTTGGGGTAGGTGGGCACTAGGATCTCGTGATGGTTGTGTCTCTAGGGCCCTTCTCTTTACGACTTCCTAATGCTTTCCTGGCTCCGAAGACCTTGGACCTAGTTGAGGTGGGTAGGAGCTTTTTATTCTAGCCCGTCAGCTGGCAAATAGGGTACCCGAACATCTTTCCCGCTATCACTTTGCATCCCGACTTTCTTCTCAGGACCAGTGGAAAATTCTTTTTTGGTCCCGCCATTTTTTGCGGTTAACACATACCTTTGAGGCTTTGAGCTTTGGTGGAGAGATTGGAGAATAATATTAGTAATATAGTAGTAGAAATTTAGAATAGTGGAGTAGTAGATTAGTTGTGTAGAGAATAGAGAGAGAGTAAGAATGGAATTATTAAAAATTTAAAATATGAAGGTGTAGAGAAAATGAGAAATAGAAAGTAGAGAGAGTAATGGAGAGTTGGAGAATGTAGAGAGTAGATAGTAGAGAATGAGAGAATAGAGATTGAGAGAAAGTGTAGGGAAATTGAAATGAGTGGGGGTATTTATAGAAAAATTTGGAATGTGGGTAAAAATATAAAATAGAAGAGATGAGGGAGTAAATTGTAATTTTTAGTAAGTTTTGAAAATTTTGACCGTTTGCTGACGTCAGCAACGGTCAAATTAAAAAAAAACAATAAAAAATGCATTCAAACGGTAAAAATAAATAAATAAATAATTAATTAATTAATGGTCGGCCCGGCGGGCCGAGCCTGCCAGCTTGCCAGGTTGGGCCGGGCCTGCCCGCCAGGCCTCAAACATCTACCTGGCTCGTGCTAGGAATGTGGGCCGTGCTAGGCCTGGCCAGCGAAACATATGGGCCGTGCCTGGAACGGCCCGCCACAATTGGCAGGCCGGCCGGCCATGCCGAGCCCATCAAGCCTGGCACATATTTACACCACTAATTGCAAGTAAGCACTTAGAAATTCCCTTTGGTGCTTAACAATGATGAGGTCTTCAAAGGGCATTAAACTTGAACACCAATACCTAAGCTACCTTTACAATGAACTCCAATTGTGGTTTGTCCACAAAATAAGCCAATCAAATAAATGAGACCTTACACAAATGATCAAACTTCTTTTAACTATACTAAGCTAGAAAAAAGAGAGATTCTAACTAGCATTACTATCTCTCACCCTCCTCTTCTATTACATCAGAAAAGTGATTATTTATGTCTTTCAATTGAAATTGGGCAAAGAAATGTCGTAAATGCCCTTGATAGTGTCGTCCACGGCTTCCGTCAGCAGTTTCCTTCCTGTTGGATCGAACCCACGAGCGTCTTCCACGGCCTCTGCGGTTTTGGTTTCTCTACTCTGTGGCTTCTTTCTCACTGGATCGAACCCGCTAGCTTCAACAACATTCCTCAGCAGGCTTGCCTCCTTCAGGCTAGCTGCTTCTTTCTCACGGTCATGGACCAATGAGTTTCATCAGAAGTCCTCCACGGGTTTGTGCCTTCTATCTGGTGGCTTCATTCTCGCAGTAAGAATCCACGAGATAAATCCCAACGAGTTCAGCTCTTCTGGCTGGCGGGTAATTTCTCTCTAACTCTTCCATGGCTTTGTGTCGCGGCTCCTTTCCCGCGAGATTCATATTCCAAGGGCTTTTCCTCCTATTTTGACTTCTTTTCTCCAACTTCATGCAATCACTTCCCTAAATGAGCATCTTACCTGTACTTAACTAAAACACATGTTATATACAAAAGAATGCTCTGAAACGAACAAAAAAGACAAGAAAAGGGAGCGCTAAATGTGAACATTTGGAGCGCGATCAACTATGTACTTGGCTTCGGCCGTGGACAAGGAAATTGAATTTTGCTTCTTGCAAAACCAAGATACCAAGCTGTTCCCTAGGAGGAAGCAATCGCCTGATGTACTTTTCAAAACTAATAATGTACAGTGTGTATAAAACTATCTAGAGGGAGGGTCAATATTAATGTACTAAAAGAAAAAGTAAACGATTTGTGTTGTACTGTTGTGAAGTGTGAACGAGAATACAATTAATAAACTAAACTAGGAATGCAAACTAAATGGAATGTAAATGGAGTGAAGGATATATAAGATGGAAACTAAGGAATTAATGGACTCGTAAGCGAACGTTGGGCAAATTGCAACAAACTCATCATTAAGCACATTTTATCAAATGTAACCAACCTAGGGTGTATAGTGTTGGTTATTTATCTCTAGCAAAAGGTCAACCTAGGGTGTATAGTGAAAACCTTCTACTAAAGATTAATCCCTCATCAGTAACCATCCTAGGGTGTATAGTGCTAGTTGCTCATTTAGGATTCTAACCATGAATGCTCATCTATCTATTAAGGGCTCAACCTCTTACTAATGTAGCCATCCTAGGGTGTATAGTGATACCTTCTAATTCTCTCGTAAGTGGCTGACCTAGGATGTATAGAAAAAGCCACTCGTTCGAGGTTAGATTAAGACTGCGGTTGTAGAGCCGGATTTTAGGAAAGCCTTATATTCAATAAAGCATTAAACAACCAAATAGGGTGTATACCTAGTTGTCTACTCAAATAGATTCCAAGAGGGTGTATCTAAGACAAGCCAACAATGGAAAACAATTTGTTATCCTGAAAAATTCGTCGGGAGTTTCCTAGGATAACCTGGACCACGATGTACAGGTGTGCTGCGGCTGGCCCAGACCGGGTAAGGGGTGGCTCCTTTCCTCTCGAGGTAGATACCGGAGGAGGCCCTTAGTCTGGTTGCCAGGGACAGATACAATGTAATTGGACCGGTCCTGCAAGGAGGAGTGAGGTCAAGATAATGTATTTGGGGAGTGTGACAAGGGTAGCTTACTACAGTAAAGGAGGGGTTTTTTTATATTATTATTTAACGATGGGATACATTATGGGCCGTTTCACATGCTATGGCTAGCTATCACAACGAAAGAAAATAGAACAAATGCCAGGTACATCATCATACATGGGAGTTTGAACTAAGCGGGACGATAGTTAGGTGGAGTAAACACAATGGAGTTTGAATTAGGCGGGGTAGTAGCCAAGAAGGATAATCACATAGGAGCTTGAGCCAGGCGAGGTAGTAGCCAAGTAGAATAATTACATAGGGGCTTGGACCAGGCGAGGTAGTAGCCAAGTAGGATAATCACATAGGAGCTTGGTTTAGGCGAGGTAGTAGCCAAGTAGATGTCTAAGTTTTTTCGAGCCCCCATTTATCCTTGGAATGCAGGGGTATTTATAGTGTCTTCCATAGGGAGGTAGGTGGAGGTAGCTTATTTAGGTGGGAATCCTTGACTACATCTCTACCGTTCCCTCTAGCCAATGATCGCGGTGGTAAAGAATCGAGGGTTAGGATTGTGTCACCGGGGCTCCTCCTCTGTTGGTGCCTTGGTTTTGTTAGGTGGGAGCTATAGTCCCTAGGGCGAAATCGGTGGGGCTGATCCTAGCCCCTACTTTTGAGCAAGGCCGTGGTAGCCACACGCCTTAGAGGGCCTTGATCGTTCCACTTAGACCTTAGGTCCATGTAGGCATTTCTGTAGGGCCGATATGGCGAACATGTGGTGTTTCCAGGGTTTTTGATTGGTCGGATGGGGTCATTGCAATAGTGGGAGGTCATTATCAAAATCTGGCTTGGTGGGGGATAGTGTCAGCGCTTGTCCCGCTGCACACTGTTAGGCACCCTCCTCCACCATTTCCTTCTTCATGCTTGCTGGGTTCCTGTGAACATTTTGCTGGGGAAATACAATATCCCCCTTCATGTATGAGATGGTTGACCTCCAATTAGGGCCATGATGGAGAGAGGCTCAACCGTTGATGTAGTGTGGCCAACAGATGATCCCAACCGTAGGTTGCTTATCTTCCCTCATTTATGTGTGCTTCTTCGTATAAATGAGCTGGAGCTGGGGCTTTGCAGGTTGTCTCTAGTCCCCTTTTTCTCCCATGTGAGCTGGGGTGAGGGCTGGCGTCAGCCCTTGGAAGGGTTGTGACCTACTGGCTGCTATGGTCAGTGTTAGACCTTGGAGCGGTGGTCACCAGAGTGTTCCTAAGAATTTTTCTCAAGGGGGTCATTTTTTGTTGAAGGAGTAGGTTATTCATGACTAAGTAGGCACTGCTTAGGATGGTTCCTAGCCATGCCGCAAGCTTGGAGTGGGTTCTTTGGTGAACCATGTATTTTCTCTCATTAGGCGCTCTAGGGGAGCCGGGTCCTTAACGGACCACGTCCGGGAAGGCGGGGTCCTTGGTGGACTAGGTTCCCTTTCTTGATAGGCATTCTTGGGAGACCGGGTCCTCGATGGATTGCGATAAGATCAGGTGTTCCAGGGCGGTGTGGTACATGATGGACCAGGTCCTTCTTCTTGTTAGGTTCTCTAGGGGATTAGGGTTGCTTCCGTGGCTGGTACCAAGGGGTGGTAAGACTCTTTAATTGGAAAAGCTCTTCCTTGAATTAATTGCCCATTTTTCCGATTAACAGAAGTCTCTCCCGTCTTAAATGTTAATGGTATCGCTGAACGTTGGAGGCGGGGTACCTGGTCGCATGAAGGGCTTTTCCTGCTTGGATTTTTTTTTGCTTTCCTCCCCTGAATTTATTGGAATTCGCTTTAGTGACCGAGTCTCTTCCAGCATTAAATGCAGTAATGATGGCCTTTCTGAATTCTATACGTTTCTCGGGATGCGAGCGTCAACAATGGGACATTTGTTGCGCCTTGTTCAACGTGGCGTGCGCAGAGTGGCCAACTTGTCCCATCCGCCTTTTCTTCTAGCTTTCCCTAGCCTTGGAGGGCTGAGATCTTCTCATTTAAAATTCAAACAACCACACTCTCTCTCTATTTAAGGGTGGTTTGACCAGGGTCTCTCCATTTTCTCCCGCTTTTTCAGTTTCCACTTCTTCTTCTTCACTTCTCACTTCCTCTATTTTCTCTCTTTTGCTTCTTGTTGCTTCACTAAAAATGGCGTATAAAGATTCCAACGTAGAAAGGGATTATGACTACGATGGGGAGGACAGTTCCCCAGAGTAGTCCGGACTTTCTTTTAAAAGGCGACGGCTTGGTGGCGACTCTACCATGGGGGGAAGAAGGGCTCGCCCCCGTCCTCGTCGCTCCGCGTGACACTCTTCGATTGGGACCGGGTTTATCAACTCTCTTTCTTTTCCAATGCATGTTTCCGATAGGGGAGAGGGGACCAGCCCATAAGCTCTTTTCAGTGATGGAGACCGGGACCTGGAGCATGTGGATTTGGGGGGATCCCATCGTGTGATGGCGGCTAGAGAGGGAGGGGATCCTCCTGAGCTTTTTGAGTGTGTTCCCCCATCGGTGTGTACCGAGGGCATGCTATCCCGGTTGAGGCATGATTTCAACATTCCAGACGACATAGAGATTTTCCTTCCTACGAAAGATTATGATGCCTACGCACCTCCTCCTGGTCATCTCCCTATTCACGTGGCGGCTTTTGACGGGGGGGGGGGGGGGGGGGGGGGGGGGGGGGGGGGTCCGCCTCCCACTCTATCCTACGCTTAGGCGGGCCTTATGTGCGTTTGGGTTGGCTCCATTACAGTTAGTACCTGGTTTATGGAGGAACTTGATAGGTTTCCTTATGATGTGGCGGGAAGCCGTGTGCTCCCAACCCAGTCTAGGGGAGTTACGTTCCATCTTTCAGCTTTCACCTTTATCGCAGCAACCAGCCAGCCAATATTACCTATGTTGCATTAATGTTGTTGACTTTGTTGTTCCCAGCACTAGGAGAAGGGATCCGGGGTGCAAAAAGAATGGATCGTGGTGAAAAGGAACTGGGGGGCCACCGTTCGTTGTGGCCATTGGGAGCGTCCGGTCCCTACTTCCTTCTAGCCGCAACCGGAGTGGGCGAAGAAGAAGAAGGACAACGATGAAGTTATGGATCTCCTGGCTACTACCAAGCGGTTGGGCTACAAGTATCCTAGTTTGGAGGGTTACCCTTGGGAGCGGGCTCGAGTGGAGCATTCCCTCTTGGCGATTGATGCAGTTTCAGGTGTATTATTCTTTTGTTTATATCCTCCCTTTTTGCTGCCGTAGTGTTCTTCACTGTTTAAAAATTATCACTATCAATGTTATTGGGGGGAGGGGGGTTGGCTAGAATTATGATGGTAGCTCAATTGGTAGTTTCCTTTGCAGGTGTTCAACTAGAGGAGGTTCTCCTCACCGACTTTAGCGCAACCGAGGTGAAGGTGGGGTCTCTTACTAGTGTCGAGGCGACCTTGCACACTCTCTTGAAGTAAGAAAAATTGATGAAAGTCCAGAGGGAGAAGAAGAGTGCTTCAGGTTCAGCTTCCCCTCAGCCTCTGAAGATGTTTCCACCTTCTTACAGGTTGGCGAAGCTAAAGGCGTGTCTGGGTTGGAGTCGTGGTTTACCCAGTTCCCCAGCTTCTAAGCTGCCATACTCAGTGCTTCCTTCCGGTTCTTCCACCTCCACCCCTTCGAGGTCTTCTGCACCTCCTCCCCGGCCCTCCTCGAAAAGCGAAAGGGTGTGTCGACAGTGGAGAAAGTGCCTCTTGCTCCTCCCAAGGCGAAGAGAGATTATTTTTCTAGCTCCAATGATATCCTCCGTGCGTTCAAAGAGGCCTGCTCCAAGGTGGATTTCTTCCAACTTGTGCTTCCTGTGAACAAACTATCCTCTGAGGGTTCCATAATGGCGGTTGAGGTATCTTTTGTTTGCTTCCTTCTCCTTTTGTTTTGGTTTGGGTAGCCATGCTAAGTGTCAGGCCTGCACATTTTTTATGGTCCTTTCTTTTTTTGGCTGGTGTTCCGGTACATCTTGGCTCTAGGGTAGCAAGCTGTTTCACTTCAAGAGGAACACCGCATGGCGAAGGAAAGGCATGTTAAAGTGGAGAAGGATAGAGCCGAAGCGAAGAAGGCCATCGCCAAGCATGCTAGGGAGAGGAAGGAGCTAGACACCAAGGACTTCGACTGGGTGCAGAAAGAACTGGAGGCTGAGGTTAACCGGTCCACTCGCCAGGCTCTAACGTGGAACGAGTTGAAGATCGAGCTAGTTTTTGCTGAGAACCTTGTTGTGGCAGCTGAAACTAAATATACCACGGTGTGTATAAAGCTATCTAGAGGGGGGGTGAATAGATTTTACGCTTTTTACCCAATTTTTCGTGTTAGTCAAAATTACGAAATTACCCTCAAGATAATATAAACAAGCAAGTGTAATATGGTGCGGAAATTAAAATAACACTTGAATTTTTACGTGGAAACCCTCACGGGAAAAACCACGGGCTATGTAAGTAAGCCACACTCGAACCTCGAATCCACTAAATGTGCAAACGATTACAACCTAATCCCGGAAGTAATCACACACCTACCTAATCCCGGTATGAGTGAACCTAGTCCAATTTGCTTGCGATCTAAGCAACCTAATCCCGATTGCTACACACAAGACTTAGCTTCTCTTGAAGAGAATACAACCCTAAGTGAATATATGAAAATATCCAAAATGCAACATAGAGCAAGGGAAACCCTATATGCTTATCTAAGATGATTAATATGCAATTAAGAGCAATCCTAGATATCAAAACTAAATGACATGTCAATTAGTTTAGCTAATCAATATCAAGCACAAAAACCTAATATGCTAGCACAATACAACTTCTCAAACATACATCATACTAATCTCAATCTTGTATTCAACAAATATAAAATCACATACAAGTAATTAAATTGAGATTGCTAGATAAGAGAAACACAAAATATGTAAGATATTAGTGAAAAGCTTACCAAGCAAAGTATGATGAAGAATCCATGCAAGATGTCATCTAGATGATCTAAGATGATGCTAGATGATGATTGATGATCATGGAAAAGGTGTTTGAGTAATTAAAAATGAGTTCTTGGAATTTTTCTTCTCTTTGAAAAATATCCTAAGTATGAAATCTGAATATGAACTCTTGTAATTGACCTAAAGTCAAAGTGGCATATATATAGGGGGCCAAAACAAAGTGTGGTCGTTTTGATAAGTTTGCCCACTATTTGCCATGGGCGCTGTACGTAGGGCGCCCTTGTACAGCGCCTGTACAGCGCCCTTGCTCTGTTTTCACGAGGAAACAGAGTGGCGCTGTTCGTACAGCGCTTTGTACAGCGCCACGTACAGCGCCCCAACAGCGACCCAACAGCGACCGATTAAATCGATCAGGTCTGAACAGCGCTCAATGGGCGCTGTTCGTACAGCGCTTCTGTACAGCGCTTTTGGGGGCGCCCAGTGCAAAAATGCAATCCTAAGTCTAAGCATGACAAGGCAATTGGATATGCAAGATGCAATCAAACTAACATGCAAGAAGAGATGTTAATGAGCATTAAGGCACACATAAAAGACACACAACATATAATGGTTAAACATATGCATGAGTTGTGAGTGTGTGCATCTATCTCTTCAAGACAAGTAAGCACTTAGAATATTACCTTTGGTGCTTGTCAATAGTGAGGTCTTCAAAAGGGCCTAAGCAATAACACAACATCTAAGCTACCCTTACAAAGCATCCCCACATGTGGTTTGATCACGAAATAAGCCAATTAAACACAACGGGAATCCTAACAATCTCCCCCTTTGGCTATTTCGTGACAAAACCACCACTCACATTGATTCCTCACATAGAATTAGAAACTACGGGACTACAATGATTATCTACATTACAAAGAGATAAGAAAGTAAAAACTTCAAGTCTTCAATCTCTTGTAGAACAATCAAGCCCTGAAAATAAAGTTTCTAGCATTTCCAAAACAAGTAAAGTGTGAGATTAATCATGTGAGAACAATACCAAGCATTCGCATTTTTAGAATTTAGGCACAACATTAGCAAATGTATGCAATGAATGATAAATGCAATGCTCCCCCTCAAAGGGTTACTCCCCCTCAATGTATGTTCTCCCCAAAATGCACAAAAGCTTCTATATTTTGCAACTCCCCTTACCATATCCTACTCCCCCTTTTTGTCATGATATAGGCAAAGGAGTAGTCCCCAACCGGGTCACTCAAAGCAACGAGAGATAGAAGCATGCAAGATATGCATATACATATAAGTCACTTTATGCACTTCAATTAATTTGAGAGAAACAAGGAGATTTATTTGAGAAAATGTGTGAATCCAACATGCTTTGCATACAAGACATATAGCATTCAAGTCCAAAATACAATGGTATTTGGCAAAGCAAATGACAAAGGTTTCTAATTTGAATTCAAACCAATTTCACCAATGTCATGGGAAAAGCAAGGATATAGAGATTATTGATTTCAATTTTAAGAGCAACTATATCCAACTTTATAAGCGAAACATGGCATGAGCGACTTTGCACCCTATTTGATTTTTCCGGATAAGATATCCGTATGATAGTAACCATGTTCAACTAATAAAGAAAGAGAGACATTTGGAATGTAAATTCCTTTGAACGGATACAAGATCCTTTATTCATTTAGAGTCTCATAAGCTTTCACACAAGTTTTGCATTTTTAAGAATATGCAGTCATCAATTCATGCTTTTCATGTGAGCATGTTGTATGAATTTCATGCTTTTTCATTTAGCATTAGCATGTTATTAAAGAATCATCATGTCATGGAGATAACTATAGGTCATTCACATCATACTTCCTAAGTAAATCTCCTAGTCCAAAAATGCATGTTTGAACATAAATATGACATGGATTGTAGACAAGCAAGGTTCACACTTATAGAATTTGAAAGCATATATACATATGTACAACCAAGCTTACTCAAGCAATCAAAAGAAGAGGCATAAGTTATTTCAAATTTTTTGCAAGTTACATGAATGCAAAATAGCTCTCTTTGCTTGAGTTCCCCATATGGGGTCAATCATAGAACATCACTCCACAAGACATATCCCAATAGATCTACTAAGAGTTTTAAATCGAGTAGCATCTAAGGGTTTAGTAAATAAGTCCGCAAGTTGATCATTAGTACCTACATGTTCAAGTACTATGCATTTATTTTCAACAAGCTCTCTAATGAAGTGATGGCGGATGTCAATATGCTTAGTTCTAGAATGTTGAACCGGATTCTTGGAAATATTAATAGCACTCATGTTATCACAAAAGAGAGTGAGAGTACCTTGGTTGAATCCGTAGTCTACAAGCATTTGTTTCATCCATAGGAGTTGTGTGCATCCACTCCCCGCGGCTATGTACTCGGCCTCGGCCGTGGACAAGGAAATCGAGTTTTGCTTCTTGCAAAACCAAGACACCAAGTTGTTGCCTAGAAAGAAGCAACCGCCCGATGTGCTCTTCCTATCATCACAATTTCCTGCCCAATCCGCATCACTAAAGCCAACTAGACTAGCATTAGTGTCAAAAGAGTACCAAATCCCATAGTTGGATGTCCCATTCACATAGCGAATGATCCTCTTCACACAAGAGAGGTGGGACTCCTTGGGATCCGCTTGGTACCTAGCACACACACCCACACTAAAAGATATATCGGGCCTACTTGCGGTCAAGTAAAGCAAGCTACCTATCATGCCACGATATAGAGTTTGGTCCACACTTTTACCACTAGCATCCTTGCTTAGCTTCAAAGTTGTACTCATGGGTGTATCACAATGTTTGGCTTTCTCTAAACCAAACTTCTTCACTAGGTTCTTAGCATATTTGGCTTGGGTTATGAAAATCCCATCATGCATTTGCCTAATTTGCAAACCTAGGAAGTAACTAAGCTCACCAACAAGACTCATCTCAAATTCAAGAGACATGACATCAACAAATTGTTGGACTTTGGTGTTGTTGGTGGAGCCAAAAACTATATCATCAACATATATTTGAGCTATGAAAAGCTCATCATTGTCTCTCTTGATGAATAGTGTCTTGTCAACACTACCTCTTGTGTAGTTGTTGTCAACAAGAAATTGAGTGAGGCGCTCATACCAAGCCCTCGGTGCTTGTTTCAACCCATAAAGTGCCTTCTTGAGGCGATAGACATGATTGGGGTGGTGAGCATCCACAAACCCCTTAGGTTGTTCAACAAACACTTCCTCTTGCAAGAAGCCATTGAGGAAGGCACTCTTGACGTCCATTTGGTGCAATTTGAACTTGTGCACACAAGAGATGGACAAGAGAAGCCTAATGGACTCTAAGCGGGCAACGGGAGCAAAAGTCTCCTCAAAGTCGATACCCTCAATTTGAGAGTACCCTTGTGCTACAAGTCTAGCCTTGTTCCGCACTATGTTGCCATCCTCATCGGATTTGTTCCTAAATATCCATTTGGTGCCTATGACATTAGTGGTCTTAGGCCTAGGAACTAGAGTCCAAACCTCATTCCTTTCGAATTGGCTTAGCTCTTCTTGCATGGCAAGAACCCAAAATTCATCATTTAAGGCTTCTTCAACCTTTTTGGGTTCAATTTGAGAGGTGTAACATGTATAGCTAATAAGATTAGCAAGTTGGCGTCTAGTCCTAACACCCTCATTTACCTCTCCAATGATATCTTCTTTATCATGGAGTTTCCTAACCCATGGAGCGGGTTCTTTAGAGTCCAAGAGAGGAACTCTATCAATAGGTTGTGTGCCATCATTGTTGACATTAGATGTCCCAACATTAGGCAACACCACAACCTTCTCCAAAGGAGAGTCATCACTAAAAATAACCTCCTCATCATGATCATTAGACTTGAGCCTAGTATCATCAAATACGACATTGGATGATTCCATAACACTTAGAGTCTTTAAATTGAAAACTCTATAGGCTCTACTATTTAAGGCATAGCCAATAAAAATACCCTCATCACTCTTAGCATCAAACTTGCCAAGTTGATCACGGTCATTCAAAATGTAGCATTTGCTTCCAAAAGTGTGGAAGTAGCTAACATTTGGCCTCTTGCCTTTCCATAACTCATAGGAGGTGTTTCTAGTACCGGGCCTTAGGAACACTCTATTTCCTATATAGCAAGCCGTGTTAATGGCTTCGGCCCATAGGTTCCTAGGGACATTGTTGCTAAGCAACATCACACGGGCCATCTCTTGGAGGACCCTATTCTTCCTCTCAACAACTCCATTTTGTTGAGGTGTCCTAGGAGCAGAAAATTCATGGGAGATGCCTAAACCATTACAAAAGGTTTCAAAGGTGGCATTCTCAAATTCTCTCCCATGGTCACTTCTAATCCGTTTAATGCTTCTAATGTTAGAATTCATTTCATTTTGCAATTTAGTACAAAGCATTTTAAACTTATCAAAAGTTTCGGATTTTTCTCTAAGAAAATATGTCCATGTAAATCTAGAGAAATCATCAACACAAACAAAAATGTATCTCTTTCCACCCAAACTTTCGGTTTGCATGGGACCCATGAGGTCCATGTGGAGAAGCTCAAGTGGCTCCTTGGTGGTGAGATACTTACCCTTTTTGTGCATGCTTTTGGTTTGCTTTCCTTGTTGGCAAGGTCCACAAATACCATTGACTTTCTTCCCAAGCTTAGGGAGGCCACGCACACAATTGAACTTCCCAAGGGTCCGTAGATCCCTAAAGTTCATGTGGCCAAGTCTTTCATGCCACAACTCAATTTGCTCATCCATGGACACATGATTAGATACAATTCTAGCTTCAAGACAATAGCAATTGTCGCTAGATCTCATGCCCTTCAACAAGGTTTGTCCATCGGGTTTAAGGATAGAGCAATAATCTTTAGAGAACAAGACGGAATATCCTTCATCACTAAGATGTGAAATGCTAATTAAATTGGCTTTCAAGCCATCAACAAATAAAGCATTGGATAAGGAGGGTAATCCGGGAACGGAAATGGTTCCTTTCCCTATAACATTTCTTTTGGATCCATCACCAAAAGTGACATTTCCACCTTCCTCCATAACAAGAGTCTCGAAGAAACTCTTGTTTCCCGTCATGTGCCTAGAGCACCCACTATCCAAGTACCAAAAATTAGAAGAATTTGCCTTCAAGGCTATTTGTGCAACATGGCAAACATTTTCATTCTTTCTAATCCACTTAGCAACAATTTTAGCTTTCTTAGTGGCCTTTGGTACATGTGCTCTACTATTTCTAGGATCATGCAAATCAACATTTTCATTCCTAGAAACATGCATCTTGGCTCTATTCTTTCTCTTTTCAATCATGCTTTGTTTTCTACACATTTTAATATATTGAAAGCAATTTGGTCTAATATGACCATCACAACCACAAAAGTGACAAATAGGAATGAAAAAAGGAATCATACCTCGCCTTTGAGCACGTCCATGTCTTTGTGGATATGTGGGTTCAATCCGTCTTCGTTGTTGAACCGGTCTTGGTTGCTTCCAAGCTTGAGGTTGCATGATTGGTCTCTTTCCTTTGTGAGCCAATTTGGGAGGAGTGTTGGCTTGAGGAACCTTAGGAGGTTGAGCTTGAGTTTTCCTTCTTGGCCCCATTTTCACTTGTGCATTAGAACTTTGTCCTATTTCTAACTTTTTCTTAGGAGGTTGCACAAATGAAGTTTCTTCATTCTTCAAGCTCTTGACAAATATAGTCTTGTTAGAGGTTGAGATTTTCTTGCCATCTTCATACCCAAGACCTCTCTTGTCACTTGGACTCTTTCCAACACCAAGTAAATGATCAAGCTTCTTGGTGCTAGAATCTATCCTAGCCAAGGACCCTTTAGCTTCTACAAGTTCCCTCTTCAAGCCTTCTTCATTTCTCTTGGACAAGTCTAACTCCTCAATTAACTTGTCCTCTCTCCTCTTCAATCTTTCCACTTGTTCACTTAAGTGGTCATTGTGAGCCGAAAGTTCAAGGTTTTCTTCTCTCAACCTCTCAATCTTTCTTGTGCTTTTAAGTGCTAAATCATTGAACTCGGCATGATATTTAGCAAGCACCTTTTGCTCCACAAACTTCTTCTTGGAACTAGAAGAGGAGTCACTTTCTTCTTCACTAGAGTCAATTTCCTCTTGACTCAAATCTTCCTTTTCACTAGCACTTTTGCTCTTGTGAGAAGATGCAAAAGCTAGGAAGTTAGCCATGAGCTCTTCCTCACTTGAAGACTCATCTTCCTCATTGGAGTCATCACTACTCCCACTCCATGTGGCGGCCATCACTTTACCCTTCTTCCTCTCATTGTGATTCGCACATTCGGGGGCAAAGTGACCAATCCCACCACACTCAAAGCATCGGACTCCTTTCCTTTCGGTCCTCTCTTGTCTAGGCTCAAACTTCTTGAAGGAACTCTTTTTCTTCAAATCTTGTCCTCTTGACCCAAATCCCTTCTTCTTCTTGAACCCCATAACCTTGTTGAACCGTTTCACAAATAAGGCAAGGTCTTCATCCGATTCATGCTTTGCCTCCTTTTCATCCTTAGATGCTTTCAAAGCTATTCCTTTAGACTTCTTAGGAGGAGTAGTGTTGCTAGGAGCCTTCCTAGACTCATATGCAAGGAGACGCCCAATTACCTCACTTGGCTTCATATCCATGTAGCCACTATTTTCTTCTATGGCCGTCACCTTTGATTCAAACCTATCGGGGAGAGATCTCATAATTTTTTGCTTGACTCTCCTATCCGAATACGGGTCTCCGAGTTGATGGCTTTGATTTACTATGTCCATCAATTTGATTTCGAAGTCGTTGAAGCATTCATCCTCTCCCATCCTAAGTAACTCAAATTGAGTTTGGAGGACTTGAAGCTTGGACTCCTTCACCACCTCGGTTCCCTCATGTGCAACTTGAAGGATGTCCCATGCCACTTTGGCAATTTGAGTGTTCTGAATAAGCTTGTACTGATTCTCATCCATGGCACACATAATGGCATGCATCGCCTTCCTATTCCACTTTGAAGCCTCAAACTCTTGCGCATTCCATTGCGCCTTAGGCTTCAAAACATCTTGTCCTCCACCCGCGGGAGTCATCATAGGGAGATCATATCCGTCTTCCACCGCCATCCATGCACGGTCATGAATTTGGCATATGTAGGATTCCATCTTCCCTTTCCATTGGGAATAGTTCAAACCGGTAAGAAGTGGAGGCCTTGTGCTAGAAGCTCCTTCGTGGCCACCACCATTTCCACCGTTTCCACTCATAGTGTTTATGAATGAATGAAATGAATGCAAATGTATGAATGATCAAAAATCACACAAAATGCAAAACACACCAAAATAAGCAAGGATCACCTATGTATGTCTAGGAACCCGCTCTGATACCAATTGAAACTAAATATACCACGGTGTGTATAAAGCTATCTAGAGGGGGGGTGAATAGATTTTACGCTTTTTACCCAATTTTTCGTGTTAGTCAAAATTACGAAATTACCCTCAAGATAATATAAACAAGCAAGTGTAATATGGTGCGGAAATTAAAATAACACTTGAATTTTTACGTGGAAACCCTCACGGGAAAAACCACGGGCTATGTAAGTAAGCCACACTCGAACCTCGAATCCACTAAATGTGCAAACGATTACAACCTAATCCCGGAAGTAATCACACACCTACCTAATCCCGGTATGAGTGAACCTAGTCCAATTTGCTTGCGATCTAAGCAACCTAATCCCGATTGCTACACACAAGACTTAGCTTCTCTTGAAGAGAATACAACCCTAAGTGAATATATGAAAATATCCAAAATGCAACATAGAGCAAGGGAAACCCTATATGCTTATCTAAGATGATTAATATGCAATTAAGAGCAATCCTAGATATCAAAACTAAATGACATGTCAATTAGTTTAGCTAATCAATATCAAGCACAAAAACCTAATATGCTAGCACAATACAACTTCTCAAACATACATCATACTAATCTCAATCTTGTATTCAACAAATATAAAATCACATACAAGTAATTAAATTGAGATTGCTAGATAAGAGAAACACAAAATATGTAAGATATTAGTGAAAAGCTTACCAAGCAAAGTATGATGAAGAATCCATGCAAGATGTCATCTAGATGATCTAAGATGATGCTAGATGATGATTGATGATCATGGAAAAGGTGTTTGAGTAATTAAAAATGAGTTCTTGGAATTTTTCTTCTCTTTGAAAAATATCCTAAGTATGAAATCTGAATATGAACTCTTGTAATTGACCTAAAGTCAAAGTGGCATATATATAGGGGGCCAAAACAAAGTGTGGTCGTTTTGATAAGTTTGCCCACTATTTGCCATGGGCGCTGTACGTAGGGCGCCCTTGTACAGCGCCTGTACAGCGCCCTTGCTCTGTTTTCACGAGGAAACAGAGTGGCGCTGTTCGTACAGCGCTTTGTACAGCGCCACGTACAGCGCCCCAACAGCGACCCAACAGCGACCGATTAAATCGATCAGGTCTGAACAGCGCTCAATGGGCGCTGTTCGTACAGCGCTTCTGTACAGCGCTTTTGGGGGCGCCCAGTGCAAAAATGCAATCCTAAGTCTAAGCATGACAAGGCAATTGGATATGCAAGATGCAATCAAACTAACATGCAAGAAGAGATGTTAATGAGCATTAAGGCACACATAAAAGACACACAACATATAATGGTTAAACATATGCATGAGTTGTGAGTGTGTGCATCTATCTCTTCAAGACAAGTAAGCACTTAGAATATTACCTTTGGTGCTTGTCAATAGTGAGGTCTTCAAAAAGGGCCTAAGCAATAACACAACATCTAAGCTACCCTTACAAAGCATCCCCACATGTGGTTTGATCACGAAATAAGCCAATTAAACACAACGGGAATCCTAACAGCAGCGATTGCTAGAGCGGCAGAAGTGGAAGCTGGGGCTGATAAGTCTTTTGGGGATGGTTATTTCCTTGCTCAGCTGTATGTTGCCCACCACACTCCTCCCGATTTCGATCTTCATCAAATTCATGGCTGGAACAGGGAGGAAATCCTAGCAGGTGCAGATGGCGCGCCCAGAGTGTTGCCAGGGCAATCGGTGCCTCCCGGAGGTGGGGATACAGCGAGCAGCAGCGACCCAACTAGGAGCGACAAGAAGGAGCCGGTGCAACAAGAGATATGCTAGAATCGCTACCTGTGGAATCGGGGGAGCTACCAAATGAGGCCCAAGAGGAACGTCGCCAAGAGGGTGTAGGCCCAGATATCTTACCAAGTCAATAGTAGATTGAATCAACCTTGCCTGTCAATGAGCCCACCAATCCCATGCAAGACTAGTAGACAATGCTTCTGCTATCACTTTTTTGTTCGCACATATTGTTGCTCCTTTGTTATTATTTTTAGTTGATGATTTAGGGAAGATCAGGCCAGTCATGCCTTAGTCTTCCCTTAACATGTAACCATGAACTGATGCCTATGTATCCTTTAATTTTTCTTTTGCTCCAGTACTTTTTATTTGTGGGGAGGTTGGGCCTCCTGAGCTCCAATCCTCCTCTTGGCATGTAATGATAGACTAGTGCTTCATGCACTCTTTTGATTGCCTTTTGTAGACATGCATGTTTTGCTTAGGTAGCTTGTCCACGTGCCATGGCCTTCCACAGATCCTTTATGACCTTTATTGATGAAGTAAAACCCAATTTCTTGTCCCCACTTTGTCTTGACATTACTCTATGCATATCAAATATGCATAGACATTTTTTGTTAAAACTGACTATAATTCTGGATGAGTAGACTTAGCATCCCTTTTGGTGGCGTGGCTGCAACGGGTATGAGTTAGTTGATTTCATGCTAAGCTTTAATTTTGACTTAGGATTCTTGCCTAAATGATCAGTGCTCACAATCGGAGCTTCCCCAAAAGGGGGGTTCTTGCTTGACTATCCATTAGGGAGAAATTATACTCACGTTTAAAGTATTAGGACAGCACCTATGCAGCATTTATAACCTCGTCTGAGGTATCTGGTATCGCTTAGATTTGGTAGGCGGCCAAGGCATCGTGGTAGCTCGTCCAAGGTACCCGGTATCTCTTGGACTTGGTAGGCAACCAGGGCCACTTAAGCCCAAGTCCCTTCTTAGGGGGTCTCATACCCAGCTCAAGGCATCGTGGTAGCTCGTCTGAGGTACCGGTATCTCCTAGACTTGGTAGGCAACCAGGGCCACTTAAGCCTAAGTCCCTTCTTTGGGGGTCTCGTACCCAGCCCAGGGCATCGTGGTAGCTCGTCTGAGGTACCCGGTATCTCTTGGACTTGATAGGCAACCAGGGACACTTAAGCCCAAGTCCCTTCTTGGAGGGTCTCGTACCCAGCCCAAGGCATCGTGGTAGCTAGTCTGAGGTACCCGGTATCTCCTGGACTTGGTAGGTAACTAGGGCCACTTAAGCCCTAGTCCCTTCTTGAGGGGTCTCGTACCCAACTCAAGGTATCGTGGTAGCTCGTCCGAGGTACCCGGTATCTAATGGACTTAGTAGGCAACCAGGGCCACTTAAGCCCAAGTCCCTTCTTGGGGGGTCTTGTACCCAGCCCAAGGCATCGTGGTAGCTAGTACGAGGTACTCGGTATCTCCTAGACTTGGTAAGCAACCCGGGTCACTTAAGCCCAAGTCCCTTCTTAGGGGGTCTCGTACCCAGCCGAAGGCATCGTGGTAGCTCGTCTAAGGTACATGGTATCTCATGGACTTGGTAGGCAACTAGGGCCACTTAAGCCCAAGTCACTTCTTGGGAGGTCTCGCGCCCAGCCTAAGGCATTGTGGTAGCTCATCCGAGGTACCCGGTGTTCACAAGCGAATTATGGAATAATCAATTGAGGAGAATAACTTTTCATTCATTCAAAAGGAAGGTGAGAAACACCTTAAGTACAAGCGGTCGAAGCCGCTTCATCGTGTAGATGAACCCCGGCTCTTAAGTGCCTGTCGGATCACTCTTACATGAAAAAGGAACAAAAGGACTAGCATTATTTATAGTAGGATTACCGCACTCTTTCTTTCGACCATTCTTGTGCTGCTAGAGGTAGAACTTCTTCAAGTGATCTGCGTTCCAAGTAAGCCCAATGGGGTCTCCATCGAGGTCCACCAGCTTGTACCGTCATTGGCTCACTTTTGCTTTGATGAGGTACGGGCCTTCCCAGTTCGGAGTGAGGACACCATTGTAGCGACGACGGGTATTCTAAGTGACTTTCCTCAGTACTAGGTCACCCTCCTTGAAGCTCCGGATCTTGACACCTTTGTTGAAATAGCAGGCAATCTTTTGCTGATAGGCTGTAACCCTCAGAGCAACCCCGGTTTGCTTTTCCTCTAGGAGATCTAGGCAGGCCCTAAGCATGTCCTCATTGTCTTTCGGATTGTAGAGCTATGTGCGGAAGCTGGGGAGCTTCAGCTCGATAGGTAGAATAGCTTCGACTCCAAAGGCTAGTGAATAGGGGGTCTCCCCAATCGCGGTCCTTTCAGTGGTTCGGTAAGCCCATAAGATATTCGGGAGCTGGTCCACCCAGGCCCCCTTTTCCTCTTGCAGCCTTTTCTTTAACAGCTTCTTGATTGCTTTGTTTGTGGATTCAACCAAGCCATTTGTTTGGGGGTGGGCCACTGAGGCGAAGCGGCACTCAATCTTCAAATCTTCACAATAGTCCTTATAGCTGTAATTGTCAAATTGTTTGCCCAAATCGGTGATGATGGCCATTGGGACACCAAACCGACACACCATATTTTTCTTGAGGAAAGCTGTTGTGTTTGCCTTTGTTATGTTAGTGAGTGGTTCTACCTCTACCCATTGGGTGAAGTAGTCTATGGCGACAACGGCATATTTGGCCTGTTTGGCTTTGGTGGGTAGGGGCCGGATTAGGTCTACTCCCCATACCGCAAAGGGATATGGGGAGGAGATGATGGATAACCTTTCTGGGGGTTGGTGCATGAGGTTGGCTACCTTCTGGCATGGCATACAAGAGCGGGCATACAGGCGCGCGTCCTTATGAAGGAAATATCTCGTCATTAAGACTAGGTGTGCAAAGGCATCTCCTCCTGAATGATCTCCGTAGTCACTTGAGTGGACCTCCTTCAGTGCCCACTTGGCATCATCAGGGTGTAGGCATTTAAGGAGGGGTAAGAACTTCCTCTTCCGATACAGGAGCCCCTACAACAAGTAGTACCGGGTTGACTTTCTCTTTATCGCCCTAGCTTCTGCTGGGTCGTCAGGTAGTTTCTGGCTATAGAGGTAATCTATGAATGGGTCCATCCAGCAAGGGAGACGATCTACAGGGTGGACTTCAGCTGTCTTGGCAATGCTTGACCTGCTTAGAAGTTGTAACTAGACTCCTTTAGGGAGGGTCTGCCCCCCTCCTGTTGCGATCTTGGCGAGAACATCCGCCTGATGGTTAGTCCCTCTAGGTATCTGCTCAATCTTAACCATTTGGAACACCTTGGTCGTTTGCTTTACCCTTTCTAAGTAGGCGGACATGTTGTCACCCTTGGCGTGGTAGGATCTGGCTACCTGGTTCACGATTAACTAAGAATCGCTCTTGATGGCAAGGAACTAGGCTTCCAGCTCCTTGGCAGCATTCAGACCAGCTAGGAGTGCTTCGTATTCTACTTCATTGTTAATGGCCCTAAATTCGAATGTTAGGCAATGGGTGGACTCGACCCCCTCCGGGTCGATCAACACAATTCCCACCATGCAACCATGTTGGTTGGAGGCTCCATCAACGAGCAGCGTCCAAACTTTTGACTGGGAGGGCCATTCTTCCCTAGGAATTGGGACATTATTTCTAAGCTAGGTAGCAGGCTTTTCTTCAGGATAGGAGTTGGGGTTTCCACTAAATTTCGCCACAAAATCTGTTAGAGCATGTCCTTTGATTGCCGCACAGGGCTTAAAAGTAATGTCATATTGGGTAAGCTCGATGGCCCAAGTGACTAGCCTGCCCCATACATCAGGTCGCTGCATGAACTACCAGAGAGGGAAGTTTGTGAGTACTGTTATTGAGTGGGACTGGAAGTAAGGGCGCAGCTTGCGCGCTGCTACTACCAAGGTGAAGGCAAAGGCGAAGGTGAAGGCGAGCTTTTCCAACTAGTTGTAGTTCTTTTCGGCCTTGCTGAGGGAGCGGCTTACATAGTAGATGGGCCTTTGGATCCCACCCTCGCATTCTTTCACCAAAGCCGCGCTAGTCACCGTGTTCGATACCGCGAGGGTAGAGTTGCAACACATCTCCTAGCAGTGGTTTAACAAGTAGTTGGGGGTTGGTAAGGCAACTCTGGAGCTCTCTGAAGGCACGTTCACTCTCCTCATCCCACTTCATCCCTCTTCCTATCTTGATGGCTTGGAAGAATGAGAGACACTTGTCAGTGGACCGCGATATGAACCTGTTGAGGGCAGCAAGGCAACCGGTCAATCCTTGCACCTGTTTTAGAGTGGTGGGGGACTGGAGTTTGAGTATCACTTTGATCTTTTCTGGGTTTGCTTCAATCCCCCTTTCGTGAACCATGAAGCCCAAGAATTTCCCGGTCGAAACTCTGAACGCACACTTGTCCCGGTTCGGTCGCATTTGGTTCTTTCAAAGCACCTCAAAGGTCTCTCTGAGGTGGCCGGGGTGCTGCTCTACATGTTGTGATTTGGTTATCATGTCATCCACATAAACCTCCATGGTGTGACCGATTTGCTCCTTGAATAGCTTGTTGACTAGCCTCTAGTAGGTGGCCCCGGCATTCTTCAGCCCAAAGGGCATCATCTTGTAGCAGTACAAACCTTGGTTTATGATGAAGCTGGTTTTCTCTTGGTCTGATGGATGCATGGTGATCTGATTGTAACCGGAGAATGCATCCATGAAACTCAGGGTCTTGTTTCCCACAGTCGAATCAACGAGTTGGTCGATCTTGGGGAGGGGGAAACTATCCTTCGGGCAGGCGCGGTTAAGGTCGGTGTAGTCTACGCACATCCGCCACTCCCCATTGGTCTTCGGGACCATGACCACATTAGCGATCCACTCCGGGTATCGCGCTTCTCTGATGAACCCGGCATGGAAGAGCTTGTCCACCTCCTCTTGTACTGCAGCGTTGCGACTTCTACTTTATGGGTTTGAAGGTAGGGTCCACATTGAGGCGGTGTGACTCCAAGCTAGTGGGGATGTGATCAGTCATTTATTGTATATGTTTTTTATCCCCATTCCTCCAATTAATTGCTTATTTCTCGAGTCTTTTTGGGATTTAATTTGTGTGTTTGAACATTTTTCAGGTTATTGGATCCAAATGATATGTTTGAAGTATTTCAGAGAAAAAAGGAGATTTTGGTAGATTTGAGGGACTTTTATGCAAATGGCCATCAACCATCATGAAAGACCGCTGTCAATTTCCACAGCGGCATGCAAAGCGGTGCAAAAACAGTGTATACCGCTGCCAAAACCACTCTGGCTTTCGCAGCGGTAGCCGCCATAGTGTAGATCATCAATATTGCGGGGCCCATATCTCTCAACTCCGATTGAACTGTGTGTCCTGCTACCTATGAATTTGAAGCCCCGGAAGTCTAGTTTCCAACCCAATTTACGGATTGTCGATCCGAAGAGGTTATGCCTATTTAAGTACCCAAAGGTCAGATCAGTCAATCATAAAATCCGTGAATACTTTTGGGATTTGTTTCGCAAGTTGTCGGAACGGGAAATATTACCTTCTTGGACATGTGTGGGAGTCTTGGGAAGCAAGTAGACATCTAATCCTTATCTTCCTTCAATAAGTAATCAATTTGGATGGATTAGGAAAGAAATAGAATTCCAAATAGGCTTGTATTCTCAAAGGGAATAGATTTCCTTGTTGTTTTAGGTCATGGCCTTGCATCTACACCTATTTAAACCCCTTTGAAACCTAATTTTGGGAGACCAGCTAGAGAGCCAGCCAAGAGAGGTCCCAAGCCACCAAGGGGGCCGTCCCCCATCACCATCATTCATCTTTATACATAGAAGATTTGAAGACGAAGGAGTTGCCAACATTGGAGATTTGAAGAATTCGTCGAAGACGTTCAATGGGTTTTATCTTTTTCCCCTCTTGTTTCTTTGTTTCTAATATGTGTAACTAACTCCATACTAGGGAGTCAATGTGAACCGCTATGAATACTCTTTGTTAGAATTGATTATATTTTCTTAATTCAAGTTTTGATTCATTCAATTCATCCTATAACTTAATTATTTATTCTTGTTGATGCATAGCTTTATGCTAGGTAGGAATTTAGGGTTTTTGATTGTGATTTATATCTCAAGTTTTTGAGTTAAATTAAATTATAATTGAGAGCCAATATTTAATTGAATGGATAAAATTAGCAACCCCAAGTTTTTGGGACACAATTTTGGTTCACTTGTTCTTGTGCTTAATGGGGTTTTGGTTGTGATTCATATCTCAAGTTTTTGAGTTAAATTGAATTACAGTTGAGAACACTTGATTCATCCCAGGATCATACGGTAACAATCATAAATAAGATAAGAACGAACCTTTAACTTGAGTTACATCTTTTATCAAAGTCAATTGGAAGCATTGAGTAAACATAGTTGGGGAGCATTGATGACCTAGTCCTCTTACCTCTTGATCACATTCACATATTCTTGTTAACTGCTTTCTTAGATAATTTGGTTCTCAATCAATCAATCTCAACTCTCTTGGTTACTTTTAATTGCTTAGCTTTAATTAGAATTAGTTATAACTAGTAAATCATTTTTCCTCGTGGGAACGATCCCTACTTGTCGATGTACTTATCTCACGATTCGTGCACTTGCGAGTTAGGTTTTTATAACACGATTTTACAACATCAAGTTTTTGGCGCCACTGCCGGGGAATAGTTGAATTTATTGGTTATTTCTAGTTTAGTTTAGTTTTTCTTTTCTTTTCTTTTCTTCTCTTTCTTTTCAGGAACAATGGACTTCTACAAACATGAAGAATTGTCAAGTAGGGAACTCGATGAGCTGCTAGATTGGGTCGAAGATGTTTTTGGGGATGATGAAGAAGTTCAACATGTTGAGGTTACAAAAGCATATTTAAATGATGAAGAAGTAGAAAAAGAGGAGACGGAAGAAACAGCAAAGGAAGCGGAAGATGTCCCTTTCGAGGAACTGCTCCTATACAAGGAACTCAAGCCTTATGTCCCTCCTATTACTTTTCCGAGCCACCTACAAAAAAGCAAGTGGAATAAGTGGTTTTTTTAACTTATTTCATCACACTTTATAGTGAACATTTACTTGCCTTTGCTTATTGTGTGTAGGAACATGCCGATGCGCAAAAAGTTTTTCCAAGACCTAATCACATATAGGCGCAAATTCGAGACATTGGAGTTTGGATAATTCGTCCTTGCACCCGTCTTGCCAAGACGTTAAATTAAGCGCTTGGTGGGAGGCAACCCACCTAGGTAATTTGTTTTTGTTTTTGTTTTCAGTTTTTAGTTTTCTAGCTTGTGTGTTTTGTGTTTCGAGTTCTTGCCTTCCATGCTTTTTCTTTATTTGTTGTCCATGCTTTTAATGTCATACAAACATTGAGGACAATGTTTAGATTAGGTTTGGGGGTGTGAATTTGTGTTTGTTCTATTCATTGAAAAATCTGTGAAAAAAAAAGTGCTTTGTTTTGAAATTTTTTGAGGCAAACGTTTTGTTAAAACTGTATTGATTTGTGAGGAAATAAATTTTTCTGTCCACGTTGGGTTCTTCAATTTTTCGATATGAATCCAACGATATAAAGAACGTAAATTTCTGGGTAGTGGTTTAAAAGTTATGAATGTTTCTTCGACCAAAGGTCATGGGCAATGCCCTGTTGAGCGAAACGGTGCGTGCACTTTTTTCGTCGCCTGTTTTCTCACTTTTCAGATGCGAATTTTGAAATGTTGTCTAAATGAAAAATGTGAGTTTTCTTGTCTATTATCTTGTGCTAATATTTCGTTAACTTTTGATCATTTATTTGATATCCATTAACGAACAGACGTAGATCAATTTCGAAAGTCATCAGTTTTTGAATTTTTGTCCTCCAAGTTTAGATGCTTCTTTTGTGTGCTTTAAGAGCCATAATATATGCTTTATTCACTGAGTTTAAACTAACTTCTTGCCACTTAGAGTAGTGCATTGCATTTTTCAAAACTTATGACATGCTCTTGATGTGATGGTGGATAGGAAGCTTAGTTGGATTGTCATGATTAATAATGGAGACTACCCTTGTGAGTTCACTAAGCCAAAAAACGTACATAAATGACACACTATGAGGGTCCTGTTGTTTCTACTCTTTAAACACTCAGTAGGTTCTTAGCATTAGATTCGATCTCTATAGGTTGTACATTGAGCATTAAAGAACAATTCTCATAAAAAGATATCACATGTGGACCTTGCTCTTGATTTGGTTGAACCATTAGAAGTGATATAGGCAATGTGTGCTTGAACTCACTTAAAAGGCCTTAAATATTTCCTACCTTATGTGTGTGCTCCATAGCCCTGTTTGAAGCCAAACACAATGAGCCTTTTTCTTTCATCAACCACATTAACTTAACCCCAATAAACCATAATTTAGCCATACCTTATAGCTTGGGATAATATAGAGAAAGTGATGAAAATGATTGAAGGGAGTTCAAAATGGGTGACTCGTGATGTGCATGTATCAAGAAAAAAGAAGAAGCAAGAAGACAAACACCAAAGTGGTGTCAAGAAGAAATGTATTGAAAAATTGTTGTAAAAGAAAAAAAAAAAAGGGTTAGAATGTTAATGAGTGCAATAAAGTCAATTAAGATTGCAAAGCTTGTACTCAAAAGGAGTTTGACAAAGAGAGAAAGGTGAATTTTGAAGAATTGGACAACAACAAGTGGCATCATCCCACTTGTAAAGGAGACCAAGAGACTTGTGCGAAGCCGAAAAGGTAATGGAAGACTCTCATGGTATGATCCTAGGTTTTTGAATTCCAATTTTCCTTTCTTTCGTAACCTTCACCCAATGGCCCCGTTACAACCAAAGAAAAGACCTAATTGATCTTTTGGGGATGCTAGCTCAAGAGTAAGGTAAACATGTGCTCTATCTTGTTCTTAATGTTTGATTCTTTTCATGAGATCTTTTGCATACAAATCAAGTGTTCTTTTAATGATATATTCATATGCGATAATAACATGAAATTTCTTGTGCATAAATTCCATTCGCATATGCTTGATGAGTGTATTTACCTAGGTTCTGTGTGAAAATATGAGTGATATATTGTGAGAATTAGAGTTGAGGTGAATTATGTCTATGGCATTTGACGAATGTGTCTTTGAAGCTAGATTATCTTGAGCATGGGCTTTTCATTCAAACTAGCAATGCATTCAGTTTTCTAACTTAATTTTAGTCTTTACGTATTGGCTCTAGCATGCATTGGCTTTGAATGGTACATGTGAGTTTGCATCTTGATTATTTGGTTCTTCGTAGAAATATGTTTGTGGGTAGCATAGCTGTAAACCCTCAGAAGACAAAACTCCTCCTACTAGGGACATCTAGAGGTTTAAAGGCTTGTAGCATATGCTCAATGCTATTGTGTTCCCTACGAAAGTGGCATAGTTTAAAATTTTTGTTTTTAGGTTTTTAGGTTTTGTTTTTATTTTAGTTTTCTTCGAGGACTAGCAAAAGATAGGTTTGGGGGTATTTGATCAGTCATTTATTGTATATGTTTTTTATCCCCATTCCTCCAATCAATTGCTTGTTTCTCGAGTCTTTTTGGGATTTAATTTGTGTGTTTGAGCATTTTTCAGGTTATTGGATCCAAATGATATGTTTGAAGTATTTCAGAGAAAAAAGGTGATTTTGGTAGATTTGAGGGACTTTTATGCCAATGGCTATCAACCATCATGAAAGACTGCTGTCAATTTCCATAGCAGCAGGCAAAGCGGTGCAAAAACAGTGTATACCGCTGCCAAAACCGCTCTGGCTTTTGCAGCGGTAGTTGCAGCGGTAGTCGCCACAGTGCAGATCATCAATATTGCGGGGCCCATATCTCTCAGTTCCGATTGAACTGTGTGTCCTGCTACCTATGGATTTGAAGCCTCGGAAGTCTAGTTTCCAACCCAATTTACGGCTTGTCGATCTGAACTTTCTAGAAGATATTATGCCCGTTTAAGTACCCAAAGGTCAGATCAGTCAATCATAAAATCCGCGAATACTTTTGGGATTTGTTTCGCAAGTTGTCGGAACGGGAAATATTACCTTCTTGGACATGTGTGGGAGTCTTGGGAAGCAAGTAGACATCTAATCCTTATCTTCCTTCAATAAGTAATTAATTTGGATGGATTAGGAAAGAAATAGAATTCCAAATAGGCTTGTATTCTCAAAGGGAATAGATTTCCTTGTTGTTTTAGGTCATGGCCTTACATCTACACCTATTTAAACCCCTTTGAAACCTAATTTCAGGAGACCAGCTAGAGAGCCAGCCAAGGGAGGTCCCAAGCCACCAAGGGGGGCCGTCCCCCATCACCATCATTCATCTTTATACATAGAAGATTCGAAGACAAAGGAGTTGCCAACAGTGGAGATTTGAAAAATTCGTTGAAGACGTTCAATGGGTTTTATCTTTTTCCTCTCTTGTTTCTTTGTTTCTAATATGTGTAACAAACTCCATACTAGGAAGTCAATGTGAACCGCTATAAATACTCTTTGTTAGAATTGATTATATTTTCTTAATTCAAGTTTTGATTCATTCAATTCATCCTATAACTTAATTCTTTATTCTTGTTGATGCATAGTTTTATGCTAGGTAGGAATTTAGGGTTTTTGATTGTGATTTATATCTCAAGTTTTTGAGTTAAATTAAATTATAATTGAGAGCCAATATTTAATTGAATGGATAAAATTAGCAACCCCAAGTTTTTGGGACGCAATTTTGGTTCACTTGTTCTTGTGCATAATGGGTTTTTGGTTGTGATTTATATCTCAAGTTTTTGAGTTAAATTGAATTACAGTTGAGAACACTTGATTCATCCCAGGATCATACGGTAACAATCATAAATAAGATAAGAACGAACCTTTAACTTGAGTTACATCTTTTATCAAATTCAATTGGAAGCATTGAGTAAACATAGTTGGGGAGCATTGATGACCTAGTCCTCTTACCTCTTGATCACATTCACATATTCTTGTTAACTGCTTTCTTAGATAATTTGGTTCTCAATCAATCAATCTCAACTCTCTTGGTTACTTTTAATTGCTTAGCTTTAATTAGAATTAGTTATAACTAGTAAATCATTTTTCCTCATGGGAACGATCCCTACTTGTCGCTGTACTTATCTCACGATTCGTTCACTTGCGAGTTAGGTTTTTATAACACGATTTTACAACATCAGGATGCTAGACATCTCTTCGTGGGACCAGGCGAACACATCATTGTAGTCCCGGAGGACCTTTTGTAGCGTAGCCTTGTGTTCGGAGGTTAAGGTGGATCCTATCTTCACCGTTTTTGGAGGGTCTTCCTCCTTGATCATGACTTTTTCCAGTTCTTCGGCCGGTCCTCCTCTCTCCTTCTCCTTCTCCTCCTCCTCCTCCTCCTCCTCCTCCTCCTCCTCCTCCTCCTCCTTCGGCATCTCTTATTCAAGTGTTTCTTCTTCACCTTCTGGTTGTTCTATCGCGCTTCCCAGGTGCTAGAACCCTATATCGTGCGGCTTTGTCCTATCTGGGAGGCCCGTCCCTTGAGGAGTCTCTGTCGCACTCAGTCCTCCCCGGTTATTTTATGTGGTGATTTAGGCACGCTGTTTGGCTAGTGCAAAGGGATTTGATGAGACGGCATAACATTTGCACGCCATTTGTTGATCTTCCCTCAGGATTCTGACTTCCTCGCCTAATGGGAATTTCAAGACATTGTGATAGATTGACAAGACTCCCCTAATCTTTGAGAGGAAGGGTCACCCTAGAATCATGTTGTAGGCACTTATGATGTCTACCACCACAAACTCGACCATGTTGTTCACTTGCCAAGGAGCTTCTCCTATGGCCACCAGGAGTATTATGGAATCTGCTGGCATCAAAGAGTCCCTGATGAAACCATACAAGGGGTGGTGCAGCTATAGAAGCACGGTTGGCGGAGTTGGCAGTGGTCTAGCTTGTCCTTGAAGATTATATCCACGCTACTTCCAGTATCGATCATGACCCGGGCTACCCGGTTGTTTGCTACCTGGACAGTGACTACCATCGGGTTGTCGTGGGGTTGGATTTTGTTGTTTGCGTCATCCTCCGTAAATATGATTTGAGTGGAGCCGGGATGACCTGATGCATTCATGCCGACTTTTAGCACCTGGCTTCTTGTATCGTGTCGGGGCACTTTCTTAGTGTGGTTCTTCTTGGAGTTATTGGATGTACTAGCGAGGGTGGGGCCCCCACTGATAGTGTTGATAATCTGGATCTGTTCCATCAGGTCTCTTCCTTGGTCTTTTCTCTTTTCTCTTTTCCTCTGGCTTCTTCATCTCTTTCTAGACCTACTTCCCCATTTTGATCCCGTCCCTCACTTGTTGGAGAAACTCCATCAATAGACCACCTCTTACCAAGCCCTCGATTTGATTGTGGAGGCTGTAGCATTCCGAAGTGTTGTGTGTTAGGATTATGCTCAATAGCAAGAGTGTAATATTGTAATTGACAATCTTTTCATATTAATAAAGTGATTTCTGGTTTAACAAATCTTATAGCATTTATAGTTTAATATTATAATTGTCAAAGTAAATAATCATAAGGTCTAAAGACTATGAGAAAAGAAGAATTGTTCGTACATCTGGATATGTATGAGGAAGACACAATTCTTTAGTTAGTCTTGAATAATGTTCACAACTTAAGTTAAAGGTTGGGCACCTTTACCTTGTTAAAGTTGTAGAATTCTTTTGCTAGCATTTGAGTGGGATCAAATGAGTTATGATGAGTCTAAAATCATCGGAGGGTCTTCGAGTAAAAGAATCTAGTGCACTGGGTGCATTGAACTGGATCACAATGAAAAGCTTTATTTAGAACCGTCAATAGATAATAGTCTTTTCATTATCAGGACAATCAGAGAGTCTATCTTAATCCTGAGATAAATGATGGACTTATGGTTGCAAGTGGTATCATTTGAGTTATCAATAAGTACGATTATATAGCATAGTCTATCCTCGATAGTTTGGTGATATTCATTTGTTAATCAATAGGGGACTTCATTTATAGATATGGACATCGTGGCTCCATTTATTAAATGAGAGTATAATATCATCATATGGATGTTTTGAGGTAATTGGATATTAAATCTAAACGTTGAGTTTTCGATAGCGACTATTGAAAACATAGCTTCTGGACAAGTCAAAGTATCCAAGTTCAAAACGTGGTCATATGAGTAAATATAGTAACTTGGAGAGTTATAGGCGGTCTATGAACTCTTGGCGATTACTGATATTAATCACGAGGATACACTATCTCCAATATGATTGTCTAGGGTTTGAATGAGAAATAATTACTTGTTCTATCTTTATTTAAGAGTTCAATTTTAGCTCTTTAGTGGAATAAGTTAAAATTAATGAATCGGACCTAAGTGAATCATTTGTTGATTGTGATTAGGTTATGTCTATTGAAGCTTAAATTTAGATAGCCCGCCAAGATCCCCAATCCACACGTACTTGCATGGATCACTTGATATATTCTACCGGACCAATTTATGGGTCCATCTAGAATTGCATTTAATATATTAAGAATATAATTTGCACATTATTTATTTAATGGGCTGATCAGTTATATTAATATATTAATGAAAGGCATATGCGCTTGTTTCTTTTAGTAAAAATGGGTCTGGTTCACATGTGGGCTAGAATGACCAGGATCCCACGTATGAGAATACCTAGATACCTTGATTTGTCTAACAGCAAACCTGGTGTTAAAGTGGCCCTAGTCACCTATTAGGATAGGTCGCCTAAGGACCAGGATTCCCAGAACAAGAATGTTAGGTACCTAGATTCGCCTATGTTATCGCCTAAGTACCAAGATTCCCATAACAGGAATGCCTAGGTACCCAGATTCGCCTATGTTATTGACTAAGTACCAGGATTCCATACATATGGAAATGCCATGATCAATTCGCATTGGGGCCAGGATTCCATGTGCAAAATAACCTGGTACCCCGATTCGTTTTGTGAGAATTGAGAAGTAGCCTTAGTGTACTACCCGGATTGGTTCAAAATCAAGATCTCTTACTTAGGAAATACTTAGTACTTTGATCTACATTATCCTAATTTGGTTGTCAAAATAGCTTTGACCACCTACAGGGATCGGTTTTTTCTCTCAAGGCTAGGCGATACTTGACACAATTTACTTGTGAAATTTCTGTCAAATCTTACAAGGAGACTACCTACCAGGATACCGTTGACAAGTATCCAGATACCGAGACTTAATCACCATCAAACATCTCAAGTGTGTTCTATCCGGATTACGGGATGAGCATGCAAACGCCAAGTACCATCAGCAATCCAAGTAAGTTTTTGTCTGGATTATAAACAACTATCCAGATACCAAGTACTGCCAACATTCTGAGTAAGTCTTATCTTGGTTAAAGATAAGCATGCAAGAATAAAAATCCTACCAAGATTCAACATGGACAAATGAGACAGTGTATTTGCAAAAAGAAAATGAGGAAAGTTTTCTATTGATCAAACAGGGAGCCCAACCCCTAGTTCCGGGCTATACAAAAATGTATATGAAAAGAGAATAAAACAATAGATCATGCATCCTCATTATCTTGCATCTCTCAAGATTCCTAGCTCTGCCCTGCAGCATCCGCTCCTTCTACTGCTTTGGTCATTGCATCAGCTAGGACATCTCCAACTTCCGAAAATCCAGGTGTAGCAGGAACCTCATTTTCCTTCATTGGCTCAGTCTTTGGAGGACCCTCTACATCCTGCATCTGGTTATCTTGATTTGCAGGAGGATCGGGAAGCACCTCTCTAGTTGCTCCCACTTGATCAACAGTAAGCAGGTCAGACTCTTGAGGCAAGAGGGATCCGAGATGGTGCCTGGACCGGAGCAGCATCTGGAAATTGGGTAGCCTTGGCCATAATCTGCCCACGGTTCCACTCAAAGGTTTTCTCCAAGTCGAAGGGAGGAGGAAGGGCTTTAGCAACTTCATAGGAGGCAAAGAAGTACCCGTCTTCAAAGGAAGAATCTACCCTTGCCTCCAAAGCCCCCACTACATCCCGTAGGAGATGGTTCTCATCCCGAAGCAAGGTCCTCTCTACTTTCAAACCTTCCCTCTCTTCACGGCGGCATAGCAACTTAATTGTCTCTATGTCTAAGGCACGCTTCACCCACTCTAACTCCACCAAGGCCTCTTGCCTGCCACTTTTAGACCTAGTTGTAGACCTGATCAAGGAGTCTACGCTCTTCTTAGTTCAGGCCAGATCCTCCCTAGCCTCCTCCAATTATGCCCTAGCTACAAGGTTGGCCTCTTTTAGAGCTGCTACCTGCTGTCCCATAGCCAGAACGAACTTAAAACCCTACAAAAGAAAAGGAAAATGTAAGTACCTTCTAAAAATACGCCAAACAAGTAGCAGGATCAAGAATCATACCTCAGCAAGTAGGGAAGCTCCCTTTGTGACCAAGATGTCTGTAGGTAAGGATGTCATACACTAGAGACCTCTCCCAAGACAAGCAGCAGCAGCAAACCGGGATAATATCTCCTCCTGGCTACTATCACGCGACCCCGATCCAGAAAGCAGATCAACAGGAAAAGTGGTTGCAGTACCAGTATCTTTCTTCTTCTCCACCCTGAGTTGACACTTGGCAGGTATAGCTAGAGGAGGAGGAGAAGAAGAAGCTACTTGTGGGGGCCTAACGGTGGAAACAGCTAGAATCTGCCTCTGGACTTGAATTGGAGAGCCCCGAGCCTGGGCAACCCTGGCGACCATCTCACCTATGGTAGGGCATGTTAAAGCCAGGGTAGGAAGTGGAGCAGGAGGACACAGAGGCAAACCCACCAAAGCTAGAGGTGGACTTGTTGCAAACCTGTAGGACCCAGATGAGGCATTGGTACCAATAATAGGGGAAGGAACCTGTTAGGATTTTGAGTTATGTTGGCACTATTCTATATCAAAACGACATTTCCTTTGTATTGATTAGTTGTCTAGGATTCATGGTTTAACAAGCTTCAAGGAAGTTGGTCAACACATCAAGCAAAGTGAAGCCTTCAAAAGGATAAAGCATCAAAGGTATACTTAGACCTCTATCCTCTTACAAGGCCTTTAGGCACACACACACACACACATGGCATTCATGTGTGTCCCTACATAGTTGTACAATATTGGTATAACACATTCACACACTTGACAAAGTATGCACATGCATTAGTTTCAAATTGACAAACATTGTGAAATTGCATGTTCTAGGACTATCTCTAGGAAATGGCATACTTGTGTGACTTTGTGTTTATTTGTTTTTGTTTTTATTATTTTTGGAATTGAACATGATCTCATATGATTCCTTATTGAGTCCTGGTCATTTCGGTTACTCACTCATTAGGTTTCAAGTCCAAACTAGGAAGCTACGCTACTTTGCGTTCTTATACGTTGTGTCGGAGGCCCAAATACGGTCGAAAAATGCGAGAGGAGCGTGAGGAGGCAAGAATGGCTGAAGGCCATTTGGGGTGCTTCCCGGGCCAGCCACCCTCTACCCCGTGAGACTCACGCGCCTCTCATGGGCAGCTGATGTGATGTTCCCCATTGGCCACCAAAAGCCCTCTCTTTCATCTCTTTTAAATTCCTCATTTCCCTCCCATTTCATTTGTAGAAGAAAATTTGAAAAGGAGAAATGCAGAATTTTCTCTCCAACTTTCTCAACTTCCAAACACCATAACTTTCTCATTCGGACTCCGAATTGAGTGATTCAAGTTGGAGAATTTTCATAATCAAGTCCCCTACCTTTTCCAAGAGAGTTTTCAGCCATTTGATCGAGTTTTGTGTTAGTTCTACAGTCAAAACCGAAACTGCACGGGATTCCTAGGTATTGAACTAAACTTTGTGTTTTCATCTTTTTAAACCTTCAATTACTTTGGGTTTTCTTTTTCTATATGTATGTGTATGTATGATGAATACTATTGAGAAGGATAGCTTCAAATCAAATCTAATCAAGTCTATTTAGAGACAAATGTGAACTAGTTTTCTAGGATTCTAGTTTTTCACATGTTTGCTCATGCATTTGGTATAACACATTCACACACCATTGAAGTATGCTCATGCATTGAACTCATATTGTCATACATTGTAGAGTTGCATGTTTTAAGACTATGTCTAGGAAATGGCATACTTGTGTGATATTGTGTTTAATTGTTTATGTTTCTTGTATTTTGGACTTGAACATGATCTCATATGATTTCTTATTGAGTCCCAGTCATTTCGGTTACTCATTCATTAGGTTTCAAGTCCAAACGATGTAGCTACGCTACTTTGCGTTCTCATTTGTTGAGTTGTCTTCATCATCGTTTTCCAAGATGAATTCTCAACCTTTTGTCAAAGTTTTATAGTCTTCGTTGTGCGTGAGGGAGTCATGATTCATAATCCGAAGATGGATTCAAAATCAGAGTTCGGAGGCCCGGATACGGTCGAAGAACGCGAGCAGAGCACGAGAGGAGTAAGCTAGGCCAACAGCCAAGCTTGGAAGGTCACGTGTGGAGGCCATGTGCCACACGGCCAGAGGTGTCCTCTGCCCACGTGTGCCACACATGCCCCACATGGGCCAAGTGCCACCATTGGGTGCTTCCTTTCCCTCTCTCTCTCTCTCTTTTAAAAATGATTTTCCTTCCCTCCAAACACAGCTTGAAGAAAATTGAAAAAGAGTGATGTGCAGAATTTCTTCATGAATTTTTGGTATCTTGTTTCAATCATATCTTTCTCATTTTAACTCCGAATCACTTGATTCAAAAGCCAAAAATGTTGGTCTTGATGAGAGATATAAACCCTAAGCATTTTTATAGCCTAGTGACTTCGTGATTCTTTGCTGAGAGCAGATTTCAGTCCGAGGTTCATACTTGTATGTGAAACATCTTCTTCTTACTTTCATTTTTGATCATCTCTTTTAATCTTCTTATTTGATTGATGAGAGTTCGTGATTTTTCGTAGTTGGCAAATTTCAGTCCGAGACTCAAGTGTTATATGTGAAACTTCTTCTTTTCACTTTATATTTTGATCATCTCTTTTAATCTTCCTAATTGATAGATGATATGTGTTTAGAATGTTGTTAGATCATATTCTGGGGGTGTTTGATCTATTGATTGTTGAGTTTTAGCTTTGTGATCTCAATTGAACATATTTAGTTAAACTTGACTATTCTTGAATTTGATTCTAGAAATAGTATATGTGATATGCCTCTTGATATATTCTAGGTCTAATTTCATAATCTAAGAACTAAGATTTTCATGTGATATATTGAATATGCATATCTTATTCTTATTGTCTCATATGCTTTGATTTCTAGATGGATTTGTGATTGTGTGTTGAAAACATAATTCTAGTTTATCACTAAGCATGTACATTTAGCTTGATTGATCATCTAGCTTTATTTTATTGTGATTTGCATCATTTGCATCACTTAGATCATTGTCTTGTGGAAGGTTAAAGTCTCTTGCAAAGTGAGTAAAGCTTTATGGAAAGAGCAAGAAGTCTTGGTTAGGAAAGTGTTCTAGATAACCAAGCAAGAAAACTTAGCTAGGAGTACGTAACTCCGGATAGCTAAGCAAGAAATCATCCTAGAAGATTGGGAGCTTTGGATAGGATGTTACTACCTAGAGGTGTAGAACACACCTTGGATAGGTAGTAGGCGTTATGGTTCACTAGCCCGAGGGTGGACTAGGACGTGATAGCTAAGAGTGGATATCTTGAGTAGATAGCTTTGAGCGTGTAAATCATTTTCATATAGTGGATTGCTTTGCCAGTAGTTGTGGTATCAACCCGTGGATGTTTCCTCTTAGGAGGTTTTACCACGTAAAAATCACTTATGTTGATTTTAATGCTTTTAGTTTCTTTACTTGCTTTATATTGTATTGCTTATAACTCTTGTTTAATTGAACTTATATCATCTTGTTTAAGCAATTCAATTGTAAAGCTCTCTAAGTGTGTGTATATTGGTTGTGTGGATAAGAAGTGCGATTATTTGGGCATACACGTATTCACCCTCCCTCTAGGTATATTTTACACTATAAGTGATTAAGGGAATTTCAAACAATCTATGATAAGAAAAGTGAGTGTAAACAATTAAGAGATACGCTAGAGTATTGATGAAGTTGCAAGTGGATTAGGGGTGCTTTTCAAACTATCTTAAAGAACCAATCTCTTATAAGCTAACCTCTTGTATTCTTTAGTGTGTTTAGGCCATAACCATGAACCATTAACATCTTCCCACCTTAATGCCTAGCCGATTAAGGAAAAGGGGTCAGGGTGGGATTGGTTGTTTACAAGACAAGATTTAGACTATTGTGGTTGGTATACCCTACAATAATCCATCCCATTCATTGGATTCTTTAATCACACAAGGTTGTCAATCCAAAAGTGATTATATAATATATTATTCTAACAAGATTATGATCAACAAGTTGAGATACAAAGTAATCACATAATGAAAAGAATCTAATGATAGAATGAATAGAAAACATATAGAGATTCAATTAAAATATAGTCAAGCAAACCCCAAGTCCAAGTGTTCCTAACACCAACCCCCTAGATTGGGGGTTTTAGCTACACATAGTTACAAATAGGAAAACAGAGTAATAAATAAGGAAAACACCCTTAGATCACCTTCTTTAATGCTTAATCCTTTCTCTCCTTAGATGCTCCTTTGTGCACAGAGTGTGGTGAATGTCAAATGGTGAGTAACTAAGGTAATATGGTGAAGAAAATGGCAAGAAATGAATGGTTTAGTGAGGTAAGATAGATTTGATGTTGAATGTTTGATGGAAAAGGTAGTTCAAGGTTAGAAATGGAGAAATTTGAAAGTGGGAATTATGGAACAGAAACTAGGTCTAAAAATGCTAAGTAAAAATGTGCTTTGGAAATTCTGTGTATTTTTGTGTATCTTTCAATCTTAGAGAAGAAGAATATTTATTGGTGTCTTGAATTTGAGCTTAAAATTGCTTGAAAAGTTGATGTGGCAGGGGATGTCGCTCTAGTGTCGCTATGGTGACCTCGTGGCGTAAAACGGTTATGCATTCTGAGATTCACTTGTCGCCACCAATCTCATCTTTTTCGCCCTGGTGCAAATGGCAACATTGAGGAAAATGAGTGATGTCGCCATTTGCCATTGCATGTCGCCATGGCGACAACACCTAATGCAAAATCTTCTTGAAATATTTCTTCTGTCACCATGGCGACCTCAGGGCGACATCATGGCGACAATTGTGCTCTGAATAGCACCTCCATGTAGCCATGGCGACCTATCTTTACTCCACCTTTGAGGCATGCATGAAACCAAAGGCTAAGAACAAGTGTTTAGCTCTCAAGGTTGTCAAGGAAGCTAGTAGTAGCGATGATGACGAGGAGATGGCTTTATTGTTTAGAAAGTTTAGGAAGTTCATGAGGAAAGGTGCCAAGCCAAGTGGCAAGTACTCAAGGGATAAGGAAGTCAAGAAATCCTTTACTCCACCTCATGAGAGGAGTGGTCTTTTTAAGAGCAATAGAATGGTCCAATGCTTCAAGTGAAAGAAGTTAGGACATTATGTTTTTGATTGTCCAAGTGGTGATTCTAAGAAGGACAAGAAGGGAAAAGCCATGGCGGCCACAAGGAGTGAAGATGATGTAAGGTTCATGATTTGTATTGGCTTGATTTCATTGCAAAACGCTCTATATTTGTAATAGTTGTTGCTTAGGATGTTCTTAGAAGAAAAGAAGCTTCAAAGTTGGAGCAACGTCTAGTGCAAATATCATCTTTAAGAGGTGAAAGCGTCAAAGGTATACTTAGACTTCTATCCTCTTACAAGGCATTAACACACACACACACAATTCAAACATGTATGTCCCTGCATCATTGTACAAACATTTGGTACAACACATTCACACACTTTTAAGTATGCACATGCATTGGTCTTTTATAGACAAACATTGTAGAATTGCATGTTTTATGAATATCGCGTAGATATGGCATACTTGTGTGACATTGTATTTATATGTTTATGTTTATGTTTCTTGTATTTTGGACTTGAACATGTTCTTATTTGATTCTTTATTGAGTCCCAGTCATTTCGGTTACTCATTCATAAGGTTTCAAGTCCAAACGTTGTAGCTATGCTACTTTGCATTCTCATTCGTTAAGTTGACTTCATCGTCATTTTCCGAGATGATTTCTCAATCATTTGTCAAAGTTTTATAGTCGTTGTTGCATGTGAGAGAGTCATGATTCGTAATCTGAAAATAGATTTCAGAGTTCAGATGCCCGAATACGGCTGAAGAACTTGAGAGGAGCGTATGAGAGGTTTGCATGGCCAAAGGCCATGCATTGGCCACCACGTGTAGAGGCCGTGGGACCCACAGCCAGAGCACCCCTCTGGTCCCATGTGGCCCAAGCGCCCCACATGGGATGCTGATGTGGCAACCTTCGATTGGTCTTTGTTTTCCCTTTCTCTCTTTCTTTTAAAACCTCTACATTCCCTCCCATTCATTCTAAGGAGAAAATTTTGAAAAAGATGAAATCAGAAATTTTCTCTCAATTTTAGTTTTCTTATTTTGATCATAACTCTCTCATACGAAGTCGAAATCAAGTGATCCAAAAACCAAAATTGTTGGTCTTGAAGATATCTACAAACCCAAAGTATTTTTAGAGTCATTTGAGTTCGTGATTTTTTACAGCATTTATGTCCGAGATTCCATTGTTGTCTGTGAAACTTCTTCTTATCACTTTCTCTTTGATTATCTCTTTTAATCTTCCTATTTGATAGATGATTTGTGTTAAGAATGATGTTAGATCATATTCTAGGGGTGTTTGATCATTTGTTAATTGAGTTTTAGCTCTGTGATTTCTCTTGAACATATATTTGCTAAACTTGATTTAACTTGAAATTGATTCTAGAAATGTTGTATATGATGCGCCTCATGTTATTTTCTATATTTAATATCATCATCTAAGAACTAAGATTTTTTGTGTGATATATTGAATATTCATATCTTGGTCTTATTGATTCACATGCTTTGATTTCTGGATAGATTTGTGATTGTGTGTTGAAAGCATGTACATTTAGCTTGATTGATCATCTAGCTTTATTTGATTGTGTTTGCATCATTTGCATCACTTAGATCATTGCCTTGTGAAAGGTTGAAGTCTCTTACAAAGTGAGTGAAGCTTTGTGGAAAGAGCCAGAAGTCTTGGTTAGGAAAGTGTTCCGAATAACCAAGCAAGAAGACTTAGCTAGGGGTAGGAAACTCCAGATAGCTAAGCAAGAAATCTTCCTAGAGACGTGAGCGTCTTAGATAGAATGTTGCTACCTAGAGGTGTAGGACACACCTTGGTAGATTAGGAGTTGATAGCTTGAAGTAGATATCATGTGTTGATAGCTTTGAGTGTGTAAGTCTTTATTCATACAGTGGATTGCTTTGCCGGTGGTTGTGGTATCAACCCGTGGATGTTTCCTCTTTGAGGTTTTACCACGTAAAACTCCTTGTGTTAATTTTCACTTTACTTTTCTTTATCTTCCATATCTTACATTGATTGCATATCTTGTATATTGATTTACTCTTGCATTAGTTAAATCAATTCATTTGTTGAATCTCTTCAAGTGTACATTTTCTTTGTTATATTCCATATTATTTTTAATATTGGAAGAAATTGGGCCTATACCTATTCACCCCTCTCTAGGTATATTTTGCACTATTGATTAAAGGGAATTTTAGATGATGACTCTAGTGATGAGGAGAGCTCAAGTGATGAGTCTTCTAGTGAGGAAGAGTTGGTGAGCAACTTTGTTGCATTCACGGCCTCTCACTCTATCGTAGAGAATGTATGTCAAGATTCATCAGACAAGGAGGATGATCTAAATCATCAAGAATGCTTAAGTGAAGATTCTACTATCATTGATCTTTTGGCTAAGATGAATTGTCTTAAAGAAAATTTGAAGATAGCTTTAAGAGAGATTGATGAGAAGGATGATTTGATCAAGATACAAGTGGATGGGTTTGTTTCAACTACTTTGAGGCTTTTGGGTGAAAAGAATACTCTTGCCAAGAAGCTCAGAGAAGTTTAGGGGATTGTTCTTGAAAAGGATAGGATCATCTCTAGTTTGACTCTAGGAGGCTCAAGCGACACGGTAGTTGAGAAGAAGCTCATAGAAGCATCACTTCCTACAAGCGAGGTCATTATTGAAAAGAAAGCTCCTAAGAAGAGACGTTTCAAGAAAAAAAACAAGTTGAAGAACAAGGTACCCCTTGAAACTCCCATTTGTGCTTCTCCCATGCCAAAAGGTAAAATCTCTACTTTTGTTCCCATATGTCATTTTTGCAATACTGTAGGCCATATCAAGCCTAAGTGCTTTAAATTCATTGAATATTGCAACATAGAAAATGCATTTAGGGATACAGAGATTGGACTTCATTTTAAGCAAGCTAAAGCTTTTGAATATGGAAAGCATGATAATGTCACAAAGCATGTTAAGAATGTTCGGAATGTGAAGAATGGAAACCTTGCAAAATTTGACAATGCATGTGTTGCTAATAATGTTGAAAAGAAGAGTGTCAATGATATTATTGTGAATCAAGTTGTGGAAAAACTTTACTCTAGATTCAACATTGTTGTCAAAGAGAATCTTGATAATGTTTGTGTAAGTCCACCCAAGATAAAATTTGTCAAGGGTGAGTGCTCTTACCAATAGTGTAAGTTGCACATGTATGTTAGCTTTAAGATTAGTGTTTTGTTGTTAAGAAGCTTGGCTTGTTTGTGTTGTATCTCTACAACTTAACATGAACTTAGCTATCTCACATTATTGTTATGATAGTCGAAATCTATTGATTAACTTTTTAAGAAGTTGTTTTTATGATATCTATATGGTGATAATCATGTTAAGACTTTTAAAGAAAGTCATTTTTTTTTTTTGAGTTGAAATGCTTAATCTTTAGTCTCTTGGGATCGACACACCTATAACTTGTAGTCATGTGGACTTACAAGCCAAAAGGACTCATAAAAAGGGTGAAGGCCTTGCATTTGATGAAAATAGCTTGCGAAGGTATTTCTAATATCACATTGCTTGCTTATCTATGTTTTCATCTCTCAACTCATTGTGTGTATCACTTCATGAAGCATGTCATACTTGAGAACTAATATAGTGTTTATATGGTCCTTGTTGACATTTACAAGTCTAAGATCTTTTGGTGATAATTGTTCACATTGATCTTAATCATGATGTGTGTTTTTGTTTGTATGATTGTTGAGTGGCAAGTTTTAAAAAATATGCTTCATATTCTTTGAAAGCTACTCTCTTGAGAAGTAAGGATTTTAAGTAAGTCTTTTTACTTGCTTTTTGATCATGTGCTTTTAAGCCATAAAACTTGGTTTCAAAATGCACTTGCTTCTCTTATATGCTTGGTTAAGTGTGTTGAGTTTGATTAATGTAAGTATGGATACAACTTGAAGTCCTAAGGACTAGTACGTTTAAAAATGACCAATGGTCCGTATCCATTTACTTTAGCAACATAGAACTCAATGGGCACCCTTATGGAAAGGGCTACACACCTTGGTTGTACAGCTACCCAATGTAGGAAAGGGCTACGCCATTGTGATGATGAGTGAAAGCCGCCATGAGGTGTATATGTTTATGTTTGTTAAAAGTCAAAGAAGTGTTGAAATGAATCATTAAAAAAAAAAAAAAAAAAATCTTTGATTCAAGCCTAAAACATTTCAAAAAGGCTTATGGAGCATAGTTGAAAAAAATCAAATTAGCTTGGGTTGTCAAATAGAAATGGATTAACGAGCCACATGCACACACTTCGCTCATATATTGAGATCTATTATTTTTAAAAGCAAAATTTCGGATGATGATCAGTTTGACTTTTTTACGGAAAGGCTTGAGATGAATAGATGTTGAAAATGTTTGCATGTTTGATTTTCAAAATACTTCCTTTTATATACTTGAAGCAAAATCTTCACACACTCACATTTGCTTATTTGGTATATTGATACTTTAGCAAATTTTGAAAATATATGAGAGTGATTGAAAATCTTAGTGTAACGCTCATTGATTTATGAAGCTTATTTGAAAAATCTAATATAAATTGCTTGTGATGTGAATGTGTAGGGATATATGTGAACAATTGTCTATCTAGATGTTAGATGGGGCATTTATCAAGGGAGAGCATTATATACTATGTTTTGTTCTCTTGTATGAATTGTTCACATGATTCTTCAAAATTGTTGTTTGTTGACATTATTCGTATTTTTGATAAATCTTTGAGATGCTATGATAATTTCTTATATGCATGTTGATTTGTTCAAAAAATGATGTTTTTGCTTTTGTAAATGTTTATTGGTCACTAACTTGTTTGATGTTTCCACTCATATTTGTTTTTAGTATTTTTGTGATACAAGATCACAGGAAAAGCCAAGAAAGTTGGTGGTAACAATTCTTCAAATCCCGTTGACAAGTTTAAGCCTACCTCTTCTTCCAAGAGTACCAAACCTAACAAGATGAAGAGTTTGGGAATTTTTGGATGCAAAAAGATTATTCAAGAGAAAGGTATAGATTTGAACTATTGTATTGGTTTTTATGTTCATAACGCTATCATGGATAGAAATTGGAGTACTTGGATTAACATGCTAGGATTAGCTAATGAGACTGTGGTTAGGGAATTCTATCTTGTTTACAAGGAAAGTACTAATGTGGAGGATGCTCTTATGGATATGAGAGGTGTTGTTTTTAGAGTTTGCTCTTGGAAATTGAATGAGTTTCTAGGATTGCCCGAAGATATTGAGTCGGATTTCCTTGATATTGATGTCTCTGAAAACCTTGTTTTAATGGGTATTACTCTTTGTGATGATGTGAATTTTGAGTTGACCAAAATTAGTGCTTTTTGGTATTTATTTATTTGTTCTAATCTTGTTGTCTCTACTAATGCTACCGAACTTAATAGAGAAAAGATCAAGACTGTGTATGCTTTGGTGACAAACAAACCTATTAATCTTGATGAATTGCTTATTGAATATATTGAGATCGCGGCTTGTTCAAGTCATTTGGATAAGAACTTTCTCCCTTAGAGAAGTGAAGTGAGAAACGTGTGACAACCATGTCATACAAGGAAAAAGGAAAGCCTAGTGATACATTTAGGCTATTTGGTGAATCTCTTGATTCAAGCCATGTACCTAGCACACCTATTCTTTCAAGTTGGGCTATACAATTGAAGAAAGAGGTTAAAGAGTCACGAAGGATGATTGAGGCGTCACAAAGGAAGATTGAAGATCTTAATGTTAAGATAGTTGTTCAAGATGAGAAGATCAAAGAATTGGAAGGAAAAGCAACTACTACAAAGCATTATGTGAGATCATCACATCGCACTACTTTCCTTGGTGCCACAAGTGGCTAGAGAGTATCTTGAGGTATATTTTCTTACTCTTTCCTTTTGGCTTCATATCATGTCAAAAAGGAGGAGAAATATGGGAGATATATATCTAGCTTAATCTCATGTTTTAGTTTTTATTTTAGTGTATTTTGGTATCAAGTTTGAACTTTATGGCATGTAATATTTTTTTGGTATCTATTGATCTTGGCTAGAATTTTTTGTTTGATAGCATGTATTAAGGGGGAGCATACATGATCCATTTGAACTTAAATGTTTTATTTTCTTTCCTAAGAATGAATATTGCCATATGTGTTGTCTCTTGGATATTTTGTGCTTTCAAGTTTATTTTAGGTGATATCAAGAAAAGACCAAGTGAAGTTCAAGTCTTGTTGTTGAAAATTGTGTCTAGAAATGTGTAACTCATTGTACTCATTGTGACCATATTTTCTTTGTAATTGTTTTAGTATATGTATAAGGGTTTTGACATGGAATTTGCCAAAGGGGGAGATTGTTAGGTTTTATGTTTGTCTTGGCATATATTCCATATCAAAACAATGTTCTCTTGTAATGTTTAGTGGTCTAAGTGTTGAAGATTCAAGACGTCAAAGAAAGTCTTGGCCACAACTCATGCAAGATGCCGGTTTCAAAGAGAAATGTGCTTCATCGGTCTACAAAGGTATATAAGACCTCATTTCTCTTACAAGGCTAAGCACACACACACACATGACATTCATTTGTGTCCCTGCATGGTTGAACATCATTTATATATCACTTTCAAACACTTGGTAATGTATGCACATGCATTAGATTTAATTTGATAAACATTGTAATTTGCATATTCTAGGACTATGTCTAGGAAATGGCATACGTGTGTGATTTAGTGTTTATTTGTTTCTGTATTTTTGTTTTTTGACTTGAACATTATCTCTTGTCATTCCTTATTGAGTCCCGGTCATTTCGGTTACCCATTCATTAAGTTTCAAGTCCAAACGATGTAGCTACGCTACTTTTCGTTCTCATTCATTGAGTTGTTTTTGTCGTCGTATTCCAAGATGATTTCTCAACCTTTTGTCAAAGTTTCATAGCCATCATTGTGCATGAGGGAGTCACAATTCGTAATCCGAAGACGGATTCGAAGTCGGAGTTCGAAGGCCCAAATACGATCGAAGAATGTCAGCGGTGCACGAGAAGGACATGCATGGCCAAAGGCCATGCCTTGGCCACCACTTGTGGAGGCCATGTGCCACACGGCCCCAGCTGATGTGGCACTTCGTGATTGGTCCATTTTCTTCCCTCTCTCTCCTCTTTTTAAATATTTCCAATTCCCTCCATTTTATTCTGAGGAGAAAAAGCTTGAAATCCAAATCAGAATTTTCTCTCCAATTTTTCTCATCTTCCAAACACCATAACTTTCTCATACAAATTTGGAATTTGTTGATTTAAGTTGCAAATTGTTTGTAATCAAGTCCTCTACCTTTTCCAAGTGGTCTTGCAGCTATTTGATTGATTTTCGTGGTGGTTTTACCCAGAAAAAGGAACCAGCTCGTGATTGCAAGGTAGTGTTCATATCTTTGAGATTTCTTCTTTTATAACCTTCAATTTGCCTGGGGTTTCTTCTTCTATATGTATGTATATGTATGGTGAATGCTACTGAGAAAGATTGCTTCATAATCAATCTTAATCAAAAGTTTAATTAGAAACATATGCGAACTAGTTTCTTAGATTCTATGTTTTTCACATGTTTAAGAGTTGTATTGTGATTAGATTGATATCTAGGATTATTTGTGCCTTGATTGAGTCATTTTATGATTAACAATCCTTGAAATGTGTTTTGATCCTTTGATTGATAAAATTTAGGATTAATTCAATTGTATGTGTATTTAGAGACAAATAGGATTTAATTGATTATTCAGTATATCCTTGCTCTAATTATTGGCTAGAATATTCATTGAACATATTTTGTGATTCTAGCATGTTTGTGTATGTTTGTAACATCTTGAATTTGTGCTTCATGTATATGAATTGTTCAAATGTTATTTGTGTGAATGAAACTATGAGCTTTATGTGTTAGGTGTTTTCACATGCTCTAGGTTTTTATTCAAGTTTTACATCTAGACTTTTATTACTTGTGTTATCACATGTTTAGGTCTAGTTGTTCTATGGAATATATTGATCACATGTTCTATGTTGAATTGATTGTTTGCATCATTTGCATTCACATGATCACACTAGGAAGTCCATGTAAAAGGTATGAAGTCTTGTTTAGAGTCAGAAGGACTCGGATAACCAAGCAAGAAATCTTGTCTAGAGTCAGGAGGACTCAGATAGGCAAGCAAGAAGTCATTGCTAGGATCAGGAAGGTCCGGATAGTCATGCATGAGAGGCTCTCTAAAGGCATGAGTGCTTTTGATAGGGAGTTGGCTTGTATATTGATAGGTCTAGGCATATGGATAGACATAGACTCCAAAAGAGAGGGGTACATGGGATGTGTATGCACTCTTAAGGAATTTCTAATCTACCATCGATGTTGATTTTGTATGTTGTCCAATATATGGTGGATTTGCATCATTGAGGGATTTCGTACTTTCCAATAGGGTTGGGTAAACATAGACTCCTATAGGAAGTTGATCTAGGATTGGTCACTTTGTGGAATTTCTAATTTACCATCTAATATATATATTACCCAATGGTTATAGTTCAACCTATGGATGTTTCCTCATTGGAGGTTTTACCATGTTAAAAAATCTCTTGTGTTAATTCTTCCTATCTCTATCTCTTATATTTGTATATGTGTATGTTGTTCTCTTGTTGCATATTATTCATTTGTGATACATATTGAAACAAGATTTTGTAAAGTGTGATTTATGAACTAATTCATTTGATCTTATTTGTAAATATAATTCTTTTGTATTTTGTAATTCTTATGTATAGTGTTATTTGAGTATACTTGTAATACATTGAACAAGTATTGAAATACAAGTATTCTTTATTGTTGAGTTTATGTGTCCTTTTACCTCATACAACTTATTGATATTCATAGACTATGCTTAAATGATCATATGCTTAAATTGTCTATGTATGATTTCTTGGTTTATGTGTTGTATGTAAGGGTACCTTGAGGGACAAACGTAAGTTTGTTCAAGGGATTGAAAAAGGCGTAAAAACCTATTCACACCCCCCCCCCCCCCCCCCCCTTTTTCTAGTTATGCTTTAAGCTATTTAACTACATTTATATACTTTCACACTTCATAACCCCAGTAAGGGAGAGACAGTAATAGGGATCCTATAATCCCTCCTCAAGCAAGCCAGGGCGTCAACTGTGTAGACCGAATCTGGGATAATCCGGCCATCATTGAAGGAAGATAGAGGACCAACAAGGACTCCCGCAGAATTGATAGCCGGAATACCATCCTCCTCCTCATCGTCCTCTTCATCGACGATTTGGACTAGGTCTTCAAGTTTGTTGTTGAAGCCCGACCCGATTCTAGGATTTCTTGTGGAACAGTGGTGCTAAGATGGATTGTTGCCACCAGCGACATCATCTTCTTCACAACCTCGTATCCTCCCCCTTGTCGAATGGGAACTCCCCCTGAATTGACCTTCTCTATATCAAGAAGGGCATCAAGGCTGTCAGGAGGGTTTGGAGAAGTTAGGCGAGGATTTGGTGAAGTTGGATGAGGATCTTGTGAAGTTGTGGGAAGGTCTAATGAAGTCACCATTGCAGAAAGAGGAAGAAGAAGAAGAAGAAGAAGAAGAAGAAGAAGGAAATTCGGGAAGTTGCTGGTAAGAAGGAAGAGCGAGAAAGCTAGGGTTTGTGCTTTTTGAATTTTTGAAATCGGTGTGAAAGAAGGAAGAAAGTTGGATTATTTATAGAGGAAGGTAGGCGGTTACCTGAATAAGCAAGGAAACCAAAATTGATGACCAAAAACGTGCAGGACACGGTTTCGAGAAAATCATGCCAAAAAATGTTTCATTCAAATAAGTGGACCACTCAGGACTTGACACATGGATTACTCATTTATTATGAGCGTGCTGAAGGAGGATTTCCTCCAAGACAGTGGAAACCAGCTAGACAGAATAAGGAAAATCCTTCACGTATCCTAGTATCCTAACTCCAACCCCAGCAAGGTACCGGTGTTCAAGTCAGGGGGGACTTCTGTTAACCGCCAAAAATGGCAGGGGTTCAAAGAAGAATTTTCCATCAATATTGGGGAATAATCGAGATAGAAAGACACCATAGAAGAGCATCCCAGTACCCCGCCTTTAAGATTGACCAGTTACAACCTCCTACTAGTCCAAATCAGGATCAAGGGTTCCTAGACTCAAAAGTACCAGGAAACAAAGAAGCCAAGTTCCAAGGACTCCACTACTGCAGGATCCTAGTACCCCGCTACCATTCGGCATCCCGGTATCCCGATACCCCGATACACTTATACTAAGTATAATAATCAAGTAGTAAGCGAGATGCCCATGTACCTCGATTCTTCCTAGAGCCGGCCAACCAAGCAGCAAGTAGTAGATTAGCGGACTACCAAGTATCGAGGTAAGAGCAGGCATGCCAAGATCAAGCTACAAAGAAAGACAGAGTGACGACAACATTTTAATAACAAGGAAGTTGATTCTTTCCCGCCACTCAAGAGTTCTATTTGAAAGACAAGTCAACTCTATCGAATTCCGCCAAATAAGGAATCGCTTGATTCCTAGAATCAATCCTACAATCTTTTCGTCAATCGCCATGGGACGTCCCGAAAATCTCTAGGTCACTGGACTGAATTTAGAGGAGTGCTCAACAAGCATTGGGACTATATATACAACATGCTATCATACAAAAAAAAAAAAAAAAAGGGACCGCAACTTGAATGCAAAACCCTACTTTACATTTTTTTCAACTTATCGACATGCACGAGAGCTCCATCGCCATCACCATCACCATCTGAGTTTTTACCCTATCACCATAGCTATATAAAATCTGGATTGTAATCTCACAACGTGTTGATGATCAATAAAAAAGAGTTATATGTGATCCAATTATTACGTTATTTTTTATTCACCTTTATCATTGTATTTAATTTGTTTTACTGAGAATCTATAGGTATCGAACTACTTGATATCTCTCCGACTGAGATCTGCCCCGTTTTCAGTCACTAGAGTTGTTAATTGGAAAATCACCCCAAGTGATAATTTTCTGTTAACATTTTCTAATATCTTGAATATGTGCTTCAAGTATATGATTTATTCAAGTGTTTGCTTTGTAAATGGAACTATGAATCACATGTGTTAGGTGTTTCACATGCTCTAGGTTTCAATTCATGTTTTATAACTAGACAATTTTTGTATGTATGATCAATATATCTTGTTTAAGATCTTCATTTCCTCACATCCTTGTAAACAAGATTTTTGTAGAGAAAAAGATGCACACATTATTTGTTGAATCAACATTTGTTTCATGTTTCTTGTATCTTGTAAGTGTTTGAACATTGTATCTTGTGATATTCTATATTGTAAATGCCTCATTTTTGATTAGCTCATTTCGTTGACAAAACCATAATGGGGTTCAATTTGTAAGGGTAGCTTAGGAGTGAAGAAATTCTCATCAAAGTTCAAAGAACCTCATTGTGGACTTCAAGTGCTTCAAGTTGGTAATTCGCTTGACTTAACTCTAATTTGAAGAGATGTAGTTGCACACACTCACATCACTTGCATATGTTCATTGATTGCATCTTGTGTTTATATTGGCATCATGTTAGCCTTAGGTTGCATTCCTTTTTGTTTTGACCCTTGCACGTGTGTTGTGTGCTTAAGAGAGTGGGCGTGCGTTGGTCGTGCGCTGGTCAGCACCAGCGCAAGCCACCAGCGCATCTCCTCCAGTAGAGTGCCGCTGGTTGTGACCTACGCAATCACACCGGCACAACTTGTCCAGAATGTTGCCGTTGGTCTTGCGCCCCTCAGTGGCGCCGCTCGTCTAGCGCCCTTGCAAACTTAAGGGCGTGCGCTGGTCGTCCAGTGCTACACCAGCGCAAATGGCGGAATCTGAAACGTTTTTCTTCAAAACGACGTCATTTCTTTTGGATCTCTTATATATATAACTATATAGTCTTGGCTCGTTTTTTAGAGCAAAAATTACACCTTTGAGAGTATTATTGAGCATCTTCAAAGACAAGGTATCAAAGCTTCATCTTTTATCTTCCAAAACACAAACACCCTTCATCCTGCATCTTTCATACATCATCTAGCATGATTCTAGGTTGATTTCATTTAGGGTTTTTAGTATTGCTCACATGACTTGTATCTAGAACATCATTCTTATATCTATATGTTCTTGTTTTACAAGATAGCCTTTTTATCACTTGAATTGATTCAAGATTGCATCTTTATGACTTGACTTAGTTTCAAGATTGTTTTTCTTGTGATTTGTGAGTTGTATTGTGATAGATAGTGCATATAGGTTTTTGGTTGCTTATTTAATTATATTATATGCATGTCATCTAGCAAAATGATATCTAGGAATGTCTAACATGCTCATCCATGTCTAGATAAGCTTAAATGTCTAACCTTGCATTTTTAGCATCTTGAGTATTTCATATATTCACATTAGGTTGTTTTATCTCTTCTTTTAGAGTCAAGTCTTGTAGTTACTATTGTGATAGTTTTGCAAGCATGGACTAGATTCATTCTTGAAGGCCTGCGGGTAGTAGTGGTAGATTAGTAACCATGTGAGGTTTGACGTGGTCAACCTAGGTTGTAATTGCCATTACAATTAGTGGATTGAGGTTCGGGTGTGGCGCACTTAACAGCCCGTGGTTTTTCCCCGTGTGGGTTTCCACGTAAATATTGTGTCCTTTATTTTCCGCTTTGTATCTTGTTTGGGGAATTTTCGTAAAAATTGACTAATAACGAAAATTGGATAAAAGAATTAAATATAATCTATTCACCCCCCCTCTAGATTACTTTAGGACACGTTTATATATATTTTCAATTGGTATCAGAGCGGGTTCCTTAACATAATTAGGAGATCCCTTGCTCTTGTTAGAGTCTCTTGCATTTGCTTGCATTGTTGTGTGTGCTTATCTTGTTTGTGTGCATTCATTTCATTCAAACCCAAACACAATGAGTGGAAATAGAATTGGAGATGAGGGTGCCTCTAGCACAAGACCCCCCTTGCTCACCGGGGTCAATTATGCTTCATGGAAAGGTAAAATGGAAGCATATGTGTGTCAAATTCATGACGAGGCATGGATGGCAATTGAAGATGGATACACGCTACCTATGATGACTCCTACGGGAGGTGGAGAGGAAGTCCTCAAGCCGAAGGCACAATGGACTCCATGATGTGTAAAATCGTGTTATAAAAACCTAACTCGCAAGTGCACGAATCGTGAGATAAGTATAGCTACAAGTAGGGATCGTTCCCACGAGGAAAAGTGATCTACTAGTTATAACTAATTCTAATTAAAGCTAAGCAATTAAAAGTATCCAAGAGAGTTTGTTTGATTGATTGATTGATTGAGTATCGATTAACTAAATTAAACTAAGAAAACAATTAAAAAGAATAGAGAATGTGATTAAGAGGTAAGAGGACTAGGTCATCAATGCTCCCCAACTATATCTACTCAATGCTTCGAATTGACTTTTGATAAAAGATGTAACTCAAGTTAAGGGTTCGTTCTTATCTTATTTATGATTGTTACCGTATGATCCTGGGATGAATCAAGTGTTCTCAACTGTAATTCAATTTAACTCAAAAACTTGAGATATGAATCACAACCAAAAACCCATTAAGCACAAGAATAAGTGAACCAAAATTGCGTCCCAAAAACTTGGGGTTGCTAATTTTATCCATTCAATTAAATATTGGCTCTCAATTATAATTTAATTTAACTCAAACACTTGAGATATAAATCACAATTAAAAACCCTAAATTCCTACCTAGCATAAAACTATGCATCAACAAGAATAAAGATTTAAGTTATAGGATGAAATTGAATGAATCAAAACTTGAATTAAGAAAATATAATCAATTCTAACAAAGAGTATTCATAGCGGTTCACATTGACTCCCTAGTATGGAGTTAGTTACACATATTAGAAACAAAAAAACAATAGGGAGAAAAGATAAAACCCATTGAAAAGCTTCAAAAAATTCTTCAAATCCTCGATAAACTCCTTCGTCTTCAAATCTTCTATGAGTAAGATGAATGATGAAATTGTGTGATGAGCAAAAGTGTGGAATGTCTGAATGGGAGAGTTGCAGAACCAGTTGTGCCAGCCCTAAAGACCACTCAATATATATATAGGCCTCCTCAATCTGAATACGAAAAGACTCCTTTATCGGGCAAGAATCACCAAACCGCTACCATGACCGTTGCTAGTGTGGCAGTGGCGTGGCAGCGCTCTAGACTAGAAACGGGGAACCGCTGCGGCTATGGCAGCGGCGCGACAACTCCCTGGCAGCAGTAGCTACTGTTTTCAGAACGCTGCTACATCACTGTTAATAAATTGGGAGCGATTTCAACTGCACTATTGAGTATTTGCACGAAAGCCCCTGAAGTCTTCAAAATAGCACTTTTTGCCTGAATTTCTTCAATTTATTCATCTGGATCCAAAATCCTGAAAATGCTCATATACACACATTAAATCCCAAAAAGACTCGAGAAACAAGCAATTGATTGGAGGAATGGGGATAAAAAACATATACATTAAATGACCGATCACTCCACAATAATTTGAGTCTTTAAAATGGAACAACAAAGCCATGCATGCAATCTTATGTGCCATGGATGACAACCAATACAAGCTCATTCAAACTACAAGGATAGCGAAGGAAGCTTGGGATATATTAGAGACGGCTCATGAAGGAACCGATGTGGTTAAGGATTCCAAGCTCCAAGTTCTTCAAACACAATTTGAGATCATAAAGATGGAGGAGGATGAGTGCTTCAATGACTTCCAAGTGAAGATTATGGATATAGTGAACCAAAGTTACCAACTTGGTGATCCCTACTCGGATAGAAGAATCAAGCAAAAGATCATGAGGTCACTTCCCAAGAGGTTTGAATCCAAATTGACGGCATTTGAGGAAAATAGTGACTACTCAAGAATGAAGCCAAGTGAAGTTATTGGAAGGCTCTTGGCCTATGAATCTAGGAAAGGTCCTACACCTACATCTCCAAAGAAGCAAAAGAGTCTTGCCTTGAAGAGTGTCAAGGTTGAGAAGGATGAAGAAGACTCGGATGAAGAAATTGCTTTGATGGCAAAGAAGTTCAAGCAATTATGAGATTTGAGAAGAGAGGGTTTGGATCCAAGGGAAAGTTTGTAAAGAAGAAGGCTCCTTTCAAGAAAGTGGAGTAAGCTCAAGAGAAATACCATAAGAAGGGTGTCCAATGCTATGAGTGTAGTGGGTTTGGACACATTGCTCCTGAGTGTGCTAATTTGAAGAAAAAGAAAGGAAGAGCCATGGCGGTTACTTGGAGTGATAGTGATGACCTAGAAGATGAAGACAAGTCATCGGACGACGAGGAAGACCAAGTTGCCAACTTCATTGCCTTCTCATCCTCTCACAATAGCAATGAAGTTATGAGTGATAAAGAAGAGGAAGAGAACAAGTAAGAAGAAGTAGATGAAAATGACTCAAATAGTGGGAGCAACTCCTCAATGTCCAATTTTGAGTTTAATGAAAAGATGGACTATGATGACTTTATGAGATTTTTTGAGAACTCAAGATTGAAGAAGAAAGAGGAGATACAAAAGTTGAAAGGGGAGAAGCTTGAGTTGACTTCCAAAGTGACTCATTTGAGAAAAGAAATGAGTAAGGCAAAAGAGATGGAAGAAGGGTTGAAGATGGAGTTAGTCTTGGCCAAGAAAAATGAAGAAAGCTTGAGGAAAGAGCTTATGGAAGCAAATGAGTTGATTGCTAAGATGACTTCCGGAACCGAGAAGCTTGACAAGATGCTATCTTGTGGGAAGAGTCCTAGTGATAAGAAGGGGTTAGGATATGTGGAAGAAATGGAAGCCACATGCTTGAAGAAGACAACTTTTGTCAAGAGCAAAGAGGTTGATAATGCTCAAACCCCTCAACAATCAACCAAGTGGGTTGAAGTTGGTGAATCCTCCAAGCAAGCACAAGCAAGGATTCTAACAAGAGCTCCACCACAAGCTAGAGCTCCACAACCAAGGCCTCCTCAACCTAGAGCTCCTCAACCAAGACCCCCACAACCAAGACCTCTACAACAAAGGATCCCACAAGCTTAACATGGGGTCTTTCATGCTCAACCTAGAAGACATGCCAACTTGGCACAACCACAAAGGAGAGAGTTGCCTTAACATCCAAGAGCAACTCAAAATAGAAGGAGGCCACAAATGCTTGCTCAAGGCTATGGTATGAACTCCTACTTTACTCCCACTTGCCATTTTTGTGTATTTGAAGGTTACATTAGGCCAAATTGCTTTAAGTATATTAAATTGTGTAGAAGAGAAAGTATGATTGAGAAAAATATGCTTAGAAGAGCCATAATGCATGTACCTAGGAATCTTAGAGCTAATGGACCAATGGCTCATAGGAATCACCATGTTTCACCTAGGATAAGTAAAAATGATGAATATTATAGCTATGTGGCCCAAGTTGCCTTGAAAGCTAATGCCTCCAATACTTGGTACCTTGATAGTGGGTGTTCTAGGCACATGACCGGAAACAAGAGTTTCTTTAAAACTCTTGTGATGGAGGATGGTGGGTTTGTCACCTTTGGTGATGGATCTAAGAAAAAGGTCATAGGGAAAGGTAATATATCCATTCCCGGTTTACCCTCCTTGCCAAACGTTCTCTATGTTGATGGCTTGCAAGTCAATCTCATTAGTATATCACATTTAAGTGATGAAGGGCTTTCGGTTATGTTTGAAAAGTTGATTGCTCTATTCTTAAGGAAAATGGGCAAGTTCTGTTGAAAGGCAAGAGATCAAGTGACAATTGCTATTGTCATGAGTCTAATCTCAACTCTTGTAACTTGTCTACTAGTGAGCAAATTGAGGTGTGGCACCAAAGACTTGGCCATATGAACTATAGGGACTTGAAAGTCCTTGATAGGTTGAATGTTGTTAGGGGCCTTCCCAAGTTTGGGAAAATGGTTGAGGGAGTTTGTGGACCTTGTCAACAGGGAAAGCAAACTAAAAGTGTGCACAAGAAAGGCAAATACCTCTCCACCAAAAAGCCATTGGAGCTCATCCATATGGACCTTATGGGTCCCATTCAAACCGAAAGTTTAGGTGGTAGAAGGTACATTCTTGTTGTTGTTGATGACTTCTCTAGGTTTACATGGACTTACTTCCTTAGAGAAAAGTTCGAAGCCTTTGAGAAATTCAAAATGCTTTGTGTCAAAATTCAAAATGAGAAAACTTCTCACATTAAAAACATTAAGAAAATTAGAAATGATCATGGGAAAGAATTTGAAAATGCTAAGTTTGAAAATTTTTGCAATAGCTTAGGCATTTCCCATGAATTTTCGGCCCTAGGACTCCTCAACAAAATGGTGTTGTTGAGAGGAAGAATAGAGTCCTCCAAGAGATGGCCTATGTGATGTTGCTTAGCAACAAAGTCCCTAGAAATCTTTGGGCCGAAGCCATCAATACGGCTTGCTACATAGGGAATAGAGTCTTCCTTAGGCCCGGGACTAAACAAACATCCTATGAGTTATGAAAAGGTAGAAAACCCAATGTGAGCTACTTCCACATCTTTGGGAGCAAGTGCTATATACTAAATGACTGGGATCAACTTGGCAAGTTTGATGCCAAGAGTAATGAGGGTATTTTCATTGGGTATACACTTAATAGCAAGGCCTTGACAGTTTTTAATCTAAAGACTCAAAGTGTTATGGAATCATCAAATGTTGTCTTTGATGATTGTAGGCCCAAACATGATGACCATGAGGAGGATGTTTGTGAGGAGGATGACCTTCCTTTGAAGGAAAGTGGTGAGACTTCAAGTGGTGCAAAGTCAAACCAAGATGAAAAGGATGATTTGCCTCTTAATAGAGTTCTTCCTTTGGACTCTAATGAACCCACTCCTTGGGTTAGAAAGCTCCATGATAAGGATGATATCATTGGAGAGGTTAGAGAGAGTATTAGAACTAGGCGTCAAATAGCTAATGAAATTAGTTACACTTGTTACACCTCTCAAATAGAACCCAAAAAGGTTGATGAAGCCTTGGAAGATGAGTTTTGGGTTCTTGCCATGCAAGAAGAGCTAAACCAATTTGAGAGAAATGAGGTTTGGACTCTTGTTCCTAGACCTAGAAACACCAATGTCATAGGCACTAAATGGGTGTTTAGGAACAAATCCGATGAGGATGGCAACATTGTGCGAAACAAGGCAAGGCTTGTTGTACAAGGATACTCTCAAATTGAGGGTATTGACTTTGAGGAGACTTTTGCTCCCGTTGCCCGTCTTGAGTCCATAAGGCTTCTCTTATCCATTTCTTGTGTGTACAAGTTCAAGTTACACCAAATGGATGTGAAAAGTGCCTTCCTCAATGGTTTATTGCATGAGGAAGTGTTTGTTGAGCAACCCAAGGGGTTTGTGGATCCTCACTACCCCTCTCATGTCTATCGCCTCAAGAAGGCTCTGTATGGGTTGAAACAAGCACCGAGGGCTTGGTATGAGCGCCTCACTCTTTATCTTGTTGACAATGGCTACTCAAGAGTTAGTATTGACAAGACTTTGTTCATCAAGTGCACTAAAGATAAGCTATTCATAGCTCAAATTTATGTTGATGACATTGTATTTGGTTCCACCAACCAATCCAAAGTTAGACAATTTGTTGATGTCATGTCTCATAAGTTTGAAATGAGTATGGTTGGTGCTAAATTATTTCCTAGGCTTGCAAATCAAGCAAATGCATGATGGGATCTTCATATCCCAAGCTAAGTATGCTAAGAGCCTAGTGAAGAAGTTTAGCCTTGAGAATGCCAAACATTGTGACACACCCATGAGCACCACCTTGAAACTTAGCAAAGATGCTAGTGGAAAAGATGTGGAGCAAAGTCTATATCAGCATTATAGGTAGCTTATATCGGCATTATAGATAGCTTGCTTTACTTGACCACAAGTAGGCCCAATATTTGTTTTAGTGTGGGTGTTTGTGCTAGGTACCAAGCTAATCCCAAAGAATCTCACCTTGTTACGGTGAAGAGGATCATTCGATTTGTGAATGGTACCTCAAATCATGGGATATGGTACTCCTTTGACACTAATCCAAGTCTTGTTGGATTTAGTAATACCGATTGGACGGGAAATTGTGATGATAGGAAGAGTACATCGGGCGGTTGCTTCTTCCTTGGGAACAATTTTGTTTCTTGGTTTTGCAAGAAGCAAAACTCAATTTCCTTATCCACGGCCGAGGCGGAATACATTGCCGCCAGTAGTGCTTGCACTCAATTGATGTGGATGAAACAAATGCTAGCCGATTATGGCTTGGAGCAAAGTACTCTTACTTTATTTTGTGATAACATGAGTGCCATTAACATTTTGAAGAATCCCGTCCAACATTCTAGGACAAAACACATTGACATTAGACACCATTTCATAAGAGAGCTAATTGAGAGCAAAACCATTGCATTGGAACATGTGGTAACAAATGACTAATTAGCGGATTTGTTCACAAAGCCTTTAGACACCATTAGGTTTGGGAACCTTAGCAAGTCTATTGGGATTTGTCACTTGGATTGAAATGGCATGTTTTGATCCCATATGGGGAGCTTAAGCAAAGAGAGCAAAGTTGCATGATCATGCATTGTGTTACATTAAAATATTTTATGCCTCTTAGTTAATTGCTTGAGATGATCGGTTGTACATATTTATATGTATTTTCTAAATAAGTGTGCTACATTGCCTTACTTGCAATCAATGTCATATTTATGCTCAAACATGCATTTTTGGAATATGAGATGTACTTGGAAGTACTTTTTGAATGACCTTTAATTGATCTCCATGACATGATGATTCTTTTTAATGACATGCTTAGTTGAAAAGTATGAGATGAAAATGTGAAATGTTTGATTGCAAATGTTGAATGCAAATATATGTGCAAAAGCAATATTGAGACTTAAATCAATAAGGATATTAATATCCAAAGTCTCTCTTTCTTTATTTGTAGAACAAGGCTACCATCATACGGGTATCTCACCCGGAAAAATCAAATAGGGTGCAAAGTCGCTCATGTCTTGTTTTACTTATAAAGTTGGATATAGTTGCTCTTTATTTTGAAACGCTAAAATTCTATATCCTTGCTTTTTCCATGACAAAGGGTGAAATTGGTTTGAATTCCTTTAGGAAACCTTTGTTATTTGCTTTGCCAAATACCATTGCTTTTGAACTTGAATGCAACATGTCTTGCATGCAAAGCATCCTTGTCACACATTTTCTTAAAATAAAACTCCTTGAATCTCTCTTACTTGATTGAGGTGCATAAAATTGCTTATATGATTATGCATATGTGCTCGTGCTACAAGTTCTCCTTGCTAATGCTTACCTATTAGGGGGGACTCCCTTTACCTATCTCATGACAAAAGGGGGGAGTAAGGTTTGGAGAAAATTTGTGCTATTAGGCATTGCATTTAGGGGGAGTTGAGAGTGAGTAACTGAAAGCATACAAACGTAGTTAAATTGCTTAAGGCATACCTAGAGGGGGGGTGAATAGGTTGTTACACCTTTTTCCAATCCCTTAAACAAACTCTCGTTTGTCCCTTAAGGTAGCCTTACACACAACAAAATAAACCAAGAAAGACATACATAGACAATATGAGAATATAATCATGTGCATAAGGTCTAAGTATATCACCTAGTTGTGTGAGGTATAAAAGCAAATAAACATAACAACAAATAAAGCTTGTATTTCATTAGATGTTCAACTAGTTACAAGAGTGATCAAATATCACTATACAAAAATTACAATATACAAAAGAATCAAATATACAAAAAATGATCTAAAGAATGAATTCACAAATCACACTTTACAAATACTTGCTTCACTATACATCACAAGTGAGTAATATGAAACAAGATAATAATATATACAAATAAAATATCAAAGATAGAGATAGGAAGAATTAACACGAGAGATTTTTTAACGTGGTAAAACCTCCAAGGAGAAAACATCCACGGGTTGAAATACAACCATTAGGGTACTATATATATTGGATGATAAAAATAGAGAATCCACAAAGTGACCAATCTTTAGCTCACCCAACCTATTGGAGTCTAAGTCTACCCAACCCTATTGGAAAGTATGGGATCCCTCAATGATGCGAAACCACCATATATTGGACAACACACAAAACCAACATCGATGGAAGATTAGAAATTCCTCAAGAGTGCATACACCTCCCGTGTACCCCGCTCTTTTGGAGTCTATGTCTAACCATACGTCTAGGCCTACCAATATAATAGCCAACTCCCTATCCAAGGCACTCTTGCCTCTAGAGAGCCTCCCATGCATGACTATCCGAGTTCTCCCGACTCTAGCCATGACTTCTTGTTTACCTATCCGAGTCACCCCGACTCTAGGCAAGTCTTCTTGCTTGGCTATCCGAGTCATCCCGACTCTAACCAAGACTTCATGCCTCTTACAAGGACTTCCTAGTGTGATCATGTGAATGCAAATGATGCAAACAATCAAATCAACATAGAACATGTGATCAATACATTCTATGGTACAAATAGACCTAAACATGTGATATCACAAGTAATAAAGTCTAGACGCAAAATACAAGAATAAAACCTAAAGCATGTGAAACATCGAACACATAAGCTCAAAGTCTCATTCACACATACAACACTTAAATCAAAATATATTCATGAAGTACAAGTTCAAGATGCAATCAACATACAATAAAATGTTAGAAATATGAGATTTAATCAATCAGTATTCTAGCCAAAAATATAGAGCAAGGATTCAAGATATAAATCAATCAAATCCTAGATTGCTCTAAAACACAAACAAAATTCAGTAATCCTAGATTTCATTAATCAAATGATCAAATCAAATCTCAAGGTCATTTATCACAAAATTGATTCAATCAAGTTACAAACAACCTAAGATGCCATTCTAATCACAATACAACTCACAAACATGTGAAAAACCTAGAATCTTATAAACTAGTCCACATTTGTCTATAAATTGACTTTCAATTAGAATGATTATGAAGCTATCTTTCTCAAGAGCTTTTACCAAACATAAACATACATACAGAAGAAGAAACCCCAAGCAAATTGAAGGTTAAAAAGAAAGAAATCCCAAAGATTAGTCCAATACCTTTGTTTCAACAGCTGGTTCGGATTTCTGTGTGGAACCACAAGAAAACTCGATCAAACAGCCACCAAACCACTTGGAAATGATAGAGGACTCAATTATAAATGTTCTCCAATTCGAATCACTCAAATCCGACTCCAGATGAGGGAGATATGATGTTTGGAAGATGAGAAAATTCAGAGGAGAGGACTGACGGGAAAATGCAATTTTTTTCTTCTTGAAAATCAAATGGAGAGAGAGGAGGGAAATAAAAGGAGGAGAGAGAAGGAGATTCCGGGCCAATCAGGTGAGGCCACGTCACCCCAGGTCGTGGGGACGCATGGGCCTCACGGGGGCAGAGAGCCCCTCTGGCCGTAGGGCCCACGGCCTCCCTCACGGCGTGGGCCAAGTGGCCTCACGGCCACTAACCTCTCTCACGTGCTCCCTCGGTTCTTCAGTCGTATCTTGGGCATTCGAACTCCGATTTTGAATCCGTTTTTAGATTACGAACCGTGACTCTCTTACGCACGATGATGACTACACAACTTTAAAAAATGGTTAAGAAATCATCTCGGAAAATGACGATGAAATCATCTCAACGAATGAGAATGAAAAGTAGCGTAGCTACATCGTTTGGACTCGAAACCTTATGAATGAGTAACCGAAATGACCGGAACCCAATAAGGAATCATAATAGAACATATTCAAGTCCAAATTCAAAAATATGGGAACATACAAACACAAAGACACACACATATGCTATTTCCTAGACATAGTCCTAGAACGTGCAATAAGCAAAGTTTGTCAAGATAGTATAAATGCATGAGCATATATTATCAAGTATGTGAATGTGTTATATCAATGATGTTTAACCATGAAGGAACACACAAGGATGCCATGTGTGTGTGTGTGCCTAGCCTTGTAAGAGATATGAGGTCTTATATTACCTTTGATGATCAATGATGCACATATCTCTTTAATGCCAGCTTCTTGCAAGAATTGTGGTTGAGACATTCTTCGTCTTCTAAAATCTTCAATATATGAACCACTAAATATTACAAGAGAAACACGTTTTGATATGGAATTAATGCCAACACAAACTATAAACCTAACAGTAACCCATGTTGGGAGATGATTGCATTTAGGGGGAGTTGCATTGCATTGCATGATTACATTTTCTATTTTTTGTATTGATTCTCTTTGGCAATTGCAATTAATCTTGTCACTAGCACATCTCACACTTGTTCTTGGAAGGTATATTTCTTGTTGATTGTGTGTAGGATGGAATTTTCTACAAGCTTGGAATTAACTTGAAGATGTTCAAGACTTAGACTAGGAGCTTGATTGTAATGTAGAAAATTTGTGTTGACCATTTTTTTGTTTTGTGAGGATGCTATGTGAGTGTTGGTTTTGTCACGAAATAGCCAAAGAGGGAGATTGTAAATGCCTCATTTTTTATTGGCTCATTTCGTTGACAAAACCATAATGGGGTTTAATTTGTAAGGGTAGCTTAGGAGTGAAGAAATCCTCATCAAAGTTCAAAGAACCTCATTGTGGACTTCAAGTGCTTCAAGTTGGTAATTCGCTTGACTTAACTCTAATTTGAAAAGATGTAGTTGCACACACTCACATCACTTGCATATGTTCATTGATTGCATCTTGTGTTTATATTGGCATCATGTTAGCCTTAGGTTGCATTCTTTTTTGTTTTGACCCTTGCACATGTGTTGTGTGCTTAAGGGAGTGGGCGTGCGCTGGTCGTGCGCTGGCAGTGCGCTGGTCAGCACCAGCGCATCTCCTCCAGTGGAGTGCCGCTGGTCGTGCGCTGGTCGTGACCAGTGCAAGCACACCGGCGTAACTTGTCCAGAATGTTGCCGCTGGTCTTGCGCCCCTCAGTGGCGCCGCTTGTCCAGCGCCCTTGTAAACTTAAAGGCGTGCGCTGGTCGTCCAGCGCTACTGATGAGAATAAAGGGGCTGCATCAAAAGATCCATTGCATGTACCAGTTGGGCCAATAACAAGGGCAAGGGCTAAGAGATTCAAAGAAGCACTCAATGGCTTGATTCAAGAAACGTGGACTAATTCTGAAATATTGAAGTCCAAGATGGGCCCATATGAAGACCAAGGCTTAGTTAACATTATCAAGACAACTAATTGGGCTGAATAAAGATACTTGGGCATGTGAACAAGAGGCTTGGGCGTGTGGAACAACCTAGGATTGGAGGAATCCGAATTGCAACATATTTCTGTTTTTTTTAATTATTTCCGAATTGCAACATAACAGTTTATTTCCTTAAAGTTTTAGACTTTCTTTTCCGTTTAGGGTTTAGATTTCTTTTAGTATTTAAGAGCCGCTTGGATGTATTATTTCGCAACTTTTTGATAAAATTAATATTGAGAGCGTTTTCTCTTTGGTTCTTTGATCTCTGACTTATCACTCACAATTCTCTCTCGTTCTTGAGTGTGGCGTCTACAACTTTCTTGATACCGTTGGTTCTTATCTCCATATAGATAACGGGTCGCGGTCCTTATATTGATCTTTGTTATAAACTTGAATTAGAAAACGATCCTTCGTTACCATATATTGGTTCCGGGTCTCACTGCTCTTGGTGAGGTTCATATCAGTTGGTATCAGAGCTTAGGCTTCTAAATCAGGTTTGATCTATCCTTGTTCTTCTTTCTAATTTTATTTCTTTGATTCCGTTGAAAAAAAAAAAAAAAAAAAAATATCGATCAGATCCGTTGAAAAGAAGAAAAAAAAAAAAAAAAAAAAATTCCGATCTTTGCTTGATTCCATTTGATCAAGTAGGGTAAAAAAAAAAAAAAAAAAAAAAAAAAAAAAAAAAAAAAAAAAAAAAAAAAAAAAATTTTTCCGAAAAGTTGAATTATATCAACTCTTGTTCTTGTTTTTTTTCTTCTTGTTTCCGTGCTTTGAGTATCAAAAAAAAAAAAAAAAAAAAAAATTCTGGTAGTAAAATAAAAATTGTCATTGTTATTCTGGTCCTATTCTTCACTTCTTGAGCTGTCTTGTGAGTGTCCTAAAAGAACTAAAGTAGTGAACGAAGAAGAGTGGAAAAAGGCAAGAGAGTGTGAGCTCATCTGAGGGTAAAAGCCGAATTTATTGAGTGAAACACGAGTGTTGAGTGAACTGATTACTCGAGCGAAAAAAACACGTGAGGGAGTGCCGTGAGGTCTTTTTTTTTTTCTAATCTTTTTCTTGCAGGAAAACATGTCCGACAATAAAGATAAAGGCACTACTGAGGAGTCTTCCATTCCGGTGGATTTAAAGCTTTGGAAGGAGGCATTAGTAGGGGAGATGAGACGGATGATGAAGGGGGAATTGGATCAATTACATGAGCGCTTAGATCAAGTGGAAAACGCACGTGCGGAACAGCCACAACCCATTCCACAAGCACATAGGAGAGAGAGAGTTCCGGTTAGAGAAGAAGTTAATGATTACTACGGGGATGATAATGACATGGAGGAGGATGATCGCATGTCTAATGTGGGTGTAGGGAGGTTTAGGTATGGAATGGAAGGTAGAGGAGTTAGGTATGGGAATAGAGGAGTTAGGTATGGGAATAGAGGAGATAGGTATGGAGAGAGGGTTGATAACAACTTGGGAAGCATCAAGGTGAAGATTCCAAGTTTCCAAGGTAAAACCGATCCTGAAGCTTATTTGGAGTGGGAGAAAAGAGTAGAATTGGTGTTTGATTGCCATGAGTATTCCGAATTGAAGAAAGTGAAGTTGGCAGCCATAGAATTCACCGATTATGCCATTGTTTGGTGGGATCAACTGGTTGTGAGTAGGAGAAGGAATGGAGAAAGGCCTATTGAAACATGGGGAGAGATGAAGGCTGTTATGAAGAAGCGATTCATTCCGAGTCATTACTATAGGGGTTTGTTTCAAAAATTACAAAGTCTTACACAAGGGACCAAATGTGTTGAAGACTATTACAAAGAGATGGAGATAGCCATGATTCGAGCCAATGTCGAGGAGGATCGAGAGGCTACTATGGCTAGGTTTCTAAACGGACTAAATCGAGACATTGCAAATGTGGTGGAGTTGCAACATTACGTTGAGCTGAATGACATGGTGCACATGGCCGTTAAAGTGGAACAACAATTGAAGAGGAAGAGTTCCACACGAGTTGGGCAACATTCGGGTTCTTCCCCATGGAAACCGAATTGGAACAAGAGAGATGATCAACCTAGTTTCAAGGCCAAGACCGAACCTGTCAAAGATCATAAGGCTGGAGGCACATCAAACCAAGGTAAATCAGATTCCCAACCTTCTAGAAATCGAGATATTAAATGCTTTAAGTGTTTGGGAGCAGGTCATATTGCATCTCAATGTCCAAACAAGAGAGTCATGATTTTGAAGGATGATGGTGATATTGAATCCGAGGGTGAATCTGATGAGGAGTCCATGCCACCTTTGGAGGATGCACGTGACGTTGAGTATCCGGTGGGTGGAGAGCTTTTGGTAGCAAGAAGAGCTCTTAGTGCTCAAGCCAAGGAAGACGATGAGGTGCAACGTGACAATATCTTTCACACCCGATGCCATGTTAATGATAAGGTATGTAGCATGATTATTGATGGGGGGAGTTGTACTAATGTGGCTAGCACTACTTTGGTGGAAAAACTTAATTTGGCTACTTTGAAACACCCAAAACCTTATAAGCTACAATGGTTGAATGATAGTGGGGAAATCAAGGTGACTAAACAGGTTTTGGTTTACATTTTCAATTGGAAACTACAAAGATGAAGTTTGTTGTGATGTGGTGCCAATGAATGCGGGCCATATCCTTTTGGGAAGACCATGGCAGTTTGATAGGCATGTGACTCATGATGGATATACCAATAGATACTCTTTTGTACTCAATAAAAGGCCAATCACTCTTGTACCTTTAACCCCAAGACAAGTATATGAAGATCAAGTGAGGTTAAAAGAAAAGAGAGAAGTAAAAAAAGAGAGTGAGAGTTCAAAACAAAGAGAGACAAAAGAAAGAGAGATTGAAACAGCAAAAAAAGAAAAAGAAAAAGAAAAAGAAAACTCAGCTGATGATAAAAAAAGAGAGAGAAAAAAAGTGAACTTCTATGCAAGAGAGGGTGAGATCAAAAAGGCTTTATTTTCAAATCAGCCAATGATTGTACTCTTGTACAAAGAGGCTTATTTTAGTACTAACGAAATTAACCCTTCTTTGCCTAGTGTTGTTGTTTCTCTTTTGCAGGACTTTGATGAAGTGTTTCCCGAGGAGATGCCTATTGGTTTACCACCAATAAGGGGAATAGAGCACCAAATTGATTTTGTACCCGGAGCACCCATCCCAAATAGACCCGCATACAGAAGTAATCCCGAGGAGACAAAGGAACTTCAAAGGCAGGTTAGTGAGCTCATGGAAAAGGGGTATGTACGTGAGAGCATGAGTCCTTGTGCGGTTCCCGTATTGCTTGTGCCAAAGAAGGATGGAACATGGAGGATGTGTGTTGATTGCCGAGCCATCAACAATATCACTGTAAAGTATCGACATCCTATTCCTAGATTAGATGATATGCTTGATGAATTGCATGGTTCTTGTGTTTTTACTAAAATCGATCTTAAAAGTGGATATCATCAAATTAGGATGAAAGAAGGTGATGAATGGAAAACTGCTTTTAAAACAAAATATGGGTTGTATGAGTGGTTAGTTATGCCTTTTGGATTAACTAATGCACCAAGTACTTTTATGAGATTAATGAACCATGTTTTACGTGCTTTTATTGGAAAATTTGTGGTTGTTTACTTTGATGACATTCTGATTTATAGCAAAAACTTAGATGAGCATGTTGAACATTTAAAACTTGTTTTAGATGTTTTAAGGAAGGAAAAGTTGTTTGCTAATCTCAAAAAGTGTACCTTTTGCACAGATAGACTTGTTTTTCTAGGTTTTATTGTTAGTGCTGAGGGGATTGGGGTTGATGAAGAAAAGGTTAAGGCAATTAAGGAGTGGCCGAAACCTACAAATGTAGGACAAGTGAGAAGTTTTCATGGGCTGGCTAGTTTCTATAGGAGGTTTGTGAAAGATTTTAGTAGTCTAGCCGCACCTTTAACTGAAGTTATCAAAAAGAATGTGGGTTTTAAGTGGGGTAATGAACAAGAAAAGGCATTTAACCTGATTAAGGAAAAACTAACTAATGCACCTTTGCTTGCTTTGCCTAACTTTGCTAAAGCTTTTGAGATTGAGTGTGATGCTTCAGGAATAGGTATTGGAGCCGTGCTAATGCAAGAAGGACGTCCCATTGCATATTTTAGTGAGAAGATAAGTGGAGCAGCATTGAATTATCCTACATATGACAAGGAGATGTATGCTCTGATTAGGGCATTGGAAACTTGGCAACACTACCTTTGGCCGAAAGAATTTGTGATTCACACGGATCATGAATCCTTGAAGCATCTAAAGGGGCAACACAAGCTAAATAAGCGGCATGCCAAGTGGGTGGAGTTCATAGAAACATTTCCGTACGTGATCAAGTACAAAAAAGGTAAGGAAAACGTTGTAGCAGATGCTTTGTCTAGAAGGTACGTCTTACTTTCTACTTTAGATGCAAGATTGTTTGGTTTTGACTACATTAAAGAATTGTACGTGGAAGATTCTGATTTTGGTAATGTATTCAATGCATGTGACAAAGTAGCATTTGGTAAGTTTTATAGGCATGATGGATTTTTGTTTAGAGAAACTAAGTTGTGCGTGCCTAAGAGTTCTTTGCGTGAATTACTTGTTAGAGAAGCTCATGGGGGAGGTTTGATGGGGCATTTTGGTATAGCTAAGACATTAGATGTTTTGCATGAACACTTCTTTTGGCCTCATATGAAACGCGATGTAGAAAGAATTTGTGAGAAGTGCATTACTTGTAGACAAGCTAAGTCTAAGATTAAGCCTCATGGTTTGTATACTCCTTTGCCTATACCTAGTGGACCATGGATTGATATTTCGATGGATTTTGTGTTGGGTTTGCCTAGGTCAAAAAAGGGTAGGGATTCTATATATGTGGTTGTTGATAGGTTTTCTAAAATGGCACATTTCATTCCTTGTCACAAAACTGATGATGCATCACATATTGCTGAATTGTTTTTCAAAGAGATTGTTAGATTGCATGGCATGCCTAAGACAATTGTTTCGGATAGAGATGCTAAGTTCTTAAGCTACTTTTGGAAGACATTGTGGGGTAAGTTAGGAACTAAACTTTTATTTTCTACTACTTGTCATCCACAAACTGACGGTCAAACTGAAGTAGTTAATAGGACTTTGTCTACCTTGTTGCGTGCTATAATACAAAAGAACTTGAAAACATGGGAAGATTGTTTGCCGCATGTAGAGTTTGCTTATAATAGAAGTATGCATTCTGCAACTCATTTTTCGCCTTTTGAAATTGTGTATGGTTTTAATCCTTTAACGCCTTTGGATTTAATTCCTTTACCTATGAATGAGCATGTTAACTTGGATGGAAAGGAAAAGGCAGATTTTGTTAAGCAAATCCATGAGAAAACTCGGCAGAATATCGAGAGAAGAACTGAGCAATATGCCAACCAAGCAAATAAGGGGCGCAAGAAAGTTGTGTTCGAGCCCGGAGATTGGGTGTGGTTGCATATGAGGAAGGAACGGTTTCCGGTTCAGCGGCGTTCTAAACTACTTCCAAGGGGAGATGGTCCATTTCAAGTGATTGCAAGGATCAATGACAATGCCTACAAGCTAGACCTTCCAGGTGAGTACAATATTAGTGCAAGCTTTAATGTTTCTGATTTGTCTCCTTTTGATGTAGGTGACGATTTGAGGACAAATCCTTTTCAAGAAGGAGGGAATGATGAGAATAAAGGGGCTGCATCAAAAGATCCATTGCATGTACCAGTTGGGCCAATAACAAGGGCAAGGGCTAAGAGATTCAAAGAAGCACTCAATGGCTTGATTCAAGAAACGTGGACTAATTCTGAAATATTGAAGTCCAAGATGGGCCCATATGAAGACCAAGGCTTAGTTAACATTATCAAGACAACTAATTGGGCTGAATAAAGATACTTGGGCATGTGAACAAGAGGCTTGGGCGTGTGGAACAACCTAGGATTGGAGGAATCCGAATTGCAACATATTTCTGTTTTTTTTAATTATTTCCGAATTGCAACATAACAGTTTATTTCCTTAAAGTTTTAGACTTTCTTTTCCGTTTAGGGTTTAGATTTCTTTTAGTATTTAAGAGCCGCTTGGATGTATTATTTCGCAACTTTTTGATAAAATTAATATTGAGAGCGTTTTCTCTTTGGTTCTTTGATCTCTGACTTATCACTCACAATTCTCTCTCGTTCTTGAGTGTGGCGTCTACAACTTTCTTGATACCGTTGGTTCTTATCTCCATATAGATAACGGGTCGCGGTCCTTATATTGATCTTTGTTATAAACTTGAATTAGAAAACGATCCTTCGTTACCATATATTGGTTCCGGGTCTCACTGCTCTTGGTGAGGTTCATATCAGCTACACCAGCGCAAATGGCGAAATCTGAAACGTTTTTCTTCAAAACGACGTCATTTCTTTTGGATCTCTTATATATATAACTTGATATTCTTGGCTCATTTTTTAGAGCAAAAATTACACCTTTGAGAGTATTATTGAGCATCTTCAAAGCCAAGGTATCAAAGCTTCATCTTTTATCTTCCAAAACACAAACACACTTCATCTTGCATCTTTCATACATCATCTAACATGATTCTAGGTTTATTTCATTTAGGGTTTTTAGTATTGCTCACATGACTTGTATCTAGAACATCATTCTCATATCTATATGTTCTTGTTTTACAAGATAGCCTTTTTATCACTTGAATTGATTCAAGATTGCATCTTTATGACTTGACTTAGTTTCAAGATTGTTTTTTTTGTGATTTGTGAGTTGTATTGTTATAGATAGTGCATATAGGTTTTTGGTTGCTTATTTAATTATATTATATGCATGTCATCTAGCAAAATGATATCTAGGAATGTCTAACATGCTCATCCATGCCTAGATAAGTTTAAATGTCTAACCTTGCATTTTTAGCATTTCATATATTCACATTAGATTGTTTTATCTCTTCTTTTAGAGTCAAGTCTTGTAGTTACTATTGTGATAGTTTTGCAAGCATGGACTAGATTCACTCTTGAAGGCCTGCGGGTAGTAGTGGTAGATTAGTAACCGTGTGAAGTTTGACGTGGTCAACCTAGGTTGTAATTGCCATTACAATTAGTGGATTGAGGTTCGGGTGTAGCGCACTTAATAGCCCGTGGTTTTTCCCCGTGTGGGTTTCCACATAAATATTGTGTGTCCTTTATTTTCCGCTTTGTATCTTGTTTGGGGAATTTTCGTAAAAATTGACTAATAACGAAAATTGGATAAAAGAATTAAATATAATCTATTCACACCCCTTCCCTACACCCCCCCCAGATTACTTTAGGACACGTTTATATATATTTTCATATATCAAGTTGTAAAGTTCTACTTAGTGAACTTGCATTGTAATATTCTAAGTACAACTTGTGAAATTTGCTCTTTATTGTATATACTTGTATATGAGATACATTGTTTCTTGGTTTATGTTTTGTAGACTAAGGGTGGTGAATTGAGCATACTTGTACTAATTGTTTTCTCATAACAATCATGTTAAAAGTTAATTTGTATGCTCACTAAGGTTTTGACATAAGTCATGAAAGAGTTTTTAAAATTAGAGTGTCAACCTATTCACCCCCTAGGTTGTTTAGTATAACCTTGTATGTATTTTCAGAACCGGTGATATGATTGGAGAAATCCTTGGGAGTTCTAGTCCTGAAAAAGTAAGAGAAAAGGATAGAAGGGGAGTTGCAAAGACTATCAGGGAAAGAGTTAATATCAAGCAAAAAGTTTAATAATGCAAGAAATAACAAGGAGAAGGAAAACACATACCCAGATGAGCAATGGAAATCTTGAGGTACCAGTCCAACCTGGCACCTTCATAGGCATCCTTGGAGGGGTACTTCATGTTCAAGTAAGATCATTCCTGGATCCTCTTGAGAATGCCATTGGACTCCGCATAAATGTTTCCTTTGTCCCACTTATCTCTTTTGTTGAACCGAGTAGGAACCGGATACTCAGTCCCACCGATGTGCACTGAATGGCCCCAATCTCCTTCAACCATGATCCATTCTTCCTTCCAATATTGATTGAATTTTGTGTTTGCCCCGGGTACAATGAACTTCATTCTGTTGGAGGCCCTCAAGTAAAACTAGCACCTAGGACCCGGCGCCAAGTTCGCCACCTAGAAGATGTACCGAATTTAGTCCAAACCCGGTTCCCTCACCATGTTGTCCCTCTCACACTACTCTTTCCAAAGCACCAGGAACCCAATCAAATGCTTCTAGAACCCCGGTGAAATTTGCAGGGAGGGCAAGCTCTAGAGCATGAAACGCCCTACGAAAAGTAGGATGAAGGGGTAGCCTGACCCCACACTCAAATGCAGCTATGTGAATAAGAAGGAGGCCTGAAGGAGGGGTATACATGTCATAACCCCGATGTGGGAGAGAAAGAGAGTGATAGTATCGGGAATATGGTATTCTCTTCTCAGACGCATCAGAGTATCAACGGTACAGACTGAGTCCAAAATGATCCTGCCATCATGAAAGGAGGAAAGGGGACCACTTAGCACCCCTACAAGGTCTGCTACAGGGGTATCGTCCATCTCATCTTCGGCGTCCTCATCCTCCTCTTCATCGACAATCTAGACTGGATCCTCGGGTCTATTCTTGAAACCCCGACCCGATACCAGTGTTCCTGTTGGAGCGACGACGTTGGGCCAGGATGGTACTCTCCACGGCATCATCTTCACCGCGTCCCCTTTTTTTCTTGTGAAATTTTCCTTAAGTAGTAGTGTAAAATATACCTAGAGGGGGGGTGAATAGGTAATTACTCAAATTCTTCCAATATTAAAAATGATGCAGAATATAATAAAGAAAATGCAAACTTGATTACATTTAGCAAATGAATTGATTTCACTAATACAAGAGTTAATCAATTTACAAGATATGCAATCAATGTAAGATATGGAAGATAAAGAAAAGTAAAAACAAAAATGAACACAAGTGTTTTTACGTGGTAAAACCTCAAAGAGGAAACATCCACGAGTTGATACCACAACCACCGGCAAAGCAATCCACTATGTGGAAAAGGACTTACACACTCAAGCTATCAACTCATGATATCCGCTCAAGCTATCAACTCCTAATCTACCCTCGGGCTAGTGAATCACCAAGCCTACTTCCTATCCGAGATGTATCCTACACCTCTAGAAAGCAACTTCCTATCCAAGACGCTCACGTCTCTAGGAAGATTTCTTGCTTGCCTATCCGGATCCTCCCGACCCTAGACAAGTCTTCCTTGCTTGATTATCTGAGTCCTCCCGACTCTAATCAAGACTTCCTTGCTCTATCCACAAAGCTTCACTCACTTTGCTAGAGACTTCAACCTAATGCAAGGCTATGATCTACGTGATGCAAGTGATGCAAACACAATCAAATTAAGCTAGATGATCAATCAAGCTAAATGTACTTGTTTAATGATAATCTAGAATATACTTTTATCAACCAAAACACAAAAGTATCTAGAAATCAAAACATGCAAATCAACAAGAACAAGGTATGAATATTCAATATATCACACTAAGAACCTAGTTCTTAGATCATGAAATAAAACCTAGAAAATAATATGAGACACATCATATATACATTTTCTAGAATCAATTTCAAACAAAATCAAGTTTAGCACATATATGTTCAAGAGAAATCACAAAGCTAAAACTCAATTGACAAATGATCAAACACCCCTAGCATATGATCTAACATCCTTCTCAACGTATTTCATCAATCAAATAGTAAGAATCAAAGAGATGATCAAAGATGAAATGAAAAAGAAGAAGTTGAACAAAAACAACCTTGACCACGTACTGAAGATCAGTCAACTGGGAAGAATGGCGAAGTCAGATGCCTCTAGAAATACTTGAGGTTTGTATCTCTCATCAAGACCAACAATTTTGGCTTTTGAATCAATCAATTTTGAGTTCGTATGAGAAAGTTATGATCAAAATACTAAAACTAAAACTTAAAGAATTTCTGGAGAATTTTGAAAGTGTTCTTGAAAAATCTTCAAAATGTTTAGAGGGAAGGAGAGAGGATTAAATGGAGGAGAGAGAAGGCAAAAACGAGCCAATCGAGCATGGCCACGTCACCCAGCCTGTGGGGGGCGTGTGGGCCACATGGCGGCAGAGAGCCCCTCTGGCCGTGGGGCCCACGGCTCACCCACAGCTTGGGCCACACGTGGCCTCTTGGCCACCTTAGCCTCTCGCGCGCTCTCTTACGTTCTTCAGCCGTATCTTAGGCATCCGAACTTCGATTTTGAATCCGTTTTTGGATTACAAACCATGACTCCCTCACACACGACGATGACTACACAACTTAGAAAAATGGTTGAGAAATCATCTCAGAAAACGACGATGAAGTCAACTCAACGAATGAGAACGAAAAATAGTGTAGCTACATCATTTGGACTCGAAACCTTATGAATGAGTAACTGAAACGACCGGGACTCAATAAGGAATCATAATAGAGCATATTCAAGTCCAAATACAAAAATACGGAAACATACAAACACTAATTCACACAAGCATGCCATATCAAAGATAGTCACAAAGCATGCAATTCTAAAATGTTTATCTATTAGAGATCAATGCATGTGCATACTAAGAAGTGTGTGAAAGTGTTATACCAAATGTTTGAACTACGATGCAGGGACACACATGTATGAATTGTGTGTGTGTGCGCTTATGCCTTGCAAGAGGAAGAAGTATCTCGATACCTTAGCATCCAAATAAGCACATTTCCTCTTGAAGACGAACTTTGCATGCGACTTGCTTTCCTTCTTTGAAGCTTGATCTAATCACGAAACACCTAAGCAACTAAGCAATACAAACAAAAAGTGTTTTGCAATGGAATCAAGCCAACACAAATCTAAGATCTTACATCTTGTTCGATTGGGAACTCTCGACCGAATCATCCTTTCCCTGATTGAAAAGCTCATCGATGCTATCAGTAGGAGTAGGTGCGCTAACTATTGTAGAGATTATGGAAGAAGAAGAAGAAAATTCTCAGAAATTCTAAAAAGAAGGAAGGTTCAGAAAAATAGAGTTAGAGTTTGCTTTTGAAATTTGAAATCGGTGTGAGTAAATGAAGAAGAAGGGCAAGTTATATATAGGAAGAAGTGGGTGGTTACCGGAGCTTAAAAGGAAACAATAACAATGACCGGAGACATGCAAGTGACGGTTTTGAGAAAATCGCGCCAAAAAAAAAATGGCCCTTTCAAACAAACCAACCACTCCTCACCTGCCACGTGGATCACTCATTAAATGCAGGCATGCTAAAGGGGGACTTCCTCCTAGACAGTTGAAGCCAGCTAGGCAGGATGAAAAAAATCCTTCAAGTGATCCAGGTGTCCTGACCCCAACCCCGACTATATACCGATGTTCAAGTCAAGGGGGACTTCTGTTAACCGTCAAAAATTGCAAGGGTCCAAAGAAGAATTTTCCATCTAGACTAAGACTATTTAAAGTAGGAAGACACTACAGGAAGTATCCCGCTACCCCAAGAAGGGGATATGTCTAGATAAACTTTCTACAAATCCAAGTCAAGATCAAGGGCATCTAGATCCCCAAGTACCAGGAAACAGAGAAGTCAAGGTCCTAGGGAATCCGCTACTACATTATCTCGGTACCCAGCTACTGCATCAACCCGATATCCCGGTACCCCGATACTTGAAGAATACTGTTACCACGGTCCAGTAAAATGCGAGGTACCAGGATATCCTGATCCCTCCTAGAACCAATCTACTAGACAATGGAAGACCATGATGAAAGGAAGACTATCAAGGAAGAAATAGACCGGTACACCAAGAAACCAGAATCAAGCTCCAAGTAAGACGGTATACGCCAACATTTAAATACAAGGAAAGTTGACTCCTCCCGCCACCTTTAAAGCTCCACTTTGAATGAGATTAGTCAACTCTGTCAAAATCACCAAGGAAGGAAACAAAAACACTTGATTACAGGAATCATTCCCGTGCCTGAAACAAGGCCACCATTAATGTCCCGTTGATTGCCTAATTGATTGATTGATTATCAGAGTAACGGGCCAGAAAAAGGGGACCTATAAATAATTCAAGACTCTCGAAAGGGAAAGGAGCAAAAATCAGACTTTTGACCTGCACCTTACAGTTTTTTCCACTTATCGACTAGCACGAGATCGTCATCGACAACCGTGTCTAAAAGCTCCATACCTGAACCTCCCAGAAACCCCCATTTATTGTACTATACCATTGTATCGTTTAAATTGCGTATCTTTATCAATAAAACAGTGTTATTTCTACATTTCAATAGATACTCTGTGTTAATAGGAATTTGACCTCGTTAACATTCTCCTACTTACAAATTTTGTTAATCGGGAAAATAGGCAATTCATTTAAGGAAGAACTTTTCTATTTGAAGGACCTCACCATTCCCTAGCACCCCCCACAGAAGCATCCCTAGTCACTCTAAAGTGCCTGTTGGGAAGAAAGACCTGGTCCCCCATGTGCCGCGCCTCCTCTAGGACACATCGGGCCTAAACGCGATTCAACTGAGATCCGAGATGCTCCCCTAGAATGCCTATTGAGAAGGGAGACCTGGTCCAACCAGGATCCCTCCTCCAAGACGTGATCCATCGATGACCCGGCTCCACTTGAACGCCCAATGAGAGGAACTACATGTTCCAGTATGAGACCTGCTCCCAGTCAGCGACCCGGCTAGAAGCCATCCTAAATAATGCCTACCAAGTCCCTCATAACACACTCCTACAACTTGAACGACCCCCCTCTAGAAGAACTCCTTGGAACTCTCTAGCGACCCCTGCTCCGAAAGGGCTGACGCCAGCCCTCACCCGCACTCACATGGGATAAAGAAGGGACTGGGAGCACCTGCAAAGCCACAACACCAGCCCCATTAATGAGAAATAGCAATCACAAATGGGGGAAGACAAGCAACCTACAGTCGAGATCATCCGCTAGCTACGTTGCATCAACGGTGGAACCACACTCCATCTCAGCCCTAGTGGAAGTCAACTATCCTATACATGAAAGGGGATACTCTGTTTCTCCAGCAAAATGCTCGCAGAAACGCAGCAAGCATGAAGAAGGAAATGGTGGAAGAAGGGACCTAACAGTGTGCAGTGGGACAGGCGCTGACACTGTCCCCCTCTAAGCCAGATTTTGACAACGACCTCCCTTTGCAACAATGACTCATTCGGCCAATCAAAACCCTTAGAAACACCACCTGTCCGCCATATCAGCCCTAGAGAAACACTTGTATGGACCTAGGGCCTAGGTGGAACGATTAAGACCCTTCAAGGAGTGTGACTGCCACGGCCCCGCTCAAAAGTAGGGGTTGAGATCATGCCCACCAGTTACGCCCTAGGGACTAGGGCTCCCACCTACCAAAACCCGGGTCCCTGCAAAGGAGCAGCCCTGATGGCACAATCCTAATCCTCGATTTCTAGCTACCATCATCATGGGCAAGAGGGAACGGTGGGGATGGAATCGAGAATTCTCGCCTAAACGGCTAACCCCCACCTACCCTTCTACCAGAGACACTATAAATACCTCTATGTCCCAAGGATAAGGGGTTGGCCCCTGAAACCAGAGACATCTACTTGGCTACTACCTCGCCTAAACAAAGCCCCTATGTGTGATCTACTTGGCTACTACCTCGCATAAACAAAGCTCCTATGTGTGTCCTACTTGGCTACTACCTCGCCTAAACAAAGCTACTATGTGTGTCCTAATTGGCTACTACCTCGCCTAACCTAAGCTCCTAAGCGCGATTTATTTAGCTACTACCTAGCTTAGTTAAAACCCTCACGAGTTAGCTCCCCCTTTACTAGTGTATCTTACACCTGTTCAATTTTCTTTCGTGTAATAGTCAATTATAACGCATGTAATGGCTCATAATGTACCCCATTGTTAAGGAATAAAAAGATCCCTCCTTGGTCGTAGTAAAATTGCATTTGTCACGCCCCTATATACACAAACTCAACCTCATCCCCGCTTGCAGGACCGGTCCTACTACATTGTACCAGTCCCTAGCAACTAGACCCAGGGCCTCCCCCGGTACCTACCCCGGGAAGCAAGGAACCATCCCCTACCCAGTTCGGACCAGCTGCAGTGCACCCGTACGCCGTGGTCTAGGTTATCCCGGGAAACTCCCGACGAATTTTTCAGGATAACATTTTGGAGCCGTCTGTGGGAACTCACATGTAGTGTGTTTTTTCCTTTTCTCAAAGCATCCCAACTGCTTCAGCAAATATAAGGTTGAGATCGTCCCAAAACCAAGCAGACCCTTCTAGGCCTCACTCCTACCTTGCCACCCACGGAGCTGAATCCTCGGAGAGTACTCCAACGCGAGGCCAACCACCGCAGGCGGAAGGTCAGGCTCCAACCAATGCGGTCGCAACCAGAGCTCCCTCTCGCTAGGACCACCCCAGCAAAACACTTTCAACTGCCATGTCACCAATTTCCTAGAGGGACTGCGACAGGAATTACTCGGTGCATATCATGACAGGGCGGGTCCTAGTAACCGGGCACCTGTCTTTGATAGGTTGGGCCCCTCCAAAGCCATCTTTGATTGGCTGGGCCCCATAGGAACCTTACCAAAGGCAAATGCTTCAGAGCCCCTGAGAGCCAGATCAGAGATTGGAGCACCTAGAGTCTCGCCGCCTCTAGCAGGCCGCCAAGCCCGCCCTGCCCTGCCACGACTGGAGCTAAGGAAAGATCTGGCACCGGGAGTTAGACGGAGACCACGCCGAATAGGAATAGGAACCCTAGCCCCCCCCCCCCCCCCAAGCGGGACCATGAAGCCAGACATGAAGCGTCGGCAGCCTCCGGGACCGCTGCCAGAGAAGGAGAAGCAGACGCCCAATCTCGTGAAAGGGGACAAGGTCGCATGGAAGAACAGATGAAGAAGATGGCCAAGCGCCTATCGGAGCTAGAAAAAGACAAGGTTAAGTACAAGGGATTGAAAAAGGACCCTCTCAGAGAGATGAATGCTCCACTATCAAGGGAGGTTCGGCATGCTACCCTCCCTCCAAAATTCAAGATGCCAGAAAAGGTGTATTCAGGCGTGGAAGACCCCTTAAGCCACCTAGAGTCCTTCATGCAGTAGATGGAGGTGCAAAACGCCTCCCAGAAGGCTATGTGCCGGATGTTCCCATGTACTCTCACCGATTTCGCCAATACATGGTTCAGAAAACTCCCCCAGGGAGTGTCAACTCGATCACCAAGTTGTCAAGGGACTTTTGTGCTCAATTCCAAGGTGTCAAGCCACCGCCTAAGGAGCCGATCCTGCTACAATACGTGGTCCAAGAGCGAGGAGAGAAGCTCAAATCCTATGTGTAGTGCTTCCACAAGGAAGTCATTCAGATAAGGGTGTTTGCCGAGAAGGAAACCCTCGCCAATTTCTGAAAGAACCTCTAGGTAGGAAAACTGTGGTGCTCCTTCAATAAGGACAAACTCGAAACATACCAGGAGGCGTACAGCCACGCTTTGGAGCAAGTGCAGCTAGATGAGCAATACCATATCAAGATAGAGCATGACGAGTCACACTCGAGCAAGCGATAGAAGGGGGACAACAACCAAAGAAAGGAAAAAGAACTGGTTCCCAAGTTTAGGAGTAATCCTCTGAATCGATCCACTTACCGTCTACCTCTGCTTCCCCCAAACAGGGCACGCCCCTTCAGAAGGATATCCTACCAAGAAAGATCCAGAGGACGCCATCGCCAGTGAGGGAGGTCACTATGATCGCCCAATCAGAGGAAGAAGAGTACACCAATTACACACCCCTCAATGCCCCGAGGGAAACAATCTACTTGGCGATTCGAGACAAGGGACTCCTGAAGAAGCCCGACCCCATGAAGCTCCCTGTAGATAGGAGGAACAAGTACAAGTATTGTGACTTCCACCAAGATATAGGACACAACACTTCGGAGTGCTACAGCTTACGCAATCAAATCGAGGGCCTGGTGAGAGGCGGCCTGCTGGTGGAATTCATCTAGCAAGTGAGGGACGGGATTAAGATAGGGAAGCAGGTCCAAAAAGAGATGAAGGAGCCAGAGGAAAGGAGAAAAGACCAAGGAAGAGATCTGATGGAACAAATCCAGATCGTCAACACTATCAACGGGGGGCCCACCCTCGCCGATACATCCAATAACTCCAGGAAGAACCACGCCAGGAAAGTACCCCAACACGATACGGGGAGCTAAGTGCTAAAAGTCAGCGGGGGTGCATTGGGTCAGCCTAGCTCCGCTCAAATCATATTCACAGAGGATGACGCCTATAACATGGTCTAGCCCCATGATGACCCGATGGTCATCACTGTCCAAGTAGCAAACAACCGGGTAGCCCGGGTAATGATCGACACAGGAAGTAGCGTGGATATAATCTTAAAGGACACACTGGATTGCTACCAACTCCATCGACCGTGCTTGTATAGTTGCAACACCCCCCTGTATGGTTTCACTAGGGACTCTTTGATGCCAGCGGGTTCCATAATACTCCCGGTGGCCATAGGAGAAGCTCCCAAGCAAGTGAACTACATGATCGACTTCATGGTGGTAGATATCCCAAACACCTACAACATGATTCTAGGACAACCCTTACTCTCAAAGATTAGGGGAGTCTTGTCAATCTACCACAATGTCTTGAAATTCCCGGTAGGTGAGTGATATGAACCTCACCAAGAGTAGTGAGACCCGGAACCAATATATGGTAACGAAGGATCGTTTTCTAATTCAAGTTTATAAAAACAAAGAAAATAAAGGACCGTGACCCATTATCTATATGGAGATAAGAACCAACGGTATCAAGAAGGTTGTAGACGCCACACTCAAGAACAAGAAAGAAGGTGAGTGATAAGTCAAGGTTTGAACGCCATAAGGTAGAACCTTGATAAGTTCATAGTTCGATGAAGAACCATGAGAAAAAGTTCTCTCAAATAATATTTTATTCAAAGTCTAATCTTCTAAAATAATACATCAATGCGTCCTTTAAATACTAAGAAAATATCTAAACCCTAGACGACAAAAGAAAAGGAAATAAACTACTCAGCAATTAATTGCCTTACAATTAGGAAAGTAAAAGAATAAAAACTAGCAACTAGTTGACTTTGTTTGGGAAACAAATCAACTATTTATTTGGGAAATAATTAAAAATAGGAAATATGCTAAAATTCGGAATCCTCCAACCCTAGCTTGTATCTCACACCATAATCAGCTCTTTATTAGGAAATATGCTAAAATTCGGACTCCTCAGCTCAAGTCTTCGCGTAACAAACTAGATGGCTGAATTTGGGCCTGTTGTGATCTGTTACGGAGGACGAAGTCTTCATAACATCTGTAGAGCTCGTCTTGGGTTTTCCGAAAACATATTATAATAGACAATCCGACTTCAAATGCTCTCTATAGAGGCCCACAAAGTTCAGTCCGGCGTCCAGCTCTCTTCCAGCTTAAGTCTTCGCGCAACAAGATAGATGGCCGAATTTGGGCCTGTTGTGATCTGTTACGGATGTCAGAGTCTTCATAACATCTGTAGGGATCGTCTTAGGCTTTTCGAAAACATATTATAATAGACAATCTGACTTCAGATGCACTCTGTAGAGGCAATGATGAGAATCAAGAAGCTTCACCAACGGATCCATTTCATGTTCCAGTTGGGCCAATTACAAAGGGTAAGAGGATCAAAGAAGCATTTAATGGGGGCTAATTCTGAGTTGCTGAAGTCCAAGTTCAGTCCACATGAAGACCAAATCCGGGCTGAGCTTCTTAATTCTCATCATTGCCTCTATAGAGTGCATCTGAAGTCAGATTGTCTATTATAATATGTTTTCGAAAAGCCTAAGACGAGCCCTACAGATGTTATGAAGACTCCGACATCCGTAACAGATCACAACAGGCCCAAATTCGGCCATCTATCTTGTTGCGCGAAGACTTGAGCTGTAAGAGAGCTGGACGCCGGGCTGAACTTCGTGGGCCTCTACAGAGAGCATCTGAAGTCGGATTGTCTATTATAATATGTTTTCGGAAAGCCCAAGACGAGCTCTACAGATGTTATGAAGACTTCGTCCTCCGTAACAGATGACAACAGGCCCAAATTTAGCCATCTAGTTTGTTGCACGAAGACTTGAGCTGAGGAGTCCGAATTTCAGCATATTTCCTAATAAAGAGCTGATTATGGTGTGAGATACAAGCTAGGGTTGGAGGATTCCGAATTTTAGCATATTTCCTATTTTTAATTATTTCCCAAATAAATAGTTGATTTGTTTCCCAAACAAAGTCAACTAGTTGCTAGTTTTTATTCTTTTACTTTCCTAATTGTAAGGCAATTAATTGCTGAGTAGTTTATTTCCTTTTCTTTTGTCGTCTAGGGTTTAGATATTTTCTTAGTATTTAAAGGACGCATTGATGTATTATTTTAGAAGATTAGACTTTGAATAAAATATTATTTGAGAGAACTTTTTCTCATGGTTCTTCATTGAACTATGAACTTATCAAGGTTCTACCTTGTGGCGTTCAAACCTTGACTTATCACTCACCTTCTTTCTTGTTCTTGAGTGTGGCGTCTACAACCTTCTTGATACCGTTGGTTCTTATCTCCATATAGATAATGGGTCACGGTCCTTTATTTTCTTTGTTTTTATAAACTTGAATTAGAAAACGATCCTTCGTTACCATATATTGGTTCCGGGTCTCACTACTCTTGGTGAGGTTCATATCAGTGAGGAAGTCGAAATCCTGAGAGGGGACCAACAAATGGCGCGCAAGTGTTCTGCCGTCTCGTCAAATCCCTCTACCCTGATCAATCAGTGCTCCCAAATCACCACAGAAAGCGACCAGGGAGGACCGGGAGTAGAAAGTGGTCCACGGGAAATGGACCTCCCGGTTAATGCGTGATCACATGACAGAGGACAGAAGCACATGGGAAGCGCAATAGAACATCCGGAAGTTGAAGAAGAAACATTTAAAGAAGAGACGCCGGAGGAGGAGGAGGAGGAGGAGGAGGAGGAGGAGGAAGAGGAGGAGGAGGAAAGAGAAGGACCAGCTGAAGAATTGGAAGAGGTCATGGTAAGGGAGGAAAACCCGCCAAGGATAGTGAAGGTAGGATCCACTTTGGCTTCAGAGCACAAGGCTGGGCTACAAAAAGTCCTTCGGGACTACAATGATGTATTCAACTGGTCCCATAAAGAGATGCCCGGCATCCCCTCCAACTTGGCAGTGCACCGCCTCAACGTGGATTTTACCTTCAAACCCATAAAGCAGAAAAAGAGATACTTCAACCCAAACCGAAACGCCGCGGTACAAGAGGAGGTGGACAAACTCCTCTGCGCCGGGTTCATCAGAGAGGCGCGATACCCGGAGTGGATTGCTAATGTGGTCATGGTCCCAAAGACCAATGGGAAGTGGCGGATGTGCGTAGACTACACTAACCTCAACCGCGCCTGCCCAAAGGATAGTTTTCCCCTCCCTAAGATCGACCAGCTCATCGACTCAACCGCGGGAAACAAGACCCTGAGTTTCATGGACGCCTTCTACGGTTACAATCAGATCACCATGCACCACTCAGATCAAGAGAAGACTAGTTTCATCACAAACCAAGGTTTGTACTGCTATAAGATGATGCCTTTCGGGCTGAAGAATGCCGGAGCCACCTACCAGAGGTTAGTCAACAAGCTATTCAAAGAGCAGATCGGTCATACCATGGAAGTCTACATGGATGACATGATAACCAAATCACATCAGGTAGAGTAGCACTCTGACCACCTTAGAGAAACCTTTGAAGTGCTTCGGAAGAACCAAATACGGTTGAACCCGGACAAGTGTGCGTTTGGGGTTTTAGCCAGGAAATTTTTGGGATTCATGGTTCATAAGAGGGGGATCGAAGCAAACCCAGAAAAAATCGAAGCTATCCTAGAGCTCCAATCCCCCACTACTTTAAAACAGGTCCAAGGGTTGACTGGCCGCCTCGCTGCCCTCAACAGATTCATCTCACGGTCCACCGACAAGTGTCTCCCGTTTTCCCAAGCCATTAAGAAGGGAAGAGGGACGAAATGGGATGAGGAGAGCGAGCGAACCTTAAGAGAGCTCCAGAGTTACCTGTCCAACCCCCGATTGCTTGTCAAACCACTGCCGGGAGATGTGCTGCAACTCTACCTCGCAGTATCAGAAACAACGACTAGCGCGGCTTTGGTGAAAGAATGTGAGGGAGGGATCCAAAGACCCATCTACTATGTAAGCTGCTCCCTCAGTAAGGCCGAAAGAAATTACAACTAGCTGGAAAAACTTGCCTTCGCCTTGGTGGTAGTAGCGTGCAAGCTACGCCCTTACTTCCAGGCCCACTCGATAGCAGTGCTAACGAACCTCCCACTCCGGCAATTCATGTAGCGGCCTGATGTGTCAGGCAAGCTAGTCCTGTGGGCCCTCGAGCTTACCCAATATGACATTACTTTCAAGCCCCGTGTCGCAATTAAAGGACAGGCACTAGCAGATTTCGTAGCGGAGTTCAATGGAAACCCCGACTTCAATTTTGAGGGAGAGCCCGTTGCCCAGATAGACAACAATGTCCCAATTCCCGGGGAAGAATAGCCCTCCCAGTCAAGCGTTTGGACACTATTTGTGGATGGAGCCTCCAACCAACATGGCTACGGGGCAGGAATTGTGCTGATTGACTCAAAGGGGATCAAGTCCTCCCACTGCTTAAGATTTGAATTTAGGGCGACCAACAATGAAGCAAAGTATGAAGCACTTTTGGCTGGTCTGAATGTCGCCCGGGAATTGGGAGTCCAGTTCCTTGCCATCAAGAGCGATTCGCAGTTAATCGTGAACCAAGTAGCCAGATCCTACCAGGCCAAGGGCGACAATACGTCCGCCTCCCTAGAGAAAGTAAAGCAAGCCATCAAGGTGTTCTAAATGGTCAAGATTGAGCAGATTCCTAGGGGGGCTAACCACTAGGCAGATATCCTTGCCAAGATCGCAACTGGAGGAGGGCAAACCCCCCTTAAAGGAGTCCGGCTGCAACTTCTAAGCAGGTCAAGCATTGCCAAAACCGCTGAAGTCCATCCGGTAGACCGCATCCCATGCTGGATGGATCCCATTGCAGATTACCTCCATAGCTAGAAACTCCCGAATGACCCTACAGAGGCTAGAGCGATAAAAAGAAAATCGACCCAGTATTGCCTGGTGCAGGGGTACCTATATCAGAAAGGGAAGTCCTTGCCCCTCCTTAGATGCCTACACCCGGACGATGCCAAGTGGGCGCTGAAGGAGGTTCATTCAAGTGACTATGGAGATCATTCAAGGGGAAATGCCCTGGCACACCGAGTCTTAAGGATGAGATATTTCTGGCCGACCCTCCATGAAGACACTCGCCTGTATGTCCGCGCTTGTGTACCGTGCCAAAAGGTGGCCAACCTTATGCATCATCCCCTGGAAAGGTTATCCGTCATCTCCTCCCCCTACCCCTTTGCGGTATGGGGAGCGGACCTCATTGGCCCACTGCCTGCTAGGGCAAAGCAAGCCAAGTATACGGTTGTCGCCATAGACTATTTCACCCGGTGGGTAGAAGTAGAGCCGCTCACCAGCATAACAGAGGCGAATACGACCACTTTCATCAAGAAAAATGTGGTGTGTAGGTTTGGGGTCCCCGTGGCAATAATCACCGACTTAGGTAAGCAGTTCGACAACTACAGCTTCAGGGACTACTGTGAAGATTTAAAGATTGAGTGTCGCTTTGCCTCAGTAGCCCACCCCCAAACAAATGGCTTGGTCGAATCCACAAATAAAACGATCAAGAAGTTGTTGAAGAAAAAGCTGCAAGAGGAGAAGGGGGCCTGGGTGGACTAGCTCCCAAACATCTTATGGGCCTACCAGACCACCAAAAGAACCGCAACTGGAGAGACCCCCTACTCGCTAGCCTTCGGGGTCGAAGCTGTTCTACCAATCGAGCTTAAGCTTCCCAGCTTCCGCACGTAACTCTATAATCCAGAAGACAACGAGGACAAGCTTAGGGCATGTCTGGATCTCATAGAAGAAAAGCAGGCTGGGGTGGCCCTGAGGATGGCAGCCTACCAGCAGAAGATTACCCGCTGTTTCAACAATGGTGTCAAGATTCGGAACTTCAAAGAGGGCGACCTGGTACTGAGGAAAGTCACGCAAAAAACCCGTCGCCGCTCTGATGGTGTCCTCGCTCCTAATTGGGAAGGTCCATACCTTATCAAGGCAAAGGTGAGCCAAGGAGGATACAAGCTGATGGACCTCGACGGAGACCCTATTGGACACTCTTGGAACGCGGACCACTTGAAGAGGTTCTACCCCTAACAGCAGCGCAGAAGGGATCGAGAGAAAGAACGTGGGAATCCCACTGTAAATAGCTCTAGTTCCTTTTGTTCACTTTTCATGTAGGCGTGACCCGACAAGCACTTGAGAGCCGAGGTTCAGCCACACAATGAAGCGGCTCTGACCGCTTGTACCTAGGGTGTTTTCGCGCCCCCCCCCCCCTTTTTTGAATGAATGAAAAGTTTTTTTCCACAGTTGATCATATCAATTTTCACCTGTTAAGTATCGGGTACCTCAGATGAGCTACCACGATGCCTTGGGCTAGGTACGAGACCCCCCAAGAAGGGACTTGGGCTTAAGTGGCCATGGTTGCCTACCAAGTCCAGGAGATACCGGGTACCTCAAATGAGCTACCACGATGCCTTGGGCTGGGTACGAGACCCCCAAGAAGGGACTTGGGCTTAAGTGGCCATGGTTGCCTACCAAGTCCAGGAGATACCGGGTACCTCAGATGAGCTACCACGAGTTGGGTACGAGACCCCCCAAGAAAGGACTTGGGCTCAAGTGGCCATGGTTGCCTACCAAGTCCAGGAGATACCGGGTACCTCAGATGAGCTACCACGATGCCATGGGCTGGGTACGAGACCCCCCAAGAAGGGACTTGGGCTCAAGTGGCCATGGTTACCTACCAAGTCCAGGAGATACCGGGTACCTCAGATGAGCTACCACGATGCCTTGGGCTGGGCACGAGACCCCCCAAGAAGGGACTTGGGCTCAAGTGGCCATGGTTACCTACCAAGTCCAGGAGATACCGGGTACCTCAGATGAGCTACCACGATGCCTTGGGCTGGGCACGAGACCCCCCCAAGAAGGGACTTGGGCTCAAGTGGCCATGGTTACCTACCAAGTCCAGGAGATACCGGGTACCTCAGATGAGCTACCACGATGCCTTGGGTTGGGCACGAGACCCCCCAAGAAGGGACTTGGGCTCAAGTGGCCATGGTTGCCTACCAAGTCCACGAGATACCGGGTACCTCAGATGAGCTACCACGATGCCTTGGGCTGGGTACGAGACCCCCCAAGAAGGGACTTGGGCTTAAGTGGCCATGGTTGCCTACCAAGTCCACGAGATACCGAGTACCTCAGATGAGCTACCACGATGCCTTGGGCTGGGTACGAGACCCCCCAAGAAGGGAATTGGGCTTAAGTGGCATGGTTTCCTACCATGTCCAAGACATGCTAGGTACCTCAGATAAGCTACCACGATGCCTTGGGTTGGGTACGAGACCCCCTAAAAAGGGACTTGGGCTTAAGTGGCCATACTTGCCTACCAAGTCCAGGAGATACCGGGTACCTCAGATGAGCTACCACGATGCCTTGGGCTAGGTACGAGACCCCCAAGAAGGGAATTGGGCTTAAGTGGCCATGGTTGCCTACCATGTCCAAGACATGCTAGGTACCTTAGATGAGCTACCACGATGCCTTAGCCTAGTTACAAGACCCCCCAAGAAAAGACTTGGGCTTAAGTGGCCATGGTTGCCTACCACGTCCAGGACATGCTGATTGCCTCGGATAAGCTACTATGATGTCGTGGGTTGGATATGAAGCCCTTTTGGAAAGTGCTTAGGCTCAAATAGCCTTGCCCGCTTGCCCGATCTGAGCGATACCGGGTACCTAGACAAGGGTTATAAATGCTACATAGGTGCTATCTTAGTATTGTGAGCATGAGTATGATTACGCCTTAGCAAACTTTCAAGCAAGAACCTCCCTCTTGGGGAAGCCTTGATTGAGAGCGCAAGTTATTAAGAAGAAAATCCTGAGTTAACATCGAAGCCTAGCATGAAGCCAACTAGTTCATGCCCGATATAGTTACACCGCCGCTAATTCTACTTATATAAGATCAGAGCCAGTTTTCACAAAAAAAAAAAAAAAAAAAAAAATTCCATGCACATGTGAGGCACACAGAATGGTATCAAGACAAAGCAAGGATGGAAAATGAGGATCTTTACTTTATCAATAAAAGTCGTAAGGGAACCATGAAGGACCATGGCACCTAGTCAGGCTACCTAAGCTAGGCATGCATATCCACACACACACACACACACACACACACAAACAAAAAAAAAAAAAAAAAAAAAAAAGCAGTGAAGTGCAAGGAGCACTAGTTCATCATTACATACCACGAGGAGGATTGGAACTCAGAAGGCCCAACCTCCTCACAAATAGAAAAAATACCAAGGCAAAGAAAAATTCAAGGATGCATAGGCATCAGTTCAGAATTACATACCAAATGAGAACCAAGGCACAGCTGGCCTGGTCCCACCCAAATCATCAAGCCAAAAGAAATAACAGCAAAGAAGCAAAAGCATGTGCGAACTAAACGATGATAAAAGAGGCATTGTTCACTGGTCTTGCATAGGGCTGGCAGGCTCATCAACAGGCAAGGCGGACTCGATTGGCTGCTGGCTCGGTAGGGGATCCTGGGTTACATCCTCCTAGCGGCGCTCCTCTTGGGCCTCTGTTGGTAACTTCCCCGACTCCACAAGCGGTGATCCTCGCATATTCCCGGTTGCGTCAGGTTCCCTTTTGTCACTCCCAGCCGAGTCGCTGCTGCTTGCTGCGTCCCTACCTCCAGGAGGTGCCGATTGCTCTGGCAGCACCTTGGGAACACCATCAGCCCCTGCCATGATCTCCTCCATGTTCCAGCCTGAATTTGATGAAGATTGAAGTCAGGAGGTGTGTGTTGAGCCACGTGCAGCTGGGCAAGATAATAACCATCCCGGAAGGATTTGTCAGCCCTAGCTTCCCCCTTCGTCGCCCTGGCAATTGTAGTCATGGTACGGCTCTCTGCCGTAGCCAGCTTGACCTTCAATTCGTTCTGCTCCAGAGCCCAACGAGTGGACCGGGTGACCTCCGCCTCTAGCTCCTTCTGTACCCGCTCGAAGTCCTTTTTCACCTGGGAAGCCTTAGCGTCCAATTCCTTACTCTTCCTTACAAGCCGGATGATGGTCTTTTCCGCCCCCACCCTAAGCTTTTCCACCTTAACACGACCCTCTTCCGCCATACGGTGTTCCTCCTGGAGCGAAACAAACTGCTCCCCTAGGGCCAAGATATACCGGAACACCTGCAAGATAAAGAGAATAGAGGACCACAAAACGTGCAGGCCTTGCACTCAGCACAGCCACCCAAATTAAACAATAAGACAAGGGAGCGGTTGAAGTTACCTCAGTTGCGATTACGGAACCCTTAGAGGCCAGTTCGCTTGCAGGAAGCATAGCAAGTTGGGAAGAATCCGCTTGGGAGCACGCCTATCTGAACGTGCGGAGAATGTTGTCGGAACCAGAAGGGGAGTCTTTCCTTACTTTGGGAGGAACCGGGGAATCCTTTTCCGCGATCAGCACACCCTTCCATTTGATAGACGAGGGCCGAGGAGGGGGCATAGAAGACCTGGAAGGAGTAGAAGTAGAAGAGCCGGAAGGAACCACCAGAGGAAGCTTAGAGGCAGAAGAACTAGGCAAACCATGGCTCCGACCCAAGCAAGCCTCTAACTCCTTTAACCTAGAGGAAGGTGAGATCATCTTTAACGAAGAAGGCGAAGCCGAGCCCGAAGCACCCCATTTCTCCTTCTTGATTTTCATCAGCATCGTCTATTTGAGCGGGGTGCACGAAGAAGCCTCCCCGCTAACAGGGGAACCCACCCTTGCCTGAACCGCGCCCGAGTCACTAAGAGGAGCCTCCTCTTGTTGGACACCTGCAAAGGAAACTACCAATTAAAGGACCATCAAAATCCGCGCCACTCCTTCCACAATAGCCACATTGGTAATGATATCTCTCAAATGGTAAAAAGCATAACAACAGTAAAAAGAGAAGAACACCAGCAAAAGAATAAGTCACGTGGAATTGCGTCGATCGCCAAGAGGGAACGCTCCACCCTAGCCCGCTCCCAAGGGAAGCCCTCCAGCCCGGCATGTTTGTAACCCGCCTGCTTGATCGAAGCCACAAAGCTCATAACTACCTCATTGTCCTCCTTATTCACCTACTCTAGCTACGACCCAAAAGAGGTAGGGACTGGTTGTTCCCGACAGCCGTAGAATGCGGTAGCCCCCCAGTTGCCCTTGACCATGATTCATTCTTTCTTCCACCTGGGGGTCCTTCCTCCGGGTGCCAGGAACTACGAAGTCGACCGCATTGACACAACGAAGATAATACTGACCGACGGGTTACTGGGTTAGGGGCGATAACTGGAAGACGAAGCGTAGCTCCCTGTAGCCCGGTTCCCCTAGGTTAGGACGAGAGCCAGTGGCCTCCCGCTACAGCATAAGGAAACCCACTAGGTTCCTCCAGAAGCCTGGCACTAGCTGCATAGGAGCCAACCTGAAGGTGCACAAGGCCTACCTAAGTGTGGGGTGGAGTGGGAGGCGGACCTTTCCATCGAAAGCCGCCACATGAATAGGAAGGTGGCCGGGAGAAGGCACATAGGCATCGTAATCTTCAAAGGGAAGGGAGAGCTCCATGTCATCCGGGATGCTGAAATCACGCCTCAAGCGAGACAACACGCTTACGGTGCACACAGAAGGGGGAACACACGTGAAAACCTCAGGAGGGTCCCCTCCCTCCGCTAGCACGCGATGGCCTAATCCCCCCAGGTCCACATGCTCCAAATCCCGGTCCCCTTCGCTTAAGAACGCCTCTAGGCCGATCGCCTCCCCCCCATCAGAAACGTGTACCAGGGAAGAAAAGGGAGTTGGTGAACCCGGTCCTAACGGAAAAATGTTGCCCGGAGTGACGGGTTGGGGACGAGCCTTGCTTCCCCCCGCAGCGAAGTCGCCATCGGGGCATCGCTTCTTTAGAGATAGCCCAGACCTCTCTAGAGAGCTGTCTTCTCTGCCATAATTGTAGTCTTTCTCCGCCATAGTCGTAGTCCTTCTCCATGTTAGAATCCTCTGATGCCATATTTTTCAAGAGAAGTAAGAAATAGAGAAGAAGAAGTGAGAGCTGGAAAGCGGGAGAAAATGGAAAGACTCCAGTCAAACCAACCTTAAATAGAGAAAGAGAGGGGCAGTTTAAATTTTGAACGAGAAGATCTTAGCCTTCCAAGTGATCGAACGGCTGGGGAAGCAAGACAGAAAAGCAGATGGGACGAGTTGGCCGTTCTGCACGCGCCACGTGGAAGAAGGCGCAGTAAAACGTCCCCTCGCTGACGCCCATGTCCCGAGAAACGTGCCAAATTCAGAGGGCCATCATTACTGTATTTAATGTGGGAGAAGCTGAGCCAATAAGATAAATCCCAATGAATTCAGGGGAGGTAAACAAGAAAATCCAAGTAAGAAAAACTCTTCATGCGACCAGGTACCCCGCCACCAACGTTCAGCAATACCATTAACATTGAAGGTGGGAGGGACTTCTGTTAACCAGGAAAATAGGCAATTCATTCAAGGAAGAGCTTTTCCATTTGAACGACCTCACCATTCCTTAGCACCCCCCACGAAAGCATCCCCGGTCACTCTAAAGCGTCTGTTGGGAAGAAAGATTTGGTCCCCCATGTGCCGCGCCTCCTCCAGGACACACTGGGCCTAAGCACGGTTCAACTGAGATCCAGGATGCTCCCATAGAATGCCTATTGAGAAGGGAGACCTGGTCCAACCAGGATCCCTCCTCCAAGATACGATCCATTGATGACCCAGCTCCACTTGAACACCCAATGAGAGGAACTACATGTTCCAGTATAGGACCCGCTCCCAGCCAGTGACCCGACTAGAAGCCATCCTAAATAATGCCTACCCAATCCCTCGTAATACACTCTTACAACTTGAACGACCCCCCTCTAGAAGAACTCCTTGGAACTCTCCAGCGACCCCTACTCCGGAAGGGCTGACGCCAACCCTCACCCTAACTCACATAGGATAAAGAAGGGACTGGGAGCACCTGTAAAGCCGCAACACTAGCCCATTAATGAGATACAGCAATCACAAATGGGGGAAGACAAGCAACCTACAGTCGAGATCATCCTCTGGCCACGCTGCATCAATAGTGGAACCATACTCCATCTCAGCCCTAGTGGAAGTCAACTATCCCATACATGAAAGGGGATACTCTGTTTCTCTAGTAAAATGCTCACAGAAACGCAGCAAGCATGAAGAAGGAAATGGTGGAAGAAGGGGCCTGACAGTGTGCAGCGAGACAGGCGCTGACACTATCCCCCTCTAAGCCAGATTTTGACAACGACCGCCCTCTGCAACAATGACCCATCCGGCCAATCAAAACCCCTGGAAACACCACTTGTCAGCCATATCAGCCCTAGAGAAACACATGTATGGACCTAGGGCCTAGGTGGAACAATCAATACCCTTCAAGGAGTGTGACTGCCACGGCCCCACTCAAAAGTAGGGGCTGAGATCATGTCTACCAGTTACGCCCTAGGGAGTAGGGCTCCCACCTACCAAAACCCGGGTCCTTGCAAAGCAAGAGCCCCGGTGGCACAATCTTGATCCTCGATTTCTAGCTACCATCATCATGGGCAAGAGGGAACGGTAGGGATGGAATCGAGAATTCCCGCCTAAACGGCCAACCCCCACCTACCCTTCTACCAAAGACACTATAAATACCCCTACGTCCCAAGGATAAGGGGTTGGCCCTTGAAACCAGAGACATTTACTTGGCTACTACCTCGCCTAAACAAAGCCCCTATGTGTGATCTACTGGGCTACTACCTCGCCTAAACAAAGCTCCTATGTGTGTCCTACTTGGCTACTACCCCGCCTGACCTAAGCTCCTAAGTGCGATTTATTTGGCTACTACCCAGCTTAGTTAAAACATTCATGAGTTAGCTCCCTCTTTGCTAGTGTATCTTACACCTGTTCAATTTTCTTTCATGTAATAGTCAATTATAGCGCATGTAATGGCTCATAATGTACCATATTGTTAAGGAATAAAAAGATCCCTCCTTAGTCATAGTAAAATTGCATTTGTCACGCCCCTATATACACAAACTCAACCTCATCCCCGCTTGCAGGACCGGTCCTACTACATTGTACCAGTCCCTGGCAACCGGACCCAGGGCCTCCCCCGGTACCTACCCCGGGAAGCGAGGAACCATCCCATACCCGGTCCGGACCAGCTGCGGCGCACCCGTACGCCATGGTCCAAGTTATCCCGGGAAACTCGCGACGGATTTTTCAGGATAACAAATTTAATTGAGAAAATCTCAATAGATTCATTAGGGTGACATATCCAATATATTTTATCAATAATGCTATTTTACCCAAATCTGATGCCCAATTGAAATTGCATCACTCCAATCAATTTATTTAAATTGTATTAGATTTGCATGATTTAAATTAATTGATTAAAGTGTTGCCACATTATTTGAACACCAAATTTTTGCACCAAATTTGGACAAAGTAGCATTACTTATATTTTATCAACACATAAACACATTAAAGTTTCCATTTCCTTTTCATTCTCCTAACATTACAAATTTTGAATTCCTACTTTATTTGCTAAAGTCCAAACAAATTTGTAAGGTTTGCTTAAAAATTTTTTTTTTTTAAATTGTACTACCACCCAATGTGGTTTGACAATTAATGATTATCATTGTTCGAGTCACCGCACTGCAATTATATACCCAAAAAAAAAAAATTGTACTTAACTTAGTCCACCCGAACAATATGTCCTGGCTTCACCCCTGTTTGACCGTCCAATGAAATTAAGCCACATTAAAGCACTTTGTATTAAAAACATAAACACTTTTATATGTGACTCAATTTTATTGGAACGGTCTCACCAATGGACGATGAGAAGACCGTTCCATATAAGTTTTTCTGCTGTTTCTAATACTTTTCATAGTCAGATTAAAATTTCCTCGATATGCAAACAAACTCAATTACAAATACAGGATTATTTAGAAGGTACGTAGATATGATGAAGCATAGGGTCTGACAAAACTCAAAACTGAAGAGTGAACATGCAATGCAAGGACACGACACAACATTACTTACACACAGTTTGACAAATAAAATAAACACACAAGACATTACGTAGTTACTATTCGGCAACCCATGACTGTCGGTGGATTCTCTCTGGCCCCATCATTTTATCTTTTCAAACACTTGCTACTTCATGTAAAATTATGTTTTTACCCTTTGTTAGGTGTAACAGATTTCATTACACTCTCTCTATAATGCAAAACTATTGCTCAGCATTAAATACACATTATATCATAAAAAATAAAAATTAAAAAAACATTAAATATGCTAAGCAGTGTATTGTGTTAATCAATTTTTATATTATCAGTTCGAACTGATAAAAGAAATATCAGTTTCTAACATGTGGATCATTGGATTTAAATACTTTAACTTGGCTACATGCACTTATCAAAGCACCTTTTAAATCCAATGACCCACATGTAAGGAACTGAAATATTTTATATCAATTCGAACTGATAATAGAAAGACTGTTGTGTTAATTATCTATTTTTAGGTGTCATTCTCTCTTCATTACAATATTTAATTTTTAAAATTTGGACATGGTTATTATGTTTTTGATTATTATACCATTTTTTTTTATTTTACACCGCAAAGTCACGGGCTATCTGTCAAAATTAATCACTATATGAATAGTTTGGATATAAACTCCCATAATCTAGATAGAAAACCAAAAACTTTGACCAGTAGAAAACCATAAAACCACTGATGCCAAAATTAATTACTACATGTATGGTTTGAATATATACTCTCATAATCTAGATAGAAAACTCCTCACACATACCGGTAAATAACTTCTTCTTTTTTGTATTCGTGGGTGTCCGGACTAGCTTGCGCGCACCTCGATTAATCCCACAAAGCCCTAAAGTTAACAGCTGGGTAAACCTCCAGTGGCCCCAAGAGAAACATGGCTGCCAGGGATCGAATCAAGAACGTCCGAGTTTACGGCTCGCCCCAGTGACCAGCGGCACCATCCCTTGGGGTTAAAAAAAAAAAAAAATTAATGCACCAGCCGGAAATATCATTTCAACACCATAAAAGTTTCGTTAAAATCCATTCAACACCTAATCATAATATTAAGCGGTTAAAGCACAAGTTATGTAGGGTCCGGGATATAAATAAATGATTATGAGTAAGAAATAAATAGATTGTATTATAGAAAGGGTTGATATGGTATTTACTATTAATATATACAGTATATGAGATCCGTTTGTGTTCTTACATAATTTCATTTAACTACCAACATCATAGTTTCTGGTTTCTAAATTCACTAAAAAATTCATCCAGAAGAGGATAATTGTCCATTTCTATTTCCAATTACAATATATCATTTGATATTTTAATGTGATAAGGTTGTCTCAATTGGTATGCCTAGAGGCGAATGTAAGGGGGGACCCATAGGGCCAACCAATAAAAAAAAATTCTATTATACATAAAATTAAAATGTAAACCAATCAAAAAAAACTATTGGATATAAAATGTGATACATAATATTATCTTGTCCCTTTATTATTTTAATAATATAAATTAACTAATAACTTTTATTTCCATAATTCTATTGACCATGAAAATAGAAAACGAAATCAATCCAATTTAATATTTTAATTTTCTATTATGTTATACATTATTACCTAATCTAGTGTATATTATATATATAATATTATTATTTTTTTAGATTTCACTAAAACAAACTAAGTAAATATTGAACTCTTATAGCAATTACCTATATTATTTATTTATTTTGTTAGGTTAATTATTAATATGATTTTGATAAATTTATTTTATTAGTTTATTATTTAAATTTTGTTCAAAATTATTATAAGTTAATTTGGTTTGACATGAATATTATGAAATTAAGTTACAAGTATGTAAATTATTGTGATTTAAACATATCAATGGTATAATGATATGTTAATTAATATATTGAAATTTATATTTTATAGAACTATTAAAATATTATTTTAAGTTATGCATACCGTTAAGAATAGGCATAGGTTTTACAACAAAATAAAAGATGTTTTCTCATACACTCTTTAATTATGTAATATTGTTTTGAAGTACTCTTTAATTATGTAATTGAAATGAAAATTAGGAAGAAAATTAGATTGATTTTGTTATAAATAATTTTCTAGATATAAAATAGACGTATTACATTTTAATTAGTTAATGTCTATTTTATTTATTTATTTGTATCATTACTTTTAACACCGAATGGTATCATATTTTGTTGAAAAGTATCAGGTGCGGGATTCCACAATTTTTCTTGTGCAGGATTCCTACTGATATTATTTGAAAATTATGTGACCTACAATATTAATTTTTGTCTTGGCCCCCAAAGCCAAAACCCTGGCTTCGCCCCCTGGGTATGCCCCTCACATCCACATCTATGAGGTTGTGGGTTCAAATCATATCTCCTTTCCAATCTAGATATATTGTAATAGTAAAAAAAAAATAATAATAAAAAAATAAAAAAATAATAAAAATAAAAAATAATAAAAAAACTCAATTTTCTTTCTTGAAATATGATACCGTCTGGAGTCGGTCAGAACTTGCCAAGATCAAGAACTATATGTGCTGCTCGGATTACCATTGGAGTACCATTGGAGGCATGCAAAGATGATGCCTTTGTTCTTTCTTTTAATCCTTAAAAAGCTTCTCTTGCTGATCAAGTAAATGCTTTTTCATATAAATGCGAAATGCCTTTGTTCTCTCTTTTAATCCTTTAAAAGTTGCACTTATTCCACGTCAAGTTTAAAGATATGATTCTTTATGAGAATTTAACGAACGATAATGCAAACTCTTTGGAGGTTAATTTATTAACTTAAATAAAAAGGTATAAAAGAACCACCTAAAAAGAAAAAGAGCAAAAAAAAGATTTGGAAAGGTGAGAGAAAAGATATAAAGAGATTGAACAAAGTGGTGGCAAAATGGAAAAGAGAATCTCAACTGATCAGCTTTGATGCATGAAAAGTGGGAGAAATTAATCATTTAAAAAAAAAAAAAAAAAAAAAACAAGTAATTAATTATAAACAATAAGAATTCAACTACTTCATAATATATATTTACTTGAGTTTCCAGTAACATGTTCAACTTTAACTAAACTTGTCATCTGAGTTGCAGATAGATGACTTGCAGATACAGAAAAGTGCACTACATGTATTACTTTCTCACCTCAAATTTCTTTCTTTAAGATAACAAATTATAAACTACTTTTGAATTACCAACAGAACTAAAGTGCACGAATAGCATTTTTGTGTACTGATTTTGTAGGCTTGTCACTAATTACTTAATAAATTGAGTTTTAATATCACTAAAATACTCCTACTTAACTTAAAGACCAAAGAATTTAAAAAAAAAATGCAAGACTTCATAAATCGATCTCGACCAAAGGCAAATTAAGTTTCAACTAAAAGTATGAAAAAAAAATAATAAATAAATAAATAAAGCTTGAGACTTAATAAGTCTCGGCCAAAAGCTTAAATAAAAATGCAAGACTTAATAAGTGAAATTTATGTGTTGTATTTGAATGATATTTTTGTCAAAAACACATTATTAATGTTATTAAAACTGAAGTTATTAAGTTGGTGTTCGAAATTTTAAGAAACCTAACCAATGAAATTAAAATACTATCATTGATGGCACTTGACTATATATATATATATATATATATATATATATATATATATTCTGTTCAAAAAAAAAAATGTTGCACTTGTATGATTTTTTTTTTCCTCTAATAATTTAATAACTTGATAAATATCAAACTTTAGTATAGAGAAAAATAATTTTAAATGAAATTGATTCTTAAAATAATTTTGAGTTAACTAAATTATTTTTTTTATTTGCATCTAATAATCAAATTTCGCATGCATGATTTTAACAACTCCTATATGTATTGCAATCCATTTTATGTCCAAACTCATCCACATCATAACGAAATCTTGATGAAATTTATGAATTTTGATAAGATTTTTTGTATTAATGTTAAGATCAATGAGATGGTTGGGGAAAATTTTTGAAATTTTTTTGGATACAAGACCTATTTTTCTTTCTTTTTCCTATGTTTTCCCCTTTTTTAAATATTTTAACTTAAAAAATTTAGAAAACTAGTTCTCAAACTTGAAGGTTTTTGAAAAAAAATTTATAAGTATTGTATATTTCATTTTTCGTATCATGCATACAAAAAAAAAATCTCATCAAAATTCATTATATTTCATCATGGTGTGGATGGTTTGGACATAATAAAATGGTTTGTACTTGAGAATTCTCCTATGGGTAGCTCTATTGACACTTACAAAATATCTTCCTACACCCATGTTTTAATGATTTGTATATATATATATATATAAAATACCCTAACTTTTAATTTCTTAAAATACATAGTTTTATAATTGAAAATTAAATTTACTTCCTACACCTATAAGTTGAACACCTAATCTATCATAAACCATAATAATATATACTTAATCGAACCCTACATCAACCAGAAATATAAATTTTTTCACATATAGTCAAGGATTGGATGAACAAAGAATTGATTTCATGGATTCCAAATGCATTCATATATGTTTACTTTAATTTTTATTATTGTTTTGTGATTGAAAAAAAAAAAAAAGTGTTATAGTTGTAATCTTGTAGAACTCTTTTAAAAAATAAAATAAAATAAAATAAAATAAAATAAAATAAGTTGTAGAACTTGATCAAGTCTACACGGATCTCAAACACAACCCTCAATCACTCTACTTTAATCAAACTATAAATTTTTATTTATTTAATTGTTTTGTAAACCAAAAAACTTGGTGGATGGATTTAAAAAAATATATATTCAAATGAAAAAAAACTGGTTTGTTTTGTGATTGAAAAAATAGTTAGTTTTTATTTTATTTTATTTATTTTATTTTATTTTATTTTAAGACAAAAGAAGTTGTTGTTTTCTTGCTATGAGATGATTAAATGTGTAAACCATTATAATTTCATGGTTTTTTTTTTTTAGATAGTTCAATATATTGATTCCACGGATAATAATGGAAAAAATAATTAGGTTTAGAGTTGAATAAAAAAAACAATAAGAATATGCTAAAAAAATCTTAAACTTGTTCTTACAAATTCTGGAACTTTAAGTGTAATAAGAAAATTTGGTAAGATGAGAAAAATTGTTGTAATGAGAAAAAATATATATTTAAAAAAAATAAAAATACTTGAAGGATAATTTTAGTATTTTAAAGTGGGTAGAGAATAAAATGAATAATTTTTATTTTTGAACATGGGTGTAGGATGAAAAATGGGAGTAGGATGATATTTGTGAATGGCACAATATGTATATTAATTTTAACAAAATATATATTTCAAGTCTGTGATATGTTTACACAGGTCTACTTCTGTGTTCTGTCTGTATGAGGACGGTGACATAATTGTAATATAGTTGATTGTTTTATTAGCTGACTTTGATTACAACTTTATCAATTATTTTTTCTAATTACTCTCGCAAAAATCATTACCTGAAGTTGCATGCATGTATATTAAAGGTCGATATCACAATTCCAGCTGTAGATCTACATGTGATCATAGAGACTGCAGTTTTTGAGTATATACTTTTTGTGAATAAAAAACTCATAAAAAATTAATGTTTCTTTATTTTATTTTTGGTAAATCTGTTATTAAAAAGAAGTCTTTCTACAATCAAATCTAATCAAGATGGATTACATGTTTGATGTTTGTATAGAAATAAATAATTAGAAAAGAAAGTCTTCAATTTGGTCCACATAACTTCCCAACAAAGTTAGTGAAAACTTTTGAAAGCCTTTAAATTAATTAATTTGGATTGTCTTTACACACTCTCATTCATGATTCATGATGTACGTATAGTATAAACTAAAATTAAATTAATTATATAGTATTCCTTTTTAAATTTTAACCCTACAAAATTCAAAAATAATAAATCAAATAAAAGGAATAGAATTCTGTTATTTCCATTTAGGCATTGCAAGTAGAGTACAGCTAATTCCTCTCCTCTCGATTTAGACCTGACACCAACCACACTCACAACTCTCTATTTCACCCCCTCACTCACTCCCTCCTCTCTCTCACCACCACCCCATCTCCGCCGACTCCTCCGCCGACGTCACCCATTTTATAAAATCTCCCCACCTATCAGCCACTTACATTGCTTCAACTTCAAGTTTTAATAAATAATTTCTCTCGTTTTAGGCCTTTTTTTAATTTTTTAAGTAGCTACCAAAAATAATGGGGTACGGTAGGCTCGAACCATCCGAACCAGGAGGTTCGTTAAACGCGAACCAACCAGATGACGCCACGTCACTACCACCACCGCTATCAGCACCACCACCGACACGAAACAAAAAGAAGCTCATCTTCCTCTCGGTCCTTTCTCTGGCACTAATAGTGGCCTCTGCCGCCTCCGCCGTCATACTCGTCGGTCTCCGAACCCGGGCGGGTCAACCCGGCCCGTTACTGGCCCGGAAACCGACACAGGCCATCTCGAAGACTTGCAGCAAGACCTTGTACCCGAGTCTCTGTGTGAACTCGCTGGTTGAGTTCCCGGGGTCACTGACGGCATCGGAGCAGGACCTGGTCCACATTTCCTTCAACATGACCCTCCAACACTTCAGCAAGGCTCTCTACTACTCCGCCGGAATCTCTTACCTCCAGATGGACCCACGTGTACGGTCAGCATTTGAAGACTGCATCGAGCTCCTCGACGACTCCGTGGACGCGCTCTCACGCTCCCTCGGCTCCGTCGCGCCCACGCCTGGTGGTGCCAACAACGGAAATATTAATATATTCAACAGAGAGGATGTGATGACGTGGCTTAGCTCCTCACTGACTAATCAGGACACGTGTACGGAGGGATTCGCGGACGTTAACGGGGACGTGAAGAATCAGATGACGGAGAAGCTGAAAGACTTGTCCGAGCTTGTCAGCAATTGCTTAGCCATTTTTGCGGCGAGTGAGAGCGACGATTTTGCGGGGATCCCGATACAGAACAAGAGGAGGCTGTTGGAGGAGACCGATACTTTCCCGAGATGGTTGGCCAAGAGAGAGAGGCGCCTGTTGGGTCTTCCCGTATCGGCGATTCAAGCCGACATTATCGTCTCGCAAGACGGGAACGGTACGGTTAAAACGATCATGGAGGCGATTAAAAAGGCACCGGAAAATAGTACTCGCCGGACAATTATTTACGTGAGGGCAGGAAAGTAAGTTCACGCAGTAAAATCAAAGTTTTTTTTTTTTTGCTTGCTTTTGTTTTTTAACTTTTCGTAAAAAGTCGTTAATTCTTTTATCGAATTGACATAAATATCCTTGTCTCTCTCTCTCTCTCTTTTTTTTAATAAAAAAAACTTGGTCATTGATTGATTGATTTGACTTCACCGAATAATCATATTTTTATTTTTTTCCAAGTGAATTTACTTTGATGGTTAAATGTCAAATAGTTACCTGAGTTTCCTTGAATTATGTTAGTCTTTTTTTTTTTTGGTTGACAGTGAATTATGTTGGTCTTTATTGAATTTCATTTTCATTGAAAAGATTAGAGAATTTTTTTTTTATTATTTTAATGTCTATAATTTAAGAAAACTCATTTTAACCTTTTCAATTTCAAGTTTTCAACTTCTTCTTTTTTCATAAAATTTTTACTTAATTGGACTACAAAATTGTTTAAACTAGTTTGCGTTTAATTTTTTTTTTATTTTTTTATTTTTTTTATGCTGTTACATTACTAAATTGCATTTAAAAAGAAAAAAGAAATCTCAAATGTATTCCAATTTTAAAAAAAATGGGTTGAAATTACGAATATCAAATCTTGTTTAATTAAATTGGATTGATTTTCAGGTACGAAGAGGATAATTGAAAGTAGGAAGGAAGAAAAAGAACTTGATGTTCATAGGAGACGGCAAGGGTAAAACAGTCATTTCGGGTGGAAAAAATGTTCAACAAGGGTTGACGACATTTCACACTGCATCCTTTGGTAAAATTACCTTTTCACCTTATCTTTTATTTTTCTATTCTTTTTAAAAATTTAGAAAATACAAAAATTATTTTTACTTTTGTAATTGATGAACCGTTATTATTGGTTTCTTTATATAATTTAAATATTTATTTCGTTTACTTAGAAAATATTTTTGAAATGGAATTTACTTTTGTTATGGGCCACATCTAAGCTGGGCATGAAATGATGTGGAAGTTTCATGTCCTGTCACTGTTGACTGTCTCATTCTTGCCATCCAAATTGCTAATAGTTCATGCCTTCATGGTCATAAAATATGGGTGGGATGGGAAATCTGTGTTATCATTAATGTTGTCATGTTGGTTTAGTTTTTGATCAATCCGAACACAAACCCTTAAATTTAGCAATGTGTTTAATAACATTAACCCTATAAAATTGTTTCATATTGCCAAAAATTACAGGTTTCTACATAAAAAGCCCTAGGGTAGCCCAAGTGGAGGTGGGTCAGGGCTATGATGATCAGTTGAATCATTTACATATTTAATTATTATTATTATTTTTTAACTTTTTGATTTAATTTATGGAGTTCAATTTAATTCCTTATTATTTTCTTTGGTTAATGGCAGCTGCAACCGGAGAAGGGTTCATTGCAAGGGACATAACATTTCAGAACTGGGCTGGACCAGCCAAGCACCAGGCGGTGGCTCTCCGTGTTGGAGCGGACCACGCAGTGGTCTACCACTGCAACATAATCGGCTACCAGGACACACTCTACGTACACTCCAATCGCCAATTCTTCCGCGAATGTGACATTTATGGTACCGTCGATTTCATATTTGGTAATGCAGCTGTTGTATTTCAAAACTGTAGCATCTACGCCCGCAAGCCCATGGACCTACAGAAAAACACAATCACGGCCCAAAACCGAAAAGACCCGAATCAAAATACAGGTATTTCGATCCACGCATGTCGAATCCTACCCGCCCAAGAACTTGAGGCATCAAAGGGTAGTTTCCCTACATATCTAGGGCGGCCATGGAAAATGTACTCTAGAGTTGTGTACATGTTGTCATTCATGGGTGACCACGTTCATCCTAGAGGGTGGCTAGAATGGAATGCCACATTTGCCTTAGATACTTTATACTACGGTGAATATATGAATTATGGGCCGGGTGGGGCAGTCGGACAACGGGTAAAATGGCCGGGTTATCGGGTCATTACGTCCACAGTTGAGGCAAGTAAGTTTACTGTGGCACAGTTCATTTACGGGTCGTCATGGTTGCCGTCCACCGGGGTGGCGTTCTTGGCTGGCCTTTCAACTTAAGTTGCTTCTCGTAGGTATGTATTTAGGTGACCAAATGTGTTTAAGCAAAATCTATACATGGAAGATTTCTGTTCTTTCAAATTGTATGAAATATATATATATATATATATATATATATATGTATAATTTCTGTTTTAATTTTTTTCCATAATGCTGTAATAAGGATTGTAACTGTTTTTATTATTGTTTAATGAAAATGAATTTATAGAGGCCTGTTCTTCCCATTTGATCCTTGAAAGATAATGTTAATGTCTACCGGTAGAGAATAGCATTTTAATTAATATAATCTAATGAATTATGACAATATTTATTAATTTGGGACTAAGTATTTTTTTGAAAAGCTTTCGTCATTGGTAGGATCCGAGCCATGACTTGGGTTCCCACCACGTGCATTATTATTTACTATTATAATTTGAGTTCTTAATAATTATTTTTAAATAATCACTTTTATTTATTGCTTATAATTTTCTTATCCTAATAATAGTAGACCCTTTTTTTTTTTTTTTTTTTTCTGTTTACTCCAAAAAATATATTAAATAAAATTATATATTTTATATAATTAATTTGCAATTTTCTTTGATATTTTAATTAACTAGTATTGTGAATTATATAAAAAAAACAATTAGATATTTGATATTTGTTTCTTTGACATTTGAATTAAATATTGGTTTGATACCAATTGGAAATTGAAACATTTCAAATTCCATATATTTTCTAGGAGATTTTTATTTTATCATTTTAGTTGTTATATAAATTCACGGGGTCAAAAATTTTTTGTCACTATTTGGACTGGGTTTTGTAAGAAAGTCATCACTTTAATAACTTAAGTTTAAAAAGTACCTATTATGGTGAACGGACAAAAATGCCGCCCCTCCCCCCAAGTAACCTTTTTCTCCATTTTGTTTTGTTTTTTTTTTTTTCTTTCAAAATCCTCCCTTAATGGATGACGGTGGATTTTAATCCCTTTTTACCAATTTTTTACGATTAAACAATATTACGAAAAACCCCTAACTAGTCATAAAATAAAATCAAGTGTAATAAAGCGGAATATAAACGACACTCGATTTTTACATGGAAACGTTCACGGGAAAAACCACGGGTTGTTATGTGCACTACACACGAACCTCAATCCACTAATTGTAATGGCAATTACAACCTAGGTTGACCACTTTAAACCTTACACGGTTACTAATCTACCACTACTACCTGTAGACCTTCAAAAGTGAACCTAGCTCTTTGCTTGCAAACTACCAAATGGTAAATACAAGACTTGTCTCTTAAAGAGAAGAGATAAACAACCTAAAGTGAATATATGCAATATTCAAGGAGCATAAATGCATGGTTAAACATTTAAACTTATCTAGGCATGGATGAATATGTTAAAGACATTCCTAGATATCATGTAGCTATATGAGATGCATTCAACCTAGCTATATGTGCAAATCAAACCTATATGCAAAAACTATCACAAACAACTCACAAAACATAATAAAAAAGCTATCTTGAAACTAGTCAAGTAATAAAAAAGCTATCTTGTAAAGCAAGAACATATAAGAAGATGTAGATGATGTTCTAACTACAAGTCATGTGAGTAATGAAGAAAACCCATGAAAAATCATACCTAGAATATGCTAGATGATGAATGAACCATGAAAGGATGATGGGTTTTTGGTTTTGATTTGGAAAGATCAAATCTTGGTTACTTTTCTTTGAAGTCATTCTAAAAACTCTCTCTAGTTGATTTGAAACTCAAAACCTTGAAAGAGACTAGAGAATAGGATGTATTTATAGAGAAGTGTGTGAGAATGTGAAAGGTCACGTTTTTAAAAACCTATCAACCGTCGATCGTTGTCCGTACCACTGTGAAAGCCACAGTGGTCACAACAGCGGTGAGCACTGTGCATGACACCGCTGTAGAAATTGACAGCAGTCACGAGAGCGGTAGTGGGAGCGGTCGCCGCTATTCGTGAACCGCTGTCTCTACCGCTGCGAAAAATCATAGCGGTCAGAGGTAAAAAAATTATGCAATTTTTAAGGCCAATAGCCATGGCAATGATCAAGTAAATCACACTAGAGTGATCATGCATGAAAAGAGAATATGCACCAACAAGAAACACACAACATAAACAAGAAGTGTAAATGCATGAGATGTGTGTGTGCAATCTAAATCTCTTCAATTAAGAGTGACAAGTAAACTACCTTCCTTGAAGCTCATGATGTCCACAATGAAGACCTTTGACATTTGATGAGGATTACTTCAATCCTAAGCTACCCTTACATATTTGAACTCTATTATAGTTTTGTCAACGAAATGAGCCAATCAAAAGTGAGGCACTTACAAAATGAAAAGGCTCGAGCCTTTTCAATTGTTCCCCGAGCCTTTTTATTTATTCTTCGAGACTTTGTAAATAGTTTCCGAGCCTTTTCAATGGCTCGGAGAACAAATGAAAAATCTCAGAGACTAATTGAAAAGTCTCGGAGACTAAATGAAAAGGCTCGAGCCTTTTCAATTGTTCCAAGAGCCTTTTCATTTGTTCTCCGAGCCTTTTCAAGTAGACTCCGATCTTTTTCAATTAGATTCAAAATTCACACAACCAGCTTAAGGTAGCTCGACCACCGCGAGCTCAGCGGGGAGCTCGACCACCAAATGCGTCTGCGTAGCACCACAAAACTAATTATCCAATGAAGTTGCATTAATAATGTTATGATGTTCAACCTCTATTGGAGGTTTGTTATAGAGGAAGATGAAAGAATAAAATATCAGAAAACTTCAAAGTAAGAAAGAGAATGTGTAAAACAAGGGTATTTTTGGAAACCATTTACTTTAGTGCCTTTTAAACTTAAGTTATTAAAATAGTGACTTTCATACAAAACCCGGTCAAAAAGGTGATATTTCCCACCATTTCAACATAAATTCACACCAATTAACATTATAATTTATCAAATGCATGCATATTCACTTTTGAGTCTAACAATAATGATACAATTTCAAAAATAAATAAATAAATGGGGTTAATTCCGATCCCCAACAACCTTAATAAAAAAAATAATAATAATAACCAACGAACGATGTTAGCATCAATTGATTGATTAACTTAACATATTATTTCTTACATTAATACCAAACTAGTCATAAGTTCTCTTTCCAATAAAACTTGATTCCTAGTCAATTTCATTTTCGATTAACAAGAGTATAGTAAATTTAAAAGCAATAAACAGTGAATTAACTCTTTTATTTATTTATTGATATATGAAATTTACTTCGCGCTAAAAAAAATACTTTATTTTAATGATGTAATTTCCTATATTTATATTTATACGAGTTATGGCATGTTTGATTTTTTTACTTAAAACTTAATGGCATTTAAAGTTTTTCATTAAATTGTTTTGTTTAATTTTTTAAGTGATAAAATCAATTCAACAACTCTTAAAATCACTTATTTATAAAAGTGAAATTTTTTCCACTTTTCACTTAACAAAAAAACCATTGAAATTTATATCATTTTTGTACTTCCAAACTATCCTCAAAAATCTAATTTATCTATAGTTTTGTCTTCTCTTACAACTCTAATCATATTAATTTTTTATTTCTTCTCACATTTTAAAAAAATTTTCTGTAACGTTTTTCAAAGCTGTTTTTGTTTTTGTTTTTCGAAAATAAAAATGAAATGAAAATGAAAATAGCATTTTTGATTTCAGTTTCGAAATCCAAAAACGCGTTTGGTAGCATATCCTGAAAGCTGTATTACGAATAAAAAAATGTAAAAAACGTGTCTGGTAGGTTATTCGAAATATATCAAAAATTATAATGAGTTGAATTTTTTTTTTTTTGTTTTTTTTTGTTTTTTTGTTGTTGTATTGCAACGCCTAGAACCAGGTCTAGCAAAAGCCAAACCTCTGTTGGCGCTGCTGTAGCTCGGCCAAGTTGAAGATGTTGACGAGGTCGTCGAGATGTGCGACGGCTAGGGCTGGCGGCAGAAAGGGCCGACGATGGCTAGATCAGTGGAAGGAAGAAGAAAGAGCAATTGGGGAAGAAGAAGTTGATGGTGGCGTGGGCGGCGCATGCGGCTGATTCCGGTGTCAGTTTGCAGCGACATTACCTGGGTTTTGTAGATCGGCTTCTAAGGATTCAATCTATGGTGGTTTCAACTCTTACTTGTCACGGAAACAGGTTCGAACAAGAAGAAGATAAAGATTCCGGCGATCGGAAAAGAAGAAGAAGAAAAAAAAAAAAGAAGTAGAGGAAGAAGAAGAACAGTGATGGAGACCAGAGATTCGAAGAAGAAGAAGAAGAGTGACAATGAAGAAGAGAGAAGGAGAGGAAGAAGAAGAAGAACATCGGTCTGAGAGTCGAAGAAAGAAGAAGAAAAAAAGAAAAAAAAAACGTGAGTTTTTTATTTAAAGTGGAAAACAAAACGAAAAACAAAATGAAAGACATCTAAAACTTGTTTTTAAAATTTTTCACTTTTAACATTGGTTTGTTTTCCATTTTGTTTTTGTTTTAAAAATAAAATGAAAAACAAAATGAAAAAGAGTAACGAATGCGTATTCCAAATCATTTTCGAAAAATGAAAACGAAAATGGGCCTGAAAAATGATACCGGACAGCCCCTTAGCATCTATAAAATCTAATTGCTTATGGACTCAAACAACCCTATTGGAATCCAATTTTCGAATTCCAACCATATTTGTTAAGGTTAACTCTCTTTTTTTCCCCATAATTTGATTAGTTTTATTAATTTATTTAAGAGTTTGACATCTCCTTTTCTTTTCTTTATTTCTTTTTATTTTAAAAAAAAAAAAAAACAATTTGACATCTCTTTTACTTGTTCTTCAAACTATATTATTGGTGATATAATCTATTGTTATTTCTTAAACTAAACTTCAGCTATCTTTTAAAAAAAAATATATTCATATAACTATATAAGCCAAAGAAGCAAAAGTGTACACATTACTTTAATATATTAAAATGTAATAGTTGAAAGATTATATATATAAGTGTTTATATTCAAATATTTGTAACTTAAAAAAAAAAACAAACAGCTTATCATTTATATTTAGTTTTCAGTGATTTTTTTTTTTTTTTCAGTTTTTAATCACTATTCAGTAAATTCAACGATGTTTCTTAGACGAAAAATCAAACGCAACCTTAGTATCATTGGATCTCGTGGGTTGTTGCCTTTCTATTTCTAAAATGTGAGGCTAAGAGAATCTTCAATACAGTAAAATAGGATGTAAAATAGGATAAATAGACATTAAATTCAAATATGCTTCTTTAATATGTAGTCAATGTCCAACTGAGGTGGTAAAAAAAAGGTAAACACTGTAAACATGACTCTTCACTTTCATACAATCTGTTGGACAGTTATTTGTAGCTAACTTGGCATATATTTAAAATCTCAAAAACAAGCTTATGCAAGTTTTATTGAGTCATTAAAAATCATTAAAAAGAAAGTGCTTTGACAATGAAATATTAAAGATCAAATTTTAAGTTAATTGCTTGTCAAATATATTTTTATAACACATAAAAAGCAAATGTGTTGATAGCGATGACATGTCACTGTTTGTTTCGATACAAGTCACTGCTGTAATAGATATGCCCTAAGATCTAAAATATAATCCATCGGGTGTCGGTGATTTTTACTGGTTTGACATAAATGCTTAGAACTACCGGCTATGAACCACATGTTTTCTTTGGCTTTTGTTTTCACATTTTTATTGAATTTTTGAGTCAATAAAGTAAAAGCCCTATTTAGATAGGGTCCACCAGTTCACCAACCAACAGCTCTGGGATTTTTTTTTAATTATTAAACACATGATTAGCTACAAAGAAAGGACCAGGAATGTACTATTCGTTTCCTTCAAATATCATTAAAACGTACTGATTATGGATTAGTTACATGGGTTGGACGCAACGGTGACGAATATCCTTACCTTAATCTGGGATTTCCCTGATCGGTCCGTCCATTTAGAAATTAAAATAAAGATCTACGTTTTGATTCTCAAATAAATATAGGGATGGAGATCGCGATATCAACCCCAATCCATTCCATCGCCATTTCTTGGACCAACATTGTCTGTATGTGACTTAAAGAGTTAAGAGTAATACTATATATATTTTTTCAAATAAGGATTAATAAGAATAAATTTAAACTTGTATTTATTCCTTTAAGACACTGTAAAATGTGTATTGATATATTGAATGATGAATGAATTTTTAATTAAATTTTGGATTGTTATGGTTTGGTGAATTGTATTGGCCGACAGGATTAGGACATCGTAAAGTAAAATCATATATATACTTGTATTAAGTTGTACTGGTGTGATAAAATTATACGCGATAAATGTTTTACAAGATAAAATTCAAAATTCAAGAAGTAAAAGTAAAAAAAGTAATATATATATCTATATTTTAAAAAAATTAGCGTGAGAGGCCGCCCTACCAATCTCCATCGTGGAGCTTGGCTGGCCTCTATCTTCAAGGAGGTCGCTGGGCTCCGATCGTGGAGGAGACTGTTCTGTATCCTCGTTGATGAGGAAGCTAGCCGATCTCCTCCATGCCTCCCTAGAAAAGAGGCATAAACAACTCCTCTGTAAGGATGTTGGAGACATCCTAAGTCGAGGAAGCCGCCGGTGATCAATTTCGAACGAGGTTGTGCCTTCTCCGCTACAAAGGAGGAGGTGCAACCTCCTCCATGAAGAAAAGAGGAGGCCAATGCCTTATCTAACGTCTTCTCTAGCATCTCCAATGGCCGAGAACGAGTTGGCCTTTGATGGTCGATTTGCTAGAGGAGATGTGGAGAAACCAAAGGTTTTTTTTTTTAATTTAAAATTTCTGTATCTATTAAACATTAGTTTTTTTTTAATTAATTTTAAATTTCAATGAAAAAAAAAATTATAATTAGCTAATCCAGTCTTATAGTATTCGATATCAAACAGTGTACAATACTAAATTTAATCAAGTACGGCCCAATACAGTATAATACAATCTTATACAATGCACCAATATAAAAATGTACGGGCTTCTAAAAAATGTGGCCTTAATGTATATTATAAGAGTGCCAATATTAACACACATAATATGATAAGCACATCCATATTTAATAAAAAAATTTAATTATAAAAATATCCTAATAGGAATTTACACAAATTAGTTTAATTAAAAATAAACCAAATATTATGTACACCCATTAAATACAATATCACTTTATTAAAAAAAAAAAAAAAAACCCTAATTCTATTCAAGTATCAAAATCTCCCATTATCGTATAACAAAGTAATGGAAAAAGAATTTCTAGAGGACTCTGATCATAGAGGGGTAGGTATTTATTTATTTAATTATTATGAACTCTATATATCAATTAACACAAAGTGAGAAGTATTTAAAAAAAAAAAAAAGAAAAAAAAAAGATAGTAGTACATATCCTATTGTTGGAATAGATTGTGTTTTCGAGTCGGAGAACTTAAGGATTTATCATTTTTATAAATAAAATGTATAAAAATTGTCTAGTAGTACATATATGTAATAATCAATCAACATTATATATCAGTAAAAAAAACTTAATTATGATATTAAAAGTTTTAACTCCAAAGTAAATGTTAGCAATAGGAATGTTAAAATAATTTTAAATGATTAATCCATGTAAAATTCAACCAGACCAGAGCTTGCAACAAACCAAAAATGGAGGACAGTCTTTCTATTCTTTTTCTCATGTTTGCTTTCAAGTTGTTCTAGTAAAAAGTATGCTATGAGAATCCACCGTACATTTCCCATCTTTTACCGATAAATAATGTTGATTGACTATTAAAAAGAAACCTTTATTTATTAGTCGTTATATAAATAAATTGTGTTTATATAGGATAGCAGTACATATATGATTTCACATATTTCGAGCCTAGAGAACTTAAGAATTTATCATTTGTGAAATTGTGTGTTAATAACTTAAGAGGGTTTATAAATAAATTGTATTAAAATTAAAACATTCATTTAAATAAGAGTACTATTGGCATTAAAATGCGTGTTTATACTAATGTTTTATTTTTAAATTTTTTTTTTTTTTTTTTTGGTACAGAGGAGGGCAAGGCCCAGAAAAAAAAACAAGCAAACTACATGAAGCTCATAGAACACTGCCTGACACGGCAGGTGCCTCCAAAATCAGCGTCGAAAATCTCTCTAACCGTAGCAGGGGGCCTGTCAAAGAACCTTAACCCCATCTCCATCTTGTGACCCATATGAGCAAGGCCATCCGCAAGGAAATTTCCTTCTCTATAAATATGCTGCACAACACACCTCCACTCACCATTGATGATCTCTTTGCAGCTTTAAATGAGACTGAAAAGCGGGTGGTTAGGACTAGAATCAGTAGTAAGGAGTTGAATAACACTACTGGAATCTGTTTCAGCAACAACATTTTTGAACCCACCTTTCCAGGCCATAGTAAGACCTTCGAACATACCCCATAATTCAGCTTCAAGAACAGTACCTATCCCAATATTCATCACAAAACCATTAATCCAACCTCGTTGATTGTCACGCAGAACACCCCCAGCAGTTATGGTTCTTGACTCACTGTTGTAGCTACCATCAGTGTTGATTTTCACCCAATTGTTAGAAGGAGGAGCCCAAGAGACTAGGATAGGAGACAAGACTTTACTAGTATCAGCAGAATTAGCCGCCCATCAGTCTTTAGCATAATGTTCAATAATCAGTTGGGGGGATTGAGGAAGCACAAAGTTAGGGACAAAAACCTTGTTACACCTCTATTTCCAAAGAAACCAGAGAGTAACTGTGAAAATCCAAACAGAGGGGATGTTATCCTTAGCCATTTTCGTATCATGCATATTACCATACAACCAATCTTCAAGACTTCCTTCAAGAGCCGCTGTTATTCTTGTGTCCCTCAAAACCATCTCCCAAATTCTGACAGACACCCTACAGCCGCGAAGCAAGTGATCAGTATCCTCAATGCCTGCAACACATCTCGAACAAGGCAAATCAGAACCAATCCCACGTCTAACCCTCTGATGGTTAGTAAGTAACCTGTCATTTAGCATAATCCAAAGAAAATGTTGGACTCTATGCGGGATTTTCAAATTCCAAATGAATCTCCATTTCCATAGAGGACTTCTATCAGCTTCAGTGAGACCACAGTAGGCAATCTTTACCGAGAACTCACCATTATTACTCCATTTCCAACAAATTCTATCCTCACCACTATGCCTTCTTCCTGCATGTAAACTACATATTTGCACACAATATTCCAAGGAAGAATTGTCCGAAGCAGCTCAACCTGCCAACCATCAACAGCCAAAAAATATGGGTGTACTTATTAAATATGGGTGTGCTTATCATTTTTATGGGTGTCAATATCCGTACTCATGTTACAAATAGGGATGGTAATGGGTTAGGTTCGAGCGGGTTTTGCAAAATCCAAACCCGCACCTGCGAAAATTTTCCTCACCCATGTCCGCCTGCGAACTCGCAAAAATAAACGGGTTTGGGTTCGGGTTTCACCCGCGGGTTTTATACAAGTTAGCGAGTTCGTAGGTCACATCCACCAACCCGTAAAATATATTAATTTTTAAATATTTAATATTTAATTATATTTTTTATATATATACAATATAGAACTCCTTTTTATTTATAGTATATCATGGAGAATTACAAATACAATAATATAAAGTACTACCAAGTAAAATTCCAAATGGATCTCCAAAGGCAAAACAAATAAGCAAGCATATATGATGTTTCATAAGTGTAAAACCATCAAGTGTAACCTATCATTAGCTATATATAAATGAGAGTTGAGAATTGTAATTCTCAAACTTAGAACGAGTGGAGTTTTTATATTTTATTCTTTATATGGTTAAAAAGGTTCAATTGGAGTGTAAATTTATAATATTTTAAATAATAAATATTATATAATTTTATTTATACGGGTTTGCGGGTTCACCCGCGGATTCGTTTTCCCAACCCACACCCGCACCCGAACCCGTTGGATTTTATTTATACTGGTTCACAGGTTCGCGGGTCATAAATTTACCACCCAAACCCGACCCTACAAGGTCGGGTTTGGGCGGGTGCCCACAGGTGCGGGTCAAATTGCCATTCCTAATTACAAAGGCACGAGTGGTGCTATTGGCACACCCACGACTGAACTATTTATATCCCATTTTTTAAATTATTTAATATTCTTTTTTCCATTTAACAAATTACTTAAAGAGACATACCATTTTTATTAAAAAAATCTTGTATAAAATAAAACTAATAAAATCCCACTTTCCTTATTTCAAAACCATAATGATATAGATTATTTCAAATCATTGAATGTTTACTATTTTTGTTTATAATTTTTTTTTCAGATCTCAATCTTATGTTTCCCATGTTTAGTATTTATTGATTTTATTATTTCATATGTTTGTTTTGTTTTTCCTTTCAAATTCTAGATCTATGTTTGCTATTTTTTTCCTCTCGATTTATTTTCTTTCAGATCTTCCAGGCATACTACGATTTGTATTAATTATAATTTGTATCAATTCTTTTGTAGATTTTATTCCAGATCTTTTAAAGTTAGTTTAATGTTATTTACAAAATAAAAAAACAACGAAATCGCACCAAGAAAACCTAATCTCTGATGAAATGAAACCACACCAAAACCTTAACTTAATCGCTCAAAAAAAAAAAAATCATCAAACAATCTATCACCAGTAATCCAATCGACTACAGAAAAAAAAAAAAAAATCGCTTTTGATAAGAATGGTTTCACCATGAAATAAGAAGAAAAAACAAGTGGATGTGAGAAAACTGTATCTAAAGATTATTTTATTTTTTAAAAAAGATATGGAGTGTATTAAGTTTGAAAAATAAGTAAAAGGGTAATCTTGGAAATAGATCAAAAAAAAAAACCCCATTTAATTTATATAATTAAATCATTTTTTTTTTTAAAAGGTGGGGCATAAATAGTTCAACAGTGGGGTGCCAATAGCATCACTCCAAAGGCACACGTTAAGAGGACTCAATAAAATATTAAATTATTTTTTTTAACAATTGAAGTCAAACAGGAATAGTGTTGCATCATATTAAATTATTTAATTATTTATTCTCAAACAATGTGATAGCTAATATAATTGTAACCATAAAAAAATTATCAATCAATTACAATATGTTATAAGGGATTTTTTATAAATATGGCACGTTAGCAAAGATAACGGATAATATATAACATATCAGCCTACGTCAATAAAATCAAAGATAGACACGATATCAGATATCAACAGTAAACACGTGATGGCAATAGCATCACTCCAAAGGCACATATTAAGAGGACTCAATAAAATATTGAATTATTTTTTTAACAAATGAAGTTAAATAGGAAGAGTGTTGCATCATATTAAATTATTAATTATTTATTCTCAAACAATGTGATAGCTAATATAATTGTAACCATATAAAAATTAACAATCAATTACAAAATGTTATAAGGGATCTTTTATAAACATGACATGTCAACAAAGATAACGGATAATACATAAACATATCACCCTACGTCAATAAAAATCAAAGATAGACACGATATAAGATATCAACAGTAAACACGTGGTGCACCACGTGTGAGGCAATTGCGAATATGATCTATTCGCCAAAATAAGACCTACTCACCAAAGCCGTTCTATTCAACAGATATAATATACTTGATAGACTTGGATCCCAAGAATTAACCATAGTCAGATACGCAATCTCAAGCAGAGATCATGCTAGATACAGGAATCTCTGATTTATCTTTTCAAATTAGACTCCAACAAGGGGAAATACAACTATTATTGTTTAATTAAAGATTTTTAATTAGGGAGCAACTTGCACTACAAAGAAGTTAATCCTTATCAAGAAATAAAATCCTAGACAGAGATACAAATAAGAGTTCTACAAGGACATGGATTACAAATCCATTACTAATTATACGGTAAAGATTAGGGCAACACCCTATCAACATCTATCAATACCTATGTATTATTCATGGTAAAATGTACTCAATATACATTCTTGAGGGAATAGCATGAAATAGCCATAAAAACAAGGGTTGTTATATTTTTAGCATGCATTAGTGTTTTGATTATTCTTATCAAATTTGTGATTGAAGAGATAAAATACCCCAACCTTAATTTACTTATATTTTTTAAAACTAATTTATTTGAAAAAAAAAATATAGAACTTTTTTTTTTTTTTTAAGAAAATAAAAAGGAGGTCACAAACCTACAAAAGAAAAAAAAAAATGGATAGAAGAAGAAGAAAAATGAGGAAAAACAAATAAACTAGCATGTTTAATCTAAGATTAAACATGCTAGTTTTTTTGGGATTAAACATGCTATGGTTATTTTTGTTGGAATTAAACGCGCTAGGGTTTTTTTTTTTTTTTGGTTGGGATTAAACACGTTGATTTTTTTTGTTTAATCCCAAAAATCTATTATCCCTTCCTTTTCTTCTTCTTTATCTCAAATTATTTTTGGAGTCGATGACCTCCAATAGAGGTCTACAAATGGAGGTCTACATAGACCTCCAATATATATATATATATATATATATATATTTTAAATTAAAAGTATTTTTTACTCATACTTCATTAAGTACAGTTTCGTCCAAAAAGTAGTTTGTTTGCTAAAAAAAAAAGAAAGGATTGAGATCCCTTACCCATATCATTTGTGCTCACCTTCTCAACATCTAGTGACATGTGACATGTGACACTTAAGTAAATGAATGACTATGATTAATTTGTTTTATTATTTTTTTTCTCTCTTCACTTACCAAACGACATCGTATCTAAATCCCATCACTTCAAACTTTTTTTTTTCTTCTTGTTTGTTTCATAATACTTCATACTCTCTCTCTATTTCTCAGATAGTTTAAGTTTTAAGAGCATTTTTAAATAAATTGATTGATCTCAATACAAAAAAAAAAAATAATAATAATAACAATACAAATTAAACGAAAATTAAAAAAAAAAAAAATGAACATTATCAATCTTTACAATCCAGATTCATCCATCTTCATTTCTTCACAAACTCAGATCATTAATCTTCATTTTTCATAAACACAAATTGAATTTCAATACACAAACCAAAAAATAAAATCTTTCCAAACATAAAACTTAGCAAATCTATTAAAAAAAAACAAATAAATCTTTCAAAAAATAATAACAATAATAACACCACCAGTCAACCACACTCATCGGTCATCATCATAATCCTCCACCAACACCAACACCTAAACCCTAGCCACCACCACCATTCAAAAGCTGTTGCGTCTTTTCTCTCTCTCTCTCTCTCTCTCTCTCTCTCTCTCTCTCTCTCTCTCTCTCTCCAGATCTGGTTCCAGCCACTGTGTCTTCTCTTCGCATCGCGCTCGATCTCCTTCAGACGGATCCAGTGGTGCGATTTCGTGCTTGTGTTTGGCTATTTGGTAGTGACGATTTTGATTGAGTTTCATTTGTTTCTCCATTGATGAAGATCAGAAGATCCATAAATGTTCCTCTTTTTATTTTATTTTTTGTTTTTTCAATTTTTTTACTTGGATTTCGTTTATGGATTTGTGATATGGGTTTTTGTTTTGTTTGGTTGCTGATAAAATATAGGAAAGAGAAGAGAAATCCTTAGTTATTTTTATTTTTTTGGTTTCTGGGTGAACATTGATGATCTCCAACAATGTTCATTTTTTCTATAAAAAAAAATTCGTGGTAGAAGGGAGGAAACCTCCTAATCTTTTGACAAGTTTCTGGCCTCTTGTTTGGAGGCGATTCTCTCTTCTTTGACAACTTTGACAGACAATGGACAATGAGAATTTTTATTGAGAATGTTTTGTTCACTATAATGTTGATGATAGATGTAATTTTTGGTGGTGTAATGTTGATGATGATGGTGATGTAATTTTTTTTTTAATTTTTATTTATTATCTCCACTATTGTCAATTTGAGAGAAAAAAATCATTTTCTAGGTTGTTGTTTTTGTTTTTCTTAGAACAAGTGTCAAGAGAGGATTTTTGGATTATGGAAAAAAAAAGGTGGTTGTTGTTATCTACTTAAACGCTTTTGTTAAGAGAAAGAGAGGAAAAAAAATAAAGGAAAATTTAGACAAGGGAAAAGAAATCAGGAGAAAGAGAATAAATAAATAATGGAAACTAATCTCAGTCATTGTTTTGCTTGTCTGCCACGTGTCAACAGATGCTTGAAAGTTGAGCACAAATAAGATGGGTAGGGGATCTCAATTCAAAAATTAATCAAACTATTGGAAAGTGACAAATATAGAAACTACCCTAATTTATGGTTATTTATGGTTTTGACCCTACATTCATTACTTAGCAAACCTTTGTCAAATTCCTTTGTGAATTACTGTCTTATTCTTTGAGAACGTTTGTTGACTTAAGCGTTGGAGTATAAACGCCGGTGTTGGTCACGCTAGTCAACAGTAACGGTGGTCCTAACATTTTAAAGTTTTGCAAGCTTATTTATTGCATGTTCAAATTTCACCAAGGATTCTACTCGTCGGATTAGTAGGCCGACAAAGGTTATTCGACGACTATAGCAAACCCACGTGGAGGAGGAGCTTTGACTATTTAACCACAGACTTACATGGTATTGTTGACTGGTTGACTTTCCAGTCATTCAAAAATCAATGTCAACACAATATAATTTGAATCTAATGATTTACACGTGGTTAATTAAATTTTGTTTTCATATTTGTATTCCCTTTTATTAATCTTTAACTTTAATCGCAAATATTTATTTGACACTTCAACTGTCATAAGGGTTGGGATGAAAAAGTTGGGATTTTAGTTGGGATGCTACTATGCTAGCATTATTCATGGAAAATCATCGCCATTAAAAAATAGCTTTCAAAGGAATGAATAGAATAAGTGGTCATTTATTTTCAGAGGAAAATAGTTTTGTGTCCATTACAAGGCCTTTGAAGCTCAATGTTGATTTCGCTACTGTCATGAGAAATCAATTAGTTGGATGGATGCTGTTCTAAGAGATCACTGTGGTCTGTGGGCTATTAAGAGGGTTTTGGCTATCAAAGTGTGTGGCACTTTCTCTTCAAATGTAAGTAGGAGAGCTGTTTGTTGTTTTAAAAGTGCTAAATCTTCCTTGTCACTCATTAGAGACAGATTCGAAATTGGTGGTTCTTGGTCTCAACCAGCATCAACCTTTTAATTTTCTTCTTCTCATGGTTTTGTGTAATTAATTATTATCTTTTGGGAATATCCCTTGTTTTATTCTGCCAGATAGCAATACGGTGGCTGTGAAGTGTCTGGCTAAACCAATAACGAAAGTTTCGTAAGGGGATTGGAGCAATATTGAAATAATTTCAAAATTTTTTCCCGACTTTATCCGTCAACAAACAATTCAAAATGTCACGACTTTTTTAGAATATATAAGTTTGCTTGGACTTATATAATGATACGTTGTGGATCGATGAATGCCCACCAATTATTCAAACCATTGTTCGTTCTGAATGTTATCAATAAAATTGAAGAGGCTTGGCCTTCTTCCAATAAACAAATTGACATATTGTAAATTCTGGGTTTTTTTTAGACGGGAGAAATCAAACCCACAGTCTTATGGTGTATGTGTGAATGCTATACTATCAGATTAACCTCATCTCGTTTGATATCGACTGTTGTAACCATGATATCTAAAGCGGTCAATTAGTGGGGGAGTCTGGGCCTCCCCTATAAATTAGAGAGTTAGGCAGATTGGCATGAAATAAAAGCAGCGAATTAGGCAGAGGGCATGGCCAGGTGTGTCGGGTCTTAGTCAATTGTCAAGTTGCACACATTTGACACCAATTAATAATAACATCTTTCTTTCTTTCATTTATTTTCCCATTAAACTCTTTACACACATGACTCCACCTTCTTCCAACTATTTTTTATATTTATTTATTTATTTATTTATTTTATATATTACAATAATTCCATACTTAGGGAGAGAGACGGACTCAAACCCATAAACTCACGGTGCATATATGAGGGATGAACACTACAAGAAAAACTGTCTTTGTTGACAATTTTTTCTTGACAGTTCTTAAAAACTGTCAAGAATTGCAAGTTATTAACAATTTTTGAGAACTGTCAAGAAAAAACTATCAAGAAAGATAGTTTTTCTTGACAATTTTTTCAAATTTTATATTTATCTTTAATAAATTTTTTAAAACTTTTACTTCCTATTTTCAACACCAAACAAAATCTCGATATGGATTTATTTTACAGTAAGATATCGGTTTTTGGGCAAACCGATATTGGATAAGTAAAATTTTAAATTTAATAAATTTACTTTTAAATCATTTACTTTAAAAAAATTATTTATTTTTAAAAAAAATATTGTTTATTTATTTTGCACCCTCTTGTTTCATTAAGACACGTTAATAATTCAATTACCCATATAAATTAGTAATCCGAATCTTACATTTGTTTATTAAATTGCAGGATGCATGTTGAGAAATATTTCCCCGGTAGTGAGAGTTGTATTTCAAATCATGCTTATTACAATTGATGTTACGAGTCTCCTATAGGCCATGTTTGGTTGAATGGAATGGAATGGAAAAAAAACCATTCCATTCGTTTGGTTTGTTAAAAAGTTATTATATATATTATATATATCAATCCAGACTTGATTTATGCAAGAATGCTCTTATTGGACGAGTGGTTCTTTCTAGTGATGAGCGCCCTTGGAAGCTTGTTGAACTTAAGGCTAAGCTTAGTAAGCTTTGGATGATTTCAGTTGATTGGAGACTTATCTCTTTAAGGAGAGGCTATTTCCAGATTATTTTGAGTCTCATGAGGACAAGAATTAGGTTTGGGGTTTGGGCTCTGTTAATCTTAAGCCAGGGGTTCTTCGTCTTCAGCCTTGGGTTCCGGATTTTAATCCCTCTCTGCAGAAGTACACTAATGCACAGGTTTGGGTTAGGTTTTACGATTTGACTTGGGAATACTGGCATCCGAAGATCATTTTTTATTTGGCCGGATGTATTGGAGTTCCGTTGAGAATGGATAAGGCTACTATTGATGGCGATTTTGGTCATTTTGCCAAGGTTTTAGTGGATGTTGACATGACGGTTTTGCTTCCATCCTCGGTCCTTTTAGAGAGGGGCGAGCTTCATAGCTCTTTCATTTCGGTCAAGTATGAAAACCTGCCGTCCTTTTGCTGATCTGCTCTTCTATTGGCCATCTACCCAGTTCTTGTCGTTGGAACAGTCATGTTGCTAGTGCCGAAAAATCTCCTCAGCTAATGGCTAAGGTTTCTGTTGAGGAACCTATTTTTCAGCCAGTTCGCCTTCGGTCTTCTAAGATGGTTTATCGTCCGTTAGATAAGTCAGTCCAAGAGGTCCCAGTTTCTAATGCCTTCACTGCTTTTTCTAAGGATTTAAGGTTTGTTGATTCAGTGGTAGTTCATCATTCAGCCTCTTCAAATCCCTCTTTGGCTTTGGTTCTGTCTTTTACATGTATCTTTCTTTTAGGTCCTTCTTCTACTGTTGTGGGCTTGATTCCAATTCCTTTACTAGATGTTCCTATCGTTAAGTAGGTCTGTAGTCTCTTGCCTCGTGAGGCTTCTCCTCCTCCATATGTTATTGTTTCTTCAAGTGGTCCTATTATGGAATCTTTATCTAGCCTCTTACCGCGTGAGGTTTCTCCTTCTCCCTATGTTGTTGTTTCTTCGAGTGGTCCTATTATGGAATCTTTGCCTTTAGGTGATCCTAGTAAGTCTATGGAACGGCCTCTTTAGGAGCATGGGAGCAACTCTTCTCGGGTCGTGCAATCAGACCCCTCTTTGACAGATGCTAATGTTGAGCTTTGTTTTGTCGGTCGCTCCTTGGCCTAATCAGGTGGATGTTGAGGTTTCAGATCTTCATGAGGTGGATTAGTGATTCACGAGTATCAAAAGTAGACTAGAGTCATTTAAGTCCGAGAGTCGGACTCCTCCTAACAGTTCCCATGATTAGTATCCTTTATTGGAACTGCCGTGGTATTGGGAACAACTCTACTAAACGTGTTCTCAAAGATTTATGTTGTTCTCATCGACCTTCTTTGGTTTGCATTTCAGAGCCCATGGTGTCTTTCGATTCGATTTCTGCCAGTTTTTGGTTCTCTCTTGGTCTTCATTTGGTGGGTATGAATGACAGGGGTGATTTGATTCCATCTATTTGGGTTTTTGCTTGTGATTCTATTACAAATACTCATATAGTTTTGTGTCATGATTGGCATTTGACCGTCTCTATTTCTATTGGGTCTCTGACGCATTGGTACTCTTTTGTTTATGCTAGTACCTCTGCCTTAGTTCGTTGGGCGCTTTGGTGCTCTCTTTGGGAGATAGCTGGTTCTTTTTCTTCTTCTTGGTTGGTGGTGGGTGATTTCAATGCAATTTGGGTGCTCATGAGTGTTTGGGGTCTCGCTATTCTGCTAGGGGTTCTTGTGAGGATTTTAAATCAATGATTGAGGATTGCAATCTGATTGGTGTTTGATCTCTGGGTGCTTGTTTTACATGGGTTAGGGGTCGATCTAGTCGCACAAGAGTTGAGCGGAGATTGGACAGGACTTTGGTTTCTGAGGGTTGCGCTTCCTGTTGGCATGATATTTCATGTATGGCTTTCCTCTGTCGGTTTTCTGATTATTGTCCTCTTTGGATTCGATTATCTGAATCTTAGGTTTCTTCTTTCAAGCCTTTTCGTTTTCAAAGCATGTGGGTGGATCATCCTGATTTCATGATCCTGGTTCGCAGAGTATGGGTTATTCCTTGTTTTGGTTGTCCCCCACAGGTTGTTATTGGTAAGCTTAAGAATCTAATGAAGGCTCTCAAGTCTTGGAATTGGGAGATTTTCGGTGATCTCAACGCTAACATCTCTAGGAAATCTACTGAGCTTCATTCTGTTCAGAGCCAAATGTCTTATTTGGGTTTTCTTATGAGCTTTTTTTTTTGACAAAGTCACGCACTCATCATGATCTTGATGTGTTTTTACGTAGGCATAATTGTTTCTTTTGTGATAGATCCCAAGTGAAATGGTTACAGGATGGTGATCGTAACTCAGCTTTTTTTCATTCCTTGATCAAGCGAAGGAAGTATTGGGGCGTTTTGTCTTCTCTTTCGATTGATGGGGTTATTTTGGGTAATCAGTCTGTTATCAGAGATCACATTGTCAAATTTTATAAGGATTTATTCTCTTTGGATTCGGCTTAGATTGATCAGGATCTCTTTATTATTGATGACATTATTCCTTCTTTGGTTTCTCATAAGGAGAACTTGCTTCCGGTCGCTATTCCCTTTGCCGATGTTATCCATGATGCGGTTTTTACCATGGATGCTCTCTCGGCCCCTGGGCCCAATGGCTTCTCTGGTTGTTTCTTTCAGCGTTGTTGGGAGATTGTGGGTAGGGATGTGATTCTTGCTGTTCAGGAATTTTCATTTCTTGTGTGGTTGCTCTGGGTCTGAATTCTAATTTTATCGCGCTCATTTCGAAGATGAAGGATTCAATCACCGTGGATCAGTTTCGCCTTATTGTGCTTGGTAACTTTTTTTTTCAAGATTTCCTCCAAGATTTTGGCCCAGAGGTTAGCTCAGGTTGCTGCTCGTATTGTCTCTCCTCAACGATTTGGTTTTATCAGAGATCATCACATTGAGAACTGTATTGCTCTTGCTTCTGATTGTGTTAATGTGCTTCATAAGAAATGCTATGGCGGTAGTGTGGCTATAAAGATTGACATTTGAAAGGCTTTTGATACACTTGATTGGAAGTTCCTCTACCGTGTGCTTCGTGCTTTTGGTTTTTCTCAGATCTTCATGGATTGGATTGATAGCATTCTTTGCTCTTTAAGACTGTCAATTCTGATTAATGGTTCTCCGGTTGGTTATTTTAGATGCACGAGAGGGGTTAGACAGGGGGATCCTCTTTCTCCTCTTCTTTTTGGTATTGCGGATGATTTTCTTAGTAGGTTACTTTCTAAAATGGTGTCGTCTAATCGTCTTTTGCCTATTTTCTCCTCGAGGGGCTTTTCTGCTCCTACTCATTTGTTGTATGCCGATGATGTGCTGATTTTTTGTAGGGGCACGACCAATAATTTGAGGAATGTTATGAATGTTTTCTATGTTTATGGCAACATTTCAGGCCAACTTATTAACCGGAGTAAATACTCCATCTTTTTCGGGTCTTCTGTTTCTCCTGCCTAGATTAGTTCTCTTCAATCCTTAGCTAGGATGCAAATTGGTCATTTTTTCATTTTCTCACCTAGGGGTTCCTTTGTTCCGGGGCAAACCCAGGAAGTCATTTTGATGCCCATTGCAGATAAGATTATGCCTAAATTTGCCAGGTGGAAAGGTAAGTCCCTTTCTATGGCGAGCTGGGCTACTTTGATTCGTTCGGTTATTACTGGCTCTTTTGTTCACTCTTTTATGGTTTATAAGTGACTGGTTTCCCTAATCCAGATGATTAATAAGAAGATCAGAAACTTCTTATGGGCTGGTTCTTGTGAGGACTCCAAGTTGGTCCATGTTGATTGGAAACGTTGTTGTATACCTTATGCTCTTTGGGGTCTTGGTTTGAAAGATCTTACATTGTTGAACGATTCTTTACTCAGGAAGCTTACCTAGAAGTTTATAACTTCTAACAATTTTGCTTTCACTTTTTTGCGTGAGATATATATTACTCAGTTACAGAAACCTCAGGGAGGTTACATCACCTCTTTTATCTAGGCTTCTTTCAATCTAGTTATGTTGAGCTCCTTACAGATGGTATTTGGCTCATCGGGAAAGACTCCCAAAGAGATTTTTAGCATGATAATTGGCTTAAGGTGCCCATTGTGGATTTTCTCGGTATTCCTGAGTTCATGGTCATACATCTTCATGCTAAGGTTTCAGACTTCATTCGGGATGGTAGGCGGGTTTTGGAAGATCGTTTTCATGCTAGATTCCCGGATCTCTATTTTCGGATTGAGAAAATTGCTATTACTCCTATGAATGATTATTTGGTGTGGCCTCATTCTAAAGACGAGAGGGTTTCTTGTAAGGCACCTTATTCTAGGATGTTTCATGATATTCCTTAAGTCCCATGGTGGAGGGATGTCTGGTCTCGCTATATCCCTCCTTCCCGTTCTATCCTATCATGGTGTCTTCTTCTTAATAGATTACCCACCGAAGACCGTTTATGCAAGTCCGGTTTTCAATTAGCCTCCAGATGTAGTGTTTGTGGCGCTAGCTCGGAGACCATGAATCATCTTTTTCTTAAGTGCCCTCTGGCTGCTGCTCTTTGGGAGGCGATTTTTTCTGCTTTTCAGAGGCATATCTCCACTGACACTTGGGGCTCTTTTTTCTGTCAGGCCATGTCTGTTTCTTTCATTGATCAGATTAGGATTTTGTGGAAAGTTGCCATTCATGCTGTGGTTTAGAGTGTGTGGTATTCCCGTAATCAGTGGATTTTTGATGGGAAGTTAGTTGATTTCAGGGATGCTCTTTCTCTTATTTGGCGTTCGGTCTATGATACGAACCGTTTGGGGATCGGCTGTATGTGTAACTATGTTGATGATTTGATGATTCTCCATCAGTTTGGCCTCAGTGGTTGTCCTGGTAAGGCTCATGTTATCAGGAGTGTTGTCTGGTCGCCTCGGCTCCGGGGTGGATTAAGGTTAACACGGATGGGGCTATTTTAGGTTCTCCAGGTGTGGGGGGTTGTGAGGGTGTTTTTCGGACTTGCAGATATTTTGTTAAAGCCTGTTTTGCGGTCCCCCTTGTTCAGGTTTTTGCTTTTGAGGCTGAGCTCCTTGCTGCTTCTTTAGCCTTCAATTATGTGTGGGAGTTGGGTTGGCATAGGATCTGGCTTAAGATTGACTCTTCTTATATGGTTCAACTTCTTTCTGATAGATCTGATAAGGTTACTTTCCGTGTTCGTCAAGCCTGGCAAAGTTGTATTTATCAAATCTTGCATATGGAGTTCCAAGTTTCTCACATCTTCAGAGAAGGTAACCAGGTGGCAGATGCTCTCTCTAAGCACGCTTTGGGTGTTCCTTCTGATTTATGGTGGTCCTCCACTCCTTCGTTATGTTCTCGGTTAGTTGGTAATGACTATATGGGTAGAGAATCCTTCAAGTTTTCCTAGTTTTGTTTTTCTTATTTGGCATGCGTGCCTTTGGGTTTTTTTAGGGCCGTGTCCTGTGTTTTTTTTTTTTTTGGTTTTTGGATTCTTTTGTTTCTTTTTTCCTTTATTTATATATTTATGGATACTACCTAGGGGTTTTTCAACATATGATCTCTTGTGATACTTTTCCCCTTTAGGTTAGTCCAATTTCAGCAAAAAAAATTATATATATTATATTATATTATATAAATATATTTTTATTATAACATAATACATATAATACATATAATAATATATATATATATATATATATTATATAATGGGCTGCCCTTGGGTGCAACGATTTTTTTTTTTTTTTTTTTTTTTTTTTTTTTTTTTTTTTTTTTTGACTATGATCATGTCTTCTTTGGTACAACAACATCAACTAATATGTGATTGTATGTTTTAACATGCGATCACAATAATTTAATTGTGTGATCACATACAATTCATATGCGATAACATTATATATATTTATGATCATATGTAATCATATGTGATCACATACTATTTTTTAAAATTGTCTGGTGTCATGTTGCACTCAAGAATGAGCCTTATATAATATAATATATATTATTATATGTATTATATATAATATATATATATATGTATTATATATTATATTATTATATATATTAATATATTAATATATATATATATATATATATATTAATATATTAAATAATATATATTATATATTTATGTTACATAAATATATTATTATATATATTGTATAATATAATATAATATATTTCGTCCTGACAATAAATATATTAGGACGAAGGATGTGGACCACGGGTTATGAAGAAGTTTTGACAAGTGCATACACTTTGAGTCAAAGTATGTAAATCTAGTGGTCTACATTCTTTGTCATGATATATTTATTGTCAGGACGAACTGATAATAGAAAATATGATATTATACATTATATATATATTATATTACATAATATATATATATATATATTATATGTATTATATATAATATATATGTATTATATATTATATATTATATATATATAATATTATTATATTAAATAATATATAATTATATATATAATATACTTTTTTATTTTATTATTATTATCCATAATATATCATGTTATTATGAATGTTTTATAATTAGAGGTATTTTGGTCAAAATACAGTTAACTCTATTCCATTCCGTTGTTAACCAAACAAAATAATGCAGATTCAGAGACTAATTTTAAAGTTCCAACCAAACAAAAAACTTAGTTTTCCTTTCCTTTCTATTCTCATTCTCATTACCATTCTGATTACCATTCCACCATTTAACCAAACGTGACCATAGAGTATTGACCAATAACTCGATTATATATGTTTTAAAAAATATAATTTTATTAAAAGTTTCAATAAATATTTTTTAATATATGTTTGTCGTGAAATTAAAATTTTGATTAGTTGAATAAATTTAAATTTATCTAACAATGTTTTTTTTTTTATTTTTTTTTTTATAACAACTCATAGGTTATATATAAATATTGTTCAATTTTTAACACATCAAATAATTAAATATTATAACCATATCTTGACAGTTAAAAACTGTCAAGAAAAAAAATGTCATTAAAAAAATAACTGTCATTACTTTTCTTGACACTAGCATTGTTGACAGTTTTTAAAACTTTCAAGAAAACCTTTCTTGATAGTTAAAAATTGTTAACAAAACTAGTATTTTCTTGTAGTGGAACCACTCAACCAACCTCATGGTGTGACATTCTTCCAACTTTCAATACACTTTTTGGTGTATATGATAGATATAAACCAACCTCATGGTGTGACATTCTTCCAACTTTTCAATACACCTTTTGGTGTATATGATAGATACATAAGTGATAAGACTATAAGAGAGCACCCCATACACCTTTTCTTTTCTTGGTGAGGACTGTTTGTTGCAATAGCACTTCCACTACCTTGAGTTTGATCCCAAAATCGATTTCTGAAAATAAAACCCAACAATATTTGAAACATGGAAATATATAGCAACTCTACCTTGAGCTGCTTTACATTTGCAATTTCAAAGGCTTTAGGGCATCTCCAACCCACAGGCAAATTGGCACAATTCAACAAAATGGAGCAAAGATCCCTTTCCTACCAAGCGTTATATAACATTGCACTATTTTGCCTTCCTGAATAGTGTTGCAGCAACCCTAACACAACACTGTTCATTTGTTGCAACTTTTGCACTTTTTTTTTTTCATCTCTAAAGTTTTACTTAATCCAAATAAATATGAATATTTATATTAATTTACAAATTAACACCTTGCTTTAGAAATGCCCCCAGAAAAAAATTTACAATTACCTCAATTTTTTACTAATTGGCACTAATGCCCCATGAACTCTAAAAAATATGCACTATGCCCCTTATACTTTTTTTTTTTTGCCACTAAACCCCCCTGAACTCTTGTTTTTTTGGCAAACACTTGGGTTTTTTTGCCTCCTGTGAGGGGGAATCTACAGTCGGCATTTGCCATTTTGTTTAGTGGCGAAAAAAAATATATAGGGGCATAATGCATATTTTTGAAGAGTTCAGAGGTCATCAGTATTAATTAACTTTATAAATATTCATTTATTTTCTTTCAAAAAACTTTTTTTTTTTTTTTGTTAAAAAATAAATGAATTGTGCTTTCAATTTGGATGAAGTCTTCAAATATTTATTTAATAATAGGTTAATTGGCACTGATGCCCCCTGAACTATGCCTGAATTTGCACCTTACCCCCTATACTTTTTTTTTTTTGCCATTAAACCCCCTAAACTCTCATAAATCAGCAATAGGTGACGAAATTTGATCCCTTGTGGGGGTAAAAAACCCAAGTGTTTGCCAAAAAACGAGAGTTCAGGGGGTTTAGTGGTGAAAAAAAAGTATAGGGGACATAGTGCATATTTTGGAAGAGTTCAGGGGCATCAATGCCAATTTGCCTTAATAATATTAATCTTAACTTATTGCAATATTATGTTAATTATGTGGTAAAATATTAATTGTTGAGAAATAATAATAAATAAATAAATAAGGGAAAGAAAGGGAATATTCTTTTTAGTGTACATTTGGTGCAATGGGTTGGAGATGGAAAAAATAAATAGTGTGAAAGTTGCATCATTTTAATGCAAAAGTTGCACCAAATTGGGTTTTTGGGTAGGAGATGACCTTAGAACTGCAAACTAGAAATTATTAAAATATTTATCAAGTAATTGTTTAAGAATATTCCAAATATTCTCAGTATCTCTTGTATACATTTCATTTTCAATTAGATACCACGAAACGAATAGACATAAAACTTTTTTATCATTTGAAAATTAATACATGCGTGTGATTTTAGAAAGGAAAGGGAAAAATTGAACAGCAAAGTTAAAGATTTATAAATAACTTTGGTTAAATTTACATAGGGGCAAAAGAATTTAAACATTTTATTAGTAGGTTAAATGTCAAAATCCACCAATCATGTGTTGGTGTGAGTGGTTCGGCGCTCTCATCCCTTAAGCAAGGTCGTGGGTTCAACTCCCCTTGTGAACGGAGCTACACTTATTGGGAGCACTTTACCCCTTAGTGGGCCGACCCAGTGCGAGTCCGGATTAGTCGGGGTGTGGTCTGGGCTGATTGCACCGTATGGTGGATCCGCCCCACTCGGAAACCGGATGGTTTAAACCAAAAAAAAAATGTCAAAATCCTTGGAAAAAGGTAATTCTATATACTGTACAACAAAACAACAGTGAAACACTTAAAATTTCATCTCAATGACATGGCAGTGGTTTGATGACCTGGCAGGAATTGATTGGCTGCATTGCCTATAGTTTTTCCAGTAGAAAAACATGATCGTAGGAGGAACAAGGTAGCTGTAAGAATACTTCAATTAATGTGTGTTAAATTATCAAACAATGCTTAATTGCTTAGAGTTAGAGATGATGATATGAAGCCATTAAGTGAGGCCACCTGGCCCATCAAGTTTAAGAGGACATGTCGACTATGCTAAGTCCCAACAAGTTTCGTTTTACATCCTCAATATATATATATATATATATATATATATATATATATATATATATAAACAAGTGAGGCCATCTTTCTCTCTTTTTCTAATGTTGTGTGTCTGGAATGTAAGAGGAGCCGAAAAACAGATTTTTCCTAGAAGTATTGCTGATCTGCGAATGTTGCATCATTTCGATATTCTTGCTATTTTAGAACCTAGAATAAGTGGTGATAGAGCTGCCAAAGTTGTTAGTAAATTGGGTTTCTCCAATAGTTTTGTAGTTGAAGCTGAAGGGTTCTAAGGCGGAATTTGGCTTCTCTGGAATAGTAATAATATTAAACTACATGTTATTGCTAGTTCCAAACAAACTATCTCTGCTTTGGTTTGTGACTAGAATTTTTATGGGTTTTAACTGTGATTTACGCGAGTCCCTGTACCGCTACCAGAAGGAACATATGGAGTTATCTTAACGCTATCCGTAATTGCTTTAATATACCTTGGCTGGTATCTGGCGATTTTAATGACATTATAAACTGTTCTGAGAAGAGAGGGGGCAGATATAATTTTTCCAATAGTGGGTTTGGTAGCTGGATTGACAAGAATGAGATGGTGGACTGGGGATTCATAGGACCTAAGTTTACCTGGATGACCAAGAGAGGTATTGGTAAGGAAATTTGCCTGAGTCTTGACAGAGCAGTGTGTTCGATGGATTGGAGACTGAGATATAGTGAAAGTTTTGTTAGACACCTACCTAGAGTATTGTCTGACCATTGCCCTATCCTTATTAATACTCACAGTACCCAAATTCCTAACAGAAATTTTAAACCCTTTAGATTTGAGACCATGTGGCTGATGCACAAGGGTTTTAATGAGACGGTTTGTGATAGCTGGATGCACCAAGGAGTTAATAGTTTTGATAAAATTCAAAATCTGACTAAGGTTTTGCAATACTGGAATAAAGAGGTTTTTGGGAATATTTTCCATGAGAAAAGGCGCCTTCTTGCCTTCATGGAATTCAAGTATGTCTTGACAGTTCTTATAATCCGTATCTTATTGATCTTGAGGCAAAACTTGCTAAAGATTATAATGGTATCCTTGAGCGTGAGGAAATGTTTCGGCTACAGAAGTCAAGAAACTGTTGGCTGAAAGAAGGAGATAAGAACACCAAATTTTTCTACCTTTCCACGATTGTAAGAAGAAGGAGAAATAAAATTGAGAGGTTAAAGAAAGAGAATGGTAGCTGGGCTGTTAGCATTGGCGAAATGAAGATTGAGGCAGTTATGTATTTCAAAAATCTGTTTGCTGATAACTCGGCCTCGAGGGATTATGCTCAGCTTCCCAAATTGTTTCCCATAATGAATGACTCCTGCAAGCAGAGACTAGGTGATACTATTAGTGAGACTGAGGTCAAACAAAGTCTCTTTGCTATTGGTGGATTAAAAGCTCCTGGACCTGATGGGTTTCCAGTAATTTTTTTCCAACACTCTTGGAATGTCTGTAAGGAGCATCTTGTTCAGCTAGTGGCTGACTGCTTCAAGAAGGGGTGCATGCCTACTGAGATTAATGGGACCCTCATCTCTTTAATTCCTAAGGTGGATAATCCCATCCACTTGTCCCAATTCCGTCCTATTAGCCTCTGCAACACCTCTTATAAAATCATTAGTAAGGTGATTGTTCAAAGATTTAGAGATATGCTCCCTAATCTTATTAGTCTTAACCAAGTTGCTTTTGTGCCTGGTAGACAAATACAGGACAACATTGTAGTGGCTCAAGAAGTCCTTTATAAATTCAAGAATATGAAAGGAAAGACAGGGTATATAGCTTGGAAAATTGACCTTGCCAAGGCGTATGATAAGCTCCAATGGGGATTTATTAAACGGGTTTTGGAAGAGGTTGGTATTGGTGGTAGTCTTATTGACTTAATCATGAGTTGCATATCGAGTGTGAAAAAAAATGTCTTATTGAATGGTGAAGTTTTTATGAGTTCTCTCCCAGAAGTGGTATTAGACAAAGTGACTCCCTATCCCTTTATATTTTTGTTCTTTGTATGGAGAAACTCTCTCATATAATTCAACAAAAGCTTTATATTGGGGACTAGAAACTTGTTAAGGTGTCAAGAGGAGGACTGGCTATATCCTACCTTTTCTTTGCAGATGACCTTATTCTTTTTGGTCAAGCGTCTATGAAACAAGCTACTGTTATGAGGGAATGCCTTGAACTTTTATGTGATCTTTCTGGTGAACAGGTTAGCTTCCCTAAATCAACAGTCTTCTGTTCCAAGAACATTAGTACATCGATTGCTAAGGCCTTTGCTGCTACTTGTGGGTCTCCTTTAACTAATAATTTGGGTAACTACCTTGGTGTTCCCTTAATTCATGGCAGAGTTACCAAAGAGACCTACAGAGAAATTCTTGAGAAAACTCAAAAAAGACTGTCTACTTGGAAAAGTGATTCGCTCTCCTTAGCTGGCTGTATTACTCTCATCAAAGCTGTAACTTCTGCTCTCCCTGATTATGCTATGCAATCCATTAAATCCCCTAATGAGATATGCTCCAAGCTTGACAAGATCAACAGAGACTTTCTTTAAGGTCATACTGCTGAGAAAAAAAAGATCCATCTTATCAATTAGGAGACTGTGTGTTTGGCTAAAAATAAAGGTGGGTTAGGAATTAAACAAACAAAGTTGGTGAACCAAGCTCTGCTTGCTAAAACGGGATGGCGTTTGATGCGCAGTGATGTTGGATTATGGGGAAATATGCTGAAGGCGAAATATGCCAAAGAGGGCTGAATGTTTGAAGAGAAGAAGTCTACTAGCAATTGTTCAAGCACTTGGAGGGGTTTCTCTTTTGGTGCTAAACTCATTTCGACTGGTCTAAAATGGAGAATCGGAGATGGTGGTACTGTCCTCTTTTGGTATGATAGTTGGGTTCCTGAGGCTGAAACTCTCATTAATCACGCTACTCTTCATCTCTCTGATAACCAGCTTCTTGAGAAAGTGAGTGATTATATCCACGATGCTGAATGGAATGTTCAAAAACTTCAGACTTTGTTGCCTTAGCATATTGTGCTGAAAATTTTTCAGTATTCATGCGAGAAAGAGATTTAGTGGCGCTGACAAATTCATTTAGGGTCCTGCTAAAGATGGGATTTTTTTCGGTGAAGAGTGCCTATAAGATGCATTATAAAACTTGTGAGAATCCTCCTTGGCAGTGGAGGTTTATTTGGAACCTTAAACTCCCTCCTCGAGTTCAAAGCTTTCTTTGGATTCTTCTTCACGATAAACTCCTTACTAATGATCAAAGATCCATTAGAGGTATGCCTGCTGACACCATTTGTCTGAGATGCAATAAGGGGAGTGAAGACATCAATCATGTGTTTAGGAGCTGTAACAAGGCTCGGTTTGTTTGGGATAATACTTGTAAAGGTGTTACAGGTACCCCTATGTTCAACGGTGACTTGAAGGATTAGATGTTTCTTAACTTGAAGGACAACAGAAATGTGATGAAAGGTATGCCTGGTTATCTCCTTTTTGCTGTGAGTATGTGGTTTATATGGAAATGGAGATGTAGTTCCATTTTTGAACCTAATTTTAAGCTCCCTTTATGCCCTGGTCTAATTATCAAGAGGTATTTGGAGTCGTTGATTAATCCTAATTGTGAGATTGATAGAACTGATGTGTTGAAAACGTGTCTAATTGCTTGTAATCCTCCTTTGGATGACTGGGTTAAACTTAATGTTGATGGTAGTATGAACACGGAGTTGAAGACCATTACAGCATGAGGTGTGTTACGGAACCACAGTAGTGAATGGCTTGGTGGTTTTTCTTTGAAAAAGGGAACTGGTAGCGTCCTAGAGGCTGAGCTTTGGGGTCTGTTTGAAGGGCTGCAGTTTGCTTAGAAGACTGGTTACAGGAAAGTTTGTGTGGAATCTGATTCTCAAATTACGGTTAATGTTCTGAGTAAAATGACCCTTGTGAACCACCCTCTCTATAGTCTCATTCACAGCTGCAAAAAGCTGATTGATGAGGATTGGCAATGCTCGATTCGTCATGTGTACAGAGAGAGCAACAAGGTTGCTAACTATCTTGCCAATTTGGGCAACTCTCTTGAGCTGGGTGTTACTTATTTTGAAGATCCCCCTCTGCAGGTGCTTGGCCTTCTGGAAAACGATGCTAAAGGGCTGGCTATGGCTAGACTTGGCCCTATTTATTTTTAGTTTTTTCTGTGTTCTGGGCTGTGCCCTCCCCCTTACCCAATAAATAAATAAATAAATAAAAGACTGCAGCAACACGCTTGATGTTCTTTTGCAGAAAGGTTGGTAAAATTCTTACCTTCGAGAAACTGAATACATCTCATTTTCTTAAGTCATCCACAGAAAGTTTAAATCAACAAAATACGCTGCATTTTAACTCAAGAAAAGTCCCTTAAATTTTTACTAGAGTTGATAAATAAAAATAAATAAATAAATAAATAATAAATAAATAAATAAACTTTATTAACAACAGTCCAAATTAGAAGTCTTATTTAGACAATTCAATCATATTGTTCATAAAGGTCAGATCTTGATATGAAAATGGACTACCATAAAAATAAAAAATAAAAAGAAAACATTCAACAAATCCAAATACATTTTATCTTTTAAGGTAAATGCTTAAAGGTATGTTCAGGTAACAGAGTGTGGTGGAGAGAGAGGGTGTGGGGATGATAACTGCACCAGGCTTGGAGATATAGACAAGGCAAGCAATGAGAAACAAGTTCTAACCAATAAGGAAAAACAATAAACGAACACTATCACCCATAATACATGTGCATGATAGCACATTCACTATTGCCACTATATACCTTTGCATATGTACTCTATGGCCTTATGGGATGAGCTCATCAAGGTGATGATCCATGATCAATGCAACAGATTCAAGAAAACCATCTTCACTTGATCCTGGGAGCATGGCTCCTTGTGCTTCTCGAATAATCTGCTCGATCATGGATTCCTCATTCAGTGTTCTCCGGCACATTATGCTTCCAATGGCAAAGGGAGTAAGCCCTCTCTCTGCACCTTTCTTTAGAAGCATGGTGGATATACGAAAGACACGGGCACACTCAGGTGGTAAGTCCCATCCATAAAACTTCAAAAGTTGAATATCCTGTTCGGCATTTAGTGATTTGATGTAGTCAATGGTGTCAGGAGAGTAAGGTTGTTTAGCTTGTGGCCAGTAGAGCCAGTCGAACGTGCAATCTTCGAACTGCAATGAAGCAAAGAGTGTTAAACATGGATCCTTAGAAGCCCAAACTTCTTGCTACAATTGAGCAATCTAATAAATTAAGATGGTTTGCTATTTGAGAAGAGCTGCATCAACATATAATCAGAATGAGAACAGATTGTCAGCATAGAATCAGGAAGCAGCTTACCACCACAAAAATTGGATTAACTTAGTGTAAGCATTAAGCATCTGTCAGCAAATGAAACAATATGCCTCGCAGAAGGTTGACAGACAATTTTCAATATAAATTCCAAGGTCACATTCAGTTTCCTTCAACCAATGACATCTAAGGTGCCTAAAAGTCAACCATTACATAAGCTTGTAGGCTTTTGCGTAGCAATCAACAAAATGACAATAATCAAAACATATTGACATCTACCAAGAAAATACAATGTGAATAAGCAATCATAAGAAAACAATCCAATGCAAAATAAAAGTAATGGAAGTACATCACTGCTCAAACAGAAGAAAAATAAAGTACTTACATTCTCAGGCAAGCAGTATCCATGATCAATCGGAATAAGCCTGATCTGACTGTCTTCATGATCTTTGCTAACCAATATGTTCCCAGCATGCCTATCTGTATTTGCCAACCTTATGTCCAGCACAGAGATCTTGTGTACCTCGTCTACTGGGAAAGCATGAGGTCCCATATCCTCACAACTCCCAATATTCTTCATAAACACCTGCAGTGATCCAATCTTAACGTTCTTGAGATCGTTTGCATAACCTTCTGGATGATTGAATCCTTTGTGCAAGCACTTCACCATAACCGTAGGGGGAACACCAGCAAAGCCCCTCTCTTCATTGTAAAAAGAGCGAAATGCACCCCATGGACGATCCAAAACGTATGCTGCAACTTCTCGCAAAGCTCCTTCTCCTACTCGTGTGCCTTTCTTCAATCCTTCACCATCTACTGACAAGGGTAACCCTCGAGGATTATTTACAGCCATGGGCTCCTCATCAACTGGCTTAAAAACGGAAACATAATTCTGACCAGATGAATCTTGCATGAAGTAAGCTCCTCCTGATCCCTCAAATGAGCGAATGGGATTATTACCCCTCTCTAAGCCATCCAAAGTAGAGATAATTAGCTTTTTAACCACTAATGGCAGTTCAATATTGGAATTAACAACAAAAGGTTCCAAAAGGACATTTCTTGGCAAGAGTGTCCTCTCTCTGGCTTCACATCCCAGAAATAGGCTTCCCAACTGGTATTCGCCTTCAATATCATCCTCCTTTTCATTCAAGTTTACAGCCTCAATGGAAACTTCAAATTCTTTCTCAACAGGTTTAGCCCTTACTTTGGCAGATTTTCGAACCAGCAAATGAATTACCGCATCATTGCTTTTACATATGTCAGTTATGAGTTTCTGGTCTTCAAGCTCCTCACCATCACATATCAGTTTTTGATTATTGAGATCAACAACTCCTTTTCCTTTCTTAGCAATTTGCTGCTTCACGTAACCCACATTTCTACCCCGGTTGACATGAAACTCAAACACCTTTCCGCAAACAGTAGTGACTCTGATAGCTTGGAGATCTGAGAGTCTAAGCAACAAATGCAAAACATTCCCATCAGCAAGCCCATAGTCCCGAACACAAGAATTGCTCCTAGCCAGTTCCCTCCCGTCAAAAACCAGTTTCTGCATCTTCACAAAAAAACCTTTGAAAGTCTGAATCCTCAATTTCACAAAAGCGATAGAATCCGACTCCATAACTTGCATGGGAATAATAGAACCACCGACACTCAGAAAAATCAAGATTGAATCACTCATGGGTAGACCATGTTTATGAGTGAATAGCTCAGGGAAACTCCGAGACTCTTCAAGCACCGGACTAAGAGCTACACTGGCAAGCGACATTGTTTCTCTTCCTGCAGATCTAAACCCTTGTGTGCTTTATTTCAATGTTCTAAATTCTGAGTATAACTCCTAAACCCTATATCCTAGAGCTACATGAAGACCCCTAAATCAACAAAGAAAGGAACCAAACCTCATGCATTCAAACATTTCCCACTAAATATAGACACCAAATCTATAGTATTAAGTTGTGTGTCACCCTTTGAAATGCTTTCATCAGAGTGACAAAGGTGTCTGTTGCACCTCAAACTCCTATACTAGGAGTTCGGCACCACACCCTCCATCTTCTTTGCTGCAAAATATTTCTCGAAATGGTTAGGGCCTAAGCAGGCTCACCAAGAATTCAAGTACAAAAGCCCTACAAGCAACATAAAATTTATTCAATCAGTCAATACAAGACATTAATATCTAAACAGAGGAAAATGGAAAAACAAATCTTTATGCAAATATGTATGTGCTGGTAGATAGAATAGTGGCTTAAACCCTAAATCTTAGTCCGATTTAAACGGAGAAAATCAATTATTGAAACGAAAAGCAGACAAAAAAACACTTGATGAGATTTATTTTCTTCATTGCATTGGCTTCCAATAAATACATCAATAAAAGATATACACTCAATTTGACCAAGCTCAACAGTCCGATAAGACTCAAATCAATACATTAATTTCTTTATTTTCCTTCGTATTTTCTTGGCAACCAAACAAATAATCGAAAATGCAGGATAATTATGATTATACAAATAATAATAAGACTAAATTACAAAATAATCCAAATTTAGAGGTTGATTCAGACGACAAAAACTCGAAACTCGATCAATTCAAATACATTTCTTCTCCTACTTTTTTCCTCAGCAACCAAGCAGATAAAAAAAAAATTATAAAAAAAAAAAAAAAAAAACAGATCTTTACAATTCAATTAAGAATTAAAAAGAACAAAGATATAAATAAAAAGAATTGTACCTTTGAGAAGCAATAATGGAAGAATAGGTTCAGATGAAATGAGGATTTAATTAAAAATGCTCACGTAGTTGCGTCTGAGTTTTCCTGTGACTTTCTTTCCAAGTTTTTCCGAGAAATGGAATTTTCTCGAGAAACTTCGACGAGAGAGAGAGAGAATTTGAACAGAGTTTGTTTGTCGAACTTAAAAGCGTGTTGGATGAGGTGACCACTATATATAGTATTTGACTTGATAATCTTTGACTGAAGTTAAGCTTGAGGACCAATTCACGATCTTTAACGACGTTAGTTGTTTATGTAACGGTCTCACTATGTTTGCTGCTGACGACTGACGTTGCAGGATAATAACAGTGAAGTTTTTTATGGGTTTTTTGGATAGAATTTTTATTATATTTTTTATGATAAATTAAATGAGAATGTAGAGTAATAATGTTGAAATGATTTTGATTGGAATTTCCTTATATGCTTTACTTGGTGAATAAGTGATAAAAGAAAAAAAAAAAAAATCCACTAAGGGCATGTTTGGCATGCCATACTGTATTGGACTAGACCGTACAATATTGGATTGAATTATATTTAGGGTGCGGATATTGACATCTATAAAATATATTAGTACACCCATTTTTATAAGTACACTCATATCTAAAATTTAAAAAATAAATATTACTATAAACACCCATCCTAATACCAATTATACCTTTATTGAAATGAATATATTCATTTTAATACATATTATTTATAAACATTGTTAAATTATTATCATACTCAATTTATAAAATAAAACCATATTATTTTTGGAATCAAATCCTCTTTTAATGATGGTCAAATTTACTTTTGGAAATATCTCGAATGTATGAACCTTATGAAAGGGAATATGTGGAACCGAATTTTATATGGGGTCAAGATATTTTCAACCTGGAATTCTCTTATTTATATAGCTATCTAAAAAAAAAAAACAAAAACAAAAACAAAAAAACTTGTTGATACCTACATCTATCTTTAAAAAAAATAAAATAAATTGTTTATTGTTAGAGTTCATAACTATACATAAAAGAAAAAGAAAAACAATATGATAACCGTGTGTTGATGAGAAAGTTTGATACTTGAAATAAAATTAGAGTTTAATTAGGATTTATCATAAAAATGAGGTGATGGGGAAGTGGTTAGGGATTTGAGAACTTACGTTAGGTATAAGTTTAGGAAAGATAATTAAGGATTTTGGGGATATTATCTTTTGTTATTTTATTAGTATTTATCTTTGGGATATTATCTCATTTAGAGATGATTGAGTCAGGTTATTATCTTTGAGTATTTGTTTTTTTATTTAAACTCTTTGTAATTATCTCTTATATCTGATCATTATAAAAGGCCCCTTTAGAGCCTTTTGTAGGGCTAGACTTGATGAATTGAATAAAGAATTGAATTGTTATGTTTTCCAATCCCCTTTTCTAGTTATATTTCCTTCTAGTTCTACATCAATTAGTATCAGAGCCTATTTTCATTCCTATACGCTTCCATATTTATTTATTTTTTCTTTTTCACACAAATCTGCACTCCAAACTCATAAACACCTAGCCACACAACATACATGCCCAAAACCTCACACACTTGAAGTTCGCGCGCCCACGCACCATCGCCTGCTGCCGTCGCAACAGTCACCGACCACATCATCAGAATCGGAAGTCACTGACCAGCACTTTTTCCTTCTTCGCTGACCTCCAATTTTGCCTCCATCAATGCAGATCTGCACAAAAACAACAAACCGCAACCACCTTGCCATCGCTGCCGATCGTCGGAGCATGGCACCTCACCGCCGAGCCCAACCGATTCGTCGATTTTCACTTCTTCTGATCGGAGGTCCAGTTGCCGGTCTACTAGTGTCCAGGTGGTAGATTTATCGACTAGGTCCTTCTTGCCAATTTCTAATAGTTGAAGGGTCTGGTGGAAATTTTACAGGGCTGTTGCGTGAATTCTGAAACCTGTTAGGGCTTTTTGCAAATTACACATACTTCAGGGGTGTTTTCGTAATTATGCAATCTAGAGGGACTTTTCAGCAATTTTTGACAGTAACAAAAATATAGTTTGAAAGAGTATATCTTTTGTGATCTTAGAGCTTCTCCAACCCTACGTCAAACCCCTCTCCATCGCCAAGCTGTCACAAAATCAGCCCCCAACCCATCGCTAAACGTTGAGCCAACTAAGCTATATTGTCGTCCACAAGGATCGGGACTAGCAATGACTAAGCGGTACTCTAACAATAGTTATGAACTAAAAGTAAAAGTGAATGATTGGTGTTTTGAAATATGAATTAACTAAAGAAAACTAATAAGTGTAATGAATAAAAATGGAATGTGAATGGAGTGATATATATGATATGGGACTAAGGAGTTGATGGACTCGTAAGCGGACAATGGGTATGTAAAAACTCACAATTAAGCACATTGATCTAATGTAACCAACCTAGGATGTATAGTATTGGTTATGTATCCCTTACAAGAGGCCAACTTAGGATGTATAGTGAAGGCCTCCTATTTAGGACTATCCCTCCTAAGCAACCAACCTAGGATTTATAGTATTAGTTGCTTAGTTAGGACTTTTTGACATGAAGATTATCTATCAATTAAGGGTTTAACCTCTTTAATAAAGTAGTCACCCTAGGATGTATAGTGATGACTCTTAATCTTACCTAAGAGACCAACTTAGGATGTATAGTGAAGGCATCCTACTTGAGATTAGATAAAGATGAGGTTATTAAACCGGATTCCACTCGAATGATGTATTTTTGTGGAATCCAAAGGTAGCCACTCCTAGGATGTATAGTTATGGCTCTTAATCTTTCACAAGAGCTCAACCTAGGATGTATAGGAAAACCTCTTATTCGAGATTAGATGAAGATTTGGTTTGTGAAGCCGGATTCCACTTGAAGGATGTATTCTTGTGGAATCCTTCCATTCAAAAGAGCTTAAGACAACCAAATATGATGTATACCTAGTTGTCTCCTCAATTATTTCCTAAATCAATTTGCTAAGAGGATGTATCTAAGACAAATCAACATGCAAAAGCAATGATAACAATGAATAGAACATAAATGATAGATTTAAAGGATAATAGAGTTTAATTACACATGCCCAATATCCATCAAACTAATCACATCAACCCCTTAGTGGGGGGATTTAGCTACTCATGTCTATTACAACATATAAACTAAAAGAAGAGGTTGAGAGAAAACCCATGTAGAGAATCCTCCTTTCTTGAAGCTCCTTTCCAAATCTCCTAGTTGCCTTTGGTATATTGGGTTAGTGTATTCCTAGATCTAAAAAAAGTAATAAATCAGAAAATATGTAAGTGTGAGATGTTTTTCGATCTAACATGAGTTTCTATTTATAGGGATTAGCTCAGAAATTCTTAAATGTCGAAATCTGGCCGGCGTGGAGTGTGGGTCGAGTGCAGGTCAGGGACCCGCACTTACCCGTACTTTATCAATTCTTCACAATTTCAACTCCCGGGATTTGTCAAGAGTGCGGGTGGAGTGCGGTTGGATGATTCTTCATGATTTCAGCTCTTGGGTTTTGTATAGAGTACGGGTAGAGTGCGGTTGGATGACCCGCACTTTATCAAGTCTTCATGATTTCGGCTCCCAAGTTTTGTATAGAGTGCGGGTGGAGTGCAGTTGGTTGACTCGCACTGTACCCGCACTTTATCTTCTCTTCAGATATCAGCTCCCGGGTTTTATCAGCAGTGCGGGTGGAGTGATGTTGGATGACCCGCATTGTACTCGCACCCTTAGAGCTTCTAATGGCTTTTATCCTTCTTTTTGCATCTTTTGGTTCCTTTTCGTCCAAAAGTCCCGAATTCCACTTCTAACACCAGAAATGTACGAATGCCTGCAATTACGAACAAAGAGCCCATAAGAGATGTTAAAACGCAAGAAAACGAGATAAAGAATAAGAAAATGAGGGCCAAAATATACAACATTTTTGGCACGATCACACACTTTTGAAGAATTTCTAATCTACCAATAGGGTTGGGTAGACATAAACTCCAATAGGAAGTAGATCATGAGTTGGTCACTTTTGAGAAATTTCTAATCTATCATCAAATATATATATAGTACCAAATGGTTGTAGTTCAACTCACAGATGTTTCCTCCTTGGAGGTTTTACCATAGTACCAAAATCTCTTGTGTTAATTCTTCCTATCTCTATCTTTCATATTTGTATGTGCGTATGTTTTAATCTTGTTTCATGATCTTCATTCATGATGTATTTGTAAACAAGATTTTGTTAAGTGTGAGATGTAAGCACATCATATTGATCAAAGTTGTAAATATAATTCTTTTGTATATTGACTTATTTGTATATAGTCATATATTGATTGTTACTTGTACATATTGAACATAATTGTGAATACAAGTATTCTTTGTTATGAGTTTTATTATAATTCTTTCTCTTGCAACTTATGGACTAAATAGACAATGCTTTATTAAACATATGTTTCTATTGTCTATGCATGTGTATGGTTTATGTGTTGTGATATAAGCTATCTTGAGGGACAAACTTTTGTTTGTTTCAAGGGATTGGAAAAAGTGTAAAAACCTATTCACCTCACCCTCTAGGTACGCTTTAGGCAATTTAACCATGTTTGTATATTTCAATTGATATCAGAGGAGGTCGCTAGAAGGGAACTAACGAGATCCAGGAAACACTTACAGTTGATTGCTTAGGTTTTTAAAGTCATGGTTCATCAAGAAGAGGTGATGACCGAAGGGGCTTCTAACTCTAGACCTCCACTACTCAAAGGACACAATTATAGGTTTTGGAAACTTCGGATGGAAGCTTACATCCGGTCTATCAATGAGAGAGCATGGATGACGGTTGAGGAAGGATACAACTCTCATAATAAGACTCTTAAGTATGGATCTACGGTTTCTAATCCTAGGAGCAAATGGAACACAAATGAGTTCGAGTTTGCTAAGTGGCATCATATGGCGTGAATGCTATTTTTGGAGGAGTGGATAGTAGGCAATTCTCCTACATCCAAAACCTAAAGACCGCTAAGGAAGCTTGGGATGCTCTCCAAGTTACCAAAGAGGGAACCAAGGCGGTTAGGAAGTCTAGACTTCAAATGCTCACTTCACAATTTGAGATGTTGCAAATGTGTGAGGAAGACAAGTTCAATGACTTTCAATTCAAGCTATTAGACATCGCCAACCAATGTTAAGCCCTTGGCGTTCCGATCTCCAGTGAGAGGCTAAATTGAAAGATTCTAAGATCTCTACCAAAGCGTTTCAAAGCTAAGGTAAGAGCCATTGAAGAGAGCAAGGACTTAGATGTCATGAGCATAGATGAGTTGCTAGGATCTCTTCAAACCTCTGAAGCAAGCTTGAAACTGAAGGCTAAGAACAAGGGTTTAGCTCTCAAAGTCGTCAAAGAAGTTAGTAGTGATGATAACAAGGAGATGACTTTATTGGTGAGGAAGTTTAGGAAGTTCATGAGGAAAGGTGCCAAGCCAAATGGCAAGTACTCAAGGGAAAAGGAAGTCAAAAGGTCATTCATTCAAAATCATGAGAGGAGTGGTCATGCTAAGAGTAATCATAATGTTCAATGCTTCAAGTGCAAGAAGCTTGGGCATTATGCCTCGGAATGTCCTAGTGATAAGACTAGGAAGGACAATGAAAATATATACTCGCGTGTGTCTAAAACAACCTAGGAGGGGGGGGGGGGGGGGGGGGGGGGGGGGTGAATGGGTTGTTAATCGATTATTACCAATTTTTCGATTAGTCAAAATTAATCACTATTAACCCAATTCAACAAACAATGAAAATCAAGTAAAGTGAGGAATTTAAAGAACACTTGATTTTTATGTGGAAACCCTCAACAGGGAAAAACCACGGGCTGTTATGTGCGCTACACACGAACCTCAGATCCACTAATTGTAATGGTATTTACAACCTAGGTTGACCTCAACCTCTCACGATCTATAACTCACCACTACTACCCGCAGGCCTTTAAAAGTGAACCTATTCCAATTTGCTTGAGCACTACACACCAGTAGCCACAAGACTTAACTCTTAATGAAGAGATCAAAAAACCTATGTGAATATATGACAATATCCAAAATGCAAATAACGCTAGGCTACACTAAATGCTTAACTAGATGTTATAATGCTAATCAACACTCTAGTTATCAACAATGCCTACATGCTCATACATGAGAACTCAATTAGATGCAAAGAGATTCTAGCAACCTAATTGTCAACAAACAAAGCCAATTCAACACATGTTGTCAATAATCATGGCAAAGACTAAAAACATGCAATTAACTAATGCAATTAAGGAATTGTCAATCAAAAGCTAATCAACATAAGTTGTCAATGAACATGGCAAGGACAATAAATGCAATTAACAAATGCAATCAATGAGTTCTACAATCAATGTCTAAATGAGACTCATGTAGACTTAGCTAGAGGGAAAAATGGTCCTAAATGCTAGCTATCAACAAACAACTTATCTCAACCAAAAATCAAAGTCTCAAACATGCTAAGAATAACATTAGGCAAAGAGACATGCATTTAATTAACAAATAAATGCTAAACTTAAGCAAACATGTCATAAATATGAAACAAAAGGATTTAGAACATGTAAAGATTACCTAGTCAAGGAAATCAAGAAAACCCATGCTTGTATGATGCTTGGAAGATGCTAGATGCTCATGGGAAGTGATTTGGTTGAGTAAATGTGAGTTCTTGGGAGCTTCTCTCTCTAGAGTTTGAGTAAAAATGGGATCTTTAAAGACTCTCACTTGAAAAATATTTCTCTCTCTCTAAAGTGAATTTTTTGCTCTCCAAAATGTGTGTGTGCCAAGTGAAGAAGAAAAATATATATATATATATATCCGGTCAGGTCTTGCAAACAAAAAAGAGAGGTGCACCATTTTAAATAAAGAATATATATATATATATATATTAGGTGAAGCACGTTAATATATATATATATATATATATAATATGCAAAAGACAAAAGATGATGCACGTTTTTTTATGCATATATATATATTTTGTTTAACAAAAACAAATGCACTTGATTTGTGATATGTATAAAGGATAACACATAAAACGCACTGGATTTGGATCATTGAGAGAATAAAACAAAATCAATATAATCCTGTGAGGTTAGCTCACGAGAGAGAAAGTCAAGCATTCCAATGAATTGACAAGTCAACTTAACTCATGCATCATACGCACACAACACAAACAAGCTCACATGCAACAAAAAGCACTGAATAAAATAACCTTAAAAATTCAAAAACAAAATGAATCAGGTGGCGTGTGTGACCCGTTGCTCCAACGCGGGCAGAGAAAGCTTTTGGGTGTGGGGAGCCCGTGGCTCACACGCCACCCCTTGCTAGGTGTGGCTATCATGCCACACTAAGTCGACTTTGGTCCCGAGCGTTCTTCAGTCCAGTTGACCTTGAACTTTAAAATTCAATTCCGTCTTCGGAATATTGACTCGAACTCAGTCACAAATATAAAAAATTACATAACTTTCCAATTTAAGCTCGGAATTGAATTTCGGTTTCCGATAAAAACACAGAATGTCTCAAATGTCTCGGAAATCATCCGAAACACATAGATAAGTCTCCGAATCACTCGAAACTAATCTAGGGACAAATCCACACATAGTTGGACTCATAAAAATATGAAAAATCTTAAAAATATATTTCTTTGAAACACAATGAGATTTTACCAACCATACCAAAACAAACATAAATAATAAAATGCATTAGTTGTGTGTGTGTGCACTCTAAATCTCTTCAATAAAGAGTTAAGTCAAGTGAATTACCTTCCTTGAAGCTCTTGATGTCCACAATGAGGTCCATTAGCATTTGATGAGGATTTCTTCAACCTTAAGCTACCCTTACAAGTTTGAACCCCATTGTGGTTTTGTCAACAAAATAAGCCAATTAAAAAGTGAGGCATTTACAATCTCCCCCTTTGGCTATTTCGTGACAAAACCAAATCTCACATAGCAACCTCACAAAAACAAAAAATGATTGGTCAACAAAATTTTTCTACATTACAATAAAGCTCCTAGTCTAAGTCTTGAACATCTTCAAGTCAATTCCAAGCTTGTAGAAAAATCCAACATACACACAAGATACCTTTCAAGAGCAAGTACATGTGAGGTGATCAAATATAAAAAGCATTTGCACTCAATAAAGCAATATAAAGAAATGCATGTGCAATGCTCCCCCTAAAAGGTTACTCTCTCTCAAGGCTTCTCCCCAAAGCATACACAATGCTCCCCCTATATCTCTCAAGATTTCTCCCCCTTTTTGTCATGAGATAGACAAAGGAGCTCCCCCTATCGGGTTGCTTTAGCAAAGAGAGCTACTAGCACAAAAGGCATTTGCATAATCATATAAACGAACTTTATGCAACTCAAGTAATTGAGAGAGATTCAAGGAGTTTTATTTAAAAAAAATGTGTGACAATGATGCTTTGCATGCAAGACATGTTGCATTTAAGATCAAAAGCAATAGTATTTGGCAAAGCAAACAACAAGGGTTCCCAATAGAATTCAAACCAATCTCACCCTTTGTCATGGAAAAAGAAAGGATATAGAATTAAAGCATTTCAATATTAAAGAGCATCTATATCCAACTTTATAAGCAAAACAAGACATGAGCGACTTTGCACCCTATTTGATTTTTCCGGGTGAGATACCCGTATGATAGTAGCCTTGTTCTACAAATAAAGAAAGAGAGACTTTGGATTTTAAGATCCTTATTTATTTGAGTCTCAATATTTCTTTTGCACACATATTTGCATTCAACATTAGCAATCAAACATTTCATATTTTTCATCTCATACTTTTTCAAATAAAGCATGTCATTTAATAGAATCATCATGGCATGGAGATCAATTAAAAGTCATTCAAAAAGTACTTTCAAGTATATCTCCTATTCCAAAAATGCATGTTTGAGCATAAATATGACATGGATTGCAAGTAAAGCAATTGTGTACACTTATTATGAAAAAGGAACATATATGCATATATGTGCAATCAACAATCTCAAGCAATTATCAAAAGAGCATAAATTTAATCAACTTTTTGCATATGACAATTCATGCAAGTTTGCTCTCTTTGCTTGAGCTCCCCTTATGGGGTCAATTCCAACCAAGTCATTGGGAGGCATGAGCCCCTATAGACTTACCAAGTCCATTGGACCTAGTTGCATCTACGGGTATCACATTGGCAAAATGGCAAGCGGGTTCATTCTTTCTAATCCACCTAGGTTCCACTTTATCAATTCTAGTGGTCATAGACATGTTTCTAAGTTCCTTAGGTTCATGCAAACTTGCCCTCTTTTTCAACCATTTTTCTTTCATGCTCTCTAACCTACACCTTTTAATGTATTTAAAGCAATTTGGTTTTAAGTGACCAATCATACCACAAAAATGACATGTAGGTACAAAGTAAGAATTTATACCATTGCATTGTGATCTCATCGATGCATTGACATGTTGATGAGGTTGTCTTTGATGGTGCATCGGTTTGCTTCTTTTTGGAGCTTGAACCAATTGGTGGCACCTTTGTGGTCTAGCTTGTTGAGGTGGTTGAGCCGGTTGAATGTGCCTTCTTGGTTGAGTAAAGCTTGGGTGTTGAGCTCTTGCATGTTGAGATTGAGCTTTACCCTTTGTTGGCATCTTCATTTGGCCATTTTTAGATGACTCTCCAAGATCAATCTTCCTCCTAGGGTGTTGAGAAGGTGAAGCTAAGCTTTTTCCTTGAGCTTGAGGTTGCTTGATCTTAGCCTTCCTCAAAACTTCTAGATACCTCATCCCTTTTTTCTTGACAATCCTCAAGGGAGCACTCTTTGAAGATTCACCAACTTCAAGAGTCTTCTTATGGTAAGAAGATTGAGGAGGCAACTTAGGAACAATTTCCTTCACAAAAGTTGTCTTGTTGGATGATGGTGTGGCTTTCTCATCAACAAGCCTTAGGCCTTTCTTGTCACTAGGCATCTTCCCACAACCTAGCATAATATTGAGCTTCTCCGTACCCGAAGTGAATTTAGCAAGTGACATCCTTGCTTCTTCAAGCTATTTCTTCAACTTATCCTTATTTCTTTTGACAAGTTTTACTTCCTCATCTAAGAGAATCACCTTTTCTCTTAGTTGAAGATTATCTTCCTTCAACACAAAAATCACCTCTTTTTCCTTCTTCAATGAGTCATGAAAGAACGTCATAAAATCCTCATAACTCATTCTTTCCTTGTTGTCAAAACTCTCCAAATCGGAGTTATCATCATCACACGAGTATGAGCAACACTCATCACATTGCCTCTCACTAATTTAGTCAACTTCCTCATCAAGACTTTTGCCTTGGCCATTTGATGTCATACAAGCAACTTCCCTTTGCGTAGCTACATCAATCACACTTCTAGCTACCTTTTCATCTACTCCTTCTTCAAGGTCACAACTAGAGGCATTTTTGCCTTCTTCTCCAACATCCACATAAGAAGCTCTGATACGAACCTTGTCGATTGTATCAAGATTGATGCCTAAGATCGTTCTAACCTCTGATTCGGATGGAAACCGCGACCCAACACCTATATCGAGATGTGAACCTTGGTATAAAGGAAGACGCCACAATCAAGGATGGAATACTCGATTGATAAGTCAAGGAGGAGCGCCACAGAGAAATCTGATAAGTTCCAATTAGTTCTCAAATAACAAAAGAGAAAATTCTCTCAAATTTCATTCAAAATCAAGTTTGATCTCCAATAATACATCAATGAGTCCCTTATAAACTGAAACCCTAAAACCTAAAAAGGAAATAAATATTTGGCAATTAAGGCCTTACAATCAGGAAACTAAAATGAGCAATTAATAATTGCCTTACAAATGGGAAAGAAAATAAAAACTAAAACAAGAAACTATTGACTTGCTCCTTATTTGGAAGGCTAAAAATGGAAACAAATCAGCCCCTTAATTTGGGAAACAAATCAACTCTTTATTCTTTAGAAACCAATAAGGAAAACTGAAATTCGGACTCCTCAGCTCAAGTCTTCGCGCAACAAACTAGATTGCCGAATTTGGGCTGGTTTTGATCTGTTACGGATGAGGGAGTCTTCTTGACATCCGTAGGGATCGTCTTGGGCTTTCTGAAAACATATTATAATAGACAATCCGACCTCATATGCACTCTGTAGAGGCCCATGAAGTTCAGCCCGGATTTGGTCTTCATGTGGGCCGAACTTGGATTTCAGCAACTCAGACTCAACCCCTATTAAGTGCTTCTTTGATCCTCTTGGCCCTTGTAATTAGCCCAACTGGAATATGCAATGGATCCTTTGGTGATGCTTCTTGATTCTCATCATTAATGATGAGAATCAAGAAGCATCACCAAAGGATCCATTGCATATTCCAGTTGGGCTAATTACAAGGGCCAAGAGGATCAAAGAAGCACTTAATAGGGGTTGAGTCTGAGTTGCTGAAATCCAAGTTCGGTCCCCATGAAGACCAAATCTGGGCTGAACTTCGTGGGCCTCTATAGAGTGCATATGAGGTCGGATTGTCTATTATAATATGTTTTCGGAAAGCCCAAGACGATCCCTACAGATGTTAAGAAGACTCCGTCATCCGTAACAGATCAAAACCAGCCCGAATTCGAAAATCTAGTTTGTTACGCGAAGACTTGAGCTGAGGAGTCCGAATTTCAGTTTTCCTTATTGGTTTCTAAAGAATAAAGAGTTGATTTGTTTCCCAAATTAAGGGGCTGATTTGTTTTCATTTTTAGCCTTCCAAATAGGGAGCAAGTCAATAGTTTCTTGTTTTAGTTTTTATTTTCTTTCCCATTTGTAAGGCAATTATTAATTGCTCATTTTAGTTTCCTGATTGTAAGACCTTAATTGCCAAATATTTATTTCCTTTTTAGGTTTTAGGGTTTCAGTTTATAAGGGACTCATTGATGTATTATTGGAGATCAGACTTGATTTTTGAAAGCAAATTGAGAGAATTTTCTCTATTGTTCTTTGAGAACTAATTAGAACTTATCAGATTTCTCTGTGGTGTTCCTCCTTGACTTATCAATCGAGTATTCCATCCTTGATTGTGGCGTCCTCCTTCAGACCAAGGTTCACATCTCGTTATAAGAGTTGGGTCACGGTTTCCATCCGAACCAGAGGTTAGAACGATCTTAGGCATCAATCTTGATACAATCGACAAGGTTCGTATCAAGCTCCAAAGGCCGTGTAGTAATTTGCAATCTCTTCATCACTTGAAGAGTTTTCTACACTCTCGCTATCACTTGATGAGGTGGCCATCTCCTTTCCATTTCTCCTGTTCTTCAAGTTACTACAAACTGATATGAACCTCACCAAGAATAGTGAGACCCGGAACCAATATATGGTAACGAAGGATCGTTTTCTAATTCAAGTTTATAAAAACAAAGAAAATAAAGGACCGTGACCCATTATCTATATGGAGATAAGAACCAACGGTATCAAGAAGGTTGTAGACGCCACACTCAAGAAAGAGAAAGAAGGTGAGTGATAAGTCAAGGTTTGAACGCCACAAGGTAGAACCTTGATAAGTTCATAGTTCAATGAAGAACCAAAGAGAAACGCTCTCTATCAATTTTATTTCATTCAAAGTCTAATCTTCTCAAATAATACATCAATGCGTCCTTTAAATACTAAGAAAAGATCTAAACCCTAGACGACAAAAGAAAAGGAAATAAACTACTCAGCAATTAATTGCCTTACAATTAGGAAAGTAAAAGAATAAAAACTAGTAACTATTTGACTTTGTTTGGGAAACAAATCAACTATTTATTTGGGAAATAATTAAAAATAGGAAATATGCTAAAATTCGGAATCCTCCAACCCTAGCTTGTATCTCACACCATAATCAGCTCTTTATTAGGAAATATGCTGAAATTCGGACTCCTCAACTCAAGTCTTCGCGCAACAAACTAGATGGCTGAATTTGGGCCTGTTGTGATCTGTTATGGAGGACGAAGTCTTCATAACATCTGTAGAGCTCGTCTTGGGCTTTCCGAAAACATATTATAATAGACAATCAGACTTCAGATGCTCTCTGTAGAGGCCCACGAAGTTCAGCCCGGCGTCCAGCTCTCTTACAGCTCAAGTCTTCGCGCAACAAGATAGATGGCCGAATTTGGGCCTGTTGCAATCTGTTACGGATGACGGAGTCTTCATAACATCTATAGGGCTCGTCTTGGTCTTTTCGAAAAAATATTATAATAGACAATCCGACTTCAGATGCACTCTGTAGAGGCCCACGAAGTTCAGCCCGGCGTCCAGCTCTCGTACAGCTCAAGTCTTCGCGCAACAAGATATATGGCTGAATTTGGGCCTGTTGTGATCTGTTACGGATGACGGAGTCTTCATAACATCTGTAGGGCTCGTCTTGGGCTTTTCGAAAACATATTATAATAGACAATCCGACTTCAGATGCACTCTGTAGAGGCCCACGAAGTTCAGCCCGAATTTGGTCTTCATGTGGACTGAACTTGGACTTCAGCAACTTAGAATCAGCCCCCATTAAATGCTTCTTTGATCCTCTTGCCCCTTGTAATTGGCCCAACTGGAACATGAAATGGATCCGTTGGTGAAGCTTCTTGATTCTCATCACAAACCTTGGAGATATGCCCATATCCTCCACATTCAAAGCATTGAATGCCTTTTCTTGAAGACTTCTCTTGGCTTAGCTCAACCTTCTCAGAGTCATTCTTTTGTAGCCTCAAAAACTTCTTGAATCTATTCATCATTTGAGCCACATCTTCATCCTAGTCATCATCCTCCTTTTCAACTTTGGAGGTCTTCAAGGCTATTCCCTTTTGCTTCTTGGGAGATGAGGAGGTAGGAGCCTTTCTTGACTCATAGGCAAGAAGCCTTCCAATTACTTCACTCGGCTTCATCTTCTTGAAGTCAACATTTTCTTCAAGTGCCGTCACCTTGGATTCAAATCTAGGAGGTAGTGACCTCATGATCTTTTGCTTGATCCTCCTATCCGAGTATGGGTCACCTAGTTGATGGCTTTGATTGACGATGTCCATCAACTTCACTTGGAAGTCATTTAAGCACTCATGCTCCTCCATCCTAATTGTCTCGAATAAGGTTTGGAGCACTTGGAGCTTAGAGTCTTTCACCACTTCGGTTCCCTCATGTGCCGTCTCTAAGATCTTCCAAGCTTCATGTGCATTTTTGGTGATTTGGATGAGTTTATATTGACTCTCATCCATTGCACTAAGCAAGGCATGCATGGCCTTGTTGTTCCACTTCGAAGCTTCAAACTCTTCAGTATTCCATTGAACCTTGGGCTTGGGCACAATGCTTCCAACTCCGACGGTCACGGTTGGAGGCGTGAATCCATCCTCACCATCCACACCCTATCATCTATCGCTAAAAGATAGGACGCCATCTTCCCCTTCCATGAGGAGTAATTGTCACCCTTGAGCAATGGTGGCCCCACGCTCGACGCTCCCTCTTTGCTAGTCCCAGATTCACTCATAGTGTTTGGGTGAATGTATGCAAACGAATGCAAGTGAATGTAGCAATCAAAACACACAAAAGCAAGACACACAAGCAAGAGCAAGGATCACCTAAGTATTTATAGGAACCCGCTCTGATACCAATTGAAAATATATACTCGCGTGTGTCTAAAACAACCTAGAGAGGGGGGGGGGGGGGGGGGTGGGGTGAATGGGTTGTTAATCAGTTATTACCAATTTTTCAATTAGTCAAAATTAATCATTATTAACCCAATTCAACAAATAATAAAAATCAAGTAAAAGTGCGGAATTTAAATAACACTTGATTTTTACGTGGAAACCCTTAACAGGGAAAAACCACGGGTTGTTATTTACAACCTAGGTTGACCTAAACCTCTCACGGTCTATCACCCACCACCACTACCCACAGGCCTTTAAAAGTGAACCTAGTCCAATTTGCTTGAGCATTACACACCGGTAGTCACAAGACTTAACTCTTAATGAAGAGATCAAAAAACCTATGTGAATATATGACAATATCCAAAATGCAAATAACGCTATGCTACACTAAATGCTTAACTAGATGTTATAATGCTAATCAACACTCTAGTTATCAACAATGCCTACATGTTCATACATGAGGACTCAATTAGATGCAAAGAGATTTTATCAACCTAATTGTCAACAAACAAAGCCAATTCAACACATGTTGTTAATAATCATGGCAAAGACTAAAAACATGCAATTAACTAATGCCATTAAGGAATTGTCAATCAAAAGCCAATCAACATAAGTTGTCAATGAACATGGCAAGGACAATAAATGCAATTAACAAATGCAATCAATGAGTCCTACAATCAATGTCTAAATGAGACTCATGTAGACTTAGGTAGAGGGCAAAATGGTCCTAAATGCTAGCTATCAACAAACAACTCATCTCAACCAAAAATCAAAGTCTCAAATATGCTAAGAATAACATTAGGCAAAGAGACATGCATTTAATTAACAAATAAATGTTAAACCTAGGCAAACATGTCATAAATATGAAACAAAAGGATCTAGAACATGTAAAGAATCACCTAGTCAAGGAAATCAAGAAAACCCATGCTTGGATGATGCTTGGAAGATGCTAGATGCTCATGGGAAGTGATTTGGTTGAGTATATGTGAGTTCTTGGGAGCTTCTCTCTCTAGGGTTTGAGTAAAAATGGGATCTTTAAAGACTCTCACTTGAAAAATATTTCTCTCTCTAAAGTGAATTTTTTGCTCTCCAAAATGTGTGTGTGCCAAGTGAAGAAGAAAAAAAAAAAAAAAAAAAAATATATATATATATATATATATCCGGTCAGGTCTTGCAAACAAAAAAGAGAGGTGCACCGTTTTAAATAAAGAATATATATATATATATATATATATATATATATATTAGGTGAAGCACGTTAATATATATATATATATATATATATAATATGCAAAAGACAAAAGATGATGCACGTTTTTTTAGGGTTTAAAAATTATATAGCACTTTTTGGGGGAGGGCTTGTGCAAATAGCACCACATTAATAAGTCTAGTTTTAATAGCACAAAAAATGGAATTTGGACAAAAATACCCCCCAACTTCTTTTCTTTTCTCCTATGAATCCTTCACTTTCTTTCTTCTTCTTTTTTCAAAAACCTCCATTGATGGAGCTGCAATGGAGGTGCCACCGCCGAATGGCGAGTTGATTGACAAAACTACCGGGAAAACGTTCGTCGAGTGCCAATCGTTGTAACCGAAGTGTTTGTTTACATTTTTGAGCTGTCTAGAGAGAGAAACGAAGCCGAAGCCGAAGCCAAACCCAAACCGTCATCGAATCTTCATCATCCGATCTATGATGATAAGTCGCGAATCTGACGAAACCGATGGTACCAATGAACTCAGTGTCGATCGATCTTCCAGATCCAACTATCTCTGGAGTCAATCGGTGCCGTCGTCGGCTCGTCACTTTCACCATTGATGGAGGTCGAACAGAATAAGTCTCGAACAAATATGAATTAAGTCTCGAAACGCATTAATAAGTCTCGAAAACGCATTAATAAGTCTTGAAAATGGAGCAAATAAGTCTTCATAAAATTAAGTCTCGAATAAGTGTAGTAAGTCTCAGATATTCATAAATAAGTCTCGAAATGGAACAAATAAGTCTCGAAATGAAACAATTAAGTCTCGAATAAGCGTAAAAAATCCCAACTTCGACTACTGTTCATCTTCCCCGATTTGACAAACCCAAACCCAAACCCAGCAATTCAAGATTCAAACAACCCCATTCAGATTCAACAATCTCACAATTTACATCAAAATCGACAACAAAATCACAATAAAAACTCAAAATCGTCAACCAAAATCGTTCGTTCGTTCGTCGAATCGTCAACCAAATCGTTCGTTCGTTCGTCGAATACCCAACCCAGCCCCGTTGAAGTATTTTGTTCTTTACACAACGAAAGAGGAGAGAGCTCGAGAGCTCGAGAGCTTGAGAGCTCGGGAGAGAGAGTCTGTGAAAATTGGAAGAAAAGAGGAAATGGGAAGAAAAATTTGCAAGTGGGGGCATTTTGGTCTCATCACATATGATGAGAATCAATAAGCATCACCAAAGGATCAATTGCATGTTCCGGTTGGGCCAATTACAAGGGGCCAAGAGGATCAAAGAAGCATTTAATGATGGGCTGATTCTGAGTTGCTGAAGTTCAAGTTCGGCCCAAATCTGAGCTGAACTTCGTGGGCCTCTACAGAGAGCATCTTAAGTCGGATTTTCTATTATAATATGTTTTCGGAAAGCCCAAGACGATCCCTACAGATGTTATGAAGACTCTGGCTTCCGTAAAAGATCACAACAGGCCCAAAATCGGCCATCTATCTTGTTGTGCGAAGACTTGAGCTGAGGAGTCCGAATTTCAACATATTTCCTAATAAAGAGATGATTTGGGTGTGAGATACAAGCTAGGGTTGGAGGATTCCGAATTTTAGCATATTTCCTATTTTTAATTATTTCCCAAATAAATAGTTGATTTGTTTCCCAAACAAAGTCAACTAATTGCTAGTTTTTATTCTTTTACTTTCCTAATTGTAAGGCAATTAATTGCTGAGTAGTTTTTTTCCTTTTCTTTTGTCGTCTAGGGTTTAGATCTTTTCTTAGCATTTAAAGGACGCATTGATGTATTATTTGAGAAGATTAGACTTTGAATAAATATTATTTGAGAGAACTTTTTCTCTTGGTTCTTCATTGAACTATGAACTTATCAAGGTTCTACCTTGTGGCATTCAAACCTTGACTTATCAGTCACCTTCTTTCTCTTTCTTGAGTGTGGCGTCTACAACCTTCTTGATACCGTTGGTTCTTATCTCCATATAGATAATGGGTCACGGTCCTTTATTTTCTTTGTTTTTATAAACTTGAATTAGAAAACGATCCTTCGTTACCATATATTGGTTCGGGTCTCACTACTCTTGGTGAGGTTCATATCAGTTGGTATCAGAGCTTAGGTTTCTAAATCAGGTTTGATCTATCCCTTTTTTTTATTTTTATTTTTTATTTTTTGTATTTCTTTTATTTCGTTTGATCCAAAAAAAAAAAAAAAAGTTGATCAGATCCGTTACCAAAAAAAAAAAAAAAAGTTTAATCAGATTCTGATTCCAAAAAAAAAAAAAAAAAAAAAAAGTTGATCAGATCCGTTACCAAAAAAAAAAGAGTTTAATCAAATTCTGATTAAAAAAAAAAAAAAAAAGTTGATCAGATCCGTTACCAAAAAAAAAAAAAAAAAAAAAAAACTTGATTAGATTCCGATTCAAAAAAAAAAAAAAATGTCTGACGATGTACCGGAAACGATTGATATCAATCTTTTTTACAAAGCCATGGTACAAAAGTTTGATCAGTTATTATCAGAGATGTTGGATCAACGAATGAAGAGGAACGGTTCCACACAAGTTGGGCAACATTCGTGTTCTTCTTCATCATGGGAACCGAATTGGAACAAGAGAGATGACCAGCCTAATTTCAAGGCTAAGGCCAAACCTTCTGAAGATCACAAAGATGGAGAGCTTTTGGTCGCAAGAAGAGCTCTTAGTGCTCAAGCAAAGGAAGATGATGAGGTACAACGTGACAATGTCTTTCACACCCGATGCCATGTTAATGATAAGGTATGTAGCATGATAATTGATGGGGGGAGTTGTACTAATTTGGCTAGCACTATTTTGGTGGAAAAACTGAATTTGGCCACTTTAAAGCACCCAAAACCTTATAAGTTACAATGGTTAAATGATAGTGAAGAAATCAAGGTGACTAAACAGGTGTTGGTGTCTTTTTCCATTGGGAAGTACAAAGATGAAGTCTTGTGTGATGTGGTACCAATGCATGCAAGTCATATCCTTTTGGGGCGACCATGGCAGTTTGATAGGCGTGTAACTCATGATGGTTATACAAATAGATACTCCTTTGTACTCAATAAAAAACGAATCACTCTTGTACCCTTAACCCCAATACAAGTATATGAAGATCAAGTGAGGTTAAAAGAAAAGAGAGATGTAAAAAAGGAGAGTGAGAGTTCAAAAGAAAGAGAGACAAAAGAAAAAGAGATTGAAATAGCAAAAAAAGAAATCTCGGCCGATGAGGGAAAAAAAAGAGAGAAAACAAATGAACTTCTATGCAAAAAAAGAGTGAGATCAAAAAGGCATTATTTTCAAATCAACCAACTTCTCGGCCTGGTGTTCTTGTTTCTTTTTTTCAGGACTTTGATGAAGTGTCGGAGGCTATCAACAACGTTACGGTGAAGATTCGAGGACGAATCCTTTTGAAGAGAGGGGGAATGATGAGAATCAATAAGCATCACCAAAGGATCAATTGCATGTTCCGGTTGGGCCAATTACAAGGGGCCAAGAGGATCAAAGAAGCATTTAATGATGGGCTGATTCTGAGTTGCTGAAGTTCAAGTTCGGCCCAAATCTGAGCTGAACTTCGTGGGCCTCTACAGAGAGCATCTTAATTCGGAGTTTCTATTATAATATGTTTTCGGAAAGCCCAAGACGATCCCTACAGATGTTATGAAGACTCTGGCTTCCGTAAAAGATCACAACAGGCCCAAAATCGGCCATCTATCTTGTTGTGCGAAAACTTGAGCTGAGGAGTCCGAATTTCAGCATATTTCCTAATAAAGAGATGATTTGGGTGTGAGATACAAGCTAGGGTTGGAGGATTCCGAATTTTAGCATATTTCCTATTTTTAATTATTTCCCAAATAAATAGTTGATTTGTTTCCCAAACAAAGTCAACTAATTGCTAGTTTTTATTCTTTTACTTTCCTAATTGTAAGGCAATTAATTGCTGAGTAGTTTTTTTCCTTTTCTTTTGTCGTCTAGGGTTTAGATCTTTTCTTAGTATTTAAAGGACGCATTGATGTATTATTTGAGAAGATTAGACTTTGAATAAAATATTATTTGAGAGAACTTTTTCTCTTGGTTCTTCATTGAACTATGAACTTATCAAGGTTCTACCTTGTGGCGTTCAAACCTTGACTTATCACTCACCTTCTTTCTCTTTCTTGAGTGTGGCGTCTACAACCTTCTTGATACCGTTGGTTCTTATCTCCATATAGATAATGGGTCACGGTCCTTTATTTTCTTTGTTTTTATAAACTTGAATTAGAAAACGATCCTTCGTTACCATATATTGGTTCGGGTCTCACTACTCTTGGTGAGGTTCATATCAACATACTTTGGTGCTAATAAAACATGAGTTATTAAAGTGGTAGTAGTTACACAAATCCATTTTGAAAATGTGCTATATACCCCTATTTCCTCCATTTTTTTTATGCATATATATATATATATATATATATATATATATTGTTTAACAAAAACAAATGCACCTGATTTGTGATATGTATAAAGGATAACACATAAAACGCACCGGATTTGGATCATTGAGGGAATAAAACAAAATCAACATAATCCTGTGAGGTGAGCTCACGAGAGAGAAAGTCAAGCATTCCAATGAATTGACAAGTCAACTTAACTCATGCATCATACACACATAACACAAACAAGCTCACATGCAACAAAAAGCACTGAATAAAATAACCTTAAAAATTCAAAAACAAAATGAATCAGGTGGCGTGTGTGACCCGTTGCTCCAACGCGGGCAGAGAAAGCTTTTGGGCGTGGGGAGCTCGTGGCTCACATGCCACCCCTTGCTAGGTATGGCTATCATGCCACACTAAGTCGACTTTGGTCCCGAGCGTTCTTCAGTCCAGTTGACAAAGCAATAAATCAAGTATAAATGCGGAAATTAAATAACACTTGATTTTTACGTGGAAACCCTCACGGGAAAAACCATGGGCTAGTAAGTAAGCCACACTCGAACCTCGAATCCACTAAATGTGTAAAACGATTACAACCTAATCCCGGAAGTAATCACACACCTACCTAATCCCGGTATAAGCGAACCTAGTCCAATTTGCTTGCGATCTAAGCAACCTAATCCCGGAAGCTACACACAAGACTTACTTTCTCAATGAAGAGAATTAACACCCTAAGTGAATATATGAATATCCAAACGCAACATAGAGCAAGGGAAATCCTATATGCTTATCTAAGATGATGAATATGCAATTAGAACAATCATAGATATCAAAACTAAATGACATGTCAAATAGTTTAGCTAATCAAGATTAAGCACAAAACCTAATTAGTTATCACAATACAACTTCTCAAACATATAAATCTCAATCTTGTATCAAAAGATATATGAAAATCATACAGGTAATAAATTGAGAATGCTTGTTAAGAAAAACACAAAATATGTAAGATATTAGTGAAAAGCTTACCTTGCAAAGTGTGATGAAGAATCCATGCAAAAAGACATCTAGATGATCAAAGATGATGCTAGATGATGATTGATGATCATGAAAAGGTGTTTGAGTAATTAAAATGAGTTTTTGGAATTTTTCTTCTCTTTGAAAAATATCCTAAGCATGAAATCTGAATATGAACTCTCTTAATTAACCTAAAGTCAAAGTGGCATATATATAGGGGGCCAAATCAAAGTGTGGTCGTTTTGAGTAAATTGGCCTAAAAATGCCTTGGGCACTGTACGTAGAGCGCCTCTGTACAGCGCCTGTACAGTGCCCCAACTCTGTTCTCTCGGGAAAACAGAGTGGCGCTGTACGTACAGCGCTTTGTACAGTGACCGAATTAAATCGATCAGGTCTGTACAGCGCTCGATGGGCGCTGTTCGTACAGCGTTTTTGTAGAGCGCTTTTGAGAGCACCTGTTGCAAAAATGTAATCCTAAGTCTAAGCATGACAAGGCAATTGGATATGCAAGATGCAATCAACATAACATGCAAGAAGAGATGTTAATGAACATTAATGCACAAAAATAAGACACACAACATACAAGGATTAAACATATGCATGAGTTGTGAGTGTGTGCAACTATCTCTTCAAGACAAGTAAGCACATAGAAATTTACCATCGGTGCTTATCAAGACGAGGTCTTCAAAGGGATTTAGCAATAACACCAACACTTAAGCTACCCTTACAAAGAACCCCAACATGTGGTTTGTCCATGAAATGAGCCAATCAACAAATGGGAACCTTACAATCTCCCCCTTTGGCTATTTCGTGACAAAACCACCACTCACATTGATTCCTCACGAAAAAAAAAAAAAAAAATAGAAACTACGGGACTACAATGGTTATCTACATTATAAAGAGATAAGAAAATAAAACTTCAAGTCTTCAAACTCTTGTAGAATAACCAATCCCTGAAAATAAAGTTTCTAAACTTTCCAAAACAAGTAAGAGTGAGATTAATCAAGTGAGAACAAAAAATAAGCATTTGCATATTAAAAGATTAGGCACAACATTATGCAATATATGTGTATGCAATGCTCCCCCTCAACGGGTTACTCCTCCTCAATGAATATTCTCCCCAACAAGTACAATTGCTACTACAATTTGCAACTCCCCTTACCATATCCTACTCCCCCTTTTTGTCATGAAATAGGTAAAGGAGTAGTCCCCAACTGGGTCACTCATAACAACGAGAGATAGTAGCATGCAAGATATTTGCATAATCAATATAAGTCACTTTATACATCCCAATTAATTGAAGAGAAACAAGGAGATTTATTTTGAAAAAATGTGAATCAAAAAATGCTTTACATACAAGACATGTAGCATTCAAGTCCAAAATACAATGGTATTTGGCAAAGCAAATGACAAAGGTTTCTAATAAGAATTCAAACCAATTTCACCATTGTCATGAGAGAAGTAAGGATATAGAGATTTCATTGATTTTTCAATATATGAGCAACTATATCCAACTTTATAAGCGAAACATGGCATGAGCAACTTTGCACCCTATTTGATTTTTTCGGATAAGATATCTGCATGATAGTAGCCATATTCAACCAATAAAGAAAGAGAGACATTTGAAATATAAATTCCTTTGAACGGATATAAGATCCTTTATTCATTTTGAGTCTCATAAACTTTCACACAAGTTTTGCATTTTAAGAATATGCAATCATCAATTCATGCTTTTCATGTGAGCATGTTATATGAATTTCATGCTTTTTCTTTTGACATTAACATGTTATTAAAGAATCATCATGTCATGGAGATAACTATAGGTCATTCAAATCATACTTCCTATGTACATCTCCTAGTCCAAAAATGCATGTTTGAACATAAATATGACATGGATTGTAAACAAGCAAGGTTCACACTTATTGAATTGAAAACATATATACATATGTGCAACCAAGCTTACTCAAGCAATTAAAAGAAGAGGCATAAAATATTTTAAAATTTTTTGCAAGTGACAAAAATGCAAAATAGCTCTCTTTGCTTGAGTTCCCCATATGGGGTCAATCACAAAACTCATCACTCCACTAGACATATCACAATAGATCTACTTAGTGTTTTAAATCGAGTAGCATCTAATGGTTTAGTAAATAGGTCCGCAAGTTGATCACTAGTACCTACATGTTCAAGTACTATGCATTTATTTTCAACAAGCTCTCTAATGAAATGATGGCGGATATCAATATGCTTAGTTCTAGAATGTTGCACCGGATTCTTGGAAATATTAATGGCACTCATATTATCACAAAAGAGAGTGAGTGTACCTTGGTTGAATCCGTAGTCTACTAGCATTTGCTTCATCCATAGGAGTTGTGTGCATCCACTCCCCGCGGCTATGTACTCGGCCTCGGCCGTGGACTAAGAAATCGAGTTTTGCTTCTTGCAAAACCAAGACACCAAGTTATTGCCTAGAAAGAAGCAACCGCCCGATGTGCTCTTCCTATCATCGCAATTTCCTGCCCAATCCACATCACTAAAGCCTACAAGACTAGCATTAGTGTCAAAAGAGTACCAAATCCCATAGTTGGATGTCCCATTCACATAGCGAATGATTCTCTTTACGGAATAGAGATGGGACTCCTTAGGATCCGCTTGGTACCTAACACACACCCACACTAAAGGAGATATCGGGCCTACTTGCTGATGAGAATAAGGGGGCCACATCAAGAGATCCATTGCACGTTCCGGTTGGGCCAATAACTAGGGCAAGGGCTAAGAGATTCAAGGAAGCACTAAATGGCCTGATTCAAGACACTTGGGCTGATTCCGAATTATTAAAGTCCAAGATGAGCCCACATGAAGACCAAGGCTTAACTAACGTCATCAAGGCAATTGATTGGGCCGAATAATAGAAGACTTGAGCGTGAAGTAGAAGCTTGGGCGTGTGGAGGAGAGTCAAATTTAGTTCTTTCCTTTTTCTTAGTTTTCCAAAGATTATTGGTTGATTTGTTTCCAAATATTAAGGGGCTGATTTGCTTCCAAATTTTAGCCTTCTAAATAGGGAGCAAGTCAATTTGTTGCTTGTTTTAGTTTATTTTTCTTTCCCGTTTGTAAGGCATTAATTGCCAAATATTTATTTCCTTTTGGGTTTTAGGGTTTCAATATTTAAGGGTCCTTTTAATGTATTTTTCGGCAGACTTTAATTTGAATGCAAATTGAGAGAATTTTCTCTATTGTTCTTTGAGAACTGATTGGAACTTATCAGAATTCTCTGTGGCGTTCCTCCTTGACTTATCAATCGAGTATTCCATCATTGATTGTGGCATCCTCCTTCATACCAAGGTTCTTTTTTTTTGGGTAAATAAATAGTATCATAGAAAGAGGAAAGAATGTACAAATACAAGGGGCATGCCCTAGGAAACAAAGAAACTAGAGCAATAAGGCCCAAAACAAGCTCAACAAAAAGCTCAAAAACAACAAGCTCAAAAGCAAGAGCTAAACAAAAGCTTTAACAAAGCAAAAAACACAAAGAAAGCAAACAAATAGCCAACAACACAAGAATCATCCAGAGGTTACATTCCAATTCATAGCAATCAGAGGCCAATCCTTCAAATTGATAGAACAAAGCCGGCTACGAATAGTATCAATAATGGTCCGGGTAACCTTTGCATTAGGCCTTCTAGAGCTCTCAAAAATACGACAATTTCGCTCTCTCCAAATAAAATAGACAGCCACTGCAAGGTAAAGCTTTTTAGTCACAGTGGAAGGAGAGTTCCCTTTCCAATGAATGGAAACCCAATCAATTAAATCATTCCAGCTGAGACCAATCCAAGTACAACCACACTTGTTCAAGAGATGAGTCCAAATGGCTTTGCTATACAAACACTCAAAGAAAAGGTGGGCATGAGTTTCGTTTTGAGAATTGCAAAGGACACATGTAGCAATAACTTGAGGATCGTAGCGCTGAACACGATCCAAGGTAGAAAGCCTACCTTTAATAGCCAACCAAAGGATGAAACCCATCCTCGGAATATTCTGAGGGAACCAAACAATATTAAACCAAGGAACAAGAGAGTGATGGGTTCTAAAAGACTCCATAGCAGAAGCAGCAGAATAAATACCATTTGGAGAGGGGAGCCACCGAATAATATCATCTAAAATGGAGTTTGGATTGTAAGAAGGCATACGACTCTTAATTTTAGCAAGGTCAATTGACATAGCAACAGGCCATCTCCAATTATCACCACGGACAATGGCATTAACCTTTGCATTTATAGGGAGACCAGAATCGTAGATAACACGGGAACTCCATTTCGAACAAATGGGGCCATCAGGGTGCCAATTATCAAACCATCATACCAAGGTTCACATCTCATTATAGGTGTTGGGTCGCGGTTTCCATCCGAACCAGAGGTTAGAACGATCCTAGGCATCAATCTTGATACAATCGACGAGGTTCGTATCATTTGGTATCAGAGCTTCAGTTTCTAACATCAGGTTTTATCTATCTTAGTTCTTCCTTCTTCTTTGATTTCGTTGAAAAAAAAAAAAAAAACTTGATTCCGTTCATCAAGTCCAGTACAAAAAAAAATTACCAAAGGTCTTACTTGTTGATCAAGTACAAAATTTTTTTTAGGACGATCCTGTAGTAGTTGAATATATCAACTATTGTTAGTCCCCTTCTTTGGTTTCGTGCAGTATCATTCAAAAAAAAAAAAAAAAAAGAAAAAAAAGAAAAAAAAATTATGGTATTAGTTTGTTATTTCAGTTTCGTTGTGATTCGTTTTGTGTGAACCTATGAGATCTTTGTTTCGTGTGAACGTGGCTAAGAAATTTTGATTATTGTTCGATTAGTTTGATAAGAACTTTTGAGAAATTACGAGTGGAAAAAGGCAAGAGTGGTGAGTACATACTGAGGGTAAAAGCCAAAAGATTTGAGTGAAACACGAGTGTGAGTGTCATCATCTTTGAGGGTAAACACGTAAGGGAGTGTTTGTGAGGCTTACTTATTCTTGTTGTTTTGCAGGTTCTAAATATGTCACACGATAACAGTAAGGAACTGTCCAACGAAGCACCAAAAATGGTAGATCTCGACCGTTTGTTTACAGCCATGCAACAACACATGGTGTGAATGGAGATTCAGTTTGGCGAGGTGAATGATAGGTTTGGCGAGATGAATGATAGGTTACACAAAGTGGAGTCTAGTTCACAAAGGGAGCAGCTATTCGGGGCTCCTAATGTGGAACGAAAAGAAAGGAATCCACCTAGGAATGACTATGAAGATGATTATGGGAATAACCTAGCGGAGGATGATCGCATGTCTAATGTGGGTGATGGCAAATTTAGGCGTGGAATGGGAGGTAGAGGAGTTAGGTATGGGAATAGAGAAGTTAGGTATGGGAATAGAGAAGATAGGTATGGAGAGAGGGTTGATAATAATTTGGGTAGTATAAAGGTGAAGATTCCGACCTTCCAAGGTAAAACTGATCCTGAAGCTTATTTGGAGTGTGAGAAAAGAATAGAGTTGGTGTTTGATTGCCATGAATATTCCGAGTTGAAGAAGGTGAAATTGGCAGCCATAGAATTCACTGATTATGCTATTGTTTGGTGGGATCAATTGATTGTGAGTAGGAGACAGAATAGAGAAAGACCAATTGAGACATGGGAGGAGATGAAAACTGTTATGAGGAGAAGATTCATTCCAAGTCACTATTATAGGGGTTTGTTTCAAAAATTGCAAACTCTTACTCAGGGGTCTAACTAAGTGTGTTGAAGACTACTACAAGGAGATGGAGATAGCCATGATTCGAGTTGATGTAGAGGAGGACCGAGAGGCAACTATGGCTAGGTGATATGAACCTCACCAAGAGTAGTGAGACCCGGAACCAATATATGGTAACGAAGGATCGTTTTCTAATTCAAGTTTATAAAAACAAAGAAAATAAAGGACCATGACCCATTATCTATATGGAGATAAGAACCAACGGTATCAAGAAGGTTGTAGACGCCACACTCAAGAAAGAGAAAGAAGGTGAGTGATAAGTCAAGGTTTGAACGCCACAAGGTAGAACCTTGATAAGTTCATAGTTCAATGAAGAACCAAAGAGAAACGCTCTCTATCAATTTTATTTCATTCAAAGTCTAATCTCCCAAAATAATACATCAATGCGTCCTTTAAATACTAAGAAAATATCTAAACCCTAGACGACAAAAGAAAAGGAAATAAACTACTCAGCAATTAATTGCCTTACAATTAGGAAAGTAAAAGAATAAAAACTAGCAACTAGTTGACTTTGTTTGAGAAACAAATCAACTATTTATTTGGGAAATAATTAAAAAAAAAAAGGAAATATGCTAAAAATTCGGAATCCTTCAACCCTAGCTTGTATCTCACACCATAATCAGCTCTTTATTAGGAAATATGCTGAAATTCGGACTCCTCAGCTCAAGTCTTCGCGCAACAAACTAGATGGCTGAATTTGGGCCTGTTGTGATCTGTTACGGAGGACGAAGTCTTCATAACATCTGTAGAGCTCATCTTGGGCTTTCCGAAAACATATTATAATAGATAATCTGACTTCCGATGCTCTCTATAGAGGCCCACAAAGTTCAGCCCAGCGTCCAGCTCTCATACAGCTCAAGTCTTCGCGCAACAAGATAGATGGCCGATTTTGGGCCTATTATGATCTTTTACGGATGCCGGAGTCTTCATAACATCTGTAGGGCTTGTCTTGGGCTTTCCGAAAACATATTATAATACACAATCCGACTTCAGATGCTCTCTGTAGAGGCCCACGAAGTTCAGCTCAGATTTGGGCCGAACTTGAACTTCAGCAACTCAGAATTAGCCCATCATTAAATGCTTCTTTGATCCTCTTGGCCTCTTGTAATTGGCCCAACCGGAACATGCAATTGATCCTTTGATGATGCTTATTGATTCTCATCATTCCCCCTCTCTTCAAAAGGATTCGTCCTCGAATCTTCACCGTAATGTTGTTGATAGCCTTCGACACTTCATCAAAGCCCTGAATAAGAGAAACAAGAACACCAGGCCGAGAAGTTGGCTGATTTGAAAATAGTGCCTTTTTTATCTCACTCTTTTTTGCATAGAAGTTCATTTGTTTTCTCTCTTTTTTTCCCTCATCGGCCGAGATTTCTTTTTTTGCTGTTTCAATCTCTTTTTCTTTTGTCTCTCTTTCTTTTGAACTCTCACTCTCCTTTTTTACATCTCTCTTTTCTTTTAACCTCACTTGATCTTCATATACTTGTATTGGGGTTAAGGGTACAAGAGTGATTCGTTTTTTATTGAGTACAAAGGAGTATCTATTTGTATAACCATCATGAGTTACACGCCTATCAAACTGCCATGGTCGCCCCAAAAGGATATGACTTGCTTGCATTGGTACCACATCACACAAGACTTCATCTTTGTACTTCCCAATGGAAAAAGACACCAACACCTGTTTAGTCACCTTGATTTCTTCACTATCATTTAACCATTGTAACTTATAAGGTTTTGGGTGCTTTAAAGTGGCCAAATTCAGTTTTTCCACCAAAATAGTGCTAGCCAAATTAGTACAACTCCCCCCATCAATTATCATGCTACATACCTTATCATTAACATGGCATCGGGTGTGAAAGACATTGTCACGTTGTACCTCATCATCTCCCTTTGCTTGAGCACTAAGAGCTCTTCTTGCTACCAAAAGGTCTCCATCTTTGTGATCTTCGGATGGTTCGGCCTTGGCCTTGAAACTAGGCTGGTCATCTCTCTTGTTCCAATTCGGTTCACATGATGAAGAAGAACACGAATGTTGCCCAACTCGTGTGGAACCGTTCCTCTTCATTCGTTGATCCAACATCTCTGATAATAACTGATCAAACTTTTGTACCATGGCTTTGTAAAAAAGATTGATATCAATCGTTTCCGGTACATCGTCAGACATTTTTTTTTTTTTTTTTTGAATCGGAATCTAATCAAGTCTTTTTTTTTTTTTTTGGTAACGGATCTGATCAACTCTTTTTTTTTTTTTTTTTTTTGAATCAGAATTTGATTAAACTTTTTTTTTTTTTTTTTTTTTTTTTTTGGTAACGGATCTGATCAACTTTTTTTTTTTTTTTTTTTGATCAAACGAAATAAAAGAAATACAAAAAATAAAATAAATAAATAAATAAAAAGGATAGATCAAACCTGATTTAGAAGCCTAAGCTCTGATACCAACTGATATGAACCTCACCAAGAACAGTGAGACCCGGAACCAATATATGGTAACGAAGGATCGTTTTCTAATTCAAGTTTATAAAAACAAAGAAAATAAAGGACCATGACCCATTATCTATATGGAGATAAGAACCAACGGTATCAAGAAGGTTGTAGACGCCACACTCAAGAAAGAGAAAGAAGGTGAGTGATAAGTCAAGGTTTGAACGCCACAAGGTAGAACCTTGATAAGTTCATAGTTCAATGAAGAACCAAAGAGAAACGCTCTCTATCAATTTTATTTCATTCAAAGTCTAATCTCCCAAAATAATACATCAATGCGTCCTTTAAATACTAAGAAAATATCTAAACCCTAGATGACAAAAGAAAAGGAAATAAACTACTCAGCAATTAATTGCCTTACAATTAGGAAAGTAAAAGAATAAAAACTAGCAACTAGTTGACTTTGTTTGAGAAACAAATCAACTATTTATTTGGGAAATAATTTAAAAAAAAAGGAAATATGCTAAAAATTCGGAATCCTTCAACCCTAGCTTGTATCTCACACCATAATCAGCTCTTTATTAGGAAATATGCTGAAATTCGGACTCCTCAGCTCAAGTCTTCGCGCAACAAACTAGATGGCTGAATTTGGGCCTGTTGTGATCTGTTACGGAGGACGAAGTCTTCATAACATCTGTAGAACTCATCTGGGGCTTTCCGAAAACATATTATAATAGACAATCTAACTTCAGATGCTCTCTATAGAGGCCCACGAAGTTCAGCCCAGCGTCCAGCTCTCATACAGCTCAAGTCTTCGCGCAACAAGATAGATGGCCGATTTTGGGCCTGTTATGATCTTTTACGGATGCCGGAGTCTTCATAACATCCGTAGGGCTTGTCTTGGGCTTTCCGAAAATATATTATAATAGACAATCCAACTTCAGATGCTCTCTGTAGAGGCCCACGAAGTTCAGCTCAGATTTGGGCCGAACTTGAACTTCAGCAACTCAGAATTAGCCCATCATTAAATGCTTCTTTGATCCTCTTGGCCTCTTGTAATTGGCCCAACCGAAACATGCAATTGATCCTTTGATGATGCTTATTGATTCTCATCATTTTGGGGCGACCATGGCAGTTTGATAGGCGTGCAACTCATGATGGTTATACAAATAGATACTCTTTTGTACTCAATAAAAAACGAATCACTCTTGTACCCTTAACCCCAATACAAGTATATGAAGATCAAGTGAGGTTAAAAGAACAAAGAGATGTAAAAAAGGAGAGTGAGAGTTCAAAAGAAAGAGAGACAAAAGAAAGAGAGATCGAAACAGCAAAAAAAGAAAAAAAGAGTGAAAAAGAAACAGAAAATTATGCTATTGAGGAAAAAAAGAGCGAAAAAGAAACAAGAATTTTTGTGAGTGAGGAAAAAAAGAGTGAAAAAGAAACAGAATTTTTTGCTCATGAGGAAAAAAAGAGTGAAAAGGAAACAGAAATTTTCTCTAGTGAGGAAAAAAAAAAAGAGATCAAAAAGGTATTGTTTTCAAATCAGCCAACTTCTTGGCCTAGTGTTCTTGTTTCTCTTTTGCAATGTTTTGATGAAGTGTCGCAGGCTATCAACAACATTACGGTGAAGATTCGAGGACGAATCCTTTTGAAGAGAGGGGGAATGATGAGAATCAAGAAGCTTCACCAACGGATCCATTTCATGTTCCAGCTGGGCCAATTACAAGGGGCAAGAGGATCAAAGAAGCATTTAATGGGGGCTGATTCTGAGTTGCTGAAGTCCAAGTTCAGTCCACATGAAGACCAAATCCGGGCTGAACTTCGTGGGCCTCTACAGAGTGCATCTGAGGTCAGATTGTCCATTATAATATGTTTTCGGAAAGCCCAAGATGAGCCCTACAGATGTTATGAAGACTCCGTCATCCGTAACAGATCACAACAGGCCCAAATTCGGCCATCTATCTTGTTGCGCGAAGACTTGAGCTGTACGAGAGCTGGACGCCGGGCTGAACTTCGTGGGCCTCTATAGAGAGCATCTGAAGTCGGATTGTCTATTATAATATGTTTTCGGAAAGCCCAAGACGAGCTCTATAGATGTTATGAAGACTTCGTCCTCCGTAACAGATCATAACAGGCCCAAATTCAGCCATCTAGTTTGTTGCGCGAAGACTTGAGCTGAGGAGTCCGAATTTCAGCATATTTCCTAATAAAGAGCTGATTATGGTGTGAGATACAAGTTAGGGTTGGAAGATTCCGAATTTTAGCATATTTCATATTTTTAATTATTTCCCAAATAAATAGTTGATTTGTTTCCCAAACAAAGTCAACTAGTTGCTAGTTTTTATTCTTTTACTTTCCTAATTGTAAGGCAATTAATTGCTGAGTAGTTTATTTCCTTTTCTTTTGTCGTCTAGGGTTTAGATCTTTTCTTAGTATTTAAAGGACACATTGATGTATTATTTTAAAAAGATTAGACTTTTGAATAAAATATTTTTTGAGAGAACTTTTTTCTCTTGGTTCTTCATTGAACTATGAACTTATCAAGGTTCTACCTTGTGGCGTTCAAACCTTGACTTATCACTCACCTTCTTTCTCTTTCTTGAGTGTGGCGTCTACAACCTTCTTGATACCGTTGGTTCTTATCTCCATATAGATAATGGGTCACGGTCCTTTATTTTCTTTGTTTTTATAAACTTGAATTAGAAAACGATCCTTCGTTACCATATATTGGTTCCGGGTCTCACTATTCTTTGTGAGGTTCATATCACTAGGTTTCTAAATGGGCTAAACCGAGACATTGCAAATGTAGTGGAGATGCAACATTATGTTGAGTTAACTGACATGGTACACATGGCCATTAAAGTGGAACAACAATTGAAGAGGAGGGGTTCCACACGGGTTGGGCAAAATTCGGGCTCTTCATCATCATGGAAACCGAATTGGAGCAAGAGAGAGGACTAGCCTAGTTTCAAGGCCAAGGCAAAGACCGAACCTTCCAAAGATCACAAGGCCGGAGGCACATTAAATCAAGGTAAATCAGATTCTCAACCTTCTAGAAACCGTGACATTAAGTGCTTTAAGTGTTTGGGAGCAGGTCATATTGCATCACAATGCCCAAACAAGAGAGTAATGGTTTTGAAGGATGATGGCGGTATTGAATCCGAGGATGAATCTAATGATGAGTCCATGCCACCTTTGGAGGATGTAAGTGACTTTGAATATCCGGTAGGTGGAGAGCTTTTGGTTGCAAGAAGAGCTCTTAGTGCTCAAGCTCAGGAAGATGATGAGGTACAACGTGATAACATTTTTGACACCCGCTGCCATGTTAATGATAAGGTACGTAGTATGATTATTGATGGGGGGAGTTGTACTAATGTGGCTAGCACTACTTTGGTGGAAAAATTGAATTTGACAATTTTGAAGCACCCAAAACCTTATAGGCTACAATGGTTGAATGATAGTGGAGAAGTTAGGGTGAATAAACAGGTGTTGGTGTCATTTTCAATTGGAAAATACAAAGATGAAGTTATTTGTGACGTGATACCCATGAATGCGGGTCATATCCTTTTAGGAAGACCGTGGCAATTTGATAGGCATGTGACCCATGATGGATATACCAATAGATACTCCTTTGTACTCAATAAAAGGCCAATCGCTCTTGTACCTTTAACCCCAAGACAAGTATATGAAGATCAAGTGAGGTTAAAAAAAGAGAGAGATGTTAAAAAGGAGAGTGAGAGTTCAAAAGAAAGAGAGACAAAAGAGAGAGAGAGTCCGAAACAGCAAAAAATGAAAAAAAAAAGTGGAAAAAAAAATAGAGGCTGATGAGAAAAAAAGAGAGAGAAAACAAGTGAGTTTTTATGCAAGAGAGAGTGAGATCAAAAAGGCTTTGTTTTCAAATCAGCCAATGATTGTACTTTTGTACAAAGAGACTTGTTTTAGTACTAACGAAATTGACTCTTCTTTGCCTAGTGTTGTTGTTTCACTTTTGCAGGACTTTAATGAAGTGTTTCCCGAAGAGATGCCTATTGGTTTACCACTAATGAGGGGGATTGAGCACCAAATTGATTTTGTACCCGGAGCACCAATTCCAAATAGACCCGCATATAGAAGTAATCCCGAGGAGACAAAGGAACTTCAAAAGCAGGTTGATGAGCTCATGGAAAGGGGGTATGTTCGTGAGAGTATGAGTCCTTGTGCGGTTCCCATATTGGTTGTGCCTAAGAAGGATGGAACTTGGAGAATGTGCGTTGATTGTCGTGCCATCAACAATATCACTGTAAAGTATCGACATCCTATTCCTAGATTAGATGATATGCTTGATGAATTGCATGGTTCTGTTGTTTTCACTAAAATTGATCTTAAGAGTGGATATCATCAAACTAGGATGAAAGAAGGTGATGAGTGGAAAACTGCTTTTAAAACAAAATATGGTTTATATGAGTGGTTGGTTATGACTTTTGGATTAACTAATTCACCAAGTACTTTCATGAGATTAATGAACCATGTTTTGCGTGCTTTTATTGGAAAATTTGTGGTTGTTTACTTTGATGATATTTTGATTTATAGCAAAAACCTGGATGAGCATGTTGAACATTTAAAACTTGTTTTAGGTGTTTTAAGAACTGAAAAGTTGTTTGCTAATCTCAAGAAGTGTACCTTTTGCACGGATAGGCTTGTATTTCTTGGTTTTGTTGTTAGTGCTAAAGGGATTGGGGTTGATGAAGAGAAGGTTAAGGCAATTAAGGAGTGGCCGAAACCTACAAATGTGGGACAAGTGAGGAGTTTCCATGGGTTGGCTAGTTTTTATAGGAGGTTTGTGAGGGATTTTAGTAGTCTAGCCGCACCTTTAACTGAAGTTATCAAAAAGAATGTGGGTTTTAAGTGGGGTAAAGAACAAGAAAATGCATTTAACTTGATTAAGGAGAAATTAACTAACGCACCTTTGCTTGCTTTGCCTGACTTTACTAAAGCTTTTGAGATTGAGTGTGATGCTTCAGGAATAGGTATTGGAGCTGTTCTAATGCAAGATGGACGTCCCATTGCATATTTTAGTGAGAAGATAAGTGGAGCAGCCTTGAATTATCCTACCTATGACAAGGAGATGTATGCTTTGGTTAGGGCATTGGAAACTTGGCAACATTACCTTTGGCCGAAAGAATTTGTGATTCACACGGATCATGAATCCTTAAAGCATTTAAAGGGGCAGCACAAGCTAAATAAGCGGCATGCCAAGTGGGTAGAGTTCATAGAGACATTTCCTTATGTGATCAAATACAAAAAAGGTAAGGAAAATGTGGTCGCTGATGCGTTGTCTAGAAGGTATGTTTTACTTTCTACTTTGGATGCTAGGTTACTTGGTTTTAACTACATTAAAGAATTATATGTGGAAGTTTCTGATTTTGGCAATGTATTCAATGCATGTGAAAAGGTTGCATTTGGCAAGTTTTATAGGCATGATGGTTTTTTGTTTAGAGAAACTAAATTATGTGTGCCTAAGAGGTTTTTGCGTGAATTGCTTGTTAAAGAAGCTCATGGGGGAGGTTTGATGGGGCATTTTGGTATAGCCAAGACACTAGATGTTTTGTATGAACACTTCTTTTGGCCTCATATGAAACGTGATGTAGAAAGAGTTTGTGAGAAATGCATTACATGTAGACAAGCTAAGTCTAGGGTTAAGCCTCATGGTTTGTATACTCCTTTGCTTATACCTAGTGGACCTTGGATTGATATTTCTATGGATTTTGTGTTGGGTTTTCCTAGGTCAAAGAGGGGTAGGGATTCTATATATGTGGTTGTTGATAGGTTTTCTAAAATGGCACATTTCATTCCTTGTCATAAAACTGATGATGCATCACATATTGCTGATTTGTTTTTCAAAGAAATTGTTCGATTGCACGGCATGCCTAAGACCATTGTTTCAGATAGAGATGCTAAGTTCTTAAGCTTCTTTTGGAAGACTTTGTGGGGTAAGCTAGGAACTAAACTTTTTTTTTCTATTACTTGTCATCCAGAAACTGATGGTCAAACTGAAGTAGTTAATAGGACTTTATCTGCCTTGTTGCATGCTATAATACAAAAGAACTTGAAAACATGGGAGGATTGTTTGCCGCATGTAGAGTTTGCTTATAATAGGAGTGTGCATTCTGCAACTCATTATTCGCCTTTTGAAATTGTATATGGTTTTAACCCGTTGACTCCTTTGGATTTAATTCCTTTACCTATGAATGAGCATGTTAACTTGGATGGGAAGAAAAAGGCAGATTTTGTTAAGCAACTCCATGAAAAGACTCGACAAAACATAGAGAATATAACTGAGCAATATGCCACGCAAGCTAATAAAGGGCGCAAGAAAGTTGTGTTTCAACTCGGTGATTGGGTGTGGTTGCATATGAGGAAGGAACGGTTTCTAGTCCAGCGGCGTTCTAAATTACTTCCTAGTGGAAATGGTCCATTTCAAGTGCTTGAAAGCATCAATGACAACGCCTACAAGTTAGATCTTCCAGGTGAGTATAATGTTAGTACAAGCTTCAATGTTTCTAATTTGTCTCCTTTTGATGTAGGTGATGATTTGAGGACAAATCCTTTTCAAGAGGGAGGGAATGATGAGAATAAGGGGGCCACATCAAGAGATCCATTGCACGTTCCGGTTGGGCCAATAACAAGGGCAAGGGCTAAGAGATTCAAGGAAGCACTAAATGGCCTGATTCAAGACACTTGGGCTAGTTCCGAATTATTAAAGTCCAAGATGAGCCCACATGAAGACCAAGGCTTAACTAACATCATCAAGGCAACTGATTGGGCTGAATAAGAGAAGACTTGGGCGTGAAGTAGAAGCTTGGGCGTGTGGAGGAGAGTCAAATTTAGTTCTTTCCTTTTTCTTAGTTTTCCAAAGAATATTGGTTGATTTGTTTCCAAATATTAAGGGGCTGATTTGCTTCCAAATTTTAGCCTTCCAAATAGGGAGCAAGTCAATTAGTTGCTTGTTTTAGTTTATTTTTCTTTCCCGTTTGTAAGGCATTAATTGCCAAATATTTATTTCCTTTTGGGTTTTAGGGTTTCAGTATTTAAGGGTCCTTTTAATGTATTTTTCGGCAGACTTTAATTTGAATGCAAATTGAGAGAATTTTCTCTATTGTTCTTTGAGAACTGATTGGAACTTATCAGAATTCTCTGTGGCGTTCCTCCTTGACTTATCAATTGAGTATTCCATCCTTGATTGTGGCGTCCTCCTTCATACCAAGGTTCACATCTCATTATAGGTGTTGGGTCGCGGTTTCCATCCGAACCAGAGGTTAGAACGATCCTAGGCATCAATCTTGATACAATCGACGAGGTTCGTATCACTTGCGGTCAAATAAAGCAAGCTTCCTATCATGCCACGATATAACATTTGTTCCACACTTTTACCATTAGCATCCTTGCTTAGCTTCAAAATGGTACTCATGGGTGTATCACAATGTTTGGCATTTTCTAAACCAAACTTCTTCAGTAAGTTTTTGGCATATTTGGCTTGGGTAATGAAGATCCCATCATCTAATTGCCTAATTCGCAAACCTAGGAAGTAACTTAGCTCACCAACAAGACTCATCTCAAATTCATGAGACATAACATCAACAAGTTGTTGGACCTTGGTGTTGTTGGTGGAGCCAAACACTATATCATCAACATAGATTTGAGCTATGAAAAGCTCATCATTGTCTTTCTTGATGAATAGTGTCTTGTCAACACTACCCCTTGTGTAGTTATTGTCAATAAGAAATTGAGTGAGGCGCTCATACCAAGCCCTCGGTGCTTGTTTCAACCCATATAGAGCCTTCTTGAGGCGATAGACATGGTTGGGGTGGTGTGTATCCACAAATCCCTTGGGTTGTTCAACAAACACTTCCTCTTGCAAGAAGCCATTGAGGAAGGCACTCTTGATGTCTATTTGGTGCAATTTAAACTTGTGCACACAAGAAATGGACAAGAGAAGCCTCATAGACTCTAAACGGGCAACGGGAGAAAATGTCTCTGATGAGAATCAAGAAGCTTCACCAACGGATCCATTTCATGTTCCAGTTGGGCCAATTACAAGAGGCAAGAGGATCAAAGAAGCATTTAATGGGGGCTGATTCTGAGTTGCTGAAGTCCAAGTTCAGTCCACATGAAGACCAAATTCGGGCTGAACTTCGTGGGCCTCTACAGAGTGCATCTGAAGTCGGATTATCTATTATAATATGTTTTCAAAAAGCCCAAGACGAGCCTTACAGATGTTATGAAGACTCCGTCATCCGTAACAGATCACAACAGGCCCAAATTCAGCCATCTATCTTGTTGCGCGAAGACTTGAGCTGTACGAGAGCTGGACGCCGGGCTGAACTTCGTGGGCCTCTATAGAGTGCATCTGAAGTCGGATTGTCTATTATAATATGTTTTCGAAAAGCCCAAGACGAGCTCTACAGATGTTATGAAGACTTCGTCCTCCGTAACAGATCAAAACAGGCCCAAATTCAGCCATCTAGTTTGTTGCGCGAAGACTTGAGTTGAGGAGTCCGAATTTCAGCATATTTCCTAATAAAGAGCTGATTATGGTGTGAGATACAAGCTAGGGTTGGAGGATTCCGAATTTTAGCATATTTCCTATTTTTAATTATTTCCCAAATAAATAGTTGATTTGTTTCCCAAACAAAGTCAAATAGTTACTAGTTTTTATTCTTTTACTTTCCTAATTGTAAGGCAATTAATTGCTGAGTAGTTTATTTCCTTTTCTTTTGTCGTCTAGGGTTTAGATCTTTTCTTAGTATTTAAAGGACGCATTGATGTATTATTTGAGAAGATTAGACTTTGAATAAAATATTTTTTGAGAGAACTTTTTCTCTTGGTTCTTCATTGAACTATGAACTTATCAAGGTTCTACCTTGTGGCGTTCAAACCTTGACTTATCACTCACCTTCTTTCTTGTTCTTGAGTGTGGCGTCTACAACCTTCTTGATACCGTTGGTTCTTATCTCCATATAGATAATGGGTCACGGTCCTTTATTTTCTTTGTTTTTATAAACTTGAATTAGAAAACGATCCGTCGTTACCATATATTGGTTCCGGGTCTCACTACTCTTGGTGAGGTTCATATCAGTTGGTATCAGAGCTTAGGCTTCTAAATCAGGTTTTATCTATCCCTTTATTTTTATTTTTATTTTTTATTTTTTGTATTTCTTTTATTTCGTTTGATCCAAAAAAAAAAAAAAAAGTTGATCAGATCCGTTACCACAAAAAAAAAAAAAAAAAAGTTTAATCAGATTCTGATTCCAAAAAAAAAAAAAAAAAAAAAAAAAGTTGATCAGATCCGTTACCAAAAAAAAAAAAAAAAAAAAATTTAATCAAATTCTGATTAAAAAAAAAAAAATGTCTGACGATGTACCGGAAACGATTGATATCAATATTTTTTACAAAGCCATGGTACAAAAGTTTGATCAGTTATTATCAGAGATGTTGGATCAACGAATGAAGAGGAACGGTTCCACACGAGTTGGGCAACATTCGTGTTCTTCTTCATCATGGGAACCGAATTGGAACAAGAGAGATGACCAGCCTAGTTTCAAGGCCAAGGCCGAACCTTCCGAAGATCACAAAGATGGAGAGCTTTTGGTCGCAAGAAGAGCTCTTAGTGCTCAAGCAAAGGAAGATGATGAGGTACAACGTGACAATGTCTTTCACACCCGATGCCATGTTAATGATAAGGTATGTAGCATGATAATTGATGGGGGGAGTTGTACTAATTTGGCTAGCACTATTTTGGTGGAAAAACTGAATTTGGCCACTTTAAAGCACCCAAAACCTTATAAGTTACAATGGTTAAATGATAGTGAAGAAATCAAGGTGACTAAACAGGTGTTGGTGTCTTTTTCCATTGGGAAGTACAAAGATGAAGTCTTGTGTGATGTGGTACCAATGCATGCAAGTCATATCCTTTTGGGGCGACCATGGCAGTTTGATAGGCGTGTAACTCATGATGGTTATACAAATAGACACTCCTTTGTACTCAATAAAAAACGAATCACTCTTGTACCCTTAACCCCAATACAAGTATATGAAGATCAAGTGAGGTTAAAAGAAAGAGAGATCGAAATAGCAAAAAAAGAAAAAAAGAGTGAAAAAGAAACAGAAAATTATGCTATTGAGGAAAAAAAGAGCGAAAAAGAAACAAGAATTTTTGTGAGTGAGGAAAAAAAGAGTGAAAAAGAAACAGAATTTTTTGCTCATGAGGAAAAAAAGAGTGAAAAGGAAACAGAAATTTTCGCTAGTGAGGAAAAAAAAAAAGAGATCAAAAAGGCATTGTTTTCAAATCAGCCAACTTCTTGGCCTAGTGTTCTTGTTTCTCTTTTGCAGTGTTTTGATGAAGTGTCGCAGGCTATCAACAACATTACGGTGAAGATTCGAGGACGAATCCTTTTGAAGAGAGGGGGAATGATGAGAATCAAGAAGCTTCACCAACGGATCCATTTCATGTTCCAGTTGGGCAATTACAAGGGGCAAGAGGATCAAAGAAGCATTTAATGGGGGCTGATTCTGAGTTGCTGAAGTCCAAGTTCAGTCCACATGAAGACCAAATTCGGGCTGAACTTCGTGGGCCTCTACAGAGTGCATCTGAAGTCGGATTGTCTATTATAATATGTTTTCAAAAAGCCCAAGACGAGCCCTACAGATGTTATGAAGACTCCGTCATCCGTAACAGATCACAACAGGCCCAAATTCAGCCATCTATCTTGTTGCGCGAAGACTTGAGCTGTACGAGAGCTGGACGCCGGGCTGAACTTCGTGGGCCTCTACAGAGTGCATCTGAAGTCGGATTGTCTATTATAATATGTTTTCGAAAAGCTCAAGACGAGCCCTACAGATGTTATGAAGACTCCGTCATCCGTAACAGATCACAACAGGCCCAAATTCGGCCATCTATCTTGTTGCGCGAAGACTTGAGCTGTAAGAGAGCTGGACGCCGGGCTGAACTTCTTGGGCCTCTACAGAGAGCATCTGAAGTCGGATTGTCTATTATAATTTGTTTTCGGAAAGCCCAAGACGAGCTCTACAGATGTTATGAAGACTTCGTCCTCCGTAACAGATCAAAACAGGCCCAAATTCAGCCATCTAGTTTGTTGCGCGAAGACTTGAGTTGAGGAGTCCGAATTTCAGCATATTTCCTAATAAAGAGCTGATTATGGTGTGAGATACAAGCTAGGGTTGGAGGATTCCGAATTTTAGCATATTTCCTATTTTTAATTATTTCCCAAATAAATAGTTGATTTGTTTCCCAAACAAAGTCAAATAGTTACTAGTTTTTATTCTTTTACTTTCCTAATTGTAAGGCAATTAATTGCTGAGTAGTTTATTTCCTTTTCTTTTGTCGTCTAGGGTTTAGATCTTTTCTTAGTATTTAAAGGACGCATTGATGTATTATTTGAGAAGATTAGACTTTGAATAAAATATTTTTTGAGAGAACTTTTTCTCTTGGTTCTTCATTGAACTATGAACTTATCAAGGTTCTACCTTGTGGCGTTCAAACCTTGACTTATCACTCACCTTCTTTCTTGTTCTTGAGTGTGGCGTCTACAACCTTCTTGATACCGTTGGTTCTTATCTCCATATAGATAATGGGTCACGGTCCTTTATTTTCTTTGTTTTTATAAACTTGAATTAGAAAACGATCCGTCGTTACCATATATTGGTTCCGGGTCTCACTACTCTTGGTGAGGTTCATATCAGTCTCCTCAAAGTCAATACCCTCAATTTGAGAGTACCCTTGTGTTACAAGTCTAGCCTTGTTCCGTACTATGTTGCCATCCTCATCGGATTTGTTTCTATAAATCCACTTAGTGCCTATCACATGAGTGCATTTAGGCCTAAGAACTAGAGTCCAAACCTCATTCCTTTTGAATTGGTTTAGCTCTTCTTGCATGGCAAGAACCCAAAATTCATCATTCAAGGCTTCATCAACCTTTTTGGTTCAATTTGAGAGGTGTAGCATGTAAAGCTAATGAGATTAACTATTTGATGCCTAGTTCTAACACCTTCATTCACATCTCCAATAACATCTTCTTTGTTATGGAGTCTTCTAACCCATGGAGTGAGTTCATTAGAGTCCAAGAAAGGGACTCTAGTAAGAGGTTGTGTGACCTCATTGTTGTCATTGGACGTCCCAAAATTGGGAGTCACCACAACCCTCTTCAAAGGAGAGTCATCCTCTAAAACTTCCTCCTCCTCATGGTCATTCGACTTGAGTCTAGTATCATCAATGACAACATTGGATGATTCCATGACGGTTTGAGTCTTCAAATTGAAAACTCTATAGGCTCTACTATTCAAGGCATAGCCAATAAAGATACCCTCATCACTCTTAGCATCAAATTTGCCAAGTTGATCATGGTCATTTAAAATGTAGCATCTGCTTCTAAATGTATGGAAGTAGCTAACATTTGGCTTCCTACCCTTCCATAACTCATAGGAGGTGTTTATAGATCCGGGCCTTAGGAAAACACGATTCCCTATATAGCAAGCCGTATTGACGGCTTCAGCCCATAGGTTCCTAGGGACATTGTTGCTAAGCAACATCACTCGGGCCATCTCTTGAAGGACCCTATTCTTCCTCTCAACAACTCCATTTTGTTGAGGTGTCCTAGGAGCCGAGAACTCATGGGAGATGCCTAAGCTATTGCAATAGCTTTCAAAAGAGGCATTCTCAAATTCCCTCCCATGGTCACTTCTAATCCGTTTAATGCTTTTAATATTAGAATTCATTTCATTTTATATTTTAGTACAAAACATTTTAAACTTATCAAAAGTTTCAGATTTTTCTCTAAGAAAATATGTCCATGTAAATCTAGAGAAATCATTAACACAAACAAAAATGTATCTCTTTCCACCTAAACTCTCGGTTTGCATAGGACCCATGAGATCCATGTGGAAAAGCTCTAATGGCTCCTTGGTGGAGAGATACTGCCATTTTTGTGCATGCTTTTGGTTTGTTTTCTTGTTGGCAAGGTCCACAAATTCTATTGGCTTTCTTCCCAAGCTTAGGAAGGCCACGCACACAATTGAACTTTCCAAGGGTTCTTAAATCCCTAAAGTTCATGTGGCTAAGTCTTTCATGCTACAACTCTATTTGCTCATCCATGGACACATTGTTTGAGACTATTCTAACTTCAAGACAATAGTAATTGTCGCTAGATCTCATACCTTTCAACAAGGTTTGTCCATCGGGCTTTAGGATCGAGCAATCACTTTTACTAAACAAGACGGAATATCCTTCATTACTTAGATGTGAAATGCTTATTAAATTGGCTTTCAAGCCATCAACAAATAAAGCATCGGATAAGGAGGATAATCTAGGAACGAAAATGGTTCCTTTCCCTACAACTTTCTTTTTGGATCCATCACCAAAAGTGACATATCCTCCTTCCTCCATAACAAGAGTCTTGAAGAAACTCTTATTTCCCGTCATGTGCCTAGAGCACCCACTATCTAAATACCAAAAATTAGAAGAATTTGCCTTCAAGGCTATTTGAGCAACAAGGCAAACATTTTCATTCTTTCTAATCCACCTAGAAACAATCTTAGCTTTCTTAGTGGTCTTTGGTGATATGAAACTCACCAAGAACAGTGAGACCCGGAACCAATATATGGTAACGAAGGATCGTTTTCTAATTCGAGTTTATAAAAACAAAGAAAATAAAGGACCGTGACCCATTATCTATAAGGAGATAAGAACCAACGGTATCAAGAAGGTTGTAGACGCCACACTCAAGAAAGAGAAAGAAGGTGAGTGATAAGTCAAGGTTTGAACGCCACAAGGTAGAACCTTGATAAGTTCATAGTTCAATGAAGAACCAAGAGAAAAAGTTCTCTCAAATAATATTTTATTCAAAGTCTAATCTTTCAAAATAATACATCAATGCGTCCTTTAAATACTAAGAAAATATCTAAACCCTAGACGACAAAAGAAAAGGAAATAAACTACTCAGCAATTAATTGCCTTACAATTAGGAAAGTAAAAGAATAAAAACTAGCCACTAGTTGACTTTGTTTGGGAAACAAATCAACTATTTATTTGGGAAATAATTAAAATAGGAAATATGCTAAAATTCGGAATCCTTCAACCCTAGCTTGTATCTCACGCCCAAATCACCTTTTTATTAGGAAATATGCTGAAATTCAGACTCCTCAGCTCATGTCTTCGCGCAACAAGATAGATGGCCAAATTTGGGCCTATTGTGATCGTTTATGGATGCCGGAGTCTTCATAACATCTGTAGGGCTCGTCTTGGGCTTTTTGAAAACATATTATAGTAGACAATCTGACTTCAGATGCTCTCTGTAGAGGCCCACGAAGTTCAGCCCGGATTTGGTCTTCATGTGGGCCAAACTTGGACTTCAGCAACTCAGAATCAGCCCCCATTAAATGCTTCTTTGATCTTCTTGGCCCTTTTAATTGGCCCAACTAGAACATGCAATGGACCCTTTGTTGATGCTTCTTGATCCTCATCATTTGGTACATGGGCTCTAGATGTTCTAGGATCATGCATAACAATATCATCATTCCTAGGAACATGCATCATGGCTCTTTTCCTTTTCTTCTCAATCATACTTCTAGTTTTGCATATTTTAATATATCGAAAGCAATGTGGTCTAATATAACCATCAAATCCACAAAAGTGACATATAAGAGTAACATAAGGAATCATACCTTGTCTTTATCTTTGTGGATGAATGGGTTCAATCCATCTTCGTTGTTGAACCAGTCTAGATTGCTTCCTAGCTTGAGGTTGCATGATTGGTCTCTTTCTTTTGTGAGCCAATTGTGGAGGAATGTTGGCTTGAGGGACCCTAGAGGGTTGAGCTTGAGGTTGCCTTCTTGGCCCTATCTTCACTTGTGCATTTGAACATTGTCCTAGTTCTAACTTCTTCCAAGGAATTTGCACAAATAAAGTTTCTTCGTTCCTCAAACTCTTGACAAACATGGTCTTGTTAGTGGTTGAGATATTCTTGCCATCTTCATACATAAGACCCCTCTTGTCACATGGACTCTTTCCAACACCAAGCATATGGTCAAGCTTCTTAGTGCTAGAATCCATCCTAGTCATAGACTCTCTTACTTCTTCAAGCTCTCTCTTTAGACTTTCTTCATTCCTCCTAGATAAGACTAACTCCTCTCTTAGCTTATCTTCCATCTTCTTGAATTTTTCCAATTGTTCACATAAGTGGTCATTATGAGATAAAAGCTCAAGATTCTCTTCTCTTAACATCTTGATCTTTCTTATGCTTTTGATTGCTAAATCATTAAACTCGGCATGGTATTTAGCAAGCACCTTTTTCTCCACAAATCCATTTATGGAGTTAGAAGAGGAATCACTTTCTTCTCCACTTGAGTCATTTTCCTCTTGACTCATTTCCTCTCTTTCACTAGCATTTTTGCTTTTATGGGAGGAGGCAAAAGCTAGGAGATTAGCCATGAGCTCTTCATCATCCGAAGACTCATCTCCTTCAATGGAGTCATCACTACTTCCACTCCAAGTGGCAGCCATCACTTTTCCCTTTTTCTTCTCATTGTGATTTGCACATTCGGGGGCAAAGTGACCTATGCCACCACATTCGAAGCATCAGACCCCTTTCCTTTCGGTTTTCTCTTTCCTAGGCTCAAACTTGTTGTAAGAACCCTTTTTCTTGAAGTTTTGACCTTTGGAACCAAAGTCCTTTTTCCTGAACTTCATGACCCTCTTGAATCTCTTCACAAATAATGCAAGGTCTTTGTCCGAGTCATTCTTCTTTGCCTCTTTTTTATCCTTGGAAGTTTTCAAAGCAATTCCTTTTTGCTTTTTAGGAGGTGTGGAGATAGGACCCTTCCTAGACTCATAAGCTAGAAGTCTCCCAATCACCTCACTCGGCTTCATATCCTTATATCCACTATTTTTTTCTAAAGCCGTCACTTTTGATTCAAACCTATCAGGAGAGATCTCATAATCTTTTGCTTGATTCTCCTATCCGAATATGGATCACCAAGTTGATGACTTTGGTTGACTATGTCCATCAACTTGATCTCGAAGTCGTTGAAGCACTCATTCTCCTCCATCTTAAGCATCTTGAATTGAGTTTGGAGGACTTGAAGCTTAGAGTCCTTCACCACTTCAGTTCCCTCATGTGCAATCTCTAGGATGTCCCATGCCTCCTTAGCTATCCTAGTATTTTGAATCAATTTATATTGATTTTCGTCCATTGCACATAGGATGTCATGCATCGCCTTCCTATTCCACTTTGAAGCCTCAAACTCTTGCGCGTTCCATTGCGCCTTAGGCTTCAATACTTCTTCTCCTCCACCACCAGGAGTTATCTTGGGTAGATCATATCCGTCTTCCACCGCCATCCATGCACGGTCGTGAATTTGACATATGTAGGATTCCATCTTCCCTTTCCATTGGGAATAGTTCAATCCTGTAAGAAGTGGGGGCCTTGTGCTAGAAACACCTTCGTTGCCACCACCATTTCCACCGTTTCCACTCATAGTGTTTATGAATGAATGAAATGAATACAAATGTATGAATGATAAAAAATCACACAAAATGCAAAACACACCAAAATAAGCAAGGATCACCTATGTATATCTAGGAACCTGCTCTGATACCAATTGAAACAAATTATATCACGGTGTGTATAAAACTATCTAAAGGGGGGGTGAATAGATTTTAAACTTATGACACAATTTTTCGTGTGAAGTCAATATTACGAAATTACCCCTAACTAGATAAAGCAATAAAGCAATAAATCAAGTATAAAATGCCGAAATTAAATAACACTTGATTTTTACGTGGAAACCCTCACGGGAAAAACCACGGGCCAGTAAGTAAGCCACACTCAAACCTCGAATCCACTAAATGTGTAAAACGATTACAACCTAACCCCGGAAGTAATCATACACCTACCTAATCTCGGTATAAGTGAACCTAGTCCAATTTGCTTGCGATCTAAGCAACCTAATCCCGGAAGCTACACACAAGACTTACTTTCTCAATGAAGAGAATTAACACCCTAAGTGAATATATGAATATCCAAACGCAACATAGAGCAAGGGAAACCCTATATGCTTATCTAAGATGATGAATATGTAATTAGAACAATCCTAGATATCAAAACTAAATGACATGTCAAATAGTTTAGCTAATCAAGATTAAGCACAAAACCTAATTAGCTATCACAATACAACTTCTCAAACATACAAATCTCAATCTTGTATCAAAAGATATATGAAAATCATGCAGGTAATAAATTGAGATTGCTTGTTAAGAAAAACACAAAATATGTAAGATATTAGTGAAAAGCTTACCTAGCAAAGTGTGATGAAGAATCCATGCAAAAAGACATCTAGATGATCAAAGATGATGCTAGATGATGATTGATGATCATGAAAAGGTGTTTGAGTAATTAAAAATGAGTTCTTGGAATTTTTCTTCTCGTTGAAAAATATCCTAAGCATGAAATCTGAATATGAACTCTCTTAATTGACCTAAAGTCAAAGTGGCATATATATAGGGGGCCAAATCAAAGTGTGGTCGTTTTGAGTAAATTGGCCTAAAAATGCCTTGGGCGCTGTACGTAGAGCGCCTCTGTACAGCGCCTGTACAATGCCCCAACTCTGTTCTCTCGGGAAAACAGAGTGGCACTGTACATACAGCGCTTTGTACAGCGACCGAATTAAATCGATCAGGTCTGTACATTGCTCGATGGGTGCTATTCGTACAGCGTTTTTGTAGAGCGCTTTTGAGAGTGCCCGTTGCAAAAATGCAATCCTAAGTCTAAGCATGACAAGGCAATTGGATATGCAAGATGCAATCAACATAACATGCAAGAAGAGATGTTAATGAACATTAATGCACAAAAATAAGACACACAACATACAAGGATTAAACATATGCATGAGTTGTGAGTGTGTGCAACTATCTCTTCAAGACAAGTAATCACATAGAAATTTACCTTCGGTGCTAATCAAGACGAGGTCTTCAAAGGGCTTTAGCAATAACACCAATACTTAAGCTACTCTTACAAAGAACCCCAACATGTGGTTTGTCCACGAAATGAGCCAATCAACAAATGGGAACCTTACATCCTTTAAACACCACCATTCAACTTCCAAACATATCCCACGTCTCCAAGAAGTAACACATCAGTTGAGTCTTGTTTGGTTCACATTTGGTTCGCTTAGGAATACAAGTCAAAACCTAATAATTCTCCCCTTTGACTTGAATTCTCAAGACCTCTGTCGATAGCCACAATTCTCATCACCGAGAATCACCATACCCCACCACAAAGTATAACCATTTAGGAACGAACCATCCTAAGATTTTCCTTCACACAATTTTTGTGTTCGTTGTTCCGGCACCATGTCGAAATAACTTGCTGAAATTGTGGTGCAACTCCTCAAGTCAGATTTCCAGGGAGTTCGTCAGCCATTAACATCTTTGTCCACCATACACCTTGTATCACTTTTTAACCAATGCCTTGTGCACAATTATAGACCACTAGCAGCAATATATCCTCTTCTATGGCCAGTGGGGAAAACTGCTAAAAGGATAAACATGTCCTTATATCACCCAAACTTATGAAAGACCTTTCGTCCTTACATCACATACCTGGTGAAAGACTTGCTACTACAAACCGGGAGTGCTTTGCCGGATAAGCCCCACACAACACCACAAAGATTTTTTTTTTTTTTTGTGCGTTCCGGAGTTTTTTTTTTATTTTTTTATTTTTATAGTCAATCAGCTCTTTGTGTAAACCGGATTGGATATCCATGACTCGTACCTGCCACCACAAGCCAAACTTTTCCTCCATCAATATTCTTCCTTTCATCAAACCCAAACAAGTTCGAAACTGCCTTCTAGACGTATCTCCTTTGCTAAACCATACTAGGCAACCATGATCATCATTATCCCAATGCCACCAAGTCCTCCATACAATCTCCTGTAAAGACTTGAAATCGCCATCGCCAAACCATATGGCTCTGATACCAATTGTTGGGGATAATCCTCTAGAACGATGAACGCAGAAACGCCGTGCCTAATATACGCTCATAACTCATAGCAATTAATAACGTCAATAAGCAGAAAAATAGATGAAGGAGAATAAAACAATCACAACACAAGATATACGTGGAAAACCCAAAACGGGTAAAAAACCACGGGCTGTCAGGACGACCGAGAAAGTTCCACTATATGATAAATTGTTACAACCATATACTCCAAGATTGTCTCTCAAACCTAACCCCAAACCACACTCACAAGATCCTCACCAAGTACCCTCCAATATCCCCTAAGTCTCCCCTAAATATCACCCACGAATCTTGAAATTCCCTTAAGCAATATAATGCAAAATATACCTAGAGGGGGGTGAATGGGTATAGGCTCAAATTCTTCCAAATTCAAATTTCACAAAAATAAGAATGAAATGCACACTTGATGTATCTTAACAAATGAATTGTTATAGTCAACACATGTGGAATATCAATATACAAGTGATGCAATCAATACAACATATGGAAGAAAATGAAACATAAAAACTAAAATTGACACAAGAGTTTTTACGTGGTAAAACCTAAAAGAGGAAACATCCACAGGTTGATACCACAACTATCAGCAAAACAATTCACTATGAAAGAAAGAGATACACACTCAATGTAATCAACTCCTAGTCTATCCACAAGACCAAGTGAATCACTTCCCTACTCCCTATCCAAGATGAGTCATTCACCTCTAGGAAGCAACTTCCTATCCAAGGCTCTCAAGCCTTTAGGAAGATTTCCTTGCTTAGCTATCTAGATCATAAAGATCCTAGTCAAGCTTCCTTAACTCAACCATCCGGAGTATCACACTCCTAGCTAAGACTTTTGCTTGGCTATCCGGAACACTTTCCTAGCCAAATCTTCTTACTCAAATTAAAGGTTCACTCACTTTAATAAGAGACTTCAACCTTTCTATAAGGGAATGATCTAAGTGATACAAATGATGTAAACACAATCAAATAAAGCAAGATGATCAATCAAGCTCTACGTACATGCTTAGTGATGATCTAGAATAAGCTATCAATACATAATCACAAATCTATCTAAAAATCAAAGCATGTGAATCAATAAGAACAATATATGAATATTCAATATATCACACAAAAATCTTAGTTCTTAGATCATGAAATTAAACCTAGAAAATATCATGAGGCACATCATATATATCATTTCTAGAATCAATTTCAAGTTCAATCAAGTTTAGCTAAAATATGTTCAAGAGAAATCACAAAACTAAAACTCAACAATCAATCAATCAATCAAACAAACCTAGAATGTGAATAAACATCATTCTTAACACATTTCATCTATGAAATAGGAAGATTAAATGAGATGATCAAAAGAGAAAGTGATAAGAAAATGTTTCACCTAAAAATGATGAGTCTCGGACTGAAAACGGCTCACTGTGAAAAATCATATGACATCATTTGGTTTTGAAAATGCTTGAGGTTTGTTTCTCTCATCAAGACCAACATTTTTGGCTTTTGAATCAAGTGATTCGGAGTTGAAATGAGAGAGATATGATCAAATTAAGATGAGAGAATTGAGAGAATAAAATACTGCACAAAAAAAAAATGATTTTTGGTCTTTCTACAACTTTTTTTTTATTTACGGTAAGGAGGGAAATATAAATTGAAAAAAATTCATTCGGTGTGGTAGGCTCACACAAGAAAACCTTTAAATGACCAATAGAAAGTTATGCAAAGTCAACACAAGAATGTGATTGAGCAAGGCACACCAAAGTTCATGTGTATGCAATGCACACAATAAAATCTCTTAATTCATGAAATGAAATTTATTCAGGCAGTTCACATGAATCAGGTAAAGTTTCAACTTTTGTTTGCTGTGAAGCACACGGGGACAGAGAGCATGTTTTGCCGTGTAAGGATTCCCATATCTTGATTGGCTAATTTCGTGGACAAACCACGTGTTGGGGATTGTATGTAAGGGTAGCTTAAGTAATTCATAATCAAGCTCCAGACCCTCTCATGTCCTCAAGGTTGATAAACACCAAAGGTAAACTTCTATGTGCTTAATTTGCTTTGAAGAGATTAGTTGCACACACACACTCACATCTCATGCTTAATTCGTTTTCTTGTATGTTGTGTATGCGTTGTTATTATGTGCTCATTAATGTTCATTAATATCTCTTCTTGCATGCCTTAAATGATTGTATTTTGTATGACCAAAGTCATGTTCATTCTAGACTTAGGATTGCATTCATTGTGATGGGCACTGTACAAAGCGTTGTACGAACAATGCCCATATAAGCGCTGTACAGACCTGATCGACTTAAATCGATCGCTGTTGGGTCATTGTACATGCGCTGTACAAAGCGCTGTACAAAGCGTTGTACGAACAGCGCATGTTCTGTTTTCCCGAGAGATCAGAGTATAGGCGCTGTACAAGAGGTGTTCTACGTACAGTGCCCAAGGCAAATATAGTGTAACTTATCAAAACGCACCACTTTGGTTTTGACACCCTATATATATGCATCTATGACTTTAGGTCATTCAAGTGAGTTGATTTTCAGATTTCATACTTAGAATATTTTTCAAAGCAAGAAAAATACAAAAGAACTCACCTTTAACCACTCAAATCAAATCCTTTGTGCATCAAGTTTCATATTGCATCCTCTATGTCTATATAGAAAGCATCCATGCATGGGTTTGCATCATCACAACTTGCTTGGTAAGATTTTGATTAACTTCATCTTATTTTAGTATTATTACTATCAAGCCATCTCTTTTAAATTACTTGTATGTTTTAGATCATATGCTAAATACAAGAAAAGAAAATTGATTGTGATTAATTGATTGAGTGTTGTATTGTGATAGATATCTAGGTTTTTATAATCTATGTTTATCTAAGCTATTTGACATGTCATCTAGCTCTTGATATCTAGGGTTGATTTAATTGATTATATCATCATCCTAGATAAGTATCTAAGGTTCCCTAGCCTTGTTTGTTATTTGAATATTCATACAAATTCTGATGAGGATCAAGAAGCATCAACAAAGGGTCCATTGCATGTTCCAGTTGGGCCAATTAAAAGGGCCAAGAAGATCAAAGAAGCATTTAATGGGGGCTGATTCGGAGTTGCTGAAGACCAAATCCGGGCTGAACTTCGTGGGCCTCTACAGAGAGCATCTGAAGTCAGATTTTCTATTATAATATGTTTTCGAAAAGCCCAAGACAAGCCCTACAGATGTTATGAAGACTTCATCCTCCGTAACAGATCACAACAGGCCCAAATTCAGCCATCTAGTTTGTTGCGCGAAGACTGGAGCTGAGGAGTCCGAATTTCAGCATATTTCCTAATAAAGAGCTGATTGTGGTGTTAGATATAAGCTAGAGTTAGAGGATTCCGAATTTTAGCATATTTCCTTTTTTTAATTATTTCCTAAATAAATAGTTGATTTGTTTCCCAAACAAAGTCAACTAATTGCTAGTTTTTTTTCTTTTACTTTCCTAATTGTAAGGCAATTAATTGTTGAGTAGTTTATTTCCTTTTCTTTTGTCGTCTAGGGTTTAGATCTTTTCTTAGTATTTAAAGGACGCATTGATGTATTATTTGAGAAGATTAGACTTTGAATAAAATATTATTTGAGAGAACTTTTTCTCTTGGTTCTTCATTGAACTATGAACTTATCAAGGTTCTACCTTGTGGCGTTCAAACCTTGACTTATCACTCACCTTCTTTCTCTTTCTTGAGTGTGGCGTCTACAACCTTCTTGATACCGTTGGTTCTTATCTCCATATAGATAATGGGTCACGGTCCTTTATTTTCTTTGTTTTTATAAACTTGAATTAGAAAACGATCCTTTGTTACCATATATTGGTTCCGGGTCTCACTGTTCTTGGTGAGGTTCATATCATATTCACATAAGTTGCATAATCTCTTCTTTGAGAATTAAGTCTTGGGGCTAAGGTTGCTTAGGCCTTAAGCAATTAGAACTAGAGCCACTTTTAAAGGCTCGCGTGGTAGAAGTGGGGGGTTATTGACCGGAGTGTTAGACGAGGTCTACATAGGTTGTAAACTCCATTTCAATTAGTGGATTTCGAGGTTCGAGTGTGGCGCACTAAACAGCTCGTGGTTTTTCCCAGTGGTTGGGTTTCCACGTATATATCAAGTGTTATTTAAATTCCGCATCTTATTACACTTGCTATATTATTGTGACTAGTTAGGGGTATTTTCGTAATCTTGACATGCATGCGAAAATTGGGTAATAACGATTAAAATCTATTCACCCCCCGTTTAGATATATTTAGAACACACCGAGCGGTTATTTGTGAACTTTCAATTGGTATCAGAGCGGGTTCCTAGATATACTTAGGTGATCCTTGCTCATTTTAGGTGTGTTGTGCATTTGTGTGTTTTTTGCTCATTCATACATTTTGCATACATTTCATTCATTTGATACAATGAGCGGATACGGTGGCAACCATGAGGGTGCGTCAAGTACACGACCTCCTCTACTCACCGGTGTGAATTATGCCTCATGGAAAGGCAAGATGGAAGCATACGTGTGCCAAATCCATGATAGGGCATGGATGGCTATTGAAGATGGGTATGCACCTCCTATGATGACTCCCACGGGTGGTGGAGAAGAAGTACTCAAGCCTAAGGCTCAGTGGTCCACTGAAGAGTTTGAGACTTCAAAATGGAATAGGAAGGCATGGCATACTCTTCTATGTGCAGTGGATGAAAATCAATACAAACTGATTCAGAACACTAGGATAGCCAAGGAGGCATGAGATATCCTAGAGGTTGCACACGAAGGAACCGATGTCGTCAAGGATTCCAAGCTACAAGTCCTTTAAAACGCAATTTGAGTTGCTTAAGATGGAGGAGGACGAGTGCTTCAATGACTTTGAAGTCAAGTTGATGGATATTGTCAATCAAAGCCATCAACTCGGTGATCCTTATTCGGATAAGAGAGTTCACCAGAAAATTATGAGGTCTCTCCCCACTAGGTTTGAATCTAAGGTGACGGCTTTAGAGGAAAATAGCACTTACAAGGATATGAAGCCGAGCGAGGTAATTGGAAGACTCCTCGCCTATGAATCTGGGAAGGCTCCTAGTATTTCACCTCCTAAAAAGCAAAAAGGGATTGCTTTAAAAGCTTCCAAGGTTAAGGTTGAGAAGGAGGAAAAAGGTGACTCGGACCAAGACATAGCTTTGTTGCTTAGAAGATTCAAGAAGTTTGTCAAGTTCGAGAATAAGGGCTTTGGATCCAAAGGCCAAGACTTGAAGAAAAAGGCTCCCTTCAGGAGTTTTGAGCCTAGGCAAGAGAAGAGTGAAAAGAAAGGGGTCCAATGCTATGAGTGTGGCGGTATAGGACACATCTCACCCGATTGTGGGAACTTGAAGAACAAGATGGCAAAAGTGATAACCGCCAAGTGGAGTGAAAGTGATGACTCCGGAGAGGGAGACAAGTCATCAAGTGAAGAATAGCTTACCATCGACTACACGGCATTTGGGGCCACTTGTGTAGAAGACAAAGTTGTTGGTACTAATGACTTGACTAGTGATCCCATAGTAGAAAGAGATGAATAAGTAGCTCTAGAGGAGATAGGTGTAGCTACTCATTGGGATATGGCTCACATTAACTCAAGAGACCAAGTTGAAGGTCTTAATGAGGAAAATGACTCCATAGGTGAGATGGAGAATGGAGGAGATAGCTCAAGTGTAGACATCTAACTCTACAAATAGAAATGTAGAGAAAATGGATGTTCATGACTTTATAGTCAAGTGTGAAAGTTCTTTGAAGAAGAACAATAGAAAATTGAAGATTTTAGATGATGAAAATCTAGAACTTTCAACACACAATGACCACTTAAGTAAACAAGTGGAAACATCCAAGATGATTGAAGACAAGCTAAGGAATGAGCTAGCTATGTCTAAGAGGAATGAAGAACGGTTAAAGAGGGAGCTTGATGAAGCTAAAGAGTCATTGACTCGAATGACCTCAAGCACCAAGAAGCTTAATCACATACTTGGTGTTGGAAAGAACCCTTGTGACAAGAAAAGTATTGGGTATGAAGATTGCAAGGAGATCTCCACTCCAACCAAGACCATCTATGTCAAGAGTTTGGGTAAGAATGAAGCCTCTGCGGTGCACACACCTAGGAAGAAAATCGATCTAGGACAATGCTCAAGAAGTGCACATGTGAAGGAAGCCCCAAGGAGACGACCTCAAGCTCAACGCATTAGAGTCTCTCAAGCTAACATTCCTCATCAAATGACTCTCAATGGAAAGAGGCCAATCATGCAAAATGAAATAAGGAAGCAAGCTAGACCGGTTCAACAACAAAGAAGGTTTGAACCCGCTCAACCACAAAGTCATGGGAAGGCTCCTATGCATGCTCAAGGACATAGTATGAATTCTAAATTTATCCCTACATGTCACTTTTGTGGTATTGATGGTCACATTAGACCAAATTGCTTTCATTTCATTAAATTATGTAGAATCAAAAGCATGATTGAAAAGAGAATGACAAGAGCTAGAATGCATGCTAATAGGAAGGAAAATATTCATATTCATGATCCTATTATTTCTAGAACTCTTGAACCATTGTCCACTAGGAAGAAAAATGTTATATCTATGTTGATAAGGAAAAATGAACCCGCTTGCTACGAGACTAACAAGTCTCAAATAGGTTCAACCAAGTCCAATGGACTTGGTAGGTCCATAGGACCTCATGACCTTCATTGATGAAGGATGATAATGACCTCATATGGGGAACTCAAGCAAAGAGAGCTAATTGCATACTTGTTGCATGCAAATATTTGAAAAATCTTATGCTTCTTTGTTGATTGCTTGAGTAAGCTTGGTTGCACATATGTATATATGTTTTCAATTCAATAAGTGTGAACCTTGCTTGTCTACAATCCATGTCATATTTATGTTCAAACATGCATTTTTGGACTAGGAGATTTACATAGGAAGTATGATTTGAATGACCTATAGTTATCTCCATAACATGATGATTCTTGTATAACATGCTAATGACATATGAAAAGCATGAAATTCAAATGACATGCTCTAATGAAAAAGCATGAATTGATGATTGCATATTCTTAAATGCGAAACTTGTGTGAAAAAGCTCATGAGACTCAAAATGAATAAAGGATCTTGCATCCGTTCAAAGGAATTTAGATTCCAAATGTCTCTCTTTCTTTATTAGTTGAACATGGCTACTATCATACGGATATCTTATCCAAAAAAATCAAATAGGGTGCAAAGTCGCTCATGCCATGTTTCGCTTATAAAGTTGGATGTAGTTGCTCATAAATTAAAATCAATGAAAACTCTATATCCTTGCTTTTCTCATGACAATGGTGAAATTGGTTTGAATTCTTATTAGAAACCTTTGTCATTTGCTTTGCCAAATACCATTGTATTTTGGACTTGAATGCTACATGTCTTGTATGCAAAGCATGTTTGATTCACACATTTTATCAAAATAAATCGCCTAGTTTCTCTCCTATTGATAGAGTTACATAAAGTGCATTTTATGATTATGCAAATGACTTGAATGCTATCATCTCTCTTTGCTAAGTGACCCGGTGGGGACTACTCATTTTCCTATATCATGACAAAAAGGGGGAGTAGAATGGTGGTAAGGGGAGTTGCAAATTGTGGTAGCAATTATGCATGTTGGGGAGACAATACATTAAGGGGGAGTAACCCATTGAGGGGGAGCATTGCATTCACAATAATTGCATGTTGTTGTAGTTGTTCTTAAATTCTTAGAATGCATATGCTTGTTTTTATTCTCACTTGATTCATCTCACTTTTTACTTGCATTGGAAAGTATAGAAACTTTGCTTTTAGGGATTGATTGTTCTACAAGAGATTGAAGGCTTCAAGATTTATTTAAAAATATCTCTTTGTAATGTAGATAATCATTGTTGACCTGTAGTTTCTATTATGTTGAGAGGAATCAATGTGAGTGGTGGTTTTGTCACGAAATAGCCAAAAGGGGGAGATTGTAAGGATTCCCATATCTTGATTGGCTAATTTTGTGGACAAACCACGTGTTAGGGATTGTATGTAAGGGTAGCTTAAGTGGTTCATAATCCTCAAGACCCTCTCATATCCTCAAGGTTGATAAGCACCAAAAGTAAACTTCTATGTGCTTAATTTGCTTTGAAGAGATTAGTTGCACACACACACTCACATCTCATGCTTAATTCGTTTTCTTGTATGTTGTGTATGTGTTGTTATTATGTGCTCATTAATGTTCATTAATATCTCTTCTTGCATGCCTTACATGATTGCATTTTGTATGACCAAAGTCATGTTCATTCTAAACTTAGGATTGCATTAATTGTGATGGGCGCTGTACGAACAGCGCCCATATAACCGCTGTACAGACCTGATCGATTTAAATCAGTCGCTGTTGGATCGCTGTACAGGCGCTGTACAAAGCGCTGTAAGTATAGCGCTACTCTGTTTTCCCGAGAGATCAGAGTGTGAGCGTTGTACAGGCGCTGTACAAGAGGCGCTCTACGTACAGCGCCTAAGGCAAATATAGTGTAACTTATCAAAATGCACCACTTTGGTTTTGACACCCTATATATATGCCTCTATGACTTTAGGTCATTCAAGTGAGTTGATTTTTAGATTTCATACTTAGAATATTTTGCAAAGCAAGAAAAATACAAAAGAACTCACCTTTAACCACTCAAATCAAATCCTTTGTGCATCAAGTTTCATATTGCATCTTCTATGTCTATATAGAAAGCATCCATGCATGGGTTTACATCATCACAACTTGCTTGGTAAGATTTTGATTAACTTCATCTTATTTTAGTATTTTTACTATCAAGCCATCTTTTTTAAATTACTTGTATGTTTTAGATCATATGCTAAATACAAGAAAAGAGAATTGATTGAGTGTTGTATTGTGATAGATATCTAGGTTTTTATAATCTATATTTATCTAAGCTATTTGGCATGTCATCTAGCTCTTGATATCTAGGGTTGATTTAATTGATTATATCATCATCCTAGATAAGCATCTAAGGTTCCCTAGCCTTGTTTGTTATTTGAATGTTCATACATATTCACATAGGTTGCATAATCTCTTCTTTGAGAATTAAGTCTTGGGGCTAAGTTTGCTTAGGCCTCAAGCAATTAGAACTAGAGCCACTTTTAAAGGCCCGGTGGTAGAAGTGGGGGGTTATTGACCGGAGTGTTAGACGAGGTCTACATAGGTTGTAAACTCCATTTCAATTAGTGGATTTCGAGGTTCGAGTATATCGCACTAAACAGCCCGTGGTATTTCCTAGTGGTTGGGTTTCAACGTATATATCAAGTGTTATTTAAATTCCGCATCTTATTACACTTGCTATATTATTGTGACTAGTTAGGGGTATTTTCGTAATCTTGACATGCATGCGAAAATTGGGTAATAATGATTAAAATCTATTTACCCCACCCCCCCCCCCCCCCCCCCCCCCCCCTCCAGATATATTTAGAACACACCGAGCATTTATTTGTGAACTTTCATGCAGTATGCCTCATGTACCCTCCATGGCCAAGTGGGTAAATGGCAATCTGCCATCTTTTACCCTTTAGCAGCCTTTCGCGCACCTCTCATATTCTTTGACCGTTCTTCGATCTCCGAACTCCAAATTCGAATCTGTTTTTGGATTATGAACCGTAACTCCCTCATGAACATGGACATCAACAAAACTTTCATGAAAAAAATATGGAAATCGAAAAAAAACGAAAACCATGTACGATAAATGTACGGAAAGTTTCATAACTTCCAACTCGGAATTCGAAAACAAATGAGTGAGTAACCGAAACGACTGAAACTCAACAAGGAATCATTTGAGATCATGTTCAAGTCCCAAAAAAAAGTAAACACAAACAAATAAACACAAAGTCACACAAGTATGCCATTTCTTAGAGATATTCCTAGAACATGCAATTTCACAATGTTTGTCAATTTGAAACTAATACATGTGCATACTTCAATAACTGTGTGAATGTGTTATACCAAATGTTTGCACAATGATGTAGGGACACACATAAATGAATTGTGTGTGTGTGCGCTTACGTCTTGCAAGAGGAAGAAGTATATTGATACCTTAGCATCCAAGTAACCGTTTTTCCTCTTGAAGACGATATTTGCATGAGACGTTGCTTTTCTTCTTTGAAACTTCTTTTCACCAAGAACAACCTAAGCAACTAATCATTACAAATTAAGAACGTTTTGCAATGGAATCAAGCCAACAAAGATCTAGGATATTACAATCTCCCCCTTTGGCTATTCCATGGCAAAACCTCGTTCTCACCATACAATGTTCACTCTAATAAACTCAAAGTTGATTGCATACTCTAAACCTCACATTACAAAGAGATCCCTAGACTAAAAGATCTTCAAGTCTTCTTCAGTCTTCAAGAATCCCTTCTTTGATCTTCAAGGCACCTATGAGCAACATAGCAAACCAACAAGAGATCTTCTTCCAAAGAAAAATGGTGAGAATCATTATATAAACAAATATGAAACTTCCCTGATCTGAAACAAAAATGCATTATCTCAAGCGTATGAATGTTTTCACATTAAAGCTCTCTCTAAGATCCTTAACCCAATTAGGCAAGAATTCTTTTCTCTCCATTAAGACAAGAATTCTCCCCCTTAAGACAAAGTCTCCATTAAACATAAAGAGGTACAATACTCACACATTTGGAACATAGATCCACACATGGTGAGGTATACATTTTCTTTCTCCAGTATATTAAACATGGTCTCCCCCATATCAAACATGGTAAGGTATACATTTCTCCCTCTTTTTGTCAAAGAATAGACAACGGATACAAGAGATAAAGAGTGAGATATTAAGCAAACAAATCGTATAGAAAGCGAAATTGAATAAACTAAGCTCCCCATAAACATATACTTCACATTATGATCATCAAGTAGATTTGATCACAAGGGACTCCACACATTCAAGCAATAAGAGAAAATATTTCATCACGTTTCAAAGACCAAGAGAGAATTATAGATTTTCATTAATCTCTCAAAAATATTCTCACATTGCTAATGAATCAAGCATATAAGCAAAATGTGTGTGTGTGTGAATGCTTCTCACATATATACAAAGGAGTAATTGTGATATCAACATGCAAACTCTATCCACATCTATCCAATTAAAGCATTTCCAATCTACGTCAAACCGATATTCATCCGGGTTTTTTGCTTTAAAAGAATAGATATCAACATGTGAGTGAGTGTATGCATATGGCTCGTTTACCTCGTTTCTATTTGACAACCCGAGCTTTTCACAATTCTCAACTATACACCATTAAGCCTTTTATTTTTCATTTCTTTTAGGCTTTGAATCAAAGATATTTTAAACGATTCTTTTCAACACTTCTTTGATTTTTCTAACATAAACATATACACCTCATGGCGGCTTTCACTCATCATAATGGCGTAGCCCTTTCCTACATTGGGCGGCTGCACAACTAAGGTGTGTAGCCCTTTCCATGAGGGTGCTCGTTGATTACTATGTAGTGCCGAAGCAAAATGGATACATACCAAATGTCATTTATCATGTACTAAGCAATAGGCTTCTAGATGCATCTATAATCTACACATTTTCAATCACAAATACTCAAAACTAAAACATATAAGAGAAGCATTAGTGTACTTTAAAAAAAAAATAAGATTTTCAAGCTCGAGTGCATAATCTAGAAACAATAAAAGTTATTTGTTTAAGATCACTACTTCTCAAGTGAGTAGCTCTCAAAGATATTAATATTCAAATAAAGTTTAGCTCATCAAGCCACTCACAATCACACAAAAACATCAATCAACACAAATCATGCAAATGGACATTCTAAGTGTTTTAAATCTCTCTTTGTCCAAGGGCTTTGTGAACAAGATCGCAAGATGATTTTTAGTAGGCATATGCTCTAGAGTAACAATAGAGTATTCAACAAGTTCTCTAAATAAATTATGCCTAATATCTATGTGCAATGATGAAAAGATGAAATAGAAAGCAAGCTTTTAGAGTAGAGAAATACCTTAGCAAGCTTTTTCACCAATGAAAGGTCACCGCTCTTTTTATGAGCTTTCTTGGCTTATTTGTCCTCATGACAACAAGTTGTTGGTGTGTCATCCCAAGAAAATAAAGACCAAACACTTTCAACTCAAACAAACAAATGAAAATGACTTTCTCTAAAAGTCTTAACAAAAATTTTTACCAAATAGATTTCAAAATTCAACTTCTTTAAAGTTAATCAACAAATTTTGACTATCATAGTGATTATGAGAATATTAAGTTTATGTATTGACTAAAGACACCAAGTTTGAATACTAGACCTAGCACATTACAAATGGCGTAGTCAAGCATCAAACTTAGAACTCTCATCAAACAAGAACAAAAATATTTTCATATGTGCTACCCAATCAAGTATGAGAGCACTCACCTTTGACCATATTGGTTTTAGGTGAACCAACACAAACAACATCATGATCATTACACATGGTGTTGATAGTGACTTTTCGTGATCGATCAGTCAACGATTTGTTTCAAAGAAAACCTGTAATTATGAATGAAAAATAATACGAATGAAAAGAATAATAATAAGAGACAAGAATACGTGGTAAAACTCCTAAGATTGGAGAAACATCCACGGATTATTGCCTTGCCAATGTAGTCAAATCCACTATGAATATTGTGAAATACACGCTTAGGTTTCTCTCCTAAATTCTCACGTACCCCTCTATTGGTGTTTTGTAGGGGTATTTATACATGTTGCTACTAGGGTTTGATGTTGTGGTGACCAAGTTCCAAGCGGCTACCAAATCCTAGAAGGATTGGTTTTCCTCTTTGGTTTTTGCCACGTTCTCTAATTTGGCCGAGTCCGGGTCTTGATAGGATTCTAGCTTCCTTATGTGCAGCGAGCTTGTTTGTTTCCCTTTCGGACTCTGGTCATCTTCACCGTAGTTATTTTGGAGCTAGCAGCTGCGGATTCTATCTCTGTACTTGAAGAGAGGACGTTTTATATTCTATCTCCCTTGTTAAGTACCGAGTATTCCCGAGTAGTATCACTCGGCTCTGCTCGGGTTGTCTTGGTTGATGCCAAGTAAATCATCTTCTAGGTAGTTTTTATTCCTTGAGTTAACTTCTTATCATCTTTTTACTTTCGTGGCTATGCTGACCTTTTTATTGTGATGACGTGTCTTTTATGACGGTTTTTACCTATAACAATACCCCCTTAAATATTCGAGCCAAATGTACCGAGTCAGGTCTACTCGGAATGAATATTTAATCTTCACTTGCTGATAGTCTGTTCTTGTTTGTTGTTTTCCACATTAATGTAGGGTTTCACCATCCTCATTCAATTCGAAGTATTAAATGACGTGTCTTAATTGTGCTCGCATGCATCTGATTCACCACTAAATTAGAAATCTTCTGATGGTGACGTCTTGGCTTTCTGACGGCTTGAAGCTTTCTTTGATTGCCACCTGTCTTCTTCTGCTTGGTCATGGTACACAGCATTTATGGGACACGACCCTTCTGTTCACCTGCGCAAGACCTACGTCACGACCCACGTCTTTCTGGTTTCCCGCTTCTCCGTATACTTACTCTAGGGTTTCGATTTTCAAATCCAATAGTCGTGCCTATATAATCTTCGTGTCCAAGAGGGTTTTCACCTATTCTTCTTCCACCATTTTCTTCTTCCTTCGAGAGAAACACATATCAGCTTCTGCTATAGTTTTTTTGGGGAAATCCATCAAAACTGTGAACTAAGTTCTTTAGTTCGTTTCGAGTTTGAACGCCTCTTGGTCTTGCTTCACTGGGATACTCAAACTCAACACCCAGACCCTTGATTGAAGGCCCCTCTTCTGCAGTTCGTGTATCTCCAGTTTTCTGTCATCCCAAGGTTAGTTCTTATGGATTTCGAAGCTAGACATCGTCTTTTTACTGTTGGAATGGCCACTATTGAGCGAAATGATACTCTTACTGCTACGATTGTTCACAGGTTACTTGGAGATCCTTTGCTTGACCAACCTCCCTTTCTGATCGCTGACGTTTCAAGGCTCTTCCGTGAAGTTCATACTTTTGAAGTTCCTCCAATTTTTGATTCTTCAAGCCCTGAATCTTGTCAACCTGAGGTTCAATCTGATTATTCTATTTCTGTATATGGTGATACTCAGCCGTGGAAACGAATGGGGAAGTTACCGAGCAAGTGCAAGGTGTACAAGGACTCCCATTCCCGAGAGAGTCGTATTGGTCCTCAGAAACTACTCGAGAGCGATGTAGAGGAAGAGCATAGGGCAGCCCGCATCGTTTTTTCTCCTAAGCAGGTATGTGCCTATGATATTGAACCAAATGTGGTCGATCCTGAGGAAATCTGTAAATATAAAAGTCGTTTCGACTTGGAAAACTACCTCATTACTTTGAGCCCTGCAGATGGTCGTGCTGCATGGAACCCCCTGCTGGGCATGGTAGCGGTTTACAGGGCGATGCTCTCTTGCGGTGTAACTTTACGCTTCAAACCTTTGTTGCTCTATTTCTGGCCAAGGTTAAGCTTGCCCCAGCTCAATTGACTCCGAATAGTTATAAGATTTTAATGTGCATGTGGTGCATGTGGCATAGGATGAAGCGACCACCCCCGACCCCTCACGAGATTAGGCATTTTTACTCGTTGAGGCAGATAGGGAAGACTGGTATCTATTTTCTCCTCTCAACCCAGCTCGAATACTGGATACTAAAGGACGTGGAGGTCCGTGGGCAGATTGAGCTGAGTACTGACGAAAAGATGAAGGGTTTCGTCTAGGGCTTCCCTTCTTCGAACAAATTTTAGAAGAATAGCTGGTTCTTTTTCGATGGTCGTTGGGGTCAATCGGTCTCTTTTCACCTCGATGGTACTCGGGTGACGCACAAGGTTCCTCGATACTTTTGTTCGCCTGAGACCTGGAATCACACGACCCCCTCTTTTACCGAAGGCGAGCTTGTAAACCTAGCTCGGGCTGCCGTTTTGGAGAAGAGAGGCAAGCCGTATCTTTTCAACGAAGATAAGATGATAAAGGCTCACCTTTTTCCTCAGATCTCTTTTCACCGACGACGCCGTGAGTTTTCTCTTCCGTTTATTCCCCTTTTTCTTTTTATTTGTTTGGTCAGCTTACTAACGTGTGCTAGCTTTTCCTTAGTGTTCGATGTAGATATTGTATGTGACGTTCAGGCTCGCAAGATGAAGACCGTGGTTGAGGTGAGCCGAAAAGAGGTTTTGCGCCAAAAGGAGGCCAGGATAGCTCTTCCATAGGGTGACTCTAACGAGAGCTCGCCCAAAGACCCTCTTGATGGAGCTGATGAAGGCATTCCTAAATACGTGCCCCAGGAGACTCAACGTCTTGATGAGGAAACGAACTTGGCAGAGGACATACCTGACCCGGGTGACCTCGCTGCAGACGAGGCAACTACCCAGATGGGGGATTCTGGAAGTTCCTTCAGGGTAAAAGGCAAGGAAAAAATTGGGGAGCCTTCCGAGACACAAGTTTCAGCTAATGAGCGGAATGAAGCTGGGGGTTCTGCTGCAGATGAATCAACTGCCGTGCCCCAAGGCGATGAAAGGGTTCAGGAGCCTTCTAATGTCGTGGCTTCTGAATTTCCAACCCCTGTTGAGCTAACCCCTATTCCTTCTCCGGCTGTTAGGGCTGATGCTAGGATAAGGGATCCTGACCATGACATGGAAGATCCCGCTACCGACCTGGATACACGCGGGAGGCAACCTGGGAAGAGAAAGGCTTCATTTTCACCTGGCCGTCCTACCCCAAAAATTCCCTAGGTGGTTACATATGTTGACTCTTCTTCTGGTGATGAGACAGGTGCTAGGGTTGAAGAAGCAGTGATTCGAACCCCCCGCGAGATCAAGTCGGGACTAATGCTGGGGACTTCAATGGCTCTCCTCGGGCAACATCAGCTACCAGATTGCCTGAAACTAAGGTTGATAGTTCGGGTCCGTTGGTCTAGCCTGGTGTGCCTACCCCTTATGATATGAACCTCACCAAGAGCAGTGAGACCCGGAACCAATATATGGTAACGAATGATCGTTTTCTAATTCAAGTTTATAACAAAGAACAATATAAGGACCGCGACCCGTTATCTATATGGAGATAAGAACCAACGGTATCAAGAAAGTTGTAGACGCCACACTCAAGAACGAGGGAGAATTGTGAGTGATAAGTCAGAGATCAAAGAACCAAAGAGAAAACGCTCTCAATATTAATTTTATCAAAAAGTTCCGAAATAATACATCCAAGCGGCTCTTAAATACTAAAAGAAATCTAAACCCTAAACGGAAAAGAAAGTCTAAAACTCTAAGGAAATAAACTAGTCGGCCATTAAATTGCCTTACAAATTTAGGAAATAATTAAAAAAAACAGAAATATGTTGCAATTCGGATTCCTCCAATCCTAGCTTGTTCCACACGCCCAAGCCTCTTGTTCACATGCCCAAGTATCTTTATTCAGCCCAATTAGTTGTCTTGATAATGTTAACTAAGCCTTGGTCTTCATGTGGGCCCATCTTGGACTTCAATATTTCAGAATTAGTCCACGTTTCTTGAATCAAGCCATTGAGTGCTTCTTTGAATCTCTTAGCCCTTGCCCTTGTTATTGGCCCAACTGGTACATGCAATGGATCTTTTGATGCAGCCCCTTTATTCTCATCACCTTAGGCCATGTTGAAGGCTATGGCTTCGGGCCATGCCTATGTAAGGGAGGACAGCTGGAGCTGCTTCAGGGCCTGTTCTTAATCTGACCGCTTGCATAACTTCTTTAATAGTGCTTCCTATGTGAGTAATATCTGATCAGATTTCTTGTCATTTTTTATTCTTCGTCATTTCACTAGTTTCTATGTTAAATTAGTTGCAGATGGTGGCTGAGATGTCGAAAGCCCATCAGGCTAGCAGCGCCCAGGTGGAAAAAATAAGGCGCTTGGAACCCTAATTGAAAGAAAGCGAAGATCGCCGTGTTTGGATCGAGTCGGCTTGCCAGAGGAAGATTAGAGTAAATCAAGAGTTCATGGACCGGTGTTTGGCGAGTCAACTGGAGGCTGAGCAAAAGGCTCCCCTTGCTGTTGATGAGGTCAAACACATGAAGGACTTGCTATCTTCTACTTAGGAGTCGATGCTCCAGGTTGAGCAGAAAGCGAAGGAGGTTAAGTCATCCTATGAGCGCAAGATCAAGGATTTGGAACACCAGGCTTTGACCGTCAAATCCCTGTCAAGGGAGGCTAGGCTGGAGTTGGAGATACAAGGCATGGATCGTTTTAAGAGGTCCCCGACTTATGATGCCTTGCTTCTTGGAGAATTTCAACGAGGGATGGTCTCAGCTGAGAGTTCTTCAAGATGAAAAATAGGGCGACTAATCGGGCTAGGGCCAACTGGGGCCTTTCAATTAAGAAGCATGTGGATACATCTCTAGAATCTCTTCGGATCCAGATGAAGGAGTGGCGCGCATATTGTCGGAGCAAGGGGAAGGTGCCACATCCCATGCACCTAGAAGTCCCTACTGCCAGTGCCTTCTCTACTTTCCATGCTTGTCAGAAGGCAGGGATTAATGGTGAGGACCCTGATGTTGGACCCGTGCTTGGGCAAGATTACAGCTCCTGGATGGATGACGAGGAGGACGAGATCATATGGCCCTTTGATGATAGCCTCTTGAGTGAGTACGTGATAGAGCCTGATCCGAGCGTCGGCAGTAGTAGTTCGCAGCCCCCAGCGCCATCTTCTTGATTTTTGATTTTATACTATCTTTTGTAGTGAATTTTGTGTACATGTTTTTTGTAATGAACTCTGTATATACGTATATATATATATACATCCTTTGTCCAGTACTTTGATATTTTATTCTACTGCCTTTGCTGATTGATTTTTAGACTCTTTCCTACATGACAATAATAAACAATGATAATTATCATAAGAGGGGTGAGTAGAACCTTAACCTGTACTCGCGGTTCATTTAATTGACAGCCCGTATTCGGCCGGGTTTCCATTTTGTTTGGAGGTATCTTGAGTGGAGTATTCTTCATTTTTACCAGGTATCTTACAGACTGGCGATTTATTATTTTTGCTTGAATAGAGTAACCTTTTTTAGCCGAGTATCTTATGAACCGGTGTTTAGGTCTATTTTTCTCTTTATCCTGGTGTTATGTCGAGGCTCGCGACGACCATACACTCGGGTCCCTACATAAGTCACCAAGGACGTCTCCTGGTTTTGTCTGTGTAAGGGTTTGCCGAATAGTTGGGGTAGTTTATACCAGCCAACACAGCTGCGCATCTCACCAGCCTTTCTAGCAACGCCCTGAGCAATTTTCCAGTTTCCTGGTGCCTCGGGTTGGCCTTTTTTCTAGGTGACGTGTTTACGCCATCCTAACTAGGCGGGCATATTATTTCAGCTTTTTCGCCCCTTCGGGCACTGTCCACCTGCTCTTTCACGGTTTCATGGTGCCCGAGTTTCTTTAATGCTCTCGGATTCTTTTCGGCTGGCCACCCTATTCTCGGGAGAGGTATTTGCCAGTGAATCTTCGGTTTTTGCGTAACTGGATTGATCATGACTTTCAGCAAATAAACATTCATTTATTAGAATTTGAATATCCAAAAACTAAAATCTAGGACATAAAATGTAACACTGCAAAAAACTTGAAATATTTAGAGCATTTAAATTAAAGGGATTCCTTGGGGAATTAGGGATAAAATATCTTCAGGTATTGAGCGTTGCATGGTCGAGGTACTAAGCTACCCTCTGGTTGGGCTATCATGTAGGCTCCATGTCCTGCGATTCCTTTAATGATGTATGGTCCCTCCCATTTGTCGGCGAGGGATCTTGCTGACTTGTCCTTGGTGTTCGGGGACACTCTTCTCAATACCAAATCCTCAATCTGGAATCTACGCACGCGAACGTGAGAGTTGTAATACCTTGCAGGCCTTTGCTGGTATGCTGCGTTTCTTACTTGTGCTTTGTCTCTGACTTCTTCCAGTTCATCTAAATTCTGTAGCAGCATGTTGACATTATGCTTAGGATTATACAACTGAACCCTGGGATAGGTGAAAGTTGTTTCTGCTGGAATGACGGCTTCTGTTCCAAATGCTAGGGCAAAAGGGGACTCCCCTGTGGACGACCTTGCAGTTGTTCGGTATGCCCACAGGACTTCAAGTAACTTGTCTGCCTAGCTACCTTTCTTTGCCTCCAGCTTTGCTTTCAGCGTGTGCTTGATCACCTTGTTTACTGCTTCAGTCTGGCCATTGGTTTGAGGATGGGCAGGCGAGGCATAATAGTTTGCGATTTTGTACTCTTCGTACATCTCCCTGAATTTGTTGTTGTCGAATTGGGTCTCATTGTCTATTATAATTGTACTTGGGATTCTGAACCTGTATAGTATGTTCTTTTTGACAAAATTGGTGGTGTTTGCCTCGGTGATATGCACAAGTGCTTCCGCCTCTACCCACTTGGTAAAATAGTCCACCGCCACAATAGCGTGCTTCGCTCCTCCCTTGGTCCCCGTCGGCATTGGTCCTATAAGGTCGAGCCCCCACATGGTAAAGGGCCAGGGCGAGATTATGCTTCTGAGCAGCTATGGAGGTTGTCGAATATCGTTTGCTATCTTCTGGCATGTTTCCCAACTTTCTGTGAATCGTTGCGCTTCGACAAACAAGGTTGGCCAGTAGAACCCTTGCCTAAGTACTTTATGTGCTAGGCTCTTACCCTTAGTGTGGTTTCCACACACTCCACTGTGGACATCTTTCAGGATTTTGTTGGCCTCTTTACCAGCGACACACCTTTGCAGTACTTTTGAAAACCCTCTCCTGTATAACTCGCCTTTCAGAATCGTGTACCGGGTTGACCTGTATTTGATGTGCTTAGCTTCCACAGCATTTTCTGGTAATATGTTTTCTTCTAAATATCTCCTGAGCTGGATTGTCCAGTCGCCCGAGCTTGGTCGGATTTCTGCTGTCATGACTTCTATGGGTTATGCTGTGCTCGGCTTAGTCAAATGTGCCACCGGTATTGCTTTGGACCTGGTACAAGTGGTTGCTAATGCTAATTTGGATAAGGCATCTGCCTTTTCATTTTCTTCCCGAGGGATCTGAGAGATTTTGTACTTCTTGAATTTCCTTAGCAATCTTTTTGCAATGTCTAGGTAAGTTATCATGTGTTCATCTCTCGCTTGGTACTCGTCTAACACTTGGTTAACCACTACCTGTGAATCGCTGAAAACCTCCAATTCATCCACTCCCAACGCTATGCACACTCTTAAGCCGACCAATAGAGCTTCATACTCGGCTTGATTGTTGGTTGCCATGAAATCAAACCTCATGGCACGTTCTACAGTGTCTCCCTTTGGGGTTGTTATGACTATTCTTGCCCCGCTGCCATGGGTGTTTGATGATCCATCTACATGCAATTTCCACTAAAAATTATTCACCTGTTCATTTTCCATCATTTTCCTTACCTCAACATCCGGCTCGGTGAATTCTGCTACGAAATCTGACACCGCCTGCCCCTTGATTGCTGCTTTTGGGGTATATTTGATGTCGAATTCGCTTAGCTCTACCGCCCATTTGGTCAGCCTCCCTGACAGTTCCGGCTTTGTAGAATGAGTTTTAACAGGCAATCCATGTATACCTCTATCGTGTGTGCTTGAAAATAAGGCCTCAGTTTTCTTGCTGCTGTGATTAGGGCGAGAGCTACTTTTTCGGCCAGTGGGTATCTGGTTTCAGCCGATAGCAATGCCTTGCTTGTGTAATACACTAGTTTCTGTACTCCTTCCTCCAATCGAATCAGTACTGAACTTGTTGCCACCTCTGTGACCGAAAGGTACAGGTACAAGGTCTCTCCGACTACTGGTTTTGAAAGAATGGGTGCTCGTCCCAAATAATCTTTCAACTTTTGGAAAGCTGCTTCACACTCCTTGCTCCATTCAAGCCCTTTTCCCTTTTTTATTGCTCTAAAAAATGGGGCGCACTTGTCTGTTGACTTTATGATGAACCGATTGAGCGAGGCAAGACATCCGGTCAACCTCTGCACATTCTTCAATGTCTTTGGCGAAGTCATTTCTTCCAATGCCTTAATCTTCTCGGGGTTTACCTCGATTCCTCTCTGATGTACTTGGAAACCTAGAAACTTTCCCGATGGTACCCCGAACACACACTTACTTGGGTTAAGCTTCATCTTATACCTCCTTAGGACGTCGAAAGTTTCTTTCAAATCTTCTGGATGTTTTTTTGCTTTGACACTCTTGGTCAGCATGTCATCCACATAGACCTCTATATTCCTCCCAATTTGTCGAGCAAATATTCTATTTACCAACCTTTGATATGTTGCTCCCGCATTCTTTAACCCGAACGGCATCACCTTGTAGCAATACAACCCTTGGTTCGTGGTGAAAGCTGTTTTTTCTTCATCTGCCTTATTCATCCGGATCTGATTGTATCCTGAGTACATATCCATGAAGCTCAATAACTCGTGTCCCGCTGTAGCATCCCACCAACTGATCAATCCTTGGCAAAGGAAAACTGTCTTTCGGGCATGCTTTATTCAGATTCGTGAAGTCTACACACATTCTCCATTGATTGTTCTTATTTTTGACCAGTACTACATTAGCCACCCATTCCGGGTACTTGACTTCCCTTATCTATCCTGCAGAGAGTAACTTCTCTACTTCCTTCTTAATGGCTATGCTTCTCTCTAGATTGAACAGTCGCCTTTTTTGCACCACTAGCGGGAACTCCGGATTGATGGAAAGATAATGCGAGATTACTTTTGTGTCTATCCCGGGCATGTCTTCATGACTCCATGTGAATACATCCCTGTAATCTCTCAAAAGCGTGGCAAGTTTGGCTTTGATGTGTTCACCTAGGTTTGCCCCAATCTTGACTGTTTTGCTTGGTTCATCGGGGTCTAACATCACCTCTTCTGTTGGCTCATCTTTCTTAGTTTCAGGTTCTTCTCTAAGGTCTAGTTCGAATTCCTTCAGTATTTCTTCATATTCCTCAGACTCATTAGTGGCTTGCTCGGCTGATAATGTGCACACTTGGTGTACCTCCCTATCCATGTAGACCGACAGGTTTGCCCTTCGTGCCATCTCTTGTGATCCCTTGACCACTCCTACTCCTACTCCTACTCCTACTCTTACTCTATACTCTATACTCTATTGGGAACTTCATCATGAGAGCATACGTAGCTGTTACTGACTTAGCTTTATTCAGGAATGGTCGGCCCAGTAAAGCGTTGTACGACCAATTTTCTGTGTCCATAACTACAAAGTCAAGTAGCACTGTCTTCTAGAAAGGGGCCTTCCCGATTTTTACTGGTAGTTTTACCATGCCCAGAGACCGCACCTCTACTCCGCCGAACCCTCGGAGTGGGGTATGAAAGGACTACAAGTCCTTTCTATCAAGCCTCAACTGATCATATACTTCTGCGCTTAGGATATCTGTTGAGCTTCCATTGTCGATTAAAATCTAATGGACCTCCCTGTGACCAATCCGAGCACTAATGACTAGTGCGTCATTCGGCCTTACATCTATTCCATGCGAGTCAGCCTCTGTGAATATGATTGGGTCCCAGCCTTCCTTGATCCTTTTTGGGTCGGGTTCAATGGAATTAACATCAAGGTCTCTTCGGGCTTCCATGGCTTCTCGAATTTCCTGAGTCCTCTCCCTATTACTTTTACCAATTGTCGGCCCGCCAAAAATGGTGTTGATTGCTCCTTCATCTTCAGCATTCTTGGGACTTAGCTTCCTCCCTCGTCCCTCCTGTCGGTTATCCTTCTGTCCATCTGCCTTGTCGGCCTTCTTTAGGACAATGTCTTTTAAGTGCCCTTCTTTGATGAGGGTTTCAATGTGATTTCTGAGTTGGAAGCACTTGGATGTTTCATGTCCATTTTCTTTATGAAATCTACAATACTTCGTGGTGTCCCTCCGAGCATAAGGCGACTATTTAGGTGGTTCTTTGGACATATTCTTCTCGTCCAGGATTGCTAGCACCTCTTCTTGATCTTTCTTCAATAGGGTGTAATTTGTGTATCTGCCTTGGAATTTTTAGCGCGGTTGGTCGGTTTTTGGATCATAAGCCTGACGGCCATCCCGACCTATCTCGCATTTTATTCTTTTGCTTATCACCTTTTGTATCTTGCACCTTGGCTTGATCTTTCGCCTTGGGTCCTTCCGAACGACCACTATGCACGAAGTAACCCCCTATCGTAATTTCTTCCTCCTCGGCTAAGGCATAACACCTGACCATGTCCATCATATCGGCATAACTGGTTAAGCGAGCTCTCCTCAAATCGAAAGATAGTTGGCCGTTCTGAAGGTTATTGATGAATGCTACAATGATGGCTTCATCGTTCGCACTCCCAATCTCTGACACTTCCTGGCCGAACCTCCCCAAGTATTTCTTTAATGACTCGTCTTTCCCTTGCTTGAGCTGAGATAAGTGTGCCACTGACTTCTTCCTGTGTACGTTCCGAAGGAATTGCCTTGAGAAGGCTTTGCTTAGCTCACTGAAAATGCTTATGCTCGCTGCTGGTAATTTGCCAAACCACCGAGAACCTAGATCCCTGAGAGTTTACGGGAAGTTCAAGCATAGCAGGGCGTCATTGTGGATGTACTAGGCCATGGCACTCTTATACCTACAGACGTGTTCCTTTGGATCGGTATCTTTTTTGAATTGCTCCACATGTGGCATCCTAAACCTTTCCGGGAATGGCATCCTTAGAACCCCATTGGTGAAAGAGCTGTCGGATTCGTCGTCTAACAATTCATTACGCCCATACCGTCTGACCAAAGCATCCATTTGTCGCCGATTGTTTTGAACTTCCCGGGTCAGACTCTGTATGAGTATGTCCCGGTCTCCTTCCGATTCACCTATCGCATTAAAATTCTGACTGATGGTTAGCTTTTATCCTCTTTCTTCCAGTTCCTGCTCCCTGATTTCTCGATTCAAGCCGTGTAATCGAACTGTGCCCCTTTGGCATTTGTGATGATGATATTGCTCGCTCTCTCCAGAAGACGATGACCGGTCTCTCCGGCGAGTACGCCTCTTGAGTTGGTCTCGATTCCACCCCGTTCGATCTAGGTCATATCTTCTGTCAGAATAACCCTCCTCTTTATATTCTTTGGTAGCTACCACAGGCTTGTCTTTCGGATAGAGTCTCAGGCCTGTCTGTAGGATCTCGACCCATCTTTAGGGGCGCATCAAGTGTTGGAACCACCACTGTGGAACACAATCTTGCTGTCTACTGATTCGGAGTAGGCGGACTATGGGGTGAAGTTAAACCTTCCGTGGTGGAAAGGTCAACTCCTTGCCTTGTCGCATCAGATATGAGCTGCTATATAGAGGCCCAGAACCGTAGTACGATTTCTTCATTGGTTGGGGGGAAACGCTGGATACCGGCTATGGCAATCGATTGATCTGCGATTGTTAAGGTAACATCTGCAGCATTGAGAGTAACGTCGTCCTCCTAATTCGTTACTTGGTGGTCCTTGGTTGTATCTGGAATCGCTGCCATCTCCTTCGCTAGCCATTGTTTCACAAGTGTTCTGGTCCCCCACTTCTTCTAGCGCCAATTGTTGACGGTGACTTTTCGTGGTCAATCAGTCAACTGATTTGTTTCAAAGAAAACCTGTAATTATGAATGAAAAATAATACGAATGAAAAGAATAATAATAAGAGACAAGAATACGTGGTAAAACTCCTAAGATCGGAGAAACATCCACGGATTGTTGCCTTGGCAACGTAGTCAAATCCACTATGAATATTGTGAAATACACGCTCAAGTTTCTCTCCTAAATTCTCATGTACCCCTCTATTGGTGTTTTGTAGGGGTATTTATACATGTTGCTACTAGGGTATGTAGATATCACTAGGATTTGATGTCGTGGTGACCAAGTTCCAAGCGGCTACCAAATCCTAGAAGGATTGGTTTTCCTCTTTGGTTTTTGCCACGTTCTGTAAATTTTGCTGAGTCCGAGTCTTAATAGGATTCTAGCTTCTTTATGCGCGGCGAGCTTGTTTGTTTCCTTTTCGGACTCTGGTCAGCTTCACCGTAGTTATTTTGGAGCTACCAGTTGCGGATTCTATCTCTGTACTTGAAGATAGGACGTTTTATATTCTATCTCCCTTGTTAAGTACCGAGTATTCCCGAGTAGTATCACTCGGCTCTGCTCGGGTTGTTTAGGTTGATACCGAGTAAATCATCTTCTAGGTAGTTTTTGTTCCTTGAGTTGACTTCTTATCACCTTTTTACTTGCATGGCTATGCTGACCTTCTTATTGTGATGACGTGTCTTCTGTGACGGTTTTTACCTATAACACATGGCAATATGAAATTTAGAAGATAAATCATCAACTATCGTCTTCATGAAAATATCACTCATATTAAACTCATCATTGTTACCACGCACAAATATTTCATCAAGACTCTTCAAATGATCATGGTTAACACTATTTTTAATCAACTTTTTCTCAACATTCATCTTATCATGATTATTATCAACATGCATGTCATTCTTTTCAATCCAAATTTTCGTTGTAGGTTTCTTCACATGAATATGATCTGATGAGAATAAAGGGGCCACATCAAGAGATCCATTGCACGTTCCGGTTGGGCCAACAACTAGGGCAAGGGCTAAGAGATTCAAGGAAGCACTAAATGGCCTGATTCAAGACACTTGGGCTGATTCCGAATTATTAAAGTCCAAGATGAGCCCACATGAAGACCAAGGCTTAACTAACGTCATCAAGGCAATTGATTGGGCCGAATAAGAGAAGACTTGGGCGTGAAGTAGAGAGCTTGGGCGTGAAGCACAAGCTATGGCATGTGGAGGAGTTTCAATTTGCAATGAATAATGAATTGATTTATTTCCAAATATTAAGGGCTGATTTGTTTCCAAAATTTAGCCTTCCAAATAGGGAGCAAGTCAATTAGTTGCTTGTTTTAGTTTATTTCCTTTCCCGTTTGTAAGGCATTAATTGCCAAATATTTATTTCCTTTTTGGTTTTAGGGTTTCAGTATTTAAGGGTCATTTTGATGTAATTTTCGGCAGACTTGAATTTGAATGCAAATTGAGAGAATTTTCTCTATTGTTCTTTGAGAATTGATTGGAACTTATCAGAATTCTCTGTGGCATTCCTCCTTGACTTATCAATCGAGTATTCCATCCTTGATTGTGGCGTCTTCCTTCATACCAAGGTTCACATCTCATTATAGGTGTTGGGTCGCGGTTTCCATCCGAACCAGAGGTTAGAACGATCCTAGGCATCAATCTTGATACAATCGACGAGGTTCGTATCATGATCAATATGTATATTTCTCAAAGCATCAAAGCTATTATCATATTTAAAAACTTTCAAAGAAGATTTATCTATTTCACAATCATGCACATTATTCTTTTGAATCCAAACTATCCTTATTGATTTCTTTTTATTAACATGTTCAACATGCATAGTCTCTAATGCCCTACCATGTTTAGAAACAACCAAAGGAAGTCTTTTCATCTCACTAGTATGCATCTCATTCCCAAGTTTGCATTGTCTAATATACTCGTAGCATTTATGTTTGATATGCCCTACAACATTGCAAAAATGACAAACCAAGATAAACTTAGAGATGTTATGTCTAGCTCTAGACTTAAACTCATGCTTAGGAGAATGATTGGGTAACATTTTCACATTTTTATCATGTTTCACATTTCCTAGTTTGCATTTCCTAATATATTCATAACACTTAGGCCTAATGTGACCAACCACATTACAATAATGACAAACCGGAATGAATTTAGAAAAATTACCTTTTAGGTATGCATGCTTTGGTTGAGAAGTCAGTTGAGAAGTTCCATAGCTCTTATTGTCTTTGTCTTTGATGTTGGAAGGAATAGTAGTTGAGTCTTTCTTCTCCTTGAAAATTTTGACTTGTTCTTGGTTGTAGGAGACTTCTTAACTTCTTCTACATAACCTATGCCACTTTTATCTCCATGATGTTTTCCAAGTTTTATAACTTCATCAAGCTTAATGGCTCCAATTTTCATTCCATTAATAGACTTTTTGAGAGCTTTGACTTCATCTATAAGCTCACACTATTTTATCTTCATGATAGACAAAGAGTTCTCATTTTGCTTAATCTCTCCTTCCATGGCAAACAACTTCATAGTAAAGTCTTCTCTTAGATCATCTAACTCTTGAGCACTTTCCTCCACCTTTGAAGAATACTTTTCAATGGTCTTTTCATGCTCTTTGATGACTTCACTTTGCTTGCTCATCTTCTCTAAAGACATCTTCTTTTCATTGACAAGAGCTTTAATTATCACCACTAAATTGGCATTGATCAACTTTAACTTCTTGTTCTTTTCATTCTTTTGTTGAAGGATCTTGTCATTGAAACTTATATAATCTTAATTTGAGGAGGCTTCAAACTCTTCTTGATTGGAAGAGATTTCACTATCTTCACTACTTGAAGAGTTTTCACTTTCCTCATTACTTAAGGAGTCTTCACTACTATCCTCAAATCTTCCTTCATATATAGCCGAGTAAGCAATATAATTGCTCGTATATTCTCGTTCATCTGAGGACTCCTCTTCCTCTTCTTTATCACTCACACTCACATCACTCCCAGAAGCCGCCATTGCTAAGCCTTTTTTAGACTCTCTCTTCTCATTAGCACGCTTGGTAGAGATAAATCCAATCCATCTGCATTCATGGCATCGAATTAACTTCTTCATAGATTTATCCTTGCAATCTACCACTTCTTTTGGAGTGATCTTCTTCTTGACTTCCTCTCTCTTAGAACATATATTCTTTAGAAATTTCTTGAAAGTTCTCACCATACAAGCCACATCATCTTCACTCTCCTTATTGGTTACCTTGAGTGCTATTCCCTTACCCTCAATCTTTGGTTTGAACCCAATCTCATAAGTTTGTAGAGACCCAAGAAGCTCATCAACCATTATAAGATTGACATTCTTGCTTTCTTCAATTGTGGTCACATTTGCATTAAATCTCTTAGGCAAGGATCTCAAGATCTTCCAATTAATTCTCTCTTGTGGATATAGCTCTCTAGAAGTTTGACTTTAGTTGGTGATATTCAAGAGTCTAGTTTGGAAGTCTACTAACTTCTCATCCTCATTCATAACAAGACTTTCAAATTGAGAAATAAGCATTTGTACTATAGACCTTCAAACCGCTAACGTAACCTCATTGATAGTTTGCAAAGTATCCCATGCTTCCTTTTCCGATTCAAGGTTTTGGATGTAGATAAATTGAGTACCATCTACACCTCCAAAAATAGCGTTCATCGCCTGATGATGCCACTTAGCATTATCAAAATCAATGGCCGTCCATTCGACTCTAGGCTTCGAAATCATAGTGCCATCTTCAAGCCTTTTGGTAGGTAACTCATAACCTACCTCAACACTCATCCATGCTTTTTCATTGATGGATCTAATATAGGCTTTCATCCTAATTTTCCAAAAGGAGTAGTTACCACTCTTCAAGAGTGAAGGTCTAGCACTAGAAGCACCTTCCAGCATCGAATCACCCATAGCAACAAAAATGTATTTTTCACAAAAACACAACAAAACAAAACACAAACACTATAATATGGATTTATCTAATTACTTCTAGACACCTACTCTGATACCAATTGAAATTCTCTTAAGCAATATAGTGCAAAATATATCTAGAAAATGGGGGGTGGTGAATAGGTAAAAGCCCAAATTTTTCCAAATTCAAATTTCACTAAAATAAGAATGAAATGCACACTTGATGTGTCTTAACAAATGAATTGTTATAGTCAACACATGCGGAATATCAATATACAAGTGATACAATCAATACAACATATGGAAGAAAATGAAACATAAAAACTAAAATTGACACAAGAGTTTTTACGTGGTAAAACCTCAAAGAGGAAACATCCACGGGTTGATACCACAACCACCGGCAAAGAAATTCACTATGAAAGAAAGAGATACACACTCAATGCAATCAACTCCTAGTCTATCTACAAGACCAAGTGGATCACTTCCCTACTCCCTATCCAAGATGAGTCATTCACCTCAAGGAAGCAACTTCCTATCCAAGGCTCTCAAGCCTCTAGGAAGATTTCTTTGCTTAGCTATCTAGATCATAAAGATCCTAGTCAAGCTTCCCTAACTCAACTATCCGTAGTATCACACTCTTAGCTAAGACTTTTGCTTGGCTATCCGGAACACTTTCCTAGCCAAGTCTTCTTTCTCAAATTAAAGTTTCACTCACTTTAACAAGAGACTTCAACCTTTCCACAAAGCAATGATCTAAGTGATGCAAATGATGCAAACACAATCAAATAAAGCAAGATGATCAATCAAGCTCTACGTACATGCTTAGTGATGATCTAGAATAAGCTATCAACACACAATCACAAATCTATCTAGAAATCAAAGCATGTGAATCAATAAGAACAAGATATGAATATTCAATAAATCACACAAAAATCTTAGTTCTTAGATCATAAAATTAAACCTAGAAAATATCATGAGGCACATCATATATATCATTTCTAGAATCAATTTCAAGTTCAATCAAGTTCAGCTAAAATATGTTCAAGAGAAATCTGATCAGACTTTTGCAAGTATCAAAATTCCACACTTAGACTACACAAATCGAATGAGATGTATAATGGCAAGCGGGATCGTTCCTCGGGGAAAGGGAGGATATTTGGCTATAACTAAACTATGTACACTAATCTAAACTACGTGCGGAAAAGTGAAATTCATTTTTGGTTTGGAAATTGTTTTAACAACTGAACTAAATTAAATTAAGCAATCTAAAACAAGTAATGAAAATGATAGGTGTGATATATGATAATGGATATTGGGGAATTGAGTTGACAACTAAAAGATTTCCTAATGTAATGAACTAGCCCAATTAAGCACTTTAATCCAACTCAAGGTTTGTTCTTTAATTGATTTAACTCATCAACATACAAATTCCACTTTGACTCAAGTAAACCCTACTATGAGTCTTAGTAGGAATAAATTCAAGCTCCTACTCAATTGAGCCTCACTATGAGCATTTACCCAAACAAGATTCTCAAGAACAATTTCAAGGTCTTATGCCATGTAGAACATTTAACTCATAAATATTCAGATTCATGGATGCTAAAGGTTGGAGAATGAGTTGAAAGCCCTTCAAACCCTAAACCACAACCTTCATATGTGAACCATTTTACAACAAGCTAAATTGAACCTCAATATTAACAAGTAAAGTAAAATGGCAACTTCAAGGCAATGAAAATAGAATATACCAATAGAGGATTTGATAAACATATGACTAGTTCAAATACATAGAATCATCACATAAGTTGTCTCATCAATTCCCCAATATGAGGGTTTAGTTACACATAGTAGAAATAAAAGAAAAGAGAGAAAGGATTTAGAGAAAACCCATGAAAGCCTTCAAGAGTCCTCTTGATCTTTAATGCACTTGAGATTCCCTTGAGCTTGGTGAATCTCCTCTTCTCTCTTCAATTAATTCTCCAAATTGTGGATGGGTGTTGGTGGGAAAGTTAGGTTGTGATTATGGTAGAGATTTTGGTTAGTAGAGGTAAGAAAGGGGTTAGGGTTTCAAGAATAGTGGGGGTTAGATTAGAGAATGGGAAAAGAGGAGTATTTATATTGGGATCACAAAAGTTAGGGTTGAAATCCCGGTATCCTGATATGGCGCTCAATCGGCGGTTTCAAACAGCGGCTAGGCTGCCAAATGGTAATGTGCATCACTGGAAGAGATCGGCGGTTTGGTTTTGCAGTTGCATTGTGGCCGCCGAATTGCACATGACATCTCTAGAGGAAAATGGTGGTTTCAATCTGTGGCCAGGCCGCCGAATTGAATCGCTGAATGTTGCTTCTCTTGTAGAATGACCGTTTTGCCCCCAAAAGCTCTCCTTTTATCGCCATTAGCCCAAAATCACCGTGTTTCTTCATCGATTAGCCCAGAATCCCAAAATTACATGTACAATCAACATCAAGCCATAAAATACATGAATTTACTCGAAAGTCAAACATAAGTATCGGAAATAGGGGTTGTATTTCTATATATGTAATGGCTCGATCAAAATCACAAAGCTAAAACTCAACAATCAATCAATCAAACAAACCTAGAATGTGAATTAACATCATTCTTAACACATTTCATCTATCAAATAGGAAGATTAAATGAGATGATTAAAAGAGAAAGTGATAAGAAAATGTTTCACCTAAAAATGATGAGTCTCGGACTGAAAATGGCTCACTGTGAAAAATCATGACATCATTTGGTTTTGAAAATGCTTGGGGTTTGTTCCTCTCATCAAGACCAACATTTTGGCTTTTGAATCAAGTAATTCGGAGTTGATATGAGAAAGATATGATTAAATTAAGATGAGAGAACTGAGAGAATAAAACACCGCACAAAAAAAAAAAAAAAAAAAAAATTGATTTTTGGTCTTTCTACAACTTTTTTTTTGATTTACGGTAAGGAGGGAAATATAAATTGAAAAAGATTCATTCGGTGTGGTCGGCTCTCACACAAGAAAACCTTTAAATGACCAATAGAAAGTTATGCAAAGTCAACACAAGAATGTGATTGAGCAAGGCACACCAAAGTTCATGTGTATGCAATGCACACAATAAAATCTCTTAATTTATGAAATGAAATTCAGGGGCAGTTTGGTATTGCTATAACTTTTATAATAATCACTGTTAGCTGTGCTAAAAGAATAATCAACTGTGAAGTTAATTAGCAGATGTTTGGTTAATTATATTTTTAAAACTACTGTCTAACTCAAAAGCAGTATATATATGTTTGGTAATTTTATTGCAAAAGTGCTGAGATTAGTTACAATGACTAAAATATACATTAGTTTATGATCCTATTTCATTTTTATCATTAATTATATTGATTAAATCAATATTTAAGTAGAAGGAAAAAAAATTTCATAAGAACAATAAAAATATTTTTAAAAGATTTTATAAATCAAATCAATATTTAAATAAAATATTTAATTTTGAGATGAAATAATGTATATAAATGATTTTAACTTGATTTTATAAGGATAATAATGATATTTAAAAGATGCATTAAATGATGAAATATATTATTCCATAACCACTTTCAAAAAGTAACCCCCTGCTTACTTCTCAAAATCACTGTCAAAACTTGCCAGATTATCAATTAATCACTTTTGGAAGTTTTACCAAACATCATTTTATGTTAAAATTATAAAATAATCTGATTTTAACTTTTTAAAAGCAATACCAAACTGGCCCTTATTCAAGTAGTTCACATGAATCAGGTGAAGTTTCAACTTTTGTTTGCCGTGAAGCACACGGGGACAAAGAGCATGTTTTTCCATGTGCCTCACGTGCCCTCCATGGCCAAGGGGGCAAATGGCAGTTTGCTATCTTTTACCCTTTAGCACCCTTTCGCACACCTCTCACGTTCTTTGACCATTCTTCGATCTCCGAACTCCAAATTCAAATTCGTTTTCAGATTACAAACCGTAACTCCCTCACGAACATGGACATCAACAAAACTTTCATGAAAATATATGGAACTCGAAAAAAAATGAAAACCATGTATGATAAATGTACGGAAAGTTTTGTAACTTCCAACTCAGAACTCGAAAACAAATGAGTGAGTAACCAAAATGACCGGAACTCGACAAGGAATCATTTGAGATCATGTTCAAGCCCAAAATAAAATAAACACAAAGTCACACAAGTATGCCATTTCCTAGAGATAGTCCTAGAACATACAATTTCACAATGTTTGTCAATTTGAAACTAATGCATGTGCATACTTCAATAAGTGTGTGAATGTGTTATACCAAATGTTTGCACAATGATGTAGGGACACACATGAATGAATTGTGTGTGTGTGCGCTTACGCCTTGCAAGAGGAAGAAGTATCTTAATACCTTAGCATCCAAGTAACTGCTTTTCCTCTTGAAAACAATATTTGCATGAGACGTTGCTTTTCTTCTTTGAAGCTTCTTTTCACCAAGAACAACCTAAGCAACTAATCATTACAAATTAAGAACGTTTTGCAATGGAATCAAGCCAACAAAGATCTAGGATCTTACAGATCTCTAACTTGATCCATCGATATTCCCTTGGATTCCTCCTCGGATATTCCCATGGGTCTCCCCAGATCTCACTCACACTCTCTAATGTTACATGGTGTTCAACTCACACATTCAACCTAATTACAAGGTTCTATTTATACTAGTTACATGGAGTTTAAGATAAAAGGAAATCCTACTCCTAAACGTACAAGACTTACTTGTTCCAAATAAATACTATTTCCTTTTATGACAAAGTCTTCTAGTAAGGAGTAAATCCTTTTCCTTCAAGCACAAGAACTTCCAGAAGAATTCCTTTTCCTATTCTGCACAACATTCCCGATCTCAACAATACATCGTCTCCGCCATATTGGTCACGGTGTGCACCCCGCTTCCAACACCTGTAGAACATTCTGGTCTGACCGCTCCGGATACCGCCCCAGGTACCGTAGTCTATGCCTTACCTCCGCCGCGGTTCTATGCTATGTCTATTCACCTAGGCATTTACCGCTCCACGTGCCGCAGCCCAGGCACTTGCCTATGCTGCGGTCTTACACTGCGGTACCTGCCAGATTACACTTCTTCAATTCTTCTTCAATCTTCAATCTCCCTTAAACACCACCATTCAACTTCCAAATGTATCCCACATCTCCAGGAAGTAACACATCAGCTGAGTCTTGTTTGGTTCACATTTAGTTCGCTTAGGAATACAAGTCAAAACCTAACAACAACTTGTACAATTCGATCACTATTTACAAATTCATAAACCACATGTCCAATCAAATTCTCAAACTTAAAGATTTTTTCAACTACATGACTTCCTTCTTTCTTCATCAAAACATCTACCAACTACCCTTTAAGTGCCAAGCATATTAATTCAATCAATTCCGGGTTTTCTAGTTTTATAACGTGTTGAACTACAAAATTCCTGTACGGATCATTCGAAAGAGATACAGAATTTATGGATATTAGATACAGAAGTTGTTTTCTTCGCGTACCCATCATCTCGTCTAAGAAATTGTTCATCAAGATACAACCCTGTTCGTGACAGGACACTCTGTCGAAATCCTCCAAGGCTACTAAGTATATGTTATCGTTTTGATGATTTTTAAGGGTTTTTAGACAGTCTAGTATGATTGACACTCCTGATTTGGTGATCATCATGTGCTTGAATAGTCTTTTTAAAGTTGAGGTGATGAGATCAATCAGTGGTGGTGGTGATTTTGATACAACTCTAATCAGCTGCTTGATTGAGCTCGAACCGTGCTTGTTGAGTGATGCCTAGAACAACAAGTCATCTCGAGAGGTTACTTTGAGGGTAATCAATTGAAGTTGATCATGGCTGCATGATTTGATTAGCCCGGCAAACACATGACATCCGAATTGATCAGACATTACTTCAAAAACGCAAATGAAAAGAGCATAAAAAATCCTATCTACGATCCTGGAATCCATTAGAGACATCAATTGTTGAAGATATTGGGAGCTGATTTCTTCTGTTACAAGGAATAAAATTTCATGAGGATTGAAACTCATAAAAGTAGCAATTGTACTTTCATTAGCGTTTGAGGCTCTATTCCTAATGTCAAGATTGGAGAAAAAGAGTACGACAGAAGCAGAGCTGGGAGTGACTTGAGAAATAGAAAAAGCTGACTTGTCCATAGAATTAGAAAAATACAGTTGACAGGAGGAAGGGTGGTTGTAGATTTTCCAATGAGGAAATTGTAAGAAATCATTGGGTATATATAATAATAATAACGTGTGAAGATGTTGATTCTAAATAGGAATAGGAATCAAAATTGGAATCAGTGTAAAAATTGAGTTTCTAATAAAAGTCAATTAGGAATCCGCTCGCAATTAGGAATTCATTTTAAATCTTGTTAAGGATTTTTATTAATTCACTTGATACCGTTGTTTGAAACTATTAGGATTATGCTCAATAGCAAGAGTGTAATATTGTAATTGACAATCTTTTTCATATTAATAAAGTGATTTCTGGTTTAACAAATCTTATAGCATTTATAGTTTAATATTATAAATGTCAAAGTAAATAATCATAAGGTCTAAAGACTATAAGAAAAGAAAAATTGTTCGTACATCTGGATACGTATGAGGAAGACACAATTCTTTAGTTAGTCTTGAATAATGTTCACAACTTAAGTTAAAGGTTGGGCACCTTTATCTTGTTAAAGTTGTAGAATTCTTTTGCTAGCATTTGAGTGGGATCAAATGAGTTATGATGAGTCTGAAATCATCAGAGGGTCTTCCAGTAAAAGAATCTAGTGCACTGGGTGCATTGAACTGGATCACAATGAAAAGTTTTATCTAGAACCGTCAATAGATAATAGTCTTTTCATTATCAGGACAATCGGAGAGTCTATCTTAATCCTGAGATAAATGATGGACTTATGGTTGCAAGTGGTATCATTTGAGTTATCAATGAGTACGATTATATAGCATAGTCTATCCTCGATAGTTTGGTGATATTCATTTGTTAATCGATAGAAGACTTCATTTATAGATATGGAAATCGTGGCTCCATTTATTAAATGAGAGTATAATATCATCATATGGATGTTTTGAGGTAATTGGATATTAAATCTCAACGTTGAGTTTTCGATAGTGATTATTGAAAACATGGCTTCTGGACAACTCTAAGTATCTAAGTTCAAAATGTGGTCATATGAGTAAATATGGTAACTTGGAGAGTTATAGGCGGTCTATGAACTCTTGGCGATTACTGATATTAATCACGAGGATACACTATCTCCAATATGATTGTCTAGGGTATAAATGATGAACATCTTCTTATTCTATCTTTATTTAAGAGTTCAATTTTAGCTCTTTAGTGGAATGAGTTAAAATTAATGGATCGGACCTAAGTGAATCATTTGTTGATTGTGATTAGGTTATGTCTACTGAAGCTTAAATTTAGATAGCCCGCCAAGATCCCCAATCCACACGGACTTGCATGGATCACTTGATATATTCTACCGGACCAATTTATGGGTCCATCTAGAATTGCATTTAATATATTAAGAATATAGGTTGCACATTATTTATTTAATGGGCTGATCAATTATATTAATATATTAATGAAAGGCATGTGGGCTTGTTTCTTTTAGTAAGAATGGGTCTGATTCATATGTGGGCTTTTTATTTAAAGTCCAATGGATTAAATAAAATAAGAAAATAATATTTGGCCCATATATAAGTATGTGGGGCGGCAAGGCTAATTTATTAGTCTAATATATTATTTTATTTTATTGTTTGATTAAATGAGAATTAATTAATTATTTAATTAAAGAACAAAATCTTTTTCTGATCAGGAAATATGTTTCCTAGAGTTATACTATTGGTAGTAGTATACTAAAAGTAAAAGACTTATTTGGTAAGAAAATAAATAATAAGGTTTATTTATTTAATCAAATAAAGAAGTCTTTTATTAAGAAAAAAAAACACTTATAAGTTGAATTAGGGTTAGGATTCTAAAGTTGATAGTAATTAGGGTAAAGCACAAACTCTCTTTAGTAGAGAATTCGGCTAACCCTAATTGAAATCAAGAGGAGAATTCGGCCAACCCTAGTAGAAAGAGAAGAAGAATTCGGCCACCCTATATAATTCACATTATAGGGTTCGGCCACCTTACAGCTCTCTGAATTGATTCACTTGATCAACTTCTTCTTCTTCTAATTCTCATAGACAAGTGTTTGATTTTTTCGGCCAAGACACAAGAGAGAAGAGATTATTCTATTTCGATAGTACACTCATTGCTTATACATCAATAGGCTTTTGTATACAACTTCGAATAAGGTTCATGTGAGTTTCGATCATTAGATTGAGAACTCAAAAGTGACCGGAATAATCTTTGTAGTCTTTTGGATGTTTTGTGACTAACGATAAGAAAAAGAGATTTTGTTTATCCATTCTCAGGTACGCAATTCAAAGAAAAGAGAGACCACGCTCCTAGGTGATTCATGTTCGTGCTAGGATTGAAGATCTTGCAGATTACCATCGACGTAAGTCAATCGGATCACGCGACAAAAGGTATTCTACTTTTGTTTGTTTATATATATGTTTAATTACTTTAAAAGGGTTAAGGTTCATCAAAGGAAAAATTTTAAACTATACTAAACTCGTTTTTTAGTCTCGCTTCCGCTGCGTGCACTCGTATTTTTCCCTACAATTGGTATCAGAGCCTTGGTTGTACCCTTTTAATTAATTAAGGTATATATACGTGGATCTATTTCTTTTTATTGTGATTATGCATGTTTAGAAAGAGATGGCACTCTAGGTATTCGCATATATAATTATATGTGGATGTATGGATTTATATATGTTTTTTATGTGGATTGTTGTTGCTCGATTTTGGTCTAGAATTTCAACGTATTTTTTGTTTCGGAATTGTAACAAGAATGGTGGTCTATCATCGCCATAATTCCTTCTTGATAGTTGCTTATATTTTTTTTTATAGTAATTAATTAGTGCAGTTTTTTATGTATTAAAATATATTGCAGTTTTTTTATTTTATTTTAGTGCAGTTTTTTATTGTATTAAATACTGTAGTGATTAAAAAAATATATATATATTGCAGTATTTTATTAGTTTAAATACTGCTGTAATATGTTCGAGTATTGAAGATTCAAAGACGTGAAGAATTGGATGCAACCGGAACCTAGAACGAGCGCCATGTGCACCCTTGGAGTGGATTGGGCTGCGCATGGCAAGCCCATATCATGGTGGGCTGCGCACGGTAGCCCTAGTATTCTCATGGGTTGCGCACAGGCAGCCGAGGGATGCGCGGATGGTCAATGGCCACTTGAAGATCTTGTATTTCTAAACAATTGTAATTTACTTGCTTTTCTAGGATGGACCAAAATTGTGGCTATTTATTTTTGCATAAATATTACAATATTTGTTATTGTATGATAACATGTCATATAGGATAGGAGTGCCACTCATATATCTCTTTTGGTATGAACATGCATTGAATGATTTAGGTATCTAAATTGGCATCTAGATAACTTGGTAAATCATTCTATGGGATTTAATCATACGCCTTAAATAATTGAGTGGGAGAAGGTGTTTTGTAACACCTATGGCCTCCAAGGTTAGTTGAGCTTTATTATTTATTGGTAATCCCCCCAAGGGGCGTCCATGAATAGAATTTAGCAACATACTTCCTTACAAGGATAGACTAGACAATTGACTCAAACGAGATCTACTCCCTAAGGAGGGATTTTCGTGAGAGAAAATATTGAGGGTCGATATCTTGGTAACACACTCAATGTAATTTTATTGATATCCTCCCAAGAGTTCTTGTCAGTAAAATTGCAAGGCTAAAATTGAAAACGCTGGTTGTTATGTTAACAATTAGGTGGGACCTAGTCTAACTAGTAAATGGTGCGAACTCCCAAAGGAGGCGTAACATTTATGGGTGTTAGATCACCGTTGAATTTTTATGATTGAGTTATTTATTTAAATCAAGATAAATATTCGAAAGTGCTTTATCATGATTATTTACTTATATATATTTTTGTTTTATTCAGAAATCATGACCCCGTCACTTATGAACATCTTGAAAGATAACACTTTAACTGAAGATAATTATGTCACATGGAAAAGGAAAATTGGGTTGTTGCTGCAAAGTGAAAAACAAAAGTTTGTTCTGACTACTCCTAAACCACCTGCTCCTAATAATGAATCTAATATAGTGCAAAGAGATGAGTATGAGCAGTGGAAGACTTCAGATGATATGGTCAAATGTTACATTATGGCTACTATCTCCGACGTGTTGCAACAGCAGCATGAAGGAATGGAGACTACTGTTGATATAATGATGTCTTTAGAGGAGATGTTTGCTATATGGTCCAGGACGACTAAGAGAGAGGCAGTGACTGCTTTTATGAATCTTAGGATGAAACTTGGACAGGCTGTGAAGGATCACATGATGAAAGTCATAGCACATCTCAACATTGTTGAACTAAATGGTGTTGAGATAGATGGTGAGACAAAAATTGATATGGTTGTCAACTCACTGTCAGATTCCTTTGATCAGTTCAAATTGGACTACACTTTGAACAAAAGGAATACACCTTGCAAGGCCTGATGCAAGATGTTCAAAGCGCTGAAAAGATCCTTGTGAAAAGCAAAGGTCAAGAGATTCATATGGTTGGTAAAGTTGCTACTGTTAAGACCCGTCAGAAGGTCAAGAAACAACATAAGAAAAAGCAACTTGGGCCTACCAAGAAGGAGACCAAGAAAGTAACCAAGATCAAAGGGAAATGCTTCCTTTTTAGTGAAAAGGGACATTCTAAAAGAAATTGCCCAAAGTCCCAGAATAAGAAGGAAAAAGATAATGTTAATTATCTTGAAACATGTTTTTTGGTAGATTATACAGATTCTTGGATCATAGACTCTGGAGCCACTAACCACGTTTGTTATTCCTTGCAGGGGTTCCAAGAAAGGAGAAGGCTGAGTAAGAATGAAATCAATTTGCGCTTGGGCAACGGAACGTTAGTGTCTGCAAGTGCAGTGAGAGATATTAGAGTTTATTTGGATTCTAGAAGGCATTTAGATTTGATAGACGTTTATTATGTACCTCAATTCAAGAGGAATTTAATTTCAGTTTCTTGTTTAAATAAATTTGGATATTCGGTTACTTTTAATAAAGTTTTTATTATTAGTAAGAATGACAAAATTATTTGCGAAGGTACATTGGAAAATGGTCTATACTTTTTGCATAGAAATATCTCTCACTTGTTAGACATAAAATTAACAGAACCTAATCATAAAAGAGTAAAATTATCAATAGATGAAACCCACCTATGGCATTTACGCTTAGGTCATATTAACCTTAATAGGATTAAAAGATTGGTAAGTGACGGACCTTTAAGTGACTTAAAGGTTGATGATCTACCAACTTGTGAATCTTGTTTGGAAGGTAAAATGACCAAAAGGTCGTTCTCGGCCAAAGGCGCAAGAGCCACTGAATGTTTAGGATAGATACACACTGATGTATGTGGTCCTATGAGCATTCAAGCTAGAGGTGGATATGAGTACTTCATCACCTTCACAGATGATTACTCGAGATTTGGCTATGTGTATCTCATGCGACATAAGTCGAATGCTTTTGACATGTTCAAAGCATTCAAAGCTGAAGTAGAAAATCAGCTTGAGAAACACATAAAAATCTTGAGATCTAATCGTGGTAGAGAATATCTATCTGGTGAGTTTCAGCAATATCTTATTGATAATGGGATAGTTTCTCAGTTTTTTGCACCAGGTACACCTCAACAGAATGGGGTATCAGAAAGGAGAAACAGAACTCTTTTAGATATGGTTAGGTCTATGTTGAGTTATTCAACACTTACTATTTCTTTTTGGGAATATGCTTTACAAACTGCAATATACATTCTAAACGATGTACCATCTAAGTCCGTTCCTCAAACACCGCATGAGTTGTGGACTGGGCGCAAGCCTAGTTTACAACACTTAAGGATATTTGGTTGTCCTGCGCATGTGTTAAAAGGAAAGACAGAAAAGATAGAGTCCTATTCGGAAACATGCATATTTGTAGGGTATCCAAAAGAAACTAAAGGATATTATTTCTATAGTCCTTCAGATCTTAAAGTATTTGTTTCGACAAATGCTAAATTTCTGGAAAAGGACTATATTAATGATTTTGTACCTAGAAGTAGAATTGTCCTGAATGAGATGTCAAGAGATACAATTCCACGAGAGGTTACACAACCTAACCCAATTGTAAGTTCCGATCCAACATAAAATCAACAACCTACCATTCCTCATTGTAGTGGGAGGGTTAGAACACAACTCGAAAGATACATCGGTCTGGGAGAATTAGTGGAGAATCTCTCAGACGACGATGATCCCTACACGTATAAGGAAGCAATAGAGGATGTTGATAGTCGCCATTGACAAAAGGCAATGCAATCTGAGATTGAATCCATGTTCGATAACAAAGTCTGGTCCCTTGTAGACTTGCCTAAAGGGATAAACCCCATTGGGTGCAAGTGGGTATACAAAAGGAAAAGAGGTATGGATGGAAAGGTGGAAACCTTTAAAGCTAGATTGGTAGCTAAAGGGTATACACAGAAAGAAGGTATCGATTACAAGGAAACCTTCTCTCCTGTGGCCATGTTTAAATCCATAAGGATACTCTTATCCATTGCAGCATCTTTAGATCTAGAGATTTGGCAAATGGACATCAAGACAGCTTTCCTTAATGGAAGTCTTGACGAAAGCATCTACATGATGCAACCAGAAGGATTCATTGAAAAAGGCCAAATGGAAAAGGTATGCAAGTTGCAGAAATCCATATATTGATTAAAGCAAGCATCCAAATCCTGGAACATAAGGTTCGATCAAGCTGTGAAAGGTTTTGGATTTATTCAGAATCCTGACGAACCTTGTGTATACAAAAGGATTAAGAGCGACAAGTTGGTTTTCCTGATTCTTTATGTTGATGATATACTACTCATTGGAAACGATGTAGGTGTATTGACATCAGCAAAAGAATGGTTAGCAAAACAATTTGATATGAAGGACTTAGGAGAAGCAAGTTTTATTCTAGGTATCTAAGTAATAAGAGATAGAAAGAATAAAACGATTGCATTATCCCAAGCTTCATACATTGACAAGATCTTGTCTAGGTTTTCCATGCAGGATTCCAAGAAAGGTATGTTACCTTTCAGACATGGAATTAAACTTTCTAAGGAACAAGTTCCTAAGAATGAGCATGAAGAGCAATTCATGAGTAGAGTTCCATATGCATCGGCAGTTGGAAGTCTCATGTATGCAATGCTCTGCACTAGACCAGATATTTGTTTTGCTGTTGGCATAGTTAGCAGGTTTCAATCGAAACCTGGTCCTAATCACTGGACGACAGTCAAGCATATTTTCAAGTATCTCAAGAGAACGAGAGATAATATGCTTGTATACTCTAGAGGGGATTTAATTCCCGTTGGGTATACAAATTCTAATTTCCAATCAGATTCTGACTCCAGAAAATCCACATCAGGAGCTGTGTTTACTATTGGAGGAGGAGCAGTCATGTGGAGGAGTATCAAGCAATCTTGTATTGCTGATTCCACCATGGAAGCTGAGTATGTTGCTGCATGCGAGGCTACCAAAGAGGCTGTTTGGCTCTGTCAATTCTTGATAGACTTGGAAGTGGTTCTTAGTGCGAATAAGCAGATCACTATCTACTGTGACAACAGTGGAGCAGTGGCTAATTCGAAAGAACCAAGAAGTCACAAGAGAGGAAAACACATTGAAAGAAAGTATCATCTTTTAAGGGAGATTGTTCAAAGGGGTGACGTGACAATTACCAAAATCTCGTCAGCAAAAAATCTAGTAGATCCCTTCACAAAGGCTCTGCCTTAGAAGAGTTTCGATGGGCATCTAGAGAACATGGGCATGAGAGATATGACACATTTGCTATAGCGCAAGTGGGAGATTGTTAGGATTATGCTCAATAGCAAGAGTGTAATATTGTAATTGACAATCTTTTTCATATTAATAAAGTGATTTCTAGTTTAACAAATCTTATAGCATTTATAGTTTAATATTATAATTGTCAAAGTAAATAATCATAAGGTCTAAAGACTATGAGAAAAGAAGAATTGTTCGTACATCTGGATACGTATGAGGAAGACACAATTCTTTAGTTAGTCTTGAATAATGTTCACACCTTAAGTTAAAGGTTGGGCACATTTATCTTGTTAAAGTTGTAGAATTCTTTTACTAGCATTTGAGTGGGATCAAATGAGTTATGATGAGTCTGAAATCATCGGAGGGTCTTCGAGTAAAAGAATCTAGTGCACTGGGTGCATTGAACTGGATCACAATGAAAAGCTTTATCTAGAACCGTCAATAGATAATAGTCTTTTCATTATCAGGACAATCAGAGAGTCTATCTTAATCCTGAGATAAATGATGGACTTATGGTTGCAAGTGGTATCATTTGAGTTATCAATGAGTACGATTATATAGCATAGTCTATCCTCGATAGTTTGGTGATATTCATTTGTTAATCGATAGAGGACTTCATTTATAGATATAGATATCGTGGCTCCATTTATTAAATGAGAGTATAATATCATCATATGGATGTTTTGAGGTAATTGGATATTAAATCTCAACGTTGAGTTTTCGATAGTGACTATTGAAAACATGGCTTCTAGACAAGTCAAAGTATCCAAGTTCAAAACGTGGTCATATGAGTAAATATGGTAACTTGGAGAGTTATAGGTGGTCTATGAACTCTTGGCGATTACTGATATTAATCACGAGGATACACTATCTCCAATATGATTGTCTAGGGTATGAATGAGGAACATCTTCTTATTCTATCTTTATTTAAGAGTTCAATTTTAGCTCTTTAGTGGAATGAGTTAAAATTAATGGATCGGACCTAAGTGAATCATTTGTTGATTGTGATTAGGTAATGTCTGTTGAAGTTTAAATTTAGATAGGCCGCCAAGATCCCCAATCCACACGGACTTGCATGGATCACTTGATATATTCTACCGGACCAATTTATGGGTCCATCTAGAATTGCATTTAATATATTAAGAATATAATTTGCACATTATTTATTTAGTGGGCTGATCAATTATATTAATATATTAATGAAAGGCATGTGGGCTTGTTTCTTTTAGTAAGAATGGGTCTGGTTCATATGTGGGCTTTTTATTTAAAGTCCAATGGATTAAATAAAATAAGAAAATAATATTTGGCCCATATATAAGTATGTGGGGCGGCAAGGCTAATTTATTAGTCTAATATATTATTTTATTTTATTGTTTGATTAAATGAGAATTAATTAATTATTTAATTAAAGAACAAAATCTTTTTCTAATCAGGAAATATGTTTCCTAGAGTTATACTATTGGTAGTAGTATACTAAAAGTAAAAGACTTATTTGGTAAGAAAATAAATAATAAGGTTTATTTATTTAATCAAATAAAGAAGTCTTTTATTAAGAAAAAAAAACACTTATGAGTTGAATTAGGGTTAGGATTCTAAAGTTGATAGTAATTAGGGTAAAGCACAAACTCTCTTTAGTAGAGAATTCGGCTAACCCTAATTGAAATCAAGAGGAGAATTCGGCCAACCCTAGTAGAAAGAGAAGAAGAATTCGGCCACCCTATATAATTCACATTATAGGGTTCGGCCACCTTACAGCTCTCTGAATTGATTCACTTGATCAACTTCTTCTTCTTCTAATTCTCATAGACAAGTGTTTGATTTTTTCGACCAAGACACAAGAGAGAAGAGATTATTCTATTTCGATAGTACACTCATTGCTTATACATCAATAGGCTTTTGTGTACAACTTCGAATAAGGTTCATGCGAGTTTCGATCATTAGATTGAGAACTCAAAAGTGACCGGAATAATCTTTGTAGTCTTTTGGATGTTTTGTGACTAACGATAAGAAAAAGAGGTTTTGTTTATCCATTCTCAGGTACGCAATTCAAAGAAAAGGGAGACCACGCTCCTAGGTGATTCACGTTCGTGCTAGGATTGAAGATCTTGCGGATTACCATCGACGTAAGTCAATCGGATCACACGACAAAAGGTATTCTACTTTTGTTTGTTTATATATATGTTTAATTACTTTAAAAAGGTTAAGGTTCATCAAATGAAAAATTTTAAACTATACTAAACTCGTTTTTTAGTCTCGCTTCCGCTGCATGCACTCGTATTTTTCCCTACAGAAACATGCACTCTCACATATTATGATACCGTTATTAATTAGGAATTCATTTTATGTCCAAATTTTTATTTTTTTTTTATAAAAATTGGACTGATCTAAAGGGAAAAAGCATCACAAACGATCATATGCTGAAAAACCCCTAGACAGTATCCATATATATAAAAGATAAAAGAAAAGAAAAAAGTGACAAAAAGCAATAAAGCACAAAGACCCAAAGGGAAAACAACCCCAAACAAAAAGAGGCGCGCAGGCCACACCAAAAAAGAAAAAGAAAACATCAAGAAAAACGAAAAGACTCCCGGCCCATGCAGTCATTGCCAACTAAAGAAGAACAGAACGGCAGGGCAAAGAACCACCAAGAATCAGCCTGAAGCTCTAAAGCATGCTTAGAAAGCGTATCTGCAACCTAATTCCCCTCCCTGAAAATATGGGAAACCTGAAAATCCATATGCGAGATCTGGAAGATGCAGCGTTGCCACGCCTGACGAACCCTCCAAGGAACCATTTCAGAACGAGAAGAAAGAAGCTGAACCACATAAGAAGAATCGCTCTCCAGCCAGATACGATGCCACCCATACTTCCAAGCAAAATTAATGGCCAATGAGGCCGCTAGAAGCTCGGCCTCAAACGCGAAAACCTGACCAAGAGGAATAGCAAAACAACCCTTCACAAAGGCTCTACAGTTTCGAAAAATACCACCACAACCACCAACCCCCGGAGAGCCTAAGGCAGCGCCATCTGTATTCACTTTGATCCAACCAGGGGCCGGAGGCGACCAAACCACACTCTTGATCACTGGGGCTTTAGAAGGGCAACCCTGAAGACCAAAACGACGAAGAATCAAAAGGTCGTCCATACAATTATGCATACAACCAATCTCTAGGCGATTAGCCTCTGAAACTGCACGCCAAACCAAAGAAAGGACGGATCTAAAGTCCACTGACTTCCCTTCAAAGATCCACTGATTACGGGCAGTCCACACCCCCCATATCACTGCATGGATAGCCACTTTCCATAAAATCCTAACCTGCTCACTAAAGGAAATCGACATGGCCTGTAAGAAGAAGGATTGCCAAGTATTGGTAGAGACACGTCGCTGGAAAGTCGAGAAAACTGCCTCCCAAAGAGCAACCGCCAGGGGACAATGAAGAAAAAGATGATCTGCAGATTCACTACTAACCCCACAAATACTGCAACGAGAAGCCAACTGGAACCCAGACCTGCAAAGGCGATCCTCAGTAGGAAGCCTGTTCAACATCAGACGCCAGGTCAAAGCTGAACGAGAAGGGGGAATAAAACGGGACCAAACATCCCTCCACCAAACAACCTGAGGAATATCACGGAGAAACTGGGAATAAGCAGCCTTCCAAGAAACACGACCATCCCGAGAATTAGCCCAAACAAGAGAATCCACAACAGGAGAAATTGCAATCCGATCAATCCGAAAACACAGATCCGGGAATCGCACGCGGAAACAATCGTCCAGCACCCATTTACCCTCATGAATAAAATCTGAGACCTTCGCCCGGAGCGGATTAGCTAAATAATCTGGAATCCCTAAAAGCTCCAAAATGGGAACCCCCAACCAATTATCCCGCCAAAAGTCCCTCTGAGAGTTCTCTCCAATAAGCCAAACACCCTCCTTAAGAAGGGAACTATAATTCATCCGAAGAGAAGACCAAATCGAGGAGGTGACATACCCTCCACGAGGCTTCTGCAAATGCCTGAGATACCTCTCCCGAAGAAAAGTGAAAGCAAAACTATCAGAAGTCATAAACTTCCAAGTGAATTTCTGCAACAAAGAGTCATTCAGCAACCTAAGATCTTTCAGACCAAGACCACCCTGAGAGTAAGGCCTACAACAACGATACCAAGCGACCCGAACCAACTTAGTCTCCTCATAGGAATCAGTCCACAAAAAGTTTCTCAACTTGCAGTTAATCAGAGACAGTAAAGAAGAAGGCCACTTGTAAATCATGAAAGAGTGCACAAAGGAACCAGTGATGACCGACCTGATCAGAGTAGCACGACCAGCCAGAGAGAGGGACTTGCCCTTCCATTTAGCGAATTTAGACAAGATCTTATCCGCAATAGGGCATAACACAGCTTTTCGAGGCTTACCCCGAAATAAAGGGACTCCCAAATAAGAAAACGGAAGCTGCCCAATCTGCATACCAACCAGAGAGTGCAAACTACCAATCCGAGAGGGGGAGATAGAAGATCCGAAAAAAATTGAAGACTTACCCCAGTTAACTAACTGACCTGAAATATCACCATAATCCCCAAAAGCACCCATGATATGCTTCAAATTCTTTTGAGTGCCTCTGCAAAAGATCAAAACATCATCTGCATAGAGCAAATGAGTTGGAGCCAAAAAACCCCTAGGGGAAGAAATTGGTAAATTGAATACACCAGGATATATAAAATCTTTAAATGTCCTTCAAAATCCTAATTCAATATACCCCCTATATCTTCTAAGGATTTTTACATTTGCTCTCTCTAATTTTGGGTTAAATACATTGATTCTCACAAATTATCACATATATATTTTGAAAGTAAATTCAATACATTAAACAAAAGAATTCTCGGATTACTGTTCACCATCGGAATCCAAACTCTACAATGGAAGCAGATCGAACACCTGAGATTGTATCACCAGTCTGAGGACAATCACGGAATCGGAAAGTCCTTCTAGCCACAATGCATATACCCACACTCTGATTGAAGATGAGAGAAAATTCTACAGATTTTCTCCACATCTATTTGTTGTGTTACTCTCTGTATTTATGTCTCTCCTAAGACTGGAACACACACACTCACTGTGTTTCATGTTAATGCTATGTATTGCACATGCATGTATATACTTTTATACATGTTCTGTTTTGCACCCAATACTCCAGACAACATCCATTGTTGCCTCTTGCAAATTGCACACCTGCACAATATCAGACTTCCCATGCCACTCCAATACACGTTCTGTTGTGTATATTTTTATGTGTTTCTTTCATCAGTTTCCAAAACTAATACCAACTGCTCATAAAACTGCCCATGCAGTTATATGTATTTGGTGCAGGCTTGGGCTTGGTGTACATGGACTTTGGGCTCTCCATGTATTGCTTATCTTGACCCACTTGGGTGTATAATGGGTCTCCAACCCATACCCAAATATACCAACATATTTCAACACTTTTTTACCAAATACCAACACAGTGGTGAAGCTAGGAATACAAAAACAATAAATATGGCAATTCGGGAAAGTGTTGTGCCGTTTTTCTCTTCTTTCTTAGGCACTCACAACTCAAACTTTGCATAGATTATGGCAATTCGGAGGGCCTGTGAGCTTTGTATCTCTAAAAGGAACATAGAGGACATAAAAATTACGATCATTAGCGACTCCAATGTGGCGGTGTCATGGGTGAAAAGTGGAGATTTCGGCAGCCTCGATCATGTTAATATTATTTATGATATTCGTAGTATAATTGGTTTATGGGGAAACATGGACGTCATCTTCAATCCTAGATCAACAAACTCGTTTGCGGATATGTTAGCCAAGAGGGTTTCAAGCTTGAAGGGGAACTTTGTGTTTTGGAGCAATACCTGATGCTTCTATCTCCAGGTCAAGCCTGATTTTTCTCTGGTGTTTTTGTTAGCTGGTATGTTTGTGCGGCTGTGGCTGTGGGGTGTCCGGTTTTGGTCTTTGTCTTTAGTCCCATTTATGTTGTGATGGCTTGCATTGTGGGCTTTGTATTTAGTCCCTTTTGAGCTATGGGTCTTGTGCGTGCTAGTGCGGGTCTGCCTTGTGGGTCATTCTGTCTTGGGCCGTTTTTTGTTTTGTTTTTGATGTGATGTTTCCCCGATTTCATTTGGGCTTTGTTGGGAAACTCTTGTAATGCTTGCTTCGCTTTTTTAGCCTTTTTGAATAAACTTTCCTGTAAAAAAATAAAATAAAATAAAATAAAAAATAAAAACATGAGATTGAATAAAAAAAATAAAAATATTTGTCTTTTGTAAAAGGTCATATAAAATTATATTAAATTAATTTTAAATAAATTATCTATATAGTTTTGGATATTGCCTAGGCGTGGGCACCCAAATCGCCAAACCAATCAACCCGCCCAAACCAAACCAATTTAAGCATGTTGGTTTGGTTTTGTTAAAGAAAAAAAAACAAATTGGGTTATTTTTTAGTAACCCGATTGGTTTAGATTGGTTTATGGGTTGTATTTTATCAACCCATATAACCCAATCCAAACCATTACATACAGTTTTTCTATTGTCAGTTCGTCCTAACAAGAAATATATCAGGATGAAGAATGTGGGCCATAGATTATGGAGAAGTTTTGACAAATGCATACACTTTGAGTCAAAGTATGTAAATATAGTGGTCCACATTCTTCATCCTAATATATTTATTGTCAGGACGAACTGATAGTAGAAAATCTGTATATATATATATATATATATATATATATATATATATATATGAAGTTATCATATAAAAAAAATTAAAGTTAACCTATTCTTAAAGCTATTTCATCCCATCCGAAGTTGTTGGTACTAAACAGATTTATTGAGGATAAGTAACTTTTTTTTTTTTTTTGGGTACAAAAACACATTAAGCAACACGGTTTAGTTTTTTTTTTAAACAATTATTGTTTTTTTTTTTAATAAAATTGGACTAACCTAATTTTTTTTTAAAACAATTATTGTTATGCACTTGGGTTAAATTTAGTATTTTGTTTAACTTATTGATAATGAGTTTAACTATTTATATTGATATTATTATATTTGTTCAAATAAAAAAATAATGTAATTATTTTCTTAAACCATCAAACCAAACCGAACCAAACCAATTTTTATTGGTTTGGTTTGGTTTGGTTTTACCTAATGATATTAATATGGGTTGGGCCTGGCGTGCCAGGCACGGCCCCCATGCATGTGCCATGCCTGGCCTTGGGTTAGGGTACGCCATGCCGGCCCGGCACGCATGTGGGGCTTGCCAAGCCCAACAGTCGACCCGCGTGCCGACCGTAGGGCTTGCCGAATTATTATTATTATTATTATTATTTGAATCAAACGGTCCAATATGGGCTTGGGGCCGGCCCCTTTAGGCCCGCCTGAACCGGCACGGCCCATTAGGGCCGTGTCGTGCCCCCATTTTCCTAAACGGGTCATACCGACCCCCTTTTACAGCATTAGTTTTACCTTATAATTGGTTTGATTTTAGTTGTAAAAAAATAACCCGATTTAATAATGGTTTTGTTTGGGTATCGTCAAACCCAACCCAAACCAACTCATGCCCACCCCTACTTCCTAGGAGTTTTTCAGCATATGATTGTTTGTGATACTTTGTCACCTTAGGTCAGTCCATTTTATTAAAAAAAATTGATAAATAAAATCATTTTAAATCAATTCAAAGAAAAAAAATAAGTTATTTTAAATATTTTATATTAAATTTGGTTTAAAAAATTATTTTTTAATAAATAAAATTATTTAAAATTAATTTGAAATAAAATAACATTTTTTAATTGCTATTAAAAATATGGGAGCCAATATTGACACCCATGAATATGATAAGCACACCGATATTTTAATAAAAAAATTTAATTACAAAAGTATCCCAATAGGAATTTACCAATAAGGACAAATTAGTTTAATTAAAAATAAACAAAATACTATTTACACCCATTAATTACACTAATATCTTCAACTATATCACTTTATTAAAAAAAATAAAAATAATAAAAAATAAAAATAAAAATAAAAACCTTAATTCAACCTTAATTCTATTTATTTATTTATTTATTTATTTTTTTAAAAGGACGAGAAGAACAGAAGCCTAACGGAGCCAAAATTTATCATTATCATATAACAAAGTAATGGAACAAGAATTTTCATAGGACTCCAATCATACAGAGATATGTATTTCTTTCCAACTTCTTTCTCGAGCAATATCCATTTCACGTCTCTCTTCCTCCCCGCCATCATATTCATAGCATGAAAATGCAACCATATCCTTTAGAAAAGAGATGACTAACACTTGGAGAATAAAGATAATAGCTACAAAAAGAGAAACCACAAAAGTAAACAAATTGGTACCGTCTCAAAGCGAAGATGCACTGAAACATATTCATTTTAAATCAATTCAAAGAAAAGAAAAATTAAGTTATTTTAAATATTTTATATTAAATTTGGTTTTTAAAAAAATATTTTTTAATAAAATAAATAAAATTATTTAAAATTAATTTGAAATAAAAAAAACATTTTTTTAATTGCTATTAAAAATATGGGAGCCGATATTAACACTCATAAATATGATAAGCACACTCATATTTAATAAAAAATTAATTACAAAAATATCCCAATAGAAATTTACCAATAAGGACAAATTAGTTTAATTAAAATAAACAAATACTATTACACACATATCTTCAACTCACTTTATTGTAAAAAAAAAAAAAAAAAAAAAAAAAAAAAAAAAAAAAAAAAAAAAAACCCTAATTCAACCTTAATTCTATTTCATTTTTTTTTTTTAAAAGGACGAGAAGAACAGGAGCCCAACAGAGCCAAGATTTCCCCTTATCATATAACAAAGTAATGAAACAAGAATTTTTATAGGACTCCAATCATACAGAGGTACGTATTTCTTTCCAGCTTCTTTCTCGAGCAACATCCATTTCACGTCTCTCTTCCTCCTTGCCATCATATTCACAGCATGAAAATGCAACCACAGAAGTAAACAAACTGGTACCGTCTCAAAGTGAAGATGCACTGAAACATAGTCCTTGAATATATGAAGGAACTTTGTGAGCCAGTCTACTGGAGAAAGGTACAATGCGTACAACCTTGCATCATGAGAACAAATATATGGTATAGTTCTTGAATAACTATGCCACAAGATCGTGACTTAAGGATTAATTCCACACATATAATTCCAAAGAGTACCATTAATTGTATGAACTCAAATATATTTTTTCATATATATGGTTTGAGTACGGAAAAAACATATTCCACACATAGTCCCTTTTGTTTTTCTTTTTTAATAAATAATCAAAAGTATCCAAAATCCAATATTTCAATTCCGATATAAGGAAGATTTGATCCTAAAAATTATAAGGCATGTTCAAAGAAAATTCTTTTAAATTTTTGCATTTCCTTGAAGACTATCCATATAAATTAATGAAACTGACAGTTCATACCTCATCTGCACCAACTTTGGCAGGACCTTTTGGAGATAATAGGTAGGGCTAGATCAAGCTTTAACTCTCATATTCACAATGCTTGACAGTTCATACCTCATCTGCACCAACTTTGGCAGGACCTTTTGGAAATAATAGGTAGGGCTAGATCAAGCTTTAACTCTCATATTCACAATGCTGCTTATATTGTTATCAAATCTTTCAAGTATATCCCTCGGAAGTTCTTTAACAACATTAACATTATCTCAAAGTGCAAAAAAAAAAAAAAAAAAAAAAAAAAAAAACATTATCTCAAAGTGCAGTATGAAAAAATCTTCATCAAATATCCCCAAATTTGCTGCATGAGATCAAATTGGAAAGAAAAAAAATTGGGTGTATTAATAACTTATGAGAGTTTATAAATAAATTGTATTAAAATAAAAACATTCATTTAAATAAGAGTACTCTTGGCATTAGGATGGGTGTTTATAGTAATATTAAATTTTACATATCGGTGTACTTATAAATATTGGTGCGCTTATCATATTTATATATATATATATATATATATATATATATATATATATTTTGACAATATAACTTATTATATTTATGGGTGTCAATATTCGTACCGTAAATATATATATATTTTTAAATCGTGACAAACATGTCCTTAATCTCTTCACTGACCTCTGCTACTTTGTATATAAACCCTTTCTCAGTCCTAAAAATTCACTTGTAGCTAACTCTCCAAGTCAGTAAGACGAATCGTAACTCGCTCGACAAAATTAAAATCCATGGCGATCATCTCCGATTTTCAAGAGGACGAAAAACCAGTCAGCGACTCCTCGGCTTCGTCGTCCTCCTCCTCGCCGAAGACGACGACGTATAGCGCAAAGTTCGACCCAACGAATCCGCTAGGGTTTCTAGAGAAGGTCTTCGAGTTCATGTCCAAGGAGTGCGACTTCCTCGCGATGGACTCGTCGGAGCAGCACATCGCGACGGTGCTGCGAGCTGTGAGGGAAAGGAGCAAGAAGAGGAAGGCAGCAGAAGAGGAGGAGGATGCGAAGGCGAAGAGCTTGAAGAAGAAGGCTGTGACGGAGGAGGAAAAGAAGACTATCAAGGTTGAGAAAGCTACGGCGAAGCCGCAGTCGGATGCCAACGGGAACGAACCTAGAGGTTTTGATTTTGATTTTTAAATTTGATATTATTTTTTGGCTGGTTCGATTAAGATCCTTAATTTGTCTTTTTAATTGTTGAAATTCGCTTTCGTGATTTACATTTAGTGTGAATAATGGATGATGATTGATTGTTTATTGTTTTCTTGGTATGTGTAGGAGGAAAGCTAATAATGAAAACTTTTTGGTTGGTTTCGGGTTTCTTGTGGTGATTGATTTAAGTAGGATTTAATTATTAAATATATATGATTCAGAAAATGAAATTTATAACTGTGCTGAACAAGTGTTTGTGGAAAAGTTAATGTTGTTTGTGATTTGATGATTATGGAGTTTCTTTGCTCTTTAATAGTGTTAGATTAGATACTAGATATGACCTAAAGTTTGAGCATTTGTGTCTAATCGACCTTGGGAGTCAGGGGAAGTGCAGAGGCCTAGTGAGCTGCACAATTGTATGTAATGTTTCTCGAAAGCAAATCTTGATAATCGGGTGTGGGAGCTATTAGGTCCATAGATTAACAATGTTTGATGTCTAATGGTCACTACTTTGGAGTAGGTCATATGGATTGCATTGTTGCAATTTGCAAATTGCAATAATATGGTCAATTTCACTGTCTTCTTGCTGTGTTGATCTTCAAATAAGTTGACGTTTTTAAAATTAATACTCTTAATGTTTGCCTTGCATGCCAAATTCAAATTCTAGATGAAGGATGTGTCATGTTTTATTCGAGTTATTCTTAAATCTGTGGGAGGTGTTATTATAATGCATTGATATATTTTTTAACTTTGGTTTCTTGGCATTTAAATAATTGGACAGCTCCAAATAATGGCAATGGTCTTGATATGGATAATTACTCTTGGACACAGACCCTGCAAGAGGTTTCTCTTAATGTCCCTGTTCCTCCTGGGACCAAAGCAAGGTTTGTAGTAGTTGAGATAAAAAAGGACCGTCTTAAAGTGGGTCTTAAGGGCCAGCCTCTAATAATTGATGTAAGTTATTTACTATTTCCATTTATTTGTTTTTTGTTACATATATCATTTCTCTGCTATTAGTTTTTATGCTAGTTTTCTGACCTGTTTCACCTATAATTTTTTATTTTCAAATATTTTCAGGGTGAACTTTGTCAACTCATCAAGCCTGATGATACCTATTGGAGCATAGGTATGGTACAACCACATTAGACACGTAAAAACATACTTATCGAACTTTGAATCTTGGGAATTACAACTCTAGTGCATGACTGGAATAAAAATAGTGGGAAAGTTCTAGCAACATGGAAAAACAATTGATTTGTCAAAGGGTTTAATAATTTCTTGGATGCTTGCACTTTTTTTTTAGCATAGTTTGATAATTATTTTGTGGCTTCGCTTGTTTTCATTAAGATTCATGGCTTAATTTATGAGTAGCACATAATAAATAATCGCATACTTGTTACAGAGGACCAGAAAACTATCTCCATTCTTTTGACCAAGCACAACCAGATGGAGTGGTGGAAATCTTTATTGAAAGAAGGTCCTGAAATTGACACCCAGAAAGTCGAACCTGAGAACAGCAAATTATCTGACTTGGATCCAGAAACAAGGAAGACAGTTGAAAAAATGATGGTAATTCATTCTTTTTCAATTTCCATTTTCAACGCCGTTATTTAAAATTTATTGTTACTAATTAATGGGTCAGACTATATCAACTTAAATTTCTGACTTCAACACCACAACCATTGGATAAAAGAGCATATGATCACATAAGTGGTTGAGATATTGAAGTCAAAAAATTAAGTTAGAAATTTAAGTTGGTATAGCCTGACCCCTAATTAATAACCTGAATTTTTATTAATTTTTTTTTACCTGTTGATTATATTATTTAAGAGATCACCATTAGGAAATTAAAACTAAGATCTAAGGCACTGCATCATATATTTCATCTGTAGCAATAGAGATGTAGCCTTTTTTAAAGTTAATTAATTACAATGGTTAGGTTCAGTGGTATGACTTGTTGTTTGCCCAAGAGTTTGCTATTCTAGTAATGTACCTGGGATGTTACTTCTCACAAGTTTTGTGACGACCAAGTTATAGAGTGTGGTAGTAGACTAGTAGTCTGTCTCACGAGTTTTGTGATGACCAAGCTATAGAATCTGGTAGTGGTCTCAATAGAAGCATTTTAAGCAAAGAAAATTTGAAGTTTTGGTAGATTTATGGATATAGAAAGAAAAAAACTGTCATGAACCGTTGTGCCCATTTTGTTCATATTTGCAGAATTGTATCCCTTCGGTTTATAATTAAGATTTCCTATGTGCATCGTCTTTCGGTATATTTGTTTGTTTAATATACTATCTTGATTGCCTAATGATCCCTGAGCGTATTGCATGTCTACAGTTTGATCAAAGGCAAAAGAACATGGGCCTGCCAACCAGTGATGAGATGCAAAAGCAGGAAATTCTAAAGAAGTTCATGTCTGAGGTGAATAATTTGCACGATTCAACTCCTCTAACCATTTAACAGATTCTCTTTCTCGAAATACTTTTTTGCAACCAAAATCATCTCATTTTTACGTCTGACTTCGTGCAGCATCCGGAGATGGACTTCTCGAGGGCAAAGATCTCGTAAACATAATGCTGCCAGCAAATTTCTTAGTGGACAGTTTATCATAATGTAGAATCAACTCCGAAGCTTTGTGGTGGATTTCGAATTTTGCTTGCTTAAGTAGTTGAATTTTGTCAACTAAAATTTTGGACAAATTTATCATTGGTCTCTTTTTCTATGTTAAGGGTCTTTCTTTAGTGTATTTTAAGAAAAAGAAAAAGGGGTGTTGTAATATGTGTGTCATCTAGTCGACATTTTTAATTGAAATCTCTCTCTTGTTTTACTAGTTTTACTTGACCTCTTATTACTAGTTTTAACTTTTTAACATAGTAAAATCTCAATATGGCAAAATTGTCTGCTCATCTTGTCACACAACTTAATGAGGTAAGATTCCAATATTCCGTCAACCTTGCGAACCTATGAACTTACTTGGTGGTTAAGACCGCAACTTTCTTTCAGAAGACAGATTCCATCAACCTTGACATTTATTGTACTAAAAATAATCAAATGTGTTAAAATTTACTCGTTCAGATGAAAATGAAATTAGAAAATGAATGAATTGATTAAAGTTTATAACATTAAAAAAATAAAAATAAAAAATAAAAAATTAGGCTTTTAGAACTATTTAGAAATAAGGTTAAAATAAGGGAAACCAGAAAAATTGGTTAAAAAAAAGTTTGGGGAAATGGGGATGAAGAGACCTATCCCTAATTCTCCATCCCCATTTGTAAGTGGAGATGAAATTCATAACAGTAATGCTATTCCACCCAAAAAACTAACCCAACTGACATGACATCCTACTAGGCTGCACACCTCATTTGACATCTCACACTCCTAATTTTATTAAAATTTTAACTTCTAATACACTATATTTTTCTTAAATTCAAAATCACCCCATTTCATTCTAACTTAATTTCATTCTCTACGATACCAGTTCACTCTCTATTTATTATCAAATTCATTTCTTCAACTTTAGCATCCACTACAATACTGGGCTCCAATTCTCTCTGGAAAATTTCCGCTTAAGATAAGGGCTGTTTTGGATTAGTTTAGTGGCGCTATGTTGACGTACTCGGGGGATTAACCAAACCCGAGGGTGTCAGCGTAGCACCACTAAACTAATCCAATGAAGATGCATTAATAATGTTATAAAGTTGGACAGACAAATTTGTAAGCCTAGTTGAAGTCATAGGGATGTTTCCAAAAAATAAAAAACAATTGGGAACAGAGTTATGACAAACACAAAATTGTCAAGAAACAAAGAAGTAAAAGATCCAAAACAACCCTTATCTCAAGCGAAAATCTTCCAGAGAGAATTAGAGCCCAGTATTGTAGTGGATACCAAAGTTGAATGAATGAATTTGATGATGAATAGAGAATGAACTGGTATCGTAGAGAATGAAATTAGGTTAGAATGAAATGGGGTGATTTTGAATTTAAGAAAATAGTGTATACGAAGTTAACATTTTAATAAAATTAGGAGTGTGAGATGTCAAAAGAGGTGTTCAGCCAGTAGGATGCCATGTCAATTGAGTTAAAAATTTGGGTTAGTTTTTTGGGTGGAACAACATTACTGAATTCATAATCATCCGTTCGGACCGTCCTGATTTGGGGAAGATTTGGGGCTGGTAGATAGTAGGTGAAAAATGTCATTGATGTGTCATGATTATGGTATAAAATGACTTTGTTTTGCCCACAATTTTCCTTTATTTACGATAATTAAATTAAAATTTCTTAATCTAATTAACTAGCTATTAAATTAATTAAGAAAACATTAACTAATTATTAAATCTGATTTAATAAACAAATAAAATATCAAAACCATCACTGTTTTTTTATTAAATATAAATTTAGTCCAATTATTTGATGAATTAATCATTTTAGTCCTTATTGCTTCATTGAATATCAAAAAAGTCCCTATGGGTTCAACTTACATCAAACAAGTCCTTGCGGGATATTTCCATTAATTTTTCTATTAAATTATGTATACAATGCTATTTTGCCACTTATGAATAGGATTAAATGAATATAAAATTTAAAATAAATAAAAGTTTTGTTTTATAAAAATAATATATGGAAATGAAGGAGGCTCCATGACCTCCATTATTATTTTTTAATTATTTTTATTTTATTCTAAATTATCATAAAATAATGTCAAAATTTAATTAATTTTTAATTAGTGTTTGTTATTTTCCAATTTTAATTTTTATTAGTTTTTAAATATATGTAATTTTTTTATTATGTTGTTTATTATATTTTATATTAGCAAACAAATTTAATTTTATTGTATTATGATATTTTTTTAATATAATATTTAATTGATTAAGTAGTTTAAATTCATTTTATTTTTATATTGTTTTCAATGATTTTTTTTTCTATTTTACTTTATTTAATTTTGTTATTTTACAAATTTAATTTTATTGTATTATGATATTTCTTTTTCAATAATTCATTCTTTTCACCGGTTGATGCTACTTCCTCATCTCAGGATGCTCCCAATCATTAAGACATGTTAATACATCCACTATCTCAGGGGTCAAACAAGATCTTCTAGGTTCAATTATACGTCAACTAGTGTTGAATCCATGTTCTGAACAAACAGTGGACATAGGGATGGCAAGTTTGTCCCGTGCTAGTTGGGACAATACTGGATAACCCTCGATATGGTTCCTCCACCATAACAGCAGATCAAATTCTTGGAAGTCCCCTTGATGGGCTGCTTCGAATTTAGTTTCAAGTTGAGATGATGAAGATGAAAACTCTTGGTTACCGGTTAGGATTCTCCAACTTCTCTTCATCGGGTGGGTGTCGGTTGATCTGTGCTGCGTGTTTCTATCGCCAAACCTGTGCTCATAAAGACGATAAAATTCAAACAGCTTGGATTGCAGGTTAGTAAAATGTTGAGTAAGATCTAAATCCAAGTAATGACCAATAAACTCAAGAAAAGTTTTTAAACCATTTAATTTAATCCTTGGATCTACTATACAATCTAAGGGACAGAGTAAAGGAATTTCAAACTAGTATTTTTGAAATTTTTTTGTCATCATTGCAACTGCAGTGCTTAAGATGGGATCATCTCTATTAGAGTACAAAATTTCAGAAAAACTTTAAGAATTTAATAAAAAAATATTTGCCACATACCAATTGTCCTCGCTTAAGGATGGACTGCCCACTAGGGCCATTTCCATATTATAATAACCTATAATTTCAGTAGAATAATCAATAGCACTTTGCAACATTAAATAAGTGGAGTTCCACCTTACCGGCATATCTATTTGGAACCTCCTTGATTGTTTGTTGTTAGTTGTACAGTATCTGGAAAAAAATGTCACTCTTTGATTAGAGCCGCTAATATAAGAAATGGCATCTCTGATGCAATCTATAAGACCGCTTACAACCTTCAAACTTGATTTCACAACTAAATTTATGATGTGACATGCACACTGTTGGTGGAAGAGACGACCCCTAGCTTGAGGGACATTGAGGGACATTCTAATGTGAGGGAAATGATGCGTCCAGTTAGTCTAAAATCATTTAAAACTTCAAAAATAACATCATAAATATTTTGAGTGGTATGATGGAAATCCATGGGACGAAAATAATGAATTCTTTTTTGGATCTTCCAATCATAATTTAAATAGTGTCTCGTGACACATAAATAGTCCTGTTTGGAACGTGCGTTCCAAATATCGGAAGTTAGTGCAATAGAAACACTGAAACGCTCTAATTGAGCAATCAATTTAACTCATTCGGAGTAAAAACTTTTTTGTAAATTGCTTCTAGTGGTGTTTCTAGAAACAGCTGTAAATTGGGGGTTGTATGCTTTTTTGATAAAATTTTCAAAAAAGGGATTGTTACCGAAACTAATCGGTTGATTGATTTGTGCAATATAACGTGCCATGCATTCCCTAACATTGGCATCGTCTTATCTCCACATCATAACAGATCCATCTGGGTTCCGTTGTAGTTGTGTCTGTCTAGTAGTATCTACCTGACCGTGTTTAAGTATGCATGAATCTTTATGCCTTCTCAAATGTCCTGTTCCTTTCTTAGAACTGGTCAATAAATTCTTACAAAATTTACAACAAGCCATAGATACTACCTGACCGTCCGAGCCGGTTACCTCTTCTGAGTCAAAGCATTCCCATACTAGAGATTTGGTCTTTCTGGTTCCAGGTTTTGATGTGGTTGACTTTAGTGTGGAGGCAAAAGGACCGAGTAGTCCTTGACCATCTTGCCCGACTTCGACTTCCAGTGACGGTGACAAAATTTGATAGTCATCATTGTTCATGTTCAATCCATCGTCAAAATGAATAGGAATTCTAGTAGGATCCATTTCATACAATGCATAAATATTAAAATATTAAATTAAAAACTAAGCCATAAATATTAAATATACGAAACATAAAATCATAAATATTAAAAAGACTAAGCTATAAATATTAAATATACTAAACATAAAATCATAAATATTAAAAATACTAAGCATAAATATTAAAATTAAAAACTAAGACATAAATATTAAATACACTAAACATAAAATCAGAAATATTAAATATAAGAATAAAAATACTAAGCATAAATATTATAAATAAAACCTAAGCATAAATATTATTATTAAATTTACTAACTACTAAGCATACATTAATATACTAAGCATAAATTATAAATATACAATTAAAAATAAATAAGAAATTACTTTTGTTTGTAGTTTGTAATTTGTAGAGAAATGGTGAATTGGTGCCTTAGCGGAGAGTAGAGAGTAGAGAATGAGAGATTATAGATGATACTATTATAGAGAATTAGAGATTAATATTATAGAGTATTAGAGTGTGTAGAGAGTAGAGAGAGTTAGAGCAGAGAGACTAGAGAGAGAGAGAGAGAGAGAGAGAGAGAGAGTATGAGAGAAAATGAGAAATTAAATATTAGAGAGAGTAGAGAGAGAGACAGGAGTGAAAAAAAAAATTGATTTGGAGGGGTGTATTTATAGAAAATTTGAATTGGGGGATAAAATGGTAATTTTAAAGAAATTTTTAATTTTTTTTTTCAAAAAAGTAGACGTTGAACGGTAAAACTAAAAAATAAAGTGGCCATTGGCCAACGACCACATGTCTTACATGTCGAGCCAAATCGACCTGTAGGCCTCATACATGAGGCCTAGCACGGCCTGCGATCTTATGTAGATCTCGGCTTGGCCTGCTTATGGGCTGAGCCATGCCAGGCTTGGCCTGGACGTGGGTCATGCCGACACCACTACTAAAGTAACCCAAAATCCTCTCTCTCTCTCTCTCTCTCTCTCTCTTATTTTCTTTAGAACTGAAACATATACAAAACAGAAGAGAAATTTTTTTTTTTTTTTTTTTTTTTTTCCACCATACATCCTTCCATTCCATAGCTCCTCCAAAATCGCCTTCATATTCTTCTTGAGCTCACATGGTTTTTTCCTGTTGTACCCATTCAGATCTGTTCAAGCTTTTTAATTACTTTTGATATATTTTTTTTCAAAATATTTTTTATTTGATTTGTGTTTTTGTTCTTGAAATTGATTTGTGTTTTGTGTTTGTTGGGTGTGATGAAGATGAAGTTGAGAAGAAATGGATGGATTGGTGAAGATGAAGATAAAGATAGAGATGGAGTTTTGTTTTTATTAAACGATGAAGATGGAGTTGAAGATCTTGGAGATGAAGGTTTTGATAAAGTTTTTGTTTTTGTTTTTAATTTTTTAATTATTTTAATGGATAAGTATAAATAATAAATAGTAAATATAAATATTGGATGACGTGATTGGGGTAAACTCATCTTTTATAGATTTGGTTGGTCAATAGTTAAATTTAACGGATTGACTTTAACGACATGATATCTATGTGTTTAATTTATGAACCTTAACGATACTTTACCTTAATGGAAAAATTCAAGGTACTTTAATGCAATTAACCCTATTTAATTGACATTTACAATTGAAAGTACCAAACTACCATTTTATACTAACATCAAACTTAAATTTCACTATCCAAAAGGACGATTTTGAATCAAATTGAAATAAGAATTTTTATAATTTTAACAAGAAAGTACGAGGATTTGTTTGATGCAAGTTAAACAAGAGAGATTAAATTGATAGTTATTGAAACACGGATGATGGTGAAATTTTCTTTAGAAACCAAGCTAATATAATTATGGGCACAAATTACCCCACCATTTTCCATTTTTACTTAATATTTAATTAATGTCTTTGATTGCACAAACACCCCTGGGCACAAATATACCCTGCTATTTTCCATTATGACTTAATATTTAACTAATGTCTTTAATTGCACAAATATACCCTACCTTTTTCCATTATGACTAAATATTCAACTAATTACTTTTAATTGCATAAACGTCACTTACCGTAAGTTAAATCCCATTAAAGATGACGGTTGGCCGAAATATTTTTATGAAAACTCTTAATTGCCCTTGCTTTATACTAAAAAGTTTTAATTGCCCTCTCCTCTTAACACAATCAATTTTTAAACTATTAAATAAAATATAAAAGGAAAAAAGATTCATTGTAGTTTCAGAGCATCGATTTAAGCAATAATAGGCAGCATGGCTCAATTAAAAATTAATCTTTGAACTATTAAGGAGCTTGAAAACCTTAAACATCTATATCTTTCTCATAACACTCTATGATTCAAAGGCAGCCCTCCCTTAACAACCCATCCATGGCCAGATGCCTAATTGGACATCTCTCCAAATTTCTTCATTTCTCAGGTCCCGGGGCAAATATGATCAATGTACAGATTTTCTTGAACAAATAGATTTTATGGAAGCATTCCTTCAAGGGCCATTTGTACAGAGCTTGAGGTTATACATCTAGTTAAATGATACCTTTCTTTCCAATAAATTTAACGGTCATTCATGTAAACAAGTGAAAGGGTATGACAGTAGTTGCTTAAATTGCAAGATTCCATTAAGTCTCTCTCAACTGACAAATATTTCATTGATTTTTATCATTCCAACAGCAGCCTAAGGACAATCAAAATAACAAATGTTTCTAAAGAGAATGCAAGGGTTAAGCTTTTTCACTATTTTGATGAATGCTGTCAACGAATTTACACAAAATGGATGAAGCCAATCAGATGGCAGACCTATTGCTTTTATTAAGCATGAAAATCTATAAAAAAAAAAGAAAAAAAAAAAAGAAAAAGAAAAATAGATATACTTTCCTTTCCTCATAAAAGCTACAAATTTCGGTATAAGAACTGTGAGATCCCGCAGGCAAGGGGATTTGGGTTAGTGCTCCTTGTGGAGAAACAATGACTTTGCTGTGTGTGTATCCTAATTCATGAATTTCCGACAGTTTGGCGCTTTACATAGACAGGGGACTTTGAATTCTTCGGGCTCATCAGGATCAAACAAATAATCATACCTGTACGAGGAAACAAGGCAATATACAGTACAACTAAAACTTCTTAAACAGAACTGCAAGGGCATGAAGAAAAGAGAGAGAGAGAGAGAGAGAGAGAGAGAGAGAGATACGTTAGCTCGTCACCAGCAGATACATTAGTCTTTGCGATGAGGACAATCCGACTCTCATCATCACCCACACTCATTATTCTTGCATAGCAGTTGGGCATACACTATCAATCAAGGTCAACATAGTAGGGATTATTTACGAACCCATAAAGAAGGTAGGTAATGCACAACAAGGCAGAATCCTGAAACTTTAATATGCATAACTTACAGAATGATTGATTAAGCGTGCTATGTTCCCTTTATCCGTAGCATCCACCACTACCTCTTCACTGATCTTGAACAGCTGTAAGAAAAAATCTTGTCACCATCTAGCTATTAAGAGGAAAAGGAAAGAACAAGAGGGAGGAGAAAAAAAAATATGACGGGAAACAGTAAAATCCATATCCAATCTAGGCCAATTAGAACAAACATTACATTTAGATGGGAGTATCATGTTAACAACTCCGAGTTTAACCCAACACTAAGATTCTGTCATTCAAATTTAACGAGTAGCATTTGCAGATCATAAGAGCAAAGGAAAAGTTAACTTACATAGCAGTCTTTCCCTTCTAATCTATAGCGTGCCTCTCTTAGATCTGCAATACTGCCCCGCACCTGTTCCCCACGGTACTCAAGAACCTGAAGAAACGTACACATCTGTTATTATGTTTAAAGAGTATCTCAATCATTACTTCATTACAAAATGACAACATACAAATTATCTGTTTGTTCACACGCATACTTTGCCTCTTCCTCAATAAACCATTTATCTTTAAATACATTGCAGATTGTTCAAACTGATGCTACTATCATTCATGAGAATTTCATTCAATAACAAGGATCATTTCTAGCATTCAAATTCCAACATCATTTTTGGTGATGGCGAAAACCTTTCTGCAAGGAGTGCAGGATACATATCCTAGAGAAAATTCCTCAACCTTAAGAAACAAATAAAAACTTAAATAAGCAAAATTCCTACTATCAGGAACAGTATTTGATGGAGTCTTTAACTCACCATTTCACCTTCTTGAATATTTCTACGTGCAAAGAGGCCCCAGCCATGTATTCCAGATTTACCAAAGCAAACTCGATCTTGCTCGGTTCTCTGCAGTAGAATATGTATTCCAGTAAGATACTTAAAAAGACAACCCAAAAAGTTAAATATTAAAAAAATAACTAAAATGATTTTGAGATTTGCCTGTAAGTTGTGAAGACGTTCACGGAAAGAAGAAAAACTTTTACTCTCCTCTACTACCTGTCAAGGGGAAAGAAAATAGAAAACACCCCATATTCTATTAGATCCTGAACAAAGGAAAAAGAAAAAATAAAGCAAATCCATCAAATACAAGGAAATAAATTTACTCTGTATGTATTCAAGCTTTTTATTGTGCCTGAGGCATGATGGCAAGGTCCCATCACTTGGTGGGCAATAGCTTCTTCTTCTGCTCTCTAGAAAACATTAAAAAAAAAAATTGGAAGTGAAAAGACCGATGAAGAAGAAAAGGAGGTGTTATGTCATAGTAAAACAGATATACCTTTTCAAATCATACAAAAAGCTGAAAAAACTTGGCATTTCATGAATGATATTTTAATGTTTATTTTATTTTATTTTATTTTATTTTATTTTTATTGCAATAAGGAAAACCATATTAATCTGCCTGTCTTAGTTACATCATCTCGCATTTGTAAATATATTTTGATAAACATTCATCTTCTGATTCAGAAAATGCCTAAAAAGATAGTTTCATTTCAACACTGATTACTTTTAGTTACAAAGAACCAAACAAACTTAAGACCATTTTTGATAGGTCATTTTCAAGCCTGACCGTCCCCAGCCTCCCACAGAGAGAAGGAAATAAATAAATAAATAAATAAATAATACACACCCACACAAATAAGAAAACAAGAGCATTTTTCATCTACAACTCACACCCGCATGAAGCAGTTAATAGTTTCTAAGAATAAGTTATTCAAAGAAACCAACCATCTGGTATTCTGTTAAAGCAAAACAGAAGGATAGAAATGCTGAGGTAAAATGAAACAGATATAAAAATGTAAGGCACCTTCTTGTTATTTTGCAATCTCTTATATACTCTGCACCTCGCTGCAGAAAATGGCTCATATTCAGTAGATTCTATTGTAGAAACCTCTTCAAGTTTTGTTCTGTTAGATGAAATAAGCCTTGAACCAGCCCTCTTCTTATTTTGCATAAGGCTTTTGGCAGAAAAAACACCTAAAGGGGTTTGGATAATTAAAACAGTATCTGGATTTGGGGCCCTGCAACAAAAACCAAACCATGAAGATAATAAACAACAAACAACACTTGTATAACAGCATGTATGTATGTGCATGTGTGTGTGTGTGTGAGAGAGAGAGAGAGAGAGAGAGGCCTTAAAATAAATAAATAAATAAGCTTCTTGAATTTGTACTAGTACAAATTACTAAAAGCAAACAAAAGAGAAAAATTTGTAGAAATTCAAGAAGCTTATTTTTCCGCTTAAGGTGCTACCTTAACCTTACCTTACATAAAGTTATGAATGGGAAGTCTTGAACGTCCTTGTTAGAGTCTCACAAAATTCGCCAAGATTCTAATATGATTGATCAAGACTATAACAAGAATGTTTAAGACTTCCTGCACATAACTTATTTCAGGGATCCCACACTTGTGTAGACATGCACTCACAACCTTTCCAAACAAGTGAAAATGGTTGTGTAAAGCAATTCTCTGTAGAAGTTAATGCTTACCTGTGATACGCGCAATAGGATACCATTTTTGTAATCTGTCTTCCATTTTTCTCCAAGGAATGCAACTGCAATATAGAGCAGGGATGAATACAGTAAATAATAACAGAGGAATAGAAATCCGAATATAGGCAAAATGCAGGCAACTACTCAACCGTTATTTGAACCAAAATCTGAAGGTTGACAAAAGCCTAAAAATAAGTAATGTTTCAAAACTCTGCCGAGGCGGCCGCCTTGAGGCGCACCTCACGCAGCCTCGGCCCTCCACTGCTTGTATAAATTAGATCAAGGGCTTTTTTGTCTAAATTAAAAATTAATTTAATAAACCCTAAAACATCCATCCACAGCCCCCCACTCATTTCGTTCAGCCCCTCACACCCGAACATCACCTCACACTCGACCAAATGCCTCACAGCCTCCGAAAGGTATTCATTTATCTAGAATCTATCATTGATGTTGATTGTGGACCTTTTACTTAATGTTATGGATGATACAATTTTTTAGTTTCGTGTCTTTCATTTTTTTGCAATATTTAATATTTGAAAATTGAGGCAGCCGCCTCCACTCACTAGGACAAACCAACTCAAACCGCCTCATGTTTTTTAAAACATTGGAAATAAGTGCTTTATATATATATATATATATATATAGAATATTTCTCTAATCAGGACCGTCCTGAATTTATAATTTTAGGACGTCCAACCACAACCACACATTCATAGTGGGCCCACAACCCCACATTAACATATACCCACACCCAATATAAATGTGTGGCTGTGGTTGGACATCCTTAACTTACAATTTCACGACGTCCTTACTAGAGAACCACCCTATATATATATTGGCAACCATTTGAAACAATCCCAATCCCCTCATATTATTGATGTTTACAAAATAAATCCCACCATCATTGTATTATGGGCTTATCTACACCTTAAACTATCTTTTATTCATGAAGAATTTCAGGGCAGATCATGTAATCATACCGACCGGGACTACGAGAATTACAAGGAAAAAACAAGCTTAGAAACCAATGAAGTGTAAACAAGATTTCATATTGACATGGGGCCACCATAATATCCTCAGTAATCAAGTTCAGGAAATTCTGGTCAATTTATTGAGTCAAGGATAACACAGGCAACGTCGCAGCCAATCGCTTTCTTTCTATATTGGCCTTCAAGCCACAAGTAGATCAATGTACTAATGCAGATAAGAAATCCACATGTATAAGTTATGCAATAAAAGAAGCACCAGACAAACTAAATCATGGTCTACATACTTCAACAAAAAAAATCATGGTCTACAGAAATAATTTTTTTATATAAAAGTCATTCAAAACTTGTAAAAGCCAACAATATAACTGTAGCAACATGTTAGTATACACATGCATGCAAATAGACAGAAACAAAGCGCAGTAGCAACCCACCTCCATGCGATACCCAGCCCTTGATGCACACATTGCATGGTAATAAGTGGAACACTTGCAGCACTGTGTGCACGAGCCATGAATTTGCTTACAAATTACGCAAATCTGAAGCAAGGCAGATTTAAAATGCATCAGCTATATTCATAGACTACCAATTAGTTCATAACCACAAGCATGAATTCTTCTGACTAAAGTAAAAAATAATCAGAATTACAATTGATACATTAGATTCTCGACTACGTTATTCATATTTACTATTTAGAAGATGAGATGTACCAACTACACATACACAGAAACTATGGAGAAACGCAATTTTTAACTTACATTTTTCAAGGAAATAAGAACCAATATGCTGAAAAGCTACAAGAGGTTACAAAACCATGTGAATGGGAACAACATACCATCAACCGTTAAGTTTAAAAAATAAATATAAAACAAAAAGAAACTAGGAAAACCCCAAAACTACAAGATTGAGATCTCAAAATTGGGAGAAACGCTATGTCAAGGAATCATGAAATGATGGAAGGAAAAACAAAATCCATTTATGCTCAGGAAATTCCACGCTCTCAAATTAACTGGTACTCCATCCTTAATAAACACAAGCATTAAAGAAACACTTTCCAACTATTATGTGAGACATCGTTCCTTTTTACCAAAAAAATATTTAGGATGGGCTCATAGTGAAATAATCACTTTCATCATAAATCCGCCCATTAAAAAGTGTTTTGATAATTAAATTGAAAAGGGATTTATTAGATAATATAACCAATTCGGGGTTCACTATGTGTTGACAATTACTTTTCAAACTATTTATCATGCATTTTCTCGGTACCAACTTTAAAAATAAATAACTACATTATTATTATTTTAGAATCTCCAATTAAACCAAACATATCCTTAGGAAATAAAATTCACAAAGATTTACTTATTTGCATCAAATTCGCACATTAATAGTACTGAAATAACTTATGGTCAATAAAAGATTGTGGTATTTTTTTCACAAAGGGTTAGACTATATTAACTTAATATAGTGGAAAAAAAACAAATGAATTAAAAGTAAATTACAACCATTGGACTAAGAGCAAATGGATGAATGGGTGTTGAAATCCAAATTTTATGTTTATATAGCCTATACCCTTTCACAAAAATGAACAAACGCTGGCCCCTCAAGCATCATTTGACAATAATTAAATTTCCAAAGTGAAGAATTCAATGGAATATCAATATTCTACCTTTACAAAGGAATTTGATGGAATACTCAAGATCCCAAGCGCAGGCTCCATCTTTTCATCACTTGCAAATGAGACTTCAGGTTGAAACCATGCGCATGTCACATGAACCCACAATGTATCAACATCAGTTGGCTTTAAAGCACCTCCTGATGGGGAAAGGACAAGAAAAAAGAATATTAGACTTTTAACCATAATAAGATTAAGAAAACAAAATCACATGCAATATGACTGATTCAGTAACAATATCCTCAGAATGATGACCTCTAGGCAAAGAATCTATGAATAGAAGTTGTAAATCCATCTTCGACCAAGGAACAGGCGATTAATCAATGACTTCAATATAAAAGTAACTACAACAGTTATTGTTGGCCCAACCCAAATGAACTATATTGTAGACAGTGTAGAAAAATATAGTAAAAGGTTCTGAAAGAGACTGTGATAAAACAGGTGTCCTTGTAAGGTTAATCTTATGTACTTTCATAATAGACCAATTTGCACAATCTAAGAACACATAATATTAGAAACTAACACAAAATATAGCTAATCCAGAAACTTGCCTTTTACAGGACAAAGGCAACACTCCCGCTTAATATCAGGCGTTTCACAAGCTTTGCAAACCCATGAAGTGAAATCCCGAACATTTCTTGATCCATAGCATTCCTGGTGCACGGCTATTTGACATCTGATTGGAAAAAAAAAAAAAAAGCTCATTAACATGATAGAAACATACATGTAAAAATATTAGAACCTCCAGCCAACAAAAAGATCAAGCTGTGCTTAGCAGATATATTGGCAACAATTTTAAAATATGTCTAAAACCAGACGCAACAAGTCCAAATTGAAATATCTTAGTGTCTTTCTGCATCAATGCATTAGCTGCACTGAACCATGATATAAAAATCAATGCCCATTGACAATACCTGTTGCAGATAATGATTTTGTTGTAGTCCCAATCTTCAACCCATCTACATACAGCACAACGTTCTGTTGTCCACTTAGCATAAACTGGTTCATATGTTTCTGTCACGGTAAAATTGGAAACAGTATAATCCATGCAACGAGTATAACAATTACCTTTAAAAAAAAAAAAGAATATAATATTTCATCAAATTATGAAAATCATATGCCTCAAATTAAAAATGTACCTTGAAGAAAAGCCAGCAACTTTTGCTTCCGTTCCTTTACAGATGGACGCTTCAGAGGCTTGGCTGGAACAACAGCATTTGCATGGTCCTCTGCTAACTGCAGCATCTGCAGAGTAAACAAAAATGTTATTAAAATAAAAATCTTACAAAAACCAAAACGCTAATAAGATAGCTTTCACAATTTTTAAGAGAATACGGGGAAGACAAAGGATGAAGACAAAAAAAGTTTAAAACAAATGCTTCGATATGTAACACCAATGTTTTAAAATGTGTGAAGCAGTCTGTCCTAGAGATGCGAGAGCAAGACGGCCGCCTCAATTCGAAAATGATAAATAATGCAAAAAAGATTAAAAAAGAATATTACAAATAGAAAATCACAATAGTGTTTCTTACCTTTTTTTTAATAAAAAAAAAAAAAAATAAAAATAAAAAAAAAAAATCAGTGCTTTGCAGCACACCCTATCCTCCGTACACTAACCCCAAACAAACACAAACCCTAATTTAAGAAAAAAAAATCCAATGCTTTGAAGCACACCCTATCTTCCATATATTCACCACCAAAAAAAAAAAAAAAAAAAAAAAACCCTTAATTTTTTTCAGCCACCACCAACCGTCACCTCCTATTTTCCCCAATCGTGGCATCCATGCTCGTGCGACATACTGGCCAGACTCAGACCTTAACGGCGACTCTCCAGTGACCTCAAAAAACGTGACAAATGGTCGCCGGACTCAAACCTTCTGGAGACCAAGCCTTGAGGTGGCCACCTCATAGGATTTCACTACTCAGTAACCCTAAGTTAAACTTCAAAATCAATAAGCCCACTGGACATTTCTAGCAAAGCCTTAAAACAAACAAGCCAACCAATAAAACATGGAACACCTTCAAGAGATCTATAATAAGACATTTGGAAACATTGGCAGGCCACAGCAGGACTTTTCTTCTCAAGGTGGCTGCAATGTTTTTCTTTTTTTCGCAATAGGTTGAGGGGTTTTTCTGGAAAAAAGGAAGGGACTAGGGCATAAATCAGATTGAAAGGTGGTTGACAAAAATATCAATATAATTCATGTTAATTTTCAGTTCTAAGTCATATGATCACAAATGACCAAGATTAAGTTTAAAAATCTTTGAAGATTGATCCCATTTAAACACTGATAAAAATCGAACTAAAACCATAGAAAAAATATATGTTTTCTTTAGGACTTTTCGGTGATTGAAAATTTAAGCATTGACCCACAGTTACAACTATGCCATCGTATCAGGACCATGTTGTATGCTACATGTTATCTATTGTGGATTTAAACTAAACTATAAATTTGATATGCTTTGCTTATCGAAAACGCCAATATCTGTAATAAGATAGTGCAGCAAGATTTGCAAAGCCCTTGATAGGTCGGTATATGATATAAATCAGCCCTCCTAATAGACTATTCTTAGGTGATGCAATAGTTCCACACAGAAAATTTGACACCTATGCCATAGATAGCAAAACCATAGATAATATACAAGATTAGTTTATACCCCTAATTTTGAGCACAAATCTAACATGAATAGTGGTACAATACAGAAACAATTACTTTTTTCCACACAAAAATGATAACAATCACCAACTGTCAATCCCACACGCAAACCATTGCCATAAAATCAATCAGTCTAAAACATTTAAAGACATGAACTTGGAAAAGAAATAAACTTATGAACAAACTTAAAAAAAATCAACTGTTGTACGAACCCATTGTTCTAGTGGTAGCATGGAACATTTCACCCTAACACTAGTCCTCCAATTCCTCAATTTGGAACCTGTATGTCGTTCCCATTCACTAAGTGCTAGTTTTTCTGTTCCACAAGATCCACATTTGCACACAACTCTGAAACAGAAAAATATAGGTGAGGTCAAATCATAGACACAAAAATGAAAAAAACATATCTCATTTTTGCAAGTAGGACAAATCAAGGGCTCAAAACTAAGATAGACAAATCATTATTAAATGATATAAAGTCATGGGTTAATTTTTGCTTACAAGTGAAGGCTTGGATAGTATATGCCTTCCACACCTGAGCAGAGAACAACCACCTTATTCGGTAGCACCATTTGACCATTATTTTTGTTGCATCTGTATCAGAAGGCTCTACAATTATTAGATATACAGAGGTAAACAAAGCTTACAGCTCCATTCAGAGTGCCAGACAATTGTTATGGCTCTAGTATCATTAGACATTGAAGCAAAGGGAAAATTAAATCCAACTCCAAATAATTGTCACATAATATGTTATTGAAGAATGAAACTGAATAAGTTTATGAGTTAAAAAAAACTGCTAAAAATAAAAGTAAGAAAACACTTACTTCACTTTCGGCTGCCATTTCTCTGAATCTGATAACTCAAAGTTGAATTTTACTTTGCATGTAGGGCAGTAATAATCAGTACCTCCCAGATCCTACAGAACAAAAATGATTTAGTAACAGGAGTTTGAAATTTCTTTTTGTGCTCTCAATATACAGGTAAAACAGATCAGTAATATGACATTTAAACATGATGAACAGACCTTGAAATGGTTGCTAGAAATTTTATCACATTCTGCATGCACCCAAACTTTACAACCATCACAACGCACCTAAAGTTGTGAGAAGAGCCAAACAATTTATTAATAACAAATCACCATTAGGTTCAAGCAAAAAGAAAGTTGAAATAATCACAACTCTAAAATACACAGTATAGATAGCCTCACCCAACTCCCACTGTCAGAATGGTTCCAAACCTTCTTGCATATGCCACAAAAATGTTTTGATTTCGTTAACTGAAAAAATGATGGATTTATTTGTGAAAAGATGCTCAAAAAACTTAGAATTGTAATACTGGAAGACTAAATTTTGAGAAGAAATTAAGAATGGCCAACAATAAAGCAGTTGGAATGTACCCTAGCACATGTTTTACATAGGAGTTGACCTCCAGTAGCTGAAGCCTTCATTCTCTTCATTGATTTAGAAGGAAGGCTCATTCCGCAACCATCACAGGGTCTTGTATCTTTATTCTTCCCACACAGACCCTAAAAAGTAGATTCTAAACTCAGTATCTTATGAAGATGAAGGGGAAAAAATTTATATCATGGGAATGAAGTACAACCAACTGAATCAATTGCCACAAAAATACTAAACTAAGTATAAGGAGGAATAATATATTATTTGAATCTTAAGTTTTTCTTTCCTTTCTGCTTTGTTTCCTTTGGAAAGGAAGTGCTTTTATGAGGTCCCAGAGAGAGTTTAGGACAATACTTAATTACGCTCTCAGATAAAAATGTGCAGAAACATATTTTTAAAATATGGCAATAGAGAGAGAGAGAGAGAGAGAGAGAGAGGAACAAGATCTTTTAACAGCTTTGCTCTGATTGAATATTAGTAACAGAACAAGAACATCTTTTTGACGATCCCTAAAAATTTTAGTAGCCTTAATCCCTGAAATTGCTCTATTTGCAGAACATTCCAATCAACTTAGCTTTAAAATGTCCAAGAAACTTTTATTCACTGTTGCACCAGTACAGTTTGAGATTAAAACTTAGTAGAGTTGAGTGACGGTGATAGGGATGTCAATGGGGCAGGGTGGCTCTCTTTGCAACCCACTCCATTAATTTTTTGAAAACACATCCCCTCTTAAATCCACATTGTAGATGTGGCAGGGCGGCGAGGGGTTGAATGGGGAATGCTTTCCCTTTACCAATTTATCAAAACTATTAATTAAAAAACTAAATATATAACACAATGAATCCAATATAATATATAAAATAATTCCAATAAAATGCTGAACTTTTAATTTTAAAGGTTATTAGAGAATGAAACTATTATTTGTCCCTTTGTGGTTAAGATGGAAGTATTGAACAACGAACGACAACTTGTCAAGGGATCAAATTTATAGCTAGCGGCCAGGTTTTTTATTTTATTTTATTTTTAATAATAGTGTTTTCTCATTTTGTATTAAAGTAAAAGTAAACGACCTATAAAGCTACAGTAGGGTGAATATGTTTTTATATATATGAACTTACTTTAATTTCGGTAAGGATCTTGATGAAATCATATTGATTTTTATGAATTTTGATTTGAATTATTTTGTGGATGATAAGTTTAATGAAATTTATATATGAATAAAATTTGAGAATTTTCCAAGTACTAGAACTATTTTTTCCGATTTTGTTAAATAGAAAGGCATCCGAAAAATGGGAGAAATAATAAAAAAAAAAACAAAAAACAGTTCTAGTACTAGAAAATTTTTCAAATTTTATTTACAGGATTTTTCATTGAACTAATCATTCATAAAAAAAAATCATAAAAATCAATGTGATTTCATCAAAATCTTTACCGAAATTAAAACAAAGAATCTCTCATGAGAGAGACTCTCTCTCTCTCTCTCCCTCTCCCTCTCTCTCTCCTTTATATACATAGAGAGAGAGAAACTTTCAAGTGAGGGATCCTTTGCTTTAATTTCGATAAGGACTTTGATGAAATCACATCGATTTGTATGAATTTTGATCTGAATTTTTTTGTGGATGATTAGTTCATTGAAATCTACCCGTAAATAAAATATGAAAAATTGTCAAGTACTAGAACCATTTATCCCGATTTTGTTAAATATGAAAACATCGGAAAAATGGACGAAATATAAGAAAATTCAAGAAAAATAGTTCTAGTGCTTGAACAATTTTCAAATTTTATTCATATGTCGATTTCAATGAATTTATCATCCACAAAAAATTCAAATCAAAATTAAAAAAAATCGATGTGATTTCATCAAGGTCCTTATCGAAATTAAAATAAAGGATCTCTCGTGAGAGACTCTCTCTCTCTCTCTCTATATATATATATATAAATATATATATATATATTCTTTCTTTGAAATTATGTAGTTTATCTTTAACTAATCTTTTTAATGAAAAATAATTATACAAAAATAATATAAAACCGTCTCCACCACATACCCAATGCGGGTTTTACTATTAATTCCCATCCCCACCGCATAAGAGTGGGGCCCTGTCCCATGGGTAATTTTGCCATTTGACAGCTACATTTAACACTCTCATCAAGCTGGATATTCTCAATGCCTAGTTTGGAACAAATATATTGAAAAACTTAAATGGCAATGAAACCTAATAAAACAAAAATAGAAATAATAATTTCTTCAATAGATTCTTTAACACCCTAGAAAGTGATTAATAGATGCATTTACCAAGAGTTAAGAAGAAGAAAATTTGAAAAAGTAAAGTACTTTGAAAATACTTGCCTGATTCCAAAAGTGAAAGTCCAAATCCTGGTTTAAACCAGTGGCCTCTTGAACCCATCTAAGAACAGATTCATCGTAAGTAGGGTTCCCAGCCGCCATGTTTATTTCCTGTATCAGCTTCTCTGTAAACCCCTGATCTGCCAGAAAAGCCTCCTCTAATGCCATCTGGAAATCACTGGGTTTGCAGTAACTCAATTCAGACTGCTCCTGGAACCTATATCAAGCAAAACCTCACCTAAGGACAAAGTGCGATCTAAATGAGAAATTAAAACAGTTCATGAACAAACTGAACTACTCACCTGTCTACATAATCTACAAACGGAAATATCATCCCTCGTCTGACCCATGCATATTCCTGATTTTGTGAGCACTTTAATTATAAGACAAATCCTCACAAATATAATAATAACAATGTACAAGTTCATAAACAGAAAAAATAATCTCAAGTTGGAAAGTAATCTATACCCTTTCATTTTCATCTTCCGGATACCCGAAAAACATCACACAAGCTGCATCAGGTATGCAAGACCTCAATACCAACTCAGGCGCTTGAGTCATCGGATCAATCACAATGGCTGGCCAATACGGTTCTCCCTCCCCTGGATTTGCCCACACTATATCCCCTGAATAGAAGTCCTCTGGTCCATACAACCCATCATTGTCTCTTCCAACATTCAAAAACTCATCCACCCTCGTCAAATCAACAGCAGTTTCCTCAGGTGGGAACTTCTCATGCTCATGTAATGACTTTAACAAACCCCGCGAATTCACGCACTTCCTAATATCGAAACTCTTACTAAGTTTAACATCGTTCCCCTCCTCTTCCTCACACAATGTACCATATTTACGACTCTTATATCCGATCCTATCTACTTTAGACTTAATTCTCACGTTGTGATTACTACTTTTAGATGTTTTAAACATGAATTTCTCATTTTTACATTCAACTTCGTCATCAAAACTATAATCACGCAAGCTAGTCTTGCTCTCTTTCCTCCAATTCTCGATAACCGAATCATTAAACCGAGAAGGAAGTACCTGAACTCGGCCGCGCGAAGTCCTCACCAAAGGAGGACGCGAAACCTCCACTGTCTTCCGGCTCTTCACTCTACCTGACTCCGCCTCCCCCTTCAATTTGGACAACATCACCTCGTCCGGGGAACACGACATCTCGCTGCACCAAGACACAGCGAACCCCTTCTCGACGACGTCACCACCGGCGCCAGTGCCGGCGTTGAGAATTCCATGAAGATTAATCGGTAGTATGCCGGCGGCCACGTCGCCGAGCAGATTCAGCGGGTAGTATCCGCTCGTTTTCCGCCTCTTCCCGATCGTTTTCCGCTTCTTCCGCTTCGCAGCGTTGCCGCCGTCGTCATCGGCAGAGTCGCCGAGTCTGCACCGTTTCAGACTCGGCATTCGAGATTTCAAGTTTCGCTTGATTATCATTGTCAACAACAACAATCCCAATCCAACCAAGTCAATGAATCAATCAACCGAAAAAAAAAAAGAACAATACCGCTTCAATTTCGCACGAGAACCCCAAATTTCGAGAATCTACATAAAACCCTAAAAATCACGAAAGGTAGATTTCTTCAACTGAAAACAACAACAAAGAGAGAGAGACCCGAAACAAAAACAATGTAACACACGACTTCTTCTTCTTTTTTAATTCAATTATTTCTTCAAACAACAACACAAAAACAAATTCAAGAAATCGAAAACGAAAACGAGAATTGAAGTGAAAAGAGAGAAAAAAACAGACGAAATTGAAAAGAATCAGAGAGATCTGTTTCTCTCTCTCCCTCTATCTATCTAACTACTTCTCTCAGTAATACCAATAAAACAGAAAAGAATATATTTATATTTATATTTACATAATGTGATTGTTTTTTTATAATTAAAATATTTTTTCCTGGTTAATTTTGATAAAAGATTTTAGAGAGAGAAAGTCGAAAACTTGTTTGTTCGGGTCGGCGTTATCTGACTTGTGAGTGTTATTTTTATTGAAACATAAACATACGTGTTATGTGAACGTGATTGCTATTTTGCGCCGTGAGTGTCACTTGTCCAATTTCCTTCTTCTTTCTTGCACCATTTTTCCATTTTTCTTTTTGTTTTTGGTTTTGTAATTGGTTCTTGGCAGAGAAACTTTTGTGCGGTTACAAGAAGGTTTGAGCTTTTAGGAAATTTAAGTTGCTGTACGTGGTCGTTTTGATTGATTTGATTTTTGGGTGACCAACCAACCCAAGTTGTGTTTTTTTTTTTTTTTTTTTTTTTGTTTTTTGGTTTGGTGCTTGATGACTGATGAGTCTGCAAATTTGAAAGCTTTGTTTGGTTATGAAGATTAGTGTAATGTTGAACCAATTTGTTTTTGGTGAATTTAATGTGGGTTGGCTTTGGTTTTTTAATGTTTGATGAAAATTTTCTACGATGGATTGGCTTGTGAAGTAGTTCGAATGAAAAATTGGCGCAATATGATTATATGAATTTAAATTTTTTAATTTATTGTTTAATGGGCTTTTTGTCATTTTGATGGGTTCGATTTAATTATTTTCAAAAACAAACATTACTTCCCAATTAATTTCTACAGTTGTTAGATTGCCTATCGATTATAGATCCGTGAATTATGATAGATAGCAAATGGGTCGGGTCAAAAATTTGTAAAAAATCTGGTCAGAATCAAGCAATTTCCACCTTGGTTGGGAGATGGGTATGAATACTTGGTTGGTATTTTTGTTTCAGAGGAGAGAAGAAGAGAAAACCGAGTGATGTCTATATAAGGACAAAAGAGTCATTTAGGCATACCATATACAGCAAATCTGAAAAAACAGTTGCAGAGAAAGTTTGAGATTTAATTTGGACCTTGGAAGAATCGGTGATTGCTGGATGATAAAACTTGCCGTAGGCACCCTCTTTCGAAAACGAAAGTGATTTTACGTATTTGGTGAGCCTGAATTGATACCATATATGGTTAAGCTAAATGATCTCTAGAAGACAAGTAAATTGAAAGACATGGTCTAAGGGCAAAGGAGTCATTTACATGCCATTACAGGCAAACTACAAAAGGAGGAACTGAAACTGCAGTGGAATTTGATTACAAGGAGAAACGAACCAAATGCATTTTTTCGATTTTGGTCGGAAAACTGAAGCTGAACTCATGCGACTTCGTTGATTGCCTCAACATCAAAAATTAGATGGTCCCAACATGACCTTGTTCGAAATCGAAATGTCATGGAGGATGGAATTAATTGATAAAATCACAAAATTTCATTCAAACTTTGACTTTCAGACAATCACATTTAAGCTTGGCCTTGGGCTTGGCCTGAACCTTTTCATAAATCAAAGGAGTAATTGCACAAACCTCCCTTAATTTTAAGCCTAATTTCAGCTAAATGGACCTTTTACTCAAAATTACACAAACCTCCCCTAATATTGGTTGACTTCCGTTAAAATTAACTTTAACCAAACTTTTAGGATAAAATGACTTTAATGCCCCTATTTGTATTATTTTAAAACCTAAAATAAATATTATATAATAAAATCAATTTTAATAAAAATAATGAGGATAATGTTACTATTATTTTTTCAAGATATTCATCACCCATTTTCAGAGATATATTAGATAATATATAATAAAAACGTTAAGGATAATGTACCCAAAAAAAATAATAATAACAACAGTATTATCAATATTTTTATTATATATGAAACAAATTATAGCACGGTGTGTATAAAACTATTTAGAGGGGGGTGAATAGATTTTAAACTTATTACCCAATTTTTCGTGTGAAGTTAATATTACGAAATTACCCCTAACTAGATAAAGCAATAAATCAAGTATAAAATGCGGAAATTAAATAATATTTGATTTTTACGTGGAAACCCTCACGGGAAAAACCACGGGCTAGTAAGTAAGCCACACTCGAATCTCGAATCCACTAAATGCGTAAAACGATTACAACCTAATCCCGGAAGTAATCACACACCAACCTAATCCCGGTATAAGTGAACCTAGTCTAATTTGCTTGCGATCTAAGCAACCTAATCCCGGAAGCTACACACAAGACTTACTTTCTCAATGAAGAGAATAACACCCTAAGTGAATATATGAATATCCAAATGCAACATAGAGTAAGGGAAACCCTATATGCTTATCAAAGATGATGAATATGCAATTAGAACAATCCTAGATATTAAAACTAAATAACATGTCAAATAGTTTAGCTAATCAAGATTAAACACAAAACCTAATTAGCTATCACAATAACAACTTCTCAAACATTCAACACACTAATCTCAAACTTGTATCAAAAGATATGTGAAAATCATACAAGTAATAAATTGAGATTGCTTGTTAAGAAAATACAAAATATGTAAGATATTAGTGAAAAGCTTATCAAGCAAAGTGTGATGAAGAATCCATGCAAAAAGACATCTAGATAATCAAAGATGATGCTAGATGATGATTGATGATCATGAAAAGGTGTTTGAGTAATTAAAAATGAGTTCTTGGAATTTTTCTTGTCTTTGAAAAATATCATAAGTATGAAATCTGAATATGAACTCTCTGAATTGACCTAAAGTCAAAGTGGCATATATATAGGGGGCCAAATCAAAGTGTGGTCGTTTTGAATAAGTTGGCCTGAAATTGCCTTGGGTGCTGTACGTAGAGCGCTCGGTGTACAGCGCCAAGAATCTGGTCTCTCGGGTCTGAGAGGGGCGCTGTACGAACAGTGCTTCTGTACAACACTTGTACAGCACCACCTAAAAATACATCATACCTGATGCATTTAAAAATGCATTTTCAACCAGGTCATGATGGGCACTGTTCAAACAGCGCCTCTGTAGAGCGCTTTCAACAGCGCCCAATGCAAAATTGTAATCCCAAGACTATGCATGAACATGCAATTGGACATACAAGATGCAATCAAAATAACAAGCAATAAGAGATGTTAATGAACATTAAAGCACAAAAATAAGACACACAACATACAAGGATTAAACATATGCATGAGTTGTGAGTATGTGCAACTATCTCTTCAAGACAAGTACGCACGCAGAAATTTACCTTCGGTGCTTATCAAGACGTGGTCTTCAAAGGGCTTTGAGCAATAACACCAACACCTAAGCTACCCTTACAAAGAACCTCAACATGTGGTTTGTCCACGAAATGAGCCAATCAACAACTGGGAACCTTACAATCTCCCCATTTGGCTATTTTGTGACAAAACCACCATCACTCACATTGATTCCTCACAAAAAAATAGAAACTACGGGACTACAATGATTTTCTACATTATAAAGAGATAAGAAAATAAAACTTCAAGTCTTCAATCTTTTGTAGAATAATCAATCCCTGAAAATAAAGTTTCTAAACTTTCCAAAACAAGTAAGAGTGAGATTAATCAAGTGAGAACAAAAAACAAGCATTTGCATATTAAAAGATTAGGCACAACATTATGCAATGTATGTGTATGCAATGCTCCCCCTCAATGGGTTACTCCCCCTCAATGTATATTCTCCCCAACAAGCACAATTGCTACTACAATTTACAACTCCTCTTACCGTATCCTACTCCCCCTTTTTATCATGATATAGGCAAAGGAGTAGTCCCCAACCGGGTCACTCATAGCAACGAGAGATAGTAGCATGCAAGATATTTGCATAATCAATATAAGTCACTTATTCATCTCAATTAATTGCAGAGAAACAAGGAGATTTATTTGAGTAAATGTGTGAATCAAACATGCTTTGTATACAAGACATGTAACATTCAAGTCCAAAATACAATGGTATTTGGCAACGCAAATGACAAAGGTTTCTAATAAGAATTCAAACCAATTTCACCATTGTCATGAGAAAAGCAAGGATATAGAGTTTTCATTGATTTTAATTTATGAGCAACTATATCCAACTTTATAAACGAAACATGGCATGAGCGACTTTGCACCCTATTTGATTTTTCCGGATAAGATATCCGTATGATAGTAGCCATGTTCAACTAATAAAGAAAGAGAGACATTTGGATTTTTTAAATCCTTTGAACGGATACAAGATCATTTATTCATTTTGAGTCTCATAAGCTTTCACACAAGTTTTGCATTTTAAGAATATGCAATCATCAATTCATGCTTTTCATGTGAGCATGTTATATGAATTTCATGCTTTTTCATTTGACATTAGCATGTTATAAAAGAATTATCATGTCATGGAGATAACCATAGGTCATTCAAATCATATTTCCTATGTACATCTCTTAGTCCAAAAATGCATGTTTGAACATAAATATGACATGGATTGTAAACAAGCAAGGTTCACACTTATTAAATTGAAAACATATATACATATGTGCAACCAAGCTTACTCAAGCAACTAAAAGAAGAGGCATAAGATATTTCAAATTTTTTGCAAGTGACAAGAATGCAAAATAGCTCTCTTTGCTTGAGTTCCCCATATGGGGTCAATCACAAAAGTCATCACTCCACAAGACATATCCCAATAGATCTACTTAGTGTTTTAAATTGAGTAGCATCTAAGGGTTTAGTAAATAGGTCCGCAAGTTGATCATTAGTACCTACATGTTCAAGTACTATGCATTTATTTTCAACAAGCTCTCTAATGAAATGATGGCGGATGTCAATATGCTTAGTTCTAGAATGTTGCACCGGATTCTTGGAAATATTAATGGCACTCATATTATCACAAAAGAGAGTGAGTGTACCTTGGTTGAATCCGTAGTCTACTAGCATTTGCTTCATCCATAGGAGTTGTGTGCATCCACTCCCCGCGGCTATGTACTTGGCCTTGGCCGTGGACAAGGAAATCGAGTTTTGCTTCTTGCAAAACCAAGACACAAAGTTGTTACCTAGAAAGAAGCAACCGCCTGATGTGCTCTTCCTATCATCGTAATTTCCTACCCAATCCGCATCACTAAAGCCTACAAGACTAGCATTAGTGTTAAAAGAGTACCAAATCCCATAGTTGGATGTCCCATTCACATAGCGAATGATTCTCTTTATGGAAGAGAGATGGGACTCCTTAAGATCCGCTTGGTACCTAGCACACACACCCACACTAAAAGATATATTGGGCCTACTTGCGGTCAAATAAAGCAAGCTACCTATCATGCCCCAATATAGAGTTTGTTCCACACTTTTACCACTAGCATCCTTGCTTAGCTTCAAAGTGGTACTCATGGGTGTATCACAATGTTTGGCATTTTCAAGACCAAACTTCTTCACTAGGGTTTTAGCATATTTGGCTTGGGTTATGAAAATCCCATCATCTAATTGCCTAATTTGCAAACCTAGGAAGTAACTAAGCTCACCAACAAGACTCATCTCAAATTCATGAGACATGACATCAACAAATTGTTGGACCTTGGTGTTGTTGGTGGAGCCAAACACTATATCATCAACATATATTTGAGCTATGAAAAGCTCATCATTGTCTTTCTTGATGAATAGTGTCTTGTCAACACTACCCCTTGTGTAGTTATTGTCAACAAGAAATTGAGTGAGGCGCTCATACCAAGCCCTCGATGCTTGTTTCAACCCATATATAGCCTTCTTGAGGCGATAGACATGGTTGGGGTGGTGTGCATCCATAAACCCCTTGGGTTGTTCAACAAACACTTCCTCTTGCAAGAAGCCATTGATGAAGGCACTCTTAACATCCATTTGGTGCAATTTAGAGAAGCCTAATGGACTCTAAATGGGCAACGGGAGCAAATGTCTCCTCAAAGTCGATACCCTCAATTCGAGAGTACCCTTGTGCTACAAGTCTAGCCTTGTTCCGCACTATGTTGCCATCCTCATCGGATTTGTTCCTATAAATCCACTTAGTGCTTATCACATGAGTGCTTTTAGGCCTAGGAAGCAAGAACCCAAAATTCATCATTCAAGGCTTCATCAACCTTTTTGGGTTCAATTTGAGAGGTGTAGCATGTAAAGCTAATGAGATTAGCTATTTGACGCCTAATCCTAACACCCTCATTCACATCTCCAATAACATCCTCTTTGTTATGGAGTCTTCTAACCCATGGAGCGGGTTCATTAGAGTCCAATAGAGGGACTCTAGTAAGAGGTTGTGTGACCTTATTATTGTCATTGGACGTCCCAACAATGAGAGTCACCACAACCCTCTCCAAAGGAGAGTCATCATCTAAAACTTCCTCCTCCTCATGGTCATTAGACTTGAGCCTAGTGTCATCAATGACAACATTGGATGATTCTGTGACGGATCGAGTCTTCAAGTTGAAAACTCTATAGGCTCTACTATTCAAGGCATAGCCAATAAAGATACCCTCATCACTCTTAGCATCAAATTTGCCAAGTTGATCACGGTCATTTAAAATGTAGCATTTGCTTCCAAATGTGTGGAAGTAGCTAACATTTGGCTTCCTACCCTTCCATAACTCATAGGAGGTGTTTCTAGATCCGGGCCTTAGGAAAACACGATTCCCTATGTAGCAAGTCGTATTGACAGCTTCGGCCCATAGGTTCCTAGGGACATTGTTGCTAAACAACATCACTCGGGCCATCTCTTGAAGGACCCTATTCTTCCTCTCAATAACTCCATTTTGTTGAGGTGTCCTAGGAGTTGAGAACTCATGGGAGATGCCTAAGCTATTGCAATAGCTTTCAAAAGAGGCATTCTCAAATTCCCTCCCATGGTCACTTCTAATCCGTTTAATGCTTTTGATATTAGAATTCATTTCATTTTGTATTTTAGTACAAAGCATTTTAAACTTATCAAAAGTTTTGGATTTTTCTCTAAGAAAATATGTCCATGTAAATCTAGAGAAATCATCAACACAAATAAAAATGTATCTCTTTCCACCTAAACTCTCGGTTTGCATAGGACCCATGAGATCCATGTGGAGAAGCTCTAGGGGCTCCTTGGTGGAGAGATACTTGCCCTTTTTGTGCATGCTCTTGGTTTGTTTTCCTTGTTGACAAGGTCCACAAATTCCATTGGCTTTCTTCCCAAGCTTAGGGAGGCCACGCACACAATTGAACTTTCCAAGGGTTCTTAAATCCCTAAAGTTCATGTGGCCAAATCTTTCATGCCACAACTCTATTTGCTCATCCATGGACACAATGTTTGAGACTATTCTAGCTTCAAGACAATAACAATTGTCACTAGATCTCATACCTTTCAACAAGGTTTGTCCATCGGGCTTTAGGATCGAGCAATCACTTTTACTAAACAAGACGGAATATCCTTCATCACTTAGATGTGAAATGCTTATTAAATTGGCTTTCAAGCCGTCAACAAATAAAGCATCGGATAAGGAGGGTAATCCGGGAACGAAAATGGTTCCTTTCTCTACAACTTTCTTTTTGGATCCATCACCAAAAGTGACATATCCTCCTTCCTCCATAACTAGAGTCTCGAAGAAACTCTTGTTTCCCGTCATATGCCTAGAGCACTCACTATCTAAGTACCAAAAATTAGAAGAATTTGCCTTCAAGGCTATTTGAGCAATATGGCAAACATTTTCAATCTTTCTAATCCACCTAGAAACAATCTTAGCTTTCTTAGTGGTCTTTGGTACATGGGCTCTAGATGTTCTAGGATCATGCATAACAATATCATCATTCCTAGGAACATGCATCATGGCTCTTTTCTTTTTCTTCTCAATCATGCTTCTAGTTTTGCACATTTTAATATATCGAAAGCAATGTGTATGACCATCAAATCCACAAAAGTGACATATAGGAGTAAAATAAGGAATCATACCTTATCCTTGTCTTTGTGGATGAATGGGTTCAATCCATCTTCGTTGTTGAACCGGTTTAGATTGCTTCCTAGCTTGAGGTTGCATGATTGGTCTTTTTCCTTTGTGAGCCAATTGTGGAGGAATGTTGGCTTGAGGGACCCTAGAGGGTTGAGCTTGAGGTTGCCTTCTTGGTACCATCTTCACTTGTGCATTTGAACATTGTCCTAGTTCTAACTTCTTCCTAGGAATTTGCACAAATGAAGTTTCTTCGTTCCTCAAACTCTTGACAAACACGGTCTTGTTAGAGGTTGAGATCTTCTTGCCATCTTCATACCCAAGACCCCTCTTGTCACATGGACTCTTTCCAACACTAAGTATGTGATCAAGTTTCTTGGAGCTAGAATCCATCCTAGCTAAAGATTCTAAAGCTTCATCAAGCTCCCTTTTCAAACCTTTTTCATTCCTCTTAGATAAGACTAACTCCTCTCTTAGCTTATCTTCCATCTTCTTGAATTTTTCCACTTGTTCACTTAAGTGGTCATTATGAGATGAAAGCTCAAGATTTTCTTCTCTCAACATCTTGATCTTTCTTGTGCTCTTGATTGCTAAATCATTAAACTCGGCATGGTATTTAGTAAGCACATTTTTCTCCACAAATCCATTTATGGAGTTAGAAGAGGAATCACTTTCTTCTCCACTTGAGTCACTTTCCTCTTGACTCATTTCCTCTCTTTCACTAGCACTTTTGCTTTTATGGGAGGAGGCAAAAGCTAGGAGATTAGCCATGAGCTCTTCATCATCCGAAGACTCATCTCCCTCAATGGAGTCATCACTACTTCCACTCCAAGTGACGGCCATCACTTTTCCCTTTTTCTTCTCAATGTGATTTGCACATTCGGGGGCAAAGTGACCTATCCCACCACACTCAAAACAACGGACCCCTTTCCTATTGGTCTTCTCTTTCCTAGGCTCAAATTTGTTGTAGGAACCCTTTTTCTTGAAGTTTTGACCTTTGGAACCAAAGTCCTTTTTCTCGAACTTCATGACCCTCTTAAATCTCTTCACAAATAATGCAAGGTCTTCATCCGAGCCATTATTCTTTGCCTCCTTTTCATCCTTGGAGGTTTTCAAAGCAATTCCTTTTTGCTTTTTAGGAGGTGTGGAGATAGGACCCTTTCTAGACTCATAAGCTAAAAGTCTCCCAATCACCTCACTCGGCTTCATATCCTTATATCCACTATTTTCTTCTAAAGCCATTACTTTTGATTCAAACCTATCGGGGAGAGATCTCATAATCTTTTACTTGATTCTCCTATCCGAATATGGGTCTTCGAGTTGGTGACTTTGATTAACGATATCCATCAATTTGATCTCGAAATCATTGAAGCATTCATCCTCTCCCATCCTAAGTAACTCGAATTGAGTTTGGAGGACTTGAAGCTTGGATTCCTTCACCACCTCGGTTCCTTCATGTGCAACTTGTAAGACATCCTAAGCCACTTGCGCGATTTGAGTGTTCTGAATTAGCTTGTACTGATTTTCATCCATTGCACAAAGGATGGCGTGCATCGCCTTTCTATTCCACTTTGAAGCCTCAAACTCTTGCGGACTCCATTGCACCTTAGGCTTTAATACTTCTTCTCCTCCACCATCGGGAGTCATCATGGGTAGATTATATCCATCTTCCACTGCCATCCACGCATGGTCGTGAATTTGACATATGTAGGATTCCATCTTCCCTTTCCATTGGGAATAGTTCAACCTGGTAAGAAGTTGAGGCCTTGTGCTTGAAGCACCCTCGTTGCCACCACCATTTCCACCGTTTCCATTCATAGTGTTTATGAATGAATGAAATGAATGCAAATGTATGAATGATAAAAAATCACACAAAATGCAAAACACACCAAAATAAGCAAGGATCACCTATGTATATCTAGGAACCCGCTCTGATACCAATTGAAACAAATTATAGCACGGTGTGTATAAAACTATCTAGAGGTGGGGGGGGGGGGGGGGGGGGGGGGTGAATAGATTTTAAACTTATTACCCAATTTTTCATGTGAAGTCAATATTACGAAATTACCCCTAACTAGATAAAGCAATAAATCAAGTATAAAATGCGGGAAATTAAATAACACTTGATTTTTACATGGAAACCCTCACGGGAAAAACCAAGGGCTAGTAAGTAAGCCACACTCGAACCTCGAATCCACTAAATGTGTAAAACGATTACAACCTAATCCCGGAAGTAATCACACACCTACTTAATCCCGGTAGCTACATACAAGACTTACTTTCTCAATGAAGAGAATAACACCCTAAGTGAATATATGAATATCCAAATGCAACATAGAGCAAGGGAAACCCTATATGCTTATCTAAGATGATGAATATGCAATTAGAACAATCATAGATATTAAAACTAAATGACATGTCAAATAGTTTAGCTAATCAAGATGAAGCACAAAACCTAATTAGCTATCACAATAACAACTTCTCAAACATTCAACACACTAATCTCAAACTTGTATCAAAAGATATGTGAAAATCATACAAGTAATAAATTGAGATTGCTTGTTAAGAAAAACACAAAATATGTAAGATATTAGTGAAAAGCTTACCAAGCAAAGTGTGATGAAGAATCCATGCAAAAAGACATCTAGATGATCAAAGATGATGCTAGATGATGATTGATGATCATGAAAAGGTGTTTGAGTAATTAAAAATGAGTTCTTGGAATTTTTTTTGTCTTTGAAAAATATCATAAGTATGAAATCTGAATATGAACTCTCTTAATTGACCTAAAGTCAAAGTGGCATATATATAGGGGGCCAAATCAAAGTGTGGTCGTTTTGAATAAGTTGGCCTAAAATTGCCTTGGGCGCTGTACGTAGAGCGCTCGGTGTACAGTGCCTGTACAGCGCCAAGAATCTGGTCTCTCGGGTCTGAGAGGGGCGTTGTACGAACAGCGCTTCTGTACAGCGCTCGTACAGCGCCACCTAAAAATACATCAGACCTGATGCATTTAAAAATGCATTTTCAACCAGGTCATGATGGGCGCTGTTCGAACAGCGCCTCTGTAGAGCGCTTTCAACAATGCCCAATGCAAAATTGTAATCCTAGGACTATGCATGAACATGCAATTGGACATACAAGATGCAATCAAAATAACAAGCAAGAAGAGATGTTAATGAACATTAAAGCACAAAAATAAGACACACAACATACAAGGATTAAACATATGCATGAGTTGTGAGTGTGTGCAACTATCTTTTCAAAACAAGTAAGCACATAGAAATTTACCTTCGGTGCTTATCAAGACGAGGTCTTCAAAGGGCTTTGAGCAATAACACCAACACCTAAGCTACCCTTACAAAGAACCCCAACATGTGGTTTGTCCACGAAATGAGCCAATCAACAAATGGGAACCTTACAATATATTATATAATATATCTCTGAAAATGGTGATGAATATCTAAAAAAATAACAACATTATCCTCATTATTTTTAATAAAATTTAAAATTATTATTATATAATATTTATTTTAGGTTATAAAATAATACAAATAGGGACATTAAAGTCATTTTATCCTAAAAGTTTGGTTAAAGTTAATTTTAACGGAAGTCAACCAATATTAGGGGAGGCTTGTGTAATTTTGAGCAAAAGGTCCATTTAGCTACAATTAGGCTTAAAATTTAGGGAGGTTTGTGCAATTGCTCCTAAATCAAATATAAACACTTATGATATGTAGTTGCAATCAAAAATATTAACGGTTGACATATGACCACTAGATAAATAAATGGTAAGATTCATTTATTTCTTTTTCTTTTTCCTTTTTTTTTTCTATCTATTTTCCTCCCTAGATTTTGGTGAACAAAATAAAGATGATTTTGAAGTTCTGAAAAAAAAATATATATAGGAAAATGAGGTGACACCAATCCAAATATCTAGGGCGCATCCTGTAAGCGTTTTTCATTTACTGTTTTTCGAAAATAAAAATAAAAACAGTATTTTTGGTTTAAGTTTTGAAATCCGAAAATGCCCAGTTCCTTAACTAGAGACTTCCAGAAGATGATCCATGCTAGAAGTGTGGAGAAGTCTCAAGAATCTTCCAAGGGCTTGTGCATAATTGTAGGCTTTGTTGGGCTCCTTAGCTGGAAATCGAACGGACCGTGACATCCTCCCCCACTTAAGCTCACGACGTCCTCGTCGTGCCTTCATCTTTGTAGCGTTGGATGTGCTCGGCGAATTGCCGCTTCTCTTCAATTGCGAGGAGATAAAGAATCGAAAAGTGAAAGTGAAATACTTTTAAGTCGCTATCTATGAAGTAGGCTTAAAAGCAGCCGTATCTTGCTGTTGGGCCTAGCCTACTGTTAGAAAGTTTATTTAGTTAGTGAAGCCTAATATCAGTAGTTCCGTCACTTGTTCCGTAGTTTGGAAACTCAGTAAGATGTCGGAGAAGCGAAATATACGAGATCACAAACGCAGATTACTCGCGGCTAAATATGAATATTGACGAAAGCTTTAGAAAGCCTTTTATAAAGATCCCAATCTTGCTAGTGAGATGCGGGACAAACATCGTTATAAGTTGTCCAAGTTGCCAAGAAAGAGTTCCCTACTCATTCTCTTAGCATGAGAAACCAACTTGTCTTCATCCAACCGACTGCTAAACTGTTGTAATTGTTCGTTCATAGAAATGCTTTCGCCTAGATAATCAATCAGAATTGGGGAGCGGCTGCCATATAGTCCGGGTATTCGATATACTAATGTAATAATGGAAAAGCACTATTTGTTCATAAAGGGTAATCCGTCTTTGGGGAAGAAAGATGAAAGGTCTAAGATGATAGATTGAACTCTTCTTCTAGAAACGCCTATGTTGGACTACCTGCGGGGGAACTTGGACACTCCGATAGGTGGGGTGCTGCTCTATTCATGACCGCTTTTTCTCGCCCTTTTCTTTCAAATTCCTCAATCGATTAGTCACATAAGGATAAGGAGTACCTAAACGAAAAGCTTGGTTGCATTAACCTCCGCTTAACGAAGGAGAACTTCGATCTTTAGTCATACGGGAACCGTGGGAATTAAACCTGGAATGAAATTAGTGCTATTTCCCCGACCCCTGCTACCATCCGTATGCTTTTCTTTTTCGCTTACTATATAAGGATAAGGTCGAATCAATCAGTGGAGCATCTACCCATGAAAGTAAGTAAGGTAGCAGAAATAAATCTACTAGGCCTTGAGTCGGGTTTGAATTCCTCTCCTCTCACTACTCTCTTTAGTTCTGCCTTTAAGAGCGGCTACCTGCTTTCCTTTCTTTATCGAGGAAGCTCGTCGGAGATCTATTCCTCTTCCTTTGCCTCAACAAGATCTGGGGTTCCTGGAGTAGATGGTTTTGAATGAAATAAAATAGTCTGGCAGAATTGTATGATAGGGAAAGTGCAAAGAAGTGGATACCTCCCTTTAGCAAGCTAGCGTAAAGGGATTCCCTTATTTTCTTGGTGTGGGGAATAAAAACCATTTTCAAACTGTGTTCCTAGTCTCACTCCTCTGTTCTTGTAAATTCTTGGCCAATGGCAATGCTGGTCAGGTCTCTTCCATCTCGCTTCTAAACGCTTTCCTGCGATCAATGATAGATGGATCTACTGCTAGCTTTAGCCCGTCCTAGGCCATAGGCAAGGTTGAAATCAGAGAAATCCCCTTTTCCTAGAAAGGAATAATGGGCACTACCACCTATGTAGCTGTAAGAGGTGAGAATTCGGGACCATACTCTAATTCTTTGTGTTCAGTGGACTTTACTCCACCAAAGAAAAGAGACGAATGAACTACTATAAGTATTCATTTGGTCTGGTAACATATACTGAAAGTTGTATTCTGAAAATGAAACGTAAAAAACACGTCTGGTAGGTTAACTAAAAAATATCAAAAATTATATAATTTTCCTAATATTTTTTCTAATGTAATTTTTAATTTTAATAAAAGTGAGTCAATAATTCATCCCAAATAATTATCAAATAACTCATAATTTAAAAATTATTGTAAAAATAAAGAAACAAATATAATGAATCATAGAAGAAAATTGATTCATTGAACAATTTTTAATTTTTAATTTTTGAAATGGGTAGAATTTATTAGAAAGCCACAAAGCCAAACACACTACAACCTGGAAACACATCCAATCAACCAAAAACCAAAGCAAAAAAAAAGCAAGTGAAATGCACAACCCACAAGTCCACAACAAACATCAATAGCAGCCACACCAAAAACAGAGCAACATCTGACCCCCAGCTAACAATAAGAGCAAAACAGAGCCAAAAACACACACCATCTAAATCCATACAACTAAATCCTAGCGGACTGTTTTCTTCTACTGGGAAGAGAATTTCGTCCACTGTGATTTCATGAAGATTGTCTTCTTGGAAAGGCTGGAGTTAAATTAACAATTTGTAAATATTTGGAATTAAATTGGACTGGAGTTAAATTAACAAAATCTTTTAGTAAATATTTACAAAATTTAAGAATTAACAATAAAAAAAGGTGCACTTTGGGATTAAATAAATATGGAATCTAGGATTATCGATCATTTTCATCAATAAGATATCCACGCTCATCCAAAGAAGAAAAAGAAGAATATTTGGGAAAGAAGAAGAAGAAGATCTGGAAACCTACACCAGAGTTAGTAGATGAGTAACTGCCGATCTGCTCACGGATAAGCAGATCGGCGTAGCTAGGCATCGGATACTCCTCCATTTTCTATCATGGAGAAGAAAAAGAAGAAAGAAGAAGAAGATCTCTATCGAAGGAAGAAGAAGAGAAAAAGTGAGAAAACAAATCACGATCTGTGTTGAACAAAGACGAAGGGAAAAAGTGAGAAAAAAATGATTTTTCTTTAAAAAAAAAAAATTGAAAAACATGGAAAACATCTAAAAGTTGTTTTTCAAAATTTTCAATTTTAACACTGATTTTGTTTTTCATTTTTTTTTTTTGTTTTTGTTTTTTTAAATAAAATGAAAAACGGTTAACAAACACGTTTTTGAAATCGTTTTTCGAAAATGAAAACAAAAACACCCTTTTTTTGGGTTACCGAACATCCCCCTATTTTCTTCTTGCTTTTCTATCTATTTTCCTCTCTTTGTTGGAATTTTGGCTCTTATTCCTAAAGTTCTTTGTTTTCTCATCTCATTATACACCCGGTAGATAAACATGACTATAGTTCGATTCCAATCATAGAACCAAACTGGAATCGACACTCCCAAAACCAGATCTGAAACTGAAACCCATAAGATTTCGGTTCCGGTTCTCGTTCTCCAATTTTAAAAACCGATGTGGAACTGATGTTGGAGGGCCTCCAACGGCACCAACAAACACAAATTTTATTTTATTTTATTTTATTTTTTGAATTTCTAACTCTTTTCTTATTTTTCTATAACTACCCTTAGTAGAGACCTCGCTTCTATTCAGTTTCGATTCCCAGTTTCGAACCATCGGTTTCGGTTCTAAGGGAACCGAAACCAAACCCTCCTTGAGGAAGGTTCCAGTTCACCTGGTTCCAATGGTTCCTCCGGTTTGATCCTTTTTTGTTTTTTTTAATATCACTATATTAGCTTCTTCTTCTCCAGTTGACCAGTTCTCCAAGACTCCAACGGAATCCAACTTCTCCCTAATTCTCATCCCTCTGCTCTCTAAACCACTTGAATTCGTCACGTTCTCATCCACACCCATGACCCACCTCAGAACTTAAGCCCACACTCGAATTCTCACCTCCTCCATGTCAAGATTTAAAATTTTGGTGATCAAATTGAGAAGGTTTTCAATCTAGGATTTGGTTTTCAAAATTGGGGATTTTGGTGTTGAGTTCAGATAAGCTGCATGAAGAGGAAGATATGGCTTTATAGCCTCAACCACAACAACACCCAAATTCTTCAATCCTGACACTCCACTACCAATCTTTGGCTTTGACTTTTCATCTTTCAAGATTGAATCTTTACCACTTTTCGATTTATGGTTTGTAGAAGGAGGTGGGTCTAGTGAGTTTTTGTGCGAGAAGTGATTTGGAGGTGAATTAAAGAGGCCGTTTACACTCTACAAAAAGATGTTTTATATTCGGTTTTGAAACAAATTTTTAACCACTTGCAACCACACAAAATGTGAAACTAAGTCAAATGGTAAGCAAGGGATCGTCCTCAGGGATTAGATTGATAATTGAAATGGTTAACTAATCTTAGTTAAACTAACCTAAGTGCATAAATGTAAATCATAGGTTGAAATGATAGTGATTGGTTTAGGAAAATCAACAAACAAACATAAGATAACAAGAGAGCAAAATAATGATGATATGAAAAATAGAATACTCAACTATCTAGATAAGAAATATGGATAATCAGTTAAGGTGAGTCTAAGGAATTGATAGAGTCACCAATGGATATTGGGCATTGCATATATGGTTTCATTAAAGAATCGTTTTCACAATTAAGGACCGATTGTATTCGTAAGTGTGGTTTGGTCGTAGGAACAAAACCAAACCCACTTCCCACCAAAATTCCTCTCCTATGATATTTAGAGAGAGGGGATAATGGTGATATCGGTTAATTACAATAAATAGTCTAGGTAATCGAGGTTGATATATCCACCAACTAACCTATCATATTCACTATCAGCTATAACCAATTAAGCTTATCATTTCTCAATTGATTTTATCACAAATAATCCTACCAATATTACAATCAACAAGTAATATTCTCAATCAATTACATAAAGAATAAGATCTAATTATAAAGTGTATAAAACATAATATAAGAACATTTATTGATAGCAAAAAAAAATACCTAAAATCCAAAGGTTTCTCAAATCAATCCCCTAGAGAGGGGTTTAGTTACACGTGATTACAATCAAAGAGAAGAGGTAAAAGATATGGAAATCACCCATGAGCCTCTTACTTTAAGCTTGATCCATTTTAGCTCCTTGATGAATCTTGATGCAAGGAATGTAAGATGAGGATGTGTAGTGAGATGAAGTCTAATGGAAAGTGACAAAAGAAGGATATGTAGAAGATGTGTAGAGAGGAAAGGTTATAGGGAAGTAATCTAGATGTATATTGTTAAGTTTTTGGATGGAAAAGATAGTTCAAGATGAGAAATGGATGAAGGTGAAAATGGGAAAAATGGATGAATGCTCTCAATGTTTTTCTCTATATTTTTCGTCTAGAAAAGCTCTCTCTTTAAAAGAAAGAGAAAGGTATTTATACAGTCCCAAAATGATGTCTTGCAACCGCTAGATTTGTTAATGTGGCAGGTGTCGTGGCCTGAATGTCACGGTTTGTACCTAGCGACATTTGACTACGACAGATGGTTATACAGTCTTCGATTTGTTTGTCGTAGTTGGTAATGCAACGATAATGATAGGCGACATATGGATCTGGTTTCTTCATTGGTTGTCGCGATTGGAAAGGCAGCGACATCCGGACCTGATTGATATGCTGATTTCATTCTTCTCTGTCGTGGTTGGCAGATAGCATCGCAATGGCCGCGACATCCCCTAGTCTTGTCTTGCTGAAACCGGGCACAAATGTCACGGTGGCTTTTGGCGACGCTTTGGTCGCAACATATCTTGGAATGGATTCGCTGTTGCTTCTGGAATCCACCCTGGATTCTAGAATACTTAGAGAACCTCACAGAAATCGGTTCTCATCTAGGAGGACAGCCTTCTCTGCCTTCATAGTCTCTCTCTCTGCTCGGTGACGAGTTGACTTGATGGTTTCTGTGTCATAAGCACGCCTCATTCGTTCAAGATCCACTAAGGCAGCATGCCTACCAGACTCTGCTTCAGTGGCAGATTGGACCAGGGAAGTTACACTCTCCTCAGCCCGAGTTAGATCATCCCTAGCCTCTTTCAGCTTCACTTAGAGAGCAAGATTGGCCTCTTTTAGAGCCTTGACCTGCTAGCCCATCACCAAGGCAAATTTGAAACCCTACAAAAAAAAAAAAAAAAAAAAAAAAAAAAAAAAAAAAAAAAAAAAAAAAAAAAAACAGAGAAAAACAGTAAGTACCTTCAAAGAAGTTTATACCAGACAAGCTAGATGGTCAAGGTTCATACCTCAGCAAGCAGGGAAGCCCCTTTGGTAGCCAGGATGTCTGTTGGCAGGGAGGACATCGACTACAGGCCTCTACCAAGACAAGCAGTAATAAATTTGGCAACGATCTCTTCCTGGCTAAAGTCCCGTGACCTCGATCCAGAAGGAAGATTGGTGGGAGGAATGGCCTTGGTAGCAGCGGTTTTCACTCTTTCAACCCTGGCTTGGCGCCTGACAGGTACAGTCAGAGGAGGTGGAGGAGGAGTCACAGTAACAGGCTTAGTAGCAGCAATATTCGCAGCCGGCCTCGGGATTTGGACTGGAGAAGCTTTAGCCTTGGCAGCCCTTGCCAGCATCTCGCCCACATCTCGCCCATATCTCGCCCAAAAACGGACGCGTTGCAATCTTAGTAGGAGGAGAAGCAGAAGAATGGGAAGGCAATCCCGTAATAGCCAGAGGAGGGGTTGTGGCAAGCGGTTGAGACCTGGGTATAACACTAGTGTTGGGAGGATAAGGAACAGGAGACCTTGTCGGATGGGAATCCGGGAACACAAGTCTTGAAGAAGTAGGGGAAGAGGATAGAAAAGGAGTAGCAGAAACTGTTAGAAGAAGGGTTAGTAAAAAAGAAAAAAGAAAAAAGAAAAAAACAACAACAAACAAACAAGCACAAGGGCAAAGTCACCTACCCATATCTGCGATGGATATCCTAAGATATCTTTCCAGCCTAGCACCTTCAAAGGCATCACAGGTAGGATACTTCAAATTGGTATAACTCCTATCCTGGATCCTCTAGAGAACACCCATGGATTCTGTAGAAAGTACTCCCATGCTCCACCTATCTTTTGAGGAGAATTGAGTGGGGACGGGATACTCAGTTCCCCCTATATGCACTGAGTGGCCCCAATCTCTTTCAACCACGACCCATTCATCCTTCAAAGTCTGGTAGTATTTCACGTTTGCCCCGGGTACGACGAACGTCATCTTGTTCTTGGGCCTCAGGTAAAATTGGCCCCGAGGTACCAAGTTTGCTACTTGGTAAATGTAGCGGATCTCGTTGAAGCCAGGTTCCCTTAACACGTCATCTTTTTCGCACTACTCCTTCCTGACCACTAGGAACCCCGTTAGGTTCTTCCAGAACCCAGGTGAGATTTGTAGTGGGGCCAGCTCCAGAGTGACGAGCGCCCTACAAAGAGTAGGATGAAGAGAAAGCCTGACTCCGCACTCGAAAACGACTATGTGAATTAGTAAGCGGCCTGAAGGAGAGGTATATACGTTAAAGCCTTGGTGCGGGAGAGACAGAGCGATAGTGTTCGGGATCCTATAGACCCTCTTCAGATGAGCAAGGGTATCGACTGTACAGATCGAATCCGGGATAATTCGGCCATTATGGAACGAAAATAGAGGACCAGTTTGGACTCCTGTAGAGTCGATAGACGGAATGTTCTCCTCCTCTTCCTTGTCATCAACATCTTCGTCGTCCTCCTCGTCGACTATTTGAACCAGGTCTTTAGGTTTCTTGTGGAAACCCGACTCAATTCGGGGGTTTCTGTAGGGAAAAATACCGTAGTACACGCAGCGGAAGCGAGACTAAAAATAGATTTAGTATGTTTTAAAATTTTTCCTTTTTATGAACCTTAAACCCTTTTAATTAATTAACTATACATATCAAATAACAAAAGTAGAATACCTTTTGTCGCGTGATCCGATTGACTTACGTCGATGGTAATCCGAAAGATCTTCAATCCTAGCACGAACGTGAATCACCTAGGAGCGTGGTCTCCCTTTTCTTTGAATTGCAAATCTGAGAATGGACAAACAAACTTTTCTTTTTCTTTTGTTAGTCACAAAACAATCAAAAGAATACAAAGATTATTCCGGTCACTTTTGAGTTCTCAATCTAATGATCGAAACTTGCGTGAACCTAATTCGATGTTGTACACACAAGCTTATTGATGAACAAGCAGTTAGTGTACCATCAAAAGAATAATCTCTTCTCTCTTTTATGTCTTGGTAGAATAATCAAACACTTGTCTATGAGTTTAGAAGAAGAAGAAAAATTGATTCAGTGAACAACTTGGGTGGCCGAACCCTATAATATGTGTTATATAGGGTGGCCGAAATTTCTTCTCCTCTTCTTTTAGGGTTGGCTGAAATCTACATGTAGTCCAATTAGGGTTGCCAAAATTCCTCTACAAAAAAGGATTTGTGTTGTACCCTAATTCACATGTAATTATACTCCTAACCCTAATTCAACTCATAAGTATTTTTATTCTTTTATTGACTTAATAAAAGACTTTCCTATTTGATTAAATAAATAAAACTTATTATTTATTTTTTACCAAATAAGTCTTTTACTTTTAGTATACTACTACCAATAGTATAACTCTAAGAAATATATTTCCTGATCAGAAAAAGATTTGTTTCTTAATTAAACAATTAATTAATAAATTAATTAATTCTTATTTAATTAAACAATGAAACAAAATAATATATTTGGCTAATATTTTAACCTTGCCGCCCCACATGTATAAAATGGGCCATATATTATTTTCTTATTTCATTTAATCCATTGGATTTTAAATAAAAAGTCCACATGTGAACTAGACCCATTCTTAATAAAAGAAACAAGCCCACATGCCTTTCATTAATATATTAATATAATTAAGCAGCCCATTAAATAAATAATGTGCAAATTATATTCTTAATATATTAAATGCAATTCTAGATGGACCCATAAATTGGTCCGGTAGAATATATCAAGTGATCCATGCAAGTCCGTGTGGATTGGGGATCTTGGCTGGGGATCTTGGCGGGCTATCTAAATTTAAGCTTCAATAGACATAACCTAATCACAATCAACAAATGATTCACTTAGGTCCGATCCATCAATTTTAACTCATTCCACTAAAGAGCTAAAATTGAACTCTTAAATAAAGATAGAATAAGAAGATGTTCCTCATTCATACCCTAGACAATCATGTTGGAGATAGTGTATCCTCGTGATTAATATCAGTAATTGCCAAGAGTTCATAGACCGCCTATAACTCTCCAAGTTACCATATTTACTCATATGACCACGTTTTGAACTTGGACATTTTGACTTGTCCAGAAACCATGTTTTCAATAGTCACTATCGAAAACTCAATGTTGAGATTTAAGATCCAATTACCTCAAAACATCCATATGATGATATTATACTTTCATTTAATAAATGGAGCCACGATGTCCATATCTATAAATGAAGTCCTCTATCGATTAACAAATGAATATCACCAAACTATCGAGGATAGACTATGCTATATAATCGTACTCATTGATAACTCAAATGATATCACTTGCAACCATAAGTCCATCATTTATCTCAGGATTAAGATAGACTCTCCGATTGTCCTGATAATGAAAAGACTATTATCTATTGACGGTTCTAGATAAAGCTTTTCATTGTGATCCAGTTCAATGCACCCAGTGCACTAGATTCTTTTACTCGAAGACACTCTGATGATTTTAGACTCATCATATCTCATTTGATCCCACTCAAATGCTAGCAAAAGAATTCTACAACTTTAACAAGATAAAGGTGCCCAACCTTTAACTTAAGTTGTGAACATTATTCAAGACTAACTAAAGAATTGTGTCTACCTCATACATATCCAGATGTACGAACAATTCTTCTTTTCTCATAGTCTTTAGACCTTATGATTATTTACTTTGACAATTATAATATTAAACTATAAATGCTATAAGATTTGTTAAAACAGAAATCACTTTATTAATATGAAAAAGATTGTCAATTACAACATTACAACATTACACTCTTGTTATTGAGCATAATCCTAACAGTTTTTGCCAGAGCGACGATGCTGAGACGGGGTACCATCACCAACGACATTGCCTTTGTCCTGACCTCCCTTTTTTCCTCTGGTTGTCAGAGAACTCTCTTCAGAATTTGCCCGCTGCATATTTAGGAGGTCATCGAGGCTATCAGGAGGGTTGGGAGAAGTTGGACGAGGGTTTGAAGATGTGGGTTGAGGGTTTAATGAAGCTAGAGGAAGGTCTTGTGTAGAAGTAGGGAGCTTTGATGGTGATGCCATTGCAGTAGAAGAAAGAAGGAAAAAAAGATTCTTGAGGAAAAAGAAACTCGAGAGAGAAGAAATATCAATTCTTGATTTTTTTTTTAAGTGTAAGTGAGCGTGCGTAAGTGAGTGAGAGAGTGGTGTATTTATAGACGGAGGGGGTTGGTTACCGAAATAGAAAAAGAGATATGGAGTAATGACCGGAGACGTTGATGCACCATGGGATAGTTCTATAAACTATCGTAAATAATGGGGCGTGTGGTTTATTCGCAAGAGCACGGATCGTTACGATCGCGTAGCAGTAAGTACGGTTCGTTCCACAGGGGGAGGTAACGTACACTTAAGTCGGTTCTAAGTCTTAGATAATCTATATATATATATATATATAAATACACAATATATTTTGTAAGGTTCATGATTTGTATTGGCTTGATTCCATTGCAAAACACTCTATATTTGTATTAGTTGTTGCTTAGGATGTTCTTGAAAGAAAAGAAGCTTAAAAGTTGAAGAGCAACGTCTAGTGCAAATGTCGTCTTCAAGAGGTGAAAGCATCAAAGGTATATCTAGACTTCCATCCTCTTGCAAGGCGTAAGCACGCACACACACAATTCATACATGTGTGTCCCTACATCGTAGTGCAAACATTTGGTATAACACATTCACACACTTCTTAGTATGCACATGCATTGGTCTCTTATAGACAAACATTGTAGAATTGCATGCTTTGTGACTATCTCTTTGATATGGCATGCTTGTGTGAATTTGTGTTTATTTGTTTGTATGTTTTGTATTTTGGACTTGAATATGTTCTTATTTGATTCCTTATTGAGTCCCGGTCATTTCAGTTACTCATTCATAAGGTTTTGAGTCCAAACGACTAGCTATGCTACTTTGCATTCTCATTCGTTGAGTTGACTTCATCATCATTTTCCAAGATTATTTCTCAACCATTTTTCAAATTTTTGTAGTCATAGTCATGCGTGAGGGAGTCATGGTTCGTAATTTAAAAACGGATTCGAAATCAGAGTTCGGATGCCCAAGATATGGCTGACGAACGTGAGGGAGCACGCGAGAGGCAAGCATGGCCAAAGGCCATGCATTGGCCACCACGTGTGGAGGCCGTGGGACCCATGGCCAGAGCACCCCTCTAGTCTCGTGTGGCCCACGAGCCCCCCACGGGGTACTGATGTGGCAGCCTCTGATTGGCTCACGTCTTCCTCTCTCTTCTCCATCTATTTTCCCTCCATTTATATTCGAAATCCCGTGCAGAATTCTTAACAATTTTTGATTTCTTATTTTGATCATATCTCTCTCATTTTAACTCCGAATTGAGTGATTCAGAAACCAAAATTGTTGGTCTTGAAGAGAGCTACAAATCCTAAGTATTTTAAAAGCCATTTGAGTTCGTCATTTTTTCCAGTGATCTGATTTCAGTACGAGACTCAACTTTTGTATGTGAAACTTCTTATTCTCACTTCATCTTTTGATCATCTCTTTTAATCTTCCTAATTGATAGATGATATGTGTTTAGAATGTTGTTAGATCATATTCTAGGGGTGTTTGATCTATTGATTGTTGAGTTTTAGCCATTTGATTTTCAATTGAACATATATTGCTAAACTTGACCTATCTTGACATTGATTCTAGAAATACTTTTTGTTCTTGAGCTTGATTGTTGATTTCTAGGTTTTTGTCACATGTTCATGAACTATGATTTTTGATTGTGCTATCTACCATTTAAATCTAGTTCTTGTTTGGATTGAATATGTTGTGGATTTCAAGTGTTAACTTGTTCACTTGATTTCAAAGCTAGTTTTGTGATTTCTATTGAAAACTTGTTACTCTAGCTTTGATTGACATGTTTAGGTTTCTAGATATTTTTGTGAATGATTTTGAATGTCTAATCTAGATCTCTAATCACATGTTCATAAGAATTAGCTACATTTGCTTGTGAGCTTGATTTGTGCAAATCTAATTCTTCATAGAGTGTGTTTGATCTACTTGCTCTATTTGCTTGTGTTTGTATCATTTGCATCACTTAGATCATTGCCTTGTGAAAGGTTGAAGTCTCTTGCAAAGTGAGTGAAGCTTTGTCTTGAGCAAGAAGTCTTGGCTAGGAAAGTGTTCCGGATAGCCAAGCAAGAAGTCTTGATTAGAGTCGGGAGGACTCGGATAGTCAAGCAAGAAATCTTTTTAGATACGTGAGAGTCTTGGATAGGAAGTTGCTTTCTAGAGGTGTAGGACACATCTCGGATAGGAAGTAGGCTTGGTAGTTCACTTGCCCGAGGGTAGATTAGGAGGTGATAGCTTGAGCGGATATCATGTGTTGATAGCTTGAGTGTGTAAGTCCTTTTCGTATAGTGGATTTCTTTGCCGGTGGTTGTGGTATCAACCCGTGGATGTTTCCTCTTTGAGGTTTTACCACGTAAAAATACTTGTGTATCTTTTCACTTTACTTTTCATTATCTTTTTTTAATAAAAATTGGACTGATCTAAAGGGAAAAAGCATCACAAACGATCATATGCTGAAAAACCCCTAGACAGTATCCATAATATAAAAGATAAAAGAAAAGAAAAAAGTGACAAAAAGCAATAAAGCACAAAGACCCAAAGGGAAAACAACCCCAAACAAAAAGAGGCACGCAGGCCACACCAAAAAAAGAAAAAGAAAACATCAAGAAAAACGAAAAGACTCCCGGCCCATGCAGTCATTGCCAACTAAAGAAGAACAGAACGGCGGGGCAAAGAACCACCAAGAATCAGCCTGAAGCTCTAAAGCATGCTTAGAAAGCGTATCTGCAACCTGATTCCCCTCCCTGAAAATATGGGAAACCTGAAAATCCATATGCGAGATCTGGAAGATGCAGCGCTGCCACGCCTGACGAACCCTCCAAGGAACCATTTCAGAACGAGAAGAAAGAAGCTGAACCACATAAGAAGAATCACTCTCCAGCCAGATACGATGCCACCCATACTTCCAAGCAAAATTAATGGCCAATGAGGCCGCAAGAAGCTCGGCCTCAAACGCAAAAACCTGACCAAGAGGAATAGCAAAACAACCCTTCACAAAGGCTCTATAGTTCCGAAATATACCACCACAACCACCAACCCCCGGAGAGCCTAAGGCAGCGCCATCTGTATTCACTTTGATCCAACCAGGGGCCGGAGGCGACCAAACCACACTCTTGATCACTGGGGCTTTAGAAGGGCGACCTTGAAGACCAAAACGACGAAGAATCAAAAGGTCGTCCATACAATTACGCATACAACCAATCTCTAGGCGATTAGCCTCTGAAACTGCACGCCAAACCAAAGAAAGGACGGATCTAAAGTCCACTGACTTCCCTTCAAAGATCCACTGATTACGGGCAGTCCACACCCCCCATATCACTGCATGGATAGCCACTTTCCATAAAATCCTAACCTGCTCACTAAAGGAAACTGACATGGCCTGTAAGAAGAAGGATTGCCAAGTATTGGTAGAGACACGTCGCTGGAAAGTCGAGAAAACAGCCTCCCAAAGAGCAACTGCCAGGGGACAGTGAAGAAAAAGATGATCTACAGATTCACTACTAACCCCACAAATACTGCAACGAGAAGCCAACTGGAACCCAGACCTGCAAAGGCGATCCTCAGTAGGAAGCCTGTTCAACATCAGACGCCAGGTCAAAGCTGAACGAGAAGGGGGAATAAAACGGGACCAAACATCCCTCCACCAAACAACCTGAGGAATATCACGGAGAAACTGGGAATAAGCAGCCTTGCAAGAAACACGACCATCCCGAGAATTAGCCCAAACAAGAGAATCCACAACAGGAGAAATTGCAATCCGATCAATCCGAAAACACAGATCCGGGAAACGCACGCGGAAACAACCGTCCAGCACCCATTTACCCTCATGAATAAAATCTGAGACCTTCGCCCGGAGCGGATTAGCTAAATAATCTGGAATCCCTAAAAGCTCCAAAATGGGAACCCCCAACCAATTATCCCGCCAAAAGTCCCTCTGAGAGTTCTCTCCAATAAGCCAAATACCCTCCTTAAGAAGGGAACTATAATTCATCCGAAGAGAAGACCAAATCGAGGAGGTGACATACCCTCCACGAGGCTTCTGCAAATGCCTGAGATACCTCTCCCGAAGAAAAGTGAAAGCAAAACTATCAGAAGTCATAAACTTCCAAGTGAATTTCCGCAACAAAGAGTCATTCAGCAACCTAAGATCTTTCAGACCAAGATCACCCTGAGAGTAAGGCCTACAACAACGATACCAAGCGACCCGAACCAACTTAGTCTCCTCACAGGAACCAGTCCACAAAAAGTTTCTCAACTTGCAGTTAATCAGAGACAGTAAAGAAGAAGGCCACTTGTAAATCATGAAAGAGTGCACAAAGGAACCAGTGATGACCGACCTGATCAGAGTAGCACGACCAGCCAGAGAGAGGGACTTGCCCTTCCATTTAGCGAATTTAGACAAGATCTTATCCGCAATAGGGCGTAACACAGCTTTTCGAGGCTTACCCCGAAATAAAGGGACTCCCAAATAAGAAAACGGAAGCTGCCCAATCTGCATACCAACCAGAGAGTGCAAACTACCAATCCGAGAGGGGGAGATAGAAGATCCGAAAAAAAATTGAAGACTTACCCCAGTTAACTAACTGACCTGAAATATCACCATAATCCCCAAAAGCACCCATGATATGCTTCAAATTCTTTTGAGTGCCTCTGCAAAAGATCAAAACATCATCTGCATAGAGCAAATGAGTTGGAGCCAAAAAAACCCCTAGGGGAAGAAATCGGCAGAATCTGAGAAGATTCCACCAACTTCGTCAATAATCTACTAAGGAAGTCCTCTGCAATACCAAACAAAAGAGGAGAGAGCGGATCTCCCTGACGAACCCCTCTAGAGCAACAGAAATAACCTTCTGGGACCCCATTCAAAAGAACTGAAAGCCTAGAAGAACGAAGAATACCATCAATCCAATCCACAAAAACAGAAGAAAACCCAAAAGCCTGAAGCACTCTGCAAAGGAACGACCAATCCAAGGTATCAAAAGCCTTTCGGATATCAATCTTCATGGCCAAGTTACCCCCATAGCACTTCTTCTGCAACACATTCACACAGTCAGAAGCCAAAGCAATACAATCCTCGATATGCCGATCTCGAATGAATCCAAACTGTTGAGGAGAAATAATCCTGGCGGCAACCCGAGCTAAACGATCGGCCAAAATTTTTGAAGAAATTTTAAACAGAAAGTTACTAAGAACAATCGGTCGAAACTGATCAACCGAAATCGATTCCCTCAGCTTTGGAAGAAGAACAATGAAGCTGGAATTGAGACCCGGGAAAATAACTCCAGTGATGAAAAAATCCTGAACAGCAAGGACCACGTCACTACCTACAACATCCCAACATCTTTGATAAAATCTACCAGAAAACCCATCTGGCCCAGGGGCAGAAGCAGCATCCATAGCAAAAACCGCATCTTGAATATCCTCAGCAGATGGAATGCTAGTCAAGAAAGCATTCTCTACGGTAGTTACCAAGGAAGGAACCACATCATCTACAATAGATAAATCTCTCCCAACTCGAGAAACATCAGAGCAAAAGAGGTCAGAATAATAACTAATGATATGATCCTTGATGGTAAGCCGATCCTCCGAGAGAACCCCATTAATCGAAAGGGTAGATATAGCGTTACGATATTGCCTACGTTTGATAGAGGCATGAAAGAAAGATGTGTTACGATCCCCATCACGAAGCCACCTAACTCTAGACCGATCTCGAAGAAAGCACTCCTGTCTGCGTAACAACACATCTAGCTCAGAATGAACACTCGCCTCGGCCATAAAAAGATCATCTGAAAAACCCTGGTTAGACAAATCCTCCTGAATAGAATGAAGCTCCGCACACTTCCCAGCAATGGCAGAGTTAAGATCCCCGAAAACCTCCCAATTCCAAGACTTGAGAGCCTTCTTCAATCTTCTCAGCTTGTAGATAACAACTTGAGGAGGCCTACCCATAACAGGAGAGCTCCAAATCTTACGAACAATAGCTATAAAATCAGGATGCTCTAACCACATGCTCTGAAACCGAAACGGCCTTTGACTAGAAACCTCTAAATCTGACAACCGAACCAACAACGGACAGTGATCTGAACATATACGGGGAAGAGCCACACATGAAATTTCCCGCCAACAGGAAATGCAACCATCTGAAACCAAAACTCTATCTAATCGTCTCTCAACTCTAGTGCGGTTACTGCGACCTCGAACCCAAGTGAATCGGGCGCCCTGAGAACGAATGCCAACCAAATCACAATCCTCAATCATTGACTTGAAATCCTCACAAGAACCACGGGCAGGAGAACGAGAACCCAAAGCCTCATGAGCACCCAAAACCGCATTAAAATCCCCAACAACCAACCAGGAAGAAGAAACCAAACTAACCATATCTCGAAGAGACTGCCAAAGAGACCTACGAACCACTGTAGAAGTGCTCGCATAAACAAAAGTGTACCAGTGGACCCGAGAATTGATTGAGAGCGAAACAGTAAGTTGTTGATCATGACAGTGAACCATCTGAGCATCAGGAAATGAAGCACAAGCGAAAACCCAAATAGTCGGAATCAACCCACCCCTATCATTCATTCCCACAAGACGAAGACCGAGCGAAGACCAGAAACCTGAAGAGATAGAGGAAAAAACAACCATAGGCTCCGCAATACAAACCAAAGCAGGTCTATGTAAATCAATATCTTCCATATGTTTGTTTTAATTGCATCTCTTGTATATTGATTTTCACATGTGTTGATTAAATCAATTCTATTGTTAAGAATTAACAAGTGTGCTTTTAATTCTTGTATTCTGCATATTTTTGAATATTGGAAGAAATTTGGCTTATACCTATTCACCCCCCCTCTAGGTATATTATACACTATATTGCTTAAGGGAATTTCATATTTACACTATTTACATGCAAGAAAGTAAATAGCAATTGTCACAAACAAATAAACTAACTAATCTAAGATTACACTAAGAAAGCAGTAATCTAATTACTACTGAGTTAACTAAATCTAACTACAACTAAGGGTTGTCAATCCTTCAGGCAATTAACTAACCTAATCACTAAACTTACAAATAACAATTAACTAAATTAACTATCTAGCTAAACTAATTACTACTAATGCAAAGTTATGCAAAGAGTGATAATGAGGTATGTTAGGGAATTAATGAATCATGCAAAACACCTAATTACTAGTTGATAATAATTAAGCACTTCAATTATAGGTTAACTAAATTAAGCAAGGTTTGCATTAATCAAGTAATCCTATTTTGCATGTTAACAATTGGATAATCAATTAACAAGCATATATCAATTAAAGCTCAAGTCAAATGATATGTCCAACTAGTATCATAGATAATAATACATAAATACACCAAATCCTTAACATAAATGTTTAATTACACATTAACAACAAACTAAGGAAATAAGAGAGACCATAGAGACAACCCAATGATGTTGGAGAAGTCTTCAAGCTAGCTCAACTCCTCTTGCTTTCCCTAGCTTGAAATCAAGGTGTGGAAGCTTTAGATCACTATTGGTGGATGGAAAGCCACCTTACTTACAAGCTAAGTGAGTTTGGTGTTGTTCTAGGTTGGTAGGGTAATTTGGGTGCAATACTAAGGTATTCTAAGCTATTTAGGTGTAATTGTGAGTAAGTTTTGATATTAGAGAGAGTGTTTTAGGTTACAAGAGGTTGTATATATATAGGGAACTGTTTTGGGAAGGTTTGGACGTGCAAAACTCCTAGGTCGGTTGTTCCGGCAGGCTTCGATCCCCTGCCTCGCGGGTTTGAGGTCGCCAACGGAACTCATCGCAATTTCTGGAAGTTAGCCACTAGTTCTGACCTTCTGGACCTCTGGCTTATTCCCGCCGCATGAAACCGCGGAGTTCCAGCGGTTTTGGACGAGTTTGGGTGGCCAAGAACCTGTTGGAAGTGAGCTTGAAGCTTGCACCATCAATGAGTTTGGTGGACTTGGATGGGTAAGGGAACTTGTGCATGGGATCCTCAAAATGGGTCCATTGTGACCTCTGGGAAGTGGGCTTCCGATCTGGGCAGAGATTGGCCTGAAAAACCACCGGGTACGGGTCAAAAATCTACCACAAACGATCATCTGAACCGGTCAAAACCGGGTCGTCGGGTCGGGTCGGGTCGTCGTGCCCGGCTAGAGGTAGAAGAAGGGGTGACGACAGCGATGCGTCTTACTAACACGCGTAACACCCAAAACGGCGTCGTCCCACTTGCTGACGTGGCGTTACTGCCTGGCTTAGCTGGAAAATTACATGTAGCCCCCCTGAACTCTCCTTAAATCACAGAATGGTCAATATTTATCTGAATATTGCACTTTAGCCCCTTATTTCTCCATAATTACCATAAACGCCCCTAAATTCCTCTAATTACCTGAAACACTTATTTACACCCTATTAAATACACAAAAATGCTCGAAAACGAATACAAAAGATAAGAAAAGGGAGTGCTAAATGTGAACATTTGGAGCGCGATCAGACCCCCAAACCTAACTTTTGCTCGTCCTCGAGCAAAACAAAATAAAAATGTAAATAAAACATACTAAGTAAAAATAAACATAAACTACGGTCGTCCACTTTCATGGGAGAAACGATGGCATTTAGCACGTGTCACAAGCCTTTTAAACCTCTAGGTGTCCCTAGTAGGAGGAGTGAAGTCTCCTGAGGGTTTACCAGATATGATACCCACAAATGCAACTTTGAATTTCAACAAAGAGATGCAACAATATACATACAAACAAAAACTTCATGCAAGCTAAGCATCTTAAATTAAGACTAGTAAAATTCCATTTTCATTAAAACAACACACAATGCCAGTTTGCCAACACTCGGGATGTCTTTGATCTATGAATCAATAAACTAATTGCCTAGGGGTGAATTCGCCTTGACTTCTATATCTCACGGATTCAGCTCTTTATTCTCTCAGAGTCTTAGGCAATCTCTCATCAACCACATGCGTTATTGGAAGATATGTACATAAAATTCGAATTCAACGCATGTGAATATATAAAACAATGCACTTTCTCATGAATGATCTCATGAATGAATTGATGCACCAAGAACGTGGAGACAACATGTTTTGACTCGTATTCCCAAGCTAGACTTCTAAAAGATCAGCTAGGGCTTCCCTTTGGTTAAAATGGGGCCATGGGTGATTTTTAATGAATGGAATGAATTTGATGGAAATCTAAAGATGTTGATCAATTTAACAATGATATTCTACTAGCTCATTATTCATGTCTACAAGCGTCTAGGCTAAGATTAACATTTTGATGATTGTGCTAATTGGTACTCAATTAGAGTATTTAGTCAATTAGGTATTATGGCTTTAAGCATTTTTATTTTGAACACTTTTATAGTTTAGCCTCTATATTAAACATTATCTATCATCGCCTGAGTACACGCTATTTACAGATTGAGCTAATCAATTGCATTTATAATTTATGCAAAACTATGATCAACAACTAAAGATTTCATGTGAATGATGTGTATGGATATATGTGGTGATGAAATGAATGGTTTGTGTTTGGCCTCAAATTTGGCAATTGGAGCACACATTCATAAGGACAGTGTTTGGGTAATGGAGTTAAGTGAACACATGCCTAGAATCATATCTGTTAGACTTTCTGACCAGGGAATACAAGTCGCACAAGCAGTCCACAATATTTTCATGTTCAATGGTAATCAATACTAAATGCTTTGTGAATGAGATCTCAATGCAATCCTAGTTTTGAAAAGTGCTTTTTAATGAGTAGAATAGAATACCCTCTCAAATGATTGTTAAGGCTCAATGTCTTACACGGGTAGTCTCCACAATTCTCCTAGGAACAACAAGTCTAAGATTCATTTACCTCAACATCCTAGTATTGGCACTGAACAAGCATATTTATAGTGGTGCAACAACTTAGATGGCATACATACTAGTCAAAATTTAGACTTCAAAGCATAGTATGACATGTTCCTTTTGGTATACACAAGTAAACAACTCCTAAAACACAAAATTTTGATAAAATTTTTCAGAGATTTGAAAATTTTTGACACAAAAAAACAAAAACACAATATTCACAACACAAAACACGAAAAAGACACATATGTGTCCACACCCCCAAACCTACACTCAACATTGTCCTCAATGTTGAAAAATTGAAGCACATGGACAAGGAGTTCATGATTTGGAAATTCGGACACAAACATACTAACACACATGTACAACTAAACACAATTAAAAACAAAAATAACAAAAATACCATGTGAAGAAGTTTCTAAAAATAGAGGAAAACATTTCAAGAAAAACTGTCAACTTTTGAATTTTGAACAACATCTGCTTTTCAATGCATATTTTCAAAGATACTCCATACAACTTGCTCAAATTTTGAAACAAGAATATAGACATGCAATTGAGCACTTTTCATGTATAAAATATTTCAAAATTCAAAGTGAAAAAATGTGCAAACAGACGTTGAAAACAGGTCACGTGCAGAAATTTGAAAACAGGGCATGTTCATGACCTTCGGTCGAAGAAACACTGATAACTTTTAAACCGCCACCCAGAACTTTACGTTCTTTATACCGTTGGAACCGTATCGAAAAAAAGATGAACACAATGCAGGTGGAAAAAATTATTTCTTCACCGATTAGTACAGTTTTAAAGAAACATTTCGCCTCAAAAATTCAAAACATGGCATCTTCACAAGGTTTGAAAATAAACTCAAAAACAAAAACAAAAATACAACAATAACACATATATATACAATCCTAATATCTAAAACTAACATATAAATACATATTTACAATCCTAATATCCACCACTAATCATATCACACAACCAATCCTAGTCATTAGGCAACACAATCAATTCACACTCTTAAGCTAAACAAGAGATATCAACTTGAAGTAAAAGCTTAAAAGTAAATGATTGGACCTTCGATTTCGCTTCATAGGATGGTGTGGCTTCGTGGTTTGGTGTGTGGGTGCATGATGTGTGCCGTGGCTTTGTGCAGCGGGTTCATTCCCGCGGATCTCTACTCGTGGACAATTCTATGGAATCCTCTGCGGCTTCACACGTTCTGTGCAGCGGGATCTTTCCCGCGAATCTGAAGTTGCAGTGAACTCCGCGGGTTCCTTCCTTCTGGTCCGCGGCTTCTTTCCTGCGAATGAGTCTCGCAGTGGTTCTAAAAGAACCCCGCATCTTTGTTGGGCGGGCTTATTCCCGCGGCCTCATCCCGCGGTGGACATTTCTTCTTGATTCCAGCCCCTTGCACACACAAAAAATTCACACCAAAAAAACCACAAGCATATGCTGTACAAGTTTATAAGTAAGGAGTCTAAACCCCCAAACCTATCTTTTTACATGCATCTCATAGCACATTTGCAATATGGCGAGTGGATAAATAAAAAAGACTCAAGACTCTAAAAACAAAACTAAACCTAAAAACTAACAAAATACCTAAAAATGAGCTTCCTCTAGAAGCTATGGTGCATTCACAAATGCAACCATACATTAAAAATGTTCATACGTGTAATGAAACACTTAATTCACTTGAAAAGTGATCATGCAATTTATGGAAGTTCGAAGGACTATCTAATGTGACATGATTTATATTGTGGTTCTTCGCTACCCACACCTTACCACTAGGTGTATCATTCCTTGCAACGAAAGGCATTTCCTTGGATTGGTCTAGTTTGTCCTTACGGATCCAAACTTTCCTCACTTTTCTCACTCTCCTCCTAAGCATGCTTCTATTTTTGCAATATTCAACGTATTTAGCACATTGGGTCTTTTTGTGACCCCTAATATAGCAAAAATAGCATGTAGGAGCAAAGTTAGAAAGACTACCTTTGTTGTCTTCCACCGTTGCTTCGGCTTGCTTGTGGGCAACCTTCGGAAGGCTTGCTCCATTTTGGGTAGTGCGGGGCTTCTTGGTTGATTTTTGCTTGATCCCCTTCTTTTCCAAAGCCTTGATTGGCAATTCGGCTTTGTCCACTTCCACAATGTAGTCACATATCACCGCTTGTCATACCTTCAAGGCATGGTCTTTCTTAATGAGTTCCTCACTCATAGCCTTCCATGCCTTGTCCCTCTTTTCTGCTTCCACTCGCATTTCCCCCGCTTTCCGAGTGAATTCCTCCTCTTGTTCTACCACCAATACGGAGAGCTCTTGTGCCTTCTTCAATGCCGAGTCTCTCTCCATCTCAAGTGAATTGACCTTCAAGACTAAGTTATTGTTTTGACTTATCAATTCCTTGCTTTGTAGGGCAACCTTTACTCCCACTTCCTTTTTACCTCCTAAATCAACTTCGAAATCCTCATCCTCATCCAATATGAGCAAAAGCTCATCTAAGTAATCATCTATACTCCTTGAGGATTCCTCTGATTTTTCAACCTCTTTTCTTTCCTTTTCTACCCTTGGCTCTTCTTCACTCCTTAGCAAAACATCGCCAAGGTCACATACTGAGCTACTTGAGGAATCCACCGGTTTGATTCCTCCAAGAGTGAGACAAAAGAACGGGTTGGTTGATTTGTGGAGTCTTGGAGGTTCTTCTATTTCTTTTCTCTTTAAGAACCCGTCCAAATATTGTGCCAGCCAAGCTCCCAACCATTCTATGCGTTCTTCATAGTCAAGCAATCGTTGGTTAACGTTTTGTCGGTAGGCTTGCTCTTGGTCATGGGCTTCCTTGGCTTGCCCTTGGGAGTCTTCCACACATTGAGCCAACCAATTTGTACACATCTCTATGTGTTTTTCAACTTCAAGAAATCGTTGGTCAATGGCATGTTGGTATGCCTCTCCATCAAAATTACCCATTGGTGGTCTTGTTTCTCTTGATCCCACCTAGCATGATGGTTGTGGTGTTCATACGGATACATGGACGGTATCTCTGGCATTCCCAACCATGGCTCTCCTTGCGGAACAAAGTCTGTGTGTCCATTCCACCCTAAAGATGGATAAACTGGTGTCGGTGCTTGCCTAGAGTGTGACACAAAAGTTGCCACTTTCCCATTCAATTCGGCCAATTGACTAATCAATGCCGAATTACCATTTTCCATATTGATCTAAAATCTGGAATAACCAACAAACAAAACAAAATCAAATCGAACAAGATAGGTTATGAACACTAAAAATAAAAATAAAAATAACAAAAATGACTAAAAATGACTAAAACAAAGACTAGACCTACAAAAATGTACGCAATGCCTCTCCCCGGTAGCGGCGCCAAAAACTTGATGTGCCACGGGATAGTTCTATAAACTATCGTAAATAATGGGGCGGTGGTTTATTCGCAAGTGCACGGATCGTTACGATCGCATAGCAGCAAGTACGGTTCGTTCCACAGGGGGAGGTAAGGTACACTTAAGTCGGTTCTAAGTCTTAGATAATCTATATATATATATATACAAAATATATTTACACTATTAACATGCAAGAAAGTAAATAGCAATTGTCACAAACAAATAAACTAACTAATCTAAGATTACACTAAGAAAGCATTAATCTAATTACCACTAAGTTAACTAAATCTAACTACAACTAAAGGTTGTCAATCCCTTAGGCAATTAACTAACCTAATTACTAAACTTACAAATAACAATTAACTAAATTAACTATCTAGCTAAACTAATTACCACTAATGCAAAGTTATGCAAAGAGTGATAATGAGGTATGTTAGGGAATTAATGAATCATGCAAAACATCTAATTACTAGTTGATAACAATTAAGCACTTCAATTATAGGTTAACTTTTTTTAATAAAATTGGATGATCTAAAGGGAAAAAGCATCACAAACGATCATATGCTGAAAAACCCCTAGACAGTATCCATATATATAAAAGATAAAAGAAAAGAAAAAAGTGACAAAAAGCAATAAAGCACAAAGACCCAAAGGGAAAACAACCCCAAACAAAAAGAGGCACGCAGGCCACACCAAAAAAGAAAAAGAAAACATCAAGAAAAACGAAAAGACTCCCGGCCCATGCAGTCATTGCCAACTAAAGAAGAACAGAACGGCGGGGCAAAGAACCACCAAGAATCAGCCTGAAGCTCTAAAGCATGCTTAGAAAGCGTATCTGCAACCTGATTCCCCTCCCTGAAAATATGGGAAACCTGAAAATCCATATGCGAGATCTGGAAGATGCAGCGCTGCCACGCCTGACGAACCCTCCAAGGAACCATTTCAGAACGAGAAGAAAGAAGCTGAACCACATAAGAAGAATCGCTCTCCAGCCAGATACGATGCCACCCATACTTCCAAGCAAAATTAATGGCCAATGAGGCCGCTAGAAGCTCGGCCTCAAACGCGAAAACCTGACCAAGAGGAATAGCAAAACAACCCTTCACAAAGGCTCTACAGTTCCGAAAAATACCACCACAACCACCAACCCCCGGAGAGCCTAAGGCAGCGCCATCTGTATTCACTTTGATCCAACCAGGGGCCGGAGGCGACCAAACCACACTCTTGATCACCGGGGCTTTAGAAGGGCGACCCTGAAGACCAAAACGACGAAGAATCAAAAGGTCGTCCATACAATTACGCATACAACCAATCTCTAGGCGATTAGCCTCTGAAACTGCACGCCAAACCAAAGAAAGGACGGATCTAAAGTCCACTGACTTCCCTTCAAAGATCCACTAATTACGGGCAGTCCACACCCCCATATCACTGCATGGATAGCCACTTTCCATAAAATCCTAACCTGCTCACTAAAGGAAACCGACATGGCCTGTAAGAAGAAGGATTGCCAAGTATTGGTAGAGACACGTCGCTGGAAAGTCGAGAAAACTGCCTCCCAAAGAGCAACCGCCAGGGGACAGTGAAGAAAAAGATGATCTGCAGATTCACTACTAACCCCACAAATACTGCAACGAGAAGCCAACTGGAACCCAGACCTGCAAAGGCGATCCTCAGTAGGAAGCCTGTTCAACATCAGACGCCAGGTCAAAGCTGAACGAGAAGGGGGAATAAAACGGGACCAAACATCCCTCCACCAAACAACCTGAGGAATATCACGGAGAAACTGGGAATAAGCAGCCTTGCAAGAAACACGACCATCCCGAGAATTAGCCCAAACAAGAGAATCCACAACAGGAGAAATTGCAATCCGATCAATCCGAAAACACAGATCCGGGAAACGCACGCGGAAACAACCGTCCAGCACCCATTTACCCTCATGAATAAAATCTGAGACCTTCGCCCGGAGCGGATTAGCTAAATAATCTGGAATCCCTAAAAGCTCCAAAATGGGAACCCCCAACCAATTATCCCGCCAAAAGTCCCTCTGAGAGTTCTCTCCAATAAGCCAAATACCCTCCTTAAGAAGGGAACTATAATTCATCCGAAGAGAAGACCAAATCGAGGAGGTGACATACCCTCCACGAGGCTTCTGCAAATGCCTGAGATACCTCTCCCGAAGAAAAGTGAAAGCAAAACTATCAGAAGTCATAAACTTCCAAGTGAATTTCCGCAACAAAGAGTCATTCAGCAACCTAAGATCTTTCAGACCAAGACCACCCTGAGAGTAAGGCCTACAACAACGATACCAAGCGACCCGAACCAACTTAGTCTCCTCACAGGAACCAGTCCACAAAAAGTTTCTCAACTTGCAGTTAATCAGAGACAGTAAAGAAGAAGGTCAATTATAGGTTAACTAAATTAAGCAAGGTTTGCATTAATCAAGTAATCCTATTTTGCATGTAACAATTGGATAATCAATTAACAAGCATATATCAATTAAAGCTCAAGTCAAATGATATGTCCAACTAGTATCATAGAATAATACATAAATACACCAAATCCTTAACATAAATGTTTAATTACACATTAACAACAAACTAAGGAAATAAGAGAGACCATAGAGACAACCCAATGATGTTGGAGAAGTCTTCAAGCTAGCTCAACTCCTCTTGCTTTCCCTAGCTCGAAATCAAGGTGTGGAAGCTTTAGATCACTATTGGTGGATGGAAAGCCACCTTACTTACAAGCTAAGTGAGTTTGGTGTTATTCTAGGTTGGTAGGGTAATTTGGGTGCAATACTAAGGTATTCTAAGCTATTTAGGTGTAATTGTGAGTAAGTTTTGATATTAGAGAGAGTGTTTTAGGTTACAAGAGGTTGTATATATAGGGAACTGTTTTGGGAAGGTTTGGTCGTGCAAAACTCCTAGGTCGGTTGTTTCGGCAGGCTTCGATCCTCTGCCTCTTGGGTTTGAGCTCGCCGACGGAACTCGCGGCAATTTCTGGAAGTTAGCCATGAGTTCTGACCTTCTGGACAGCTGGCTTATTCCCGCCGCATGAAACTGCGGAGTTCCAGCGGTTTTGGACGAGTTTGGGTGGCCAAGAACCTGCTGGAAGTGAGCTTGAAGCTTGCACCATCAATGGAGTTTGGTGGACTTGGATGGGTAAGGGAACTTGTGCATGGGATCCTTAAAATGGGTCCATCGTGACCGCCGAGAAGTGGGCTTCCGATCTAGGCAGAGATTGGCCTGAAAAACCACCGGGAATGGGTCAAAAATCGACCACAAACGATCGGGTCAGACCGGGTCAAAATCGGGTCGTTAGGTCGGGTCGTCGTGCCCGGCTAGAGGTAGAAGAAGGTCACAGTCAGCGATGCGTCATGCTGACACGCGTAACACCCAAAACGGCATCGTCCCACTTGCTGACGTGGCGTTGCTGCCTGGCTTGGCTGGAAAATTACATGTAATCCCCCTGCACTCTCCTTAAATCACAGAATGGTCAATATTTCTCTGAATATTGCACTTTAGCCCTTATTTCTCTATAATTACCACAATGCCCATGAATTCCTCTAATTACCTGAAACACTTATTTACACCCTATTAAATACACAAAAATGCTCGGAAACGAATACAAAAGATAGGAAAAGGGAGCGCTAAATGTGAACATTTGGAGCGCGATCAGAAGTGTTCGAGGCGGTTTCGAGAAAATCACGCCAAACACGGCTCATTTAAATCTGTGGAGCAATCATCATCTAACACGTGGACTGCTCATTAAATACCGTCGTATCCAAAGAAGATTTCCTCTTTAGTAGTGGAAGCCAGTCAGACGAGAGTAAACAAGTAGACATGATAGAAAATCCTTCAAGCAATCTAAGAATCCTGACTCCAACCCCAGCAAGGTACCGGTGTTCAAGTCAGGGGGGACTTCTATTAACCGCCAAAAATGGCAGGGGTCAAAGAAGAATTTTCCATCAAAATTGGAAGATAAATCGAGATAGAAAGTCATAATAAAAGAGCGCCTCGATACCCCGCCACCCTACAAATTGACCGGGTACAACCTCCTACCAGTCCAGATCAAGATCAAAGGCTCCTAGACTCAAAAGGTACCAGGAAATGTAGAAGACAAGGTTCCAGGGACTCCATTGCTACAAGATCCTAGTAACCCTCAGGCCATCCGGAATCCCGGTACCCCGGTACCTCGATACACTCATACAAAGTTTAATGGATAGGAAGAAGGCAAGATACCAGAGTACCCTGATCCCACCTAAAGTTAGCCAACCAAGCAGTAAGTATCGGGCTAGCGGACTACCAAGTATCAAGACATCATCAGGTACGCCGAAGATCAAACTATATAGAAAGGACAAGCATAACGACAACGTTTTAATAACAAGGAAGTGGTTTCTTTCCCGCCACTTGAAGAGTTCTATTTGAAATACAAGTCAACTCCATCAGAAGTCCGCCAAATAAGGGATCTCTAGATTCCTAGAAGGAAAGAAACGATCTTCTCGCTAGTCGCCACTGAATGCTCCAAAAAACTCTAGGTCACGAGATTGAATTCAGAGGAGTGCCGGTCACGAAACAAGACCTAATATATACATCGTATTATCACACAAAAAAAGGGGGACTTGATCACAGCTAAAGTGCCAAACCCTATCAGAGATTTTTTTCCATTTATCGACATGCATGAGAATTCCATTGCCATTACCCACTGAATGTTTTTCCTATCACCATAGCTGTCTAAAATCCTCCACTATACTCTTATTATTTGTCTGTTATCAATAAAAGTGTTACGAGTGATCCTTGTACTACATTAATTTTTGCCCACCATGATTATTGCTTTTTGTTGATTCTATTAGGAAGCTAAGGGTATCGAACTACTTGATATCCCGCCGACTGAAATCTACCCCGATTCCAGTACCTTGAATTGTTAATTGGAAAAATCCCCAGTGATAATTTTCGGTAAACAGTTTCTTTGGTGGTTGTTTCTCTGTTTTTGGCGTGTGCTGCTGGGTGTACTGTTCCTTGTCTCTTTGTCTATTTGGCTTGTGGCCTTTTGATTGGTTAATATAGCTTGCTTTAAAAAAAAAAAATCCACAAATCTTATTCCTTATGTGGTAGTGTTGATTGTGGTCGGGAGAGATGATAATGGTGATTTGGTGATGAAGGTTGATGGTGGTGGAACGAGAGAGATGATAATCGTGATTTGGTGTATTGAGAGTTTGAACATCTAGAAGATATATTAAACCTTTATCAAATTATTGGTAATTTCTTGTCTCCCAAAAAAAAAAAAATATTAAACAATTTATCAAATTATTTTCAATCTTATCCCAAGGCATTCCAAACAAAATTGAACTATTTTAGTCATATCCCATGTTACACGAAACAATAGATAGTGCTATATTTAATCCTATCCAATCTTGTCCAATCCCAGTCCAATTCATTCCCATAAAATAGTCCAATCCAATCATGTGCACCAAACGGAGCCTAAATGTCTTCACCTTGTCCTCGCATTTTCATAATCTATTACCACATATCTTATAAACAAATCAATGGCCTATTTAATCTTTTAATTTTTATGACTTGATACTTTAACATATCTTTCATAATCTACTATCGCAAAACAAAACAATGGCTTGGATTTATTCTATGCTTTCCCCAAATTTATAAACACCATATTCAATCACTATCCCGTCTCCTATAAATTTAATCAACCCTAAAAGAATTCTCATATCAATATATCAATTCTCAAAATACTCTCAAATTATGTTAAGGCGAAATTCAATTACTCATCAGTCAATCTCCTTCGATATTTCTCAAACTTACTTGGTCAATCTTATCCATGACTTTTTCTACATCAATAATGTATTTGAGGTTTTTTAGAAAAAAAATAAAATAAGGCAATTGCCTTTTAGTCTCCGTAGTTTGCCTTAATCTACGTTTAGTTTTTGGAATTGTAATTTTAGTCATTCTGTGACAGAATCTGTTAAAAGGACGGAATCTAACATGTCAGGCATGTAAAATGACCTTAATACCCCTGATGTGTGTTGATCCCACTGAAAAGACCATTTTACCCTTAATTTTGTCTTAAAAAGTGAAATTAAAATAATTAAAATAAAAATTGGATTTGGTGGAAGTCCAGATTTGATCTCCACTGTCCATCTCATGAGATGAATGGTGGAGATCCAATCTGGACTTCCACCAAATCCATCTCTTTATAAAAAAAAATTGATTTTTTTTTTTTTTTTTTTTTTTTTTTTTTTTTTTTTTTTTTTTTTTTGTGGATTTGGAAACCCAGTCCAGACTAACAGACCAAAAAAAAAAAAAAAAAAAAAAAAAAAAAAAATTCCAAATCAGACTTTTAAAATCGAAATCGAAATCAATCCATCATCACAATTGAAAAAAAATCGAACAGACCTAGCACCAGACTAACAAACAAAACAAAAACCTCCTAGAAAAAAAAAATTCAGTGTAGATCTCCAAAAGATCTCACCCAATGGTCCTAACCCAGATCTAGAATGAACCTAGTTTTGGGTTCAAACCGACAAACCAACCTAACCCTACACCCAAACAACCACCACCCGGTCCACCCCCACCTGATCACCACCATCAGCGCCCCACACCGACGCCTGCACCACACCATACTAGAACCAACTCGCCACATTATTCACCTTCCCAGCAACCAAACACAACTCCAAACCAACACCCAAACACTTCAAAGAACAGAGGAGGTTCGAGATGGACCAAAGAGCGAGAAGAGAGAGTGGCAGTGGTTTGAGAACAGAGAGAGCGGTGGTTTGAGACCGAAGAGAGCAGTGACGGTTCGAGAGCGGTGATGGTTCAAGAATAGAGACTCAATCTAGATGGACCAGAGAGAGCGAGAATAAAGGACTGGTGGTGGTGTATTCGTGACAGCGGCGAAGATTGATTCACGACAACAACGGTTCGATGTTTTGATTTGGGTGATTTGGAAATAGGTGGTTTTGGTTGATTCAGTGGTTTGGGTGATTTGGGGATGGGTGGTGAAGAGATGAATGGGTTTGGAGAGGGTGTTTGGGTTTTGATTAGTTTTAATTAGTTTTATTTTTAAATTTAATTAGTTTTGATTAGTTTTAATAAGTTTTATTTTTAAATTTAATTATTATTTAATTTAATAATATTTATTTGTTTTTTAAAAATTAATTTGTAAATTACTATTATACCCTTTGGTTATATAAGATTCTATAACATTTGATGTTATTTTACCTTTTACCCTCGTTGACCCTCATTGACTTGACGGAACCCTAACAAAATTGGACGGTAGGGACTAAAATGCGAAATGTTAGAGATAGGATGGACTAAAAATTACAATTCCAAAAAACTGTGGACTAAATGTAGATTAAGGCAAATTACAGGGACTAAAATACTATTTTCCAAAAAAAAAAAAAAAAAGTATTTGAGGAAGACACACTCCATTCGAGAAGAATAACTTTTTGAATTAGAAATGTATAACATCATAAGTAGCTATTGGTTTGGCTATTTCCATTTTTTTTTCTAGCAATATCCATTTTTTTCTTACAAAACATAGGGTTTGAGGATGGTAATGGAATTAATGGTAAGTATATATGATGCAAACATAATAAGACTTATATAAAATTTCATGAAATTGAAACAACAATGGTGACAGTTGATTCTGGCATTAATAAAATTTGGGAAATTTGGGAGTTATTTGAGGTTTTAAAAACAAAATGTGAAGTCAAAAAAATTAAAAGAATAAATCTAAGCCATTGATTTGCTTATAAGACAAGCGGCATTAAAAAACTGAAAATAATAATGCACGGTATGTATAAAACTATCTAGAGTGGGGGGGGGGGGGGGGGGGGGGGGGGGGTGTGTGAATAGATTTGAACCCTTTTTACCAATTTTCGCGATTAGTCAATTTACGAAAATACCACAATCTAGTCAAAGCAATAAATCAAGTGTAATACATGCGGAATTATAAATGACACTTGATTTTTACATGGAAACCTTCAATAAGAAAAAACCACGGGCTGTTATGTGTGCCACACACGAACCTCGAATCCACTAATTGTGATAACGTTACAACCTCGGTTGACGTCAACCTCTAACAGTCAATAACCCGCTACCATTACCCGCAGGCCTGTAAAAGTGAACCTAGTCCAATTGCTTGCGGCCTAAGCAACCTTAGCCACAAGACTTGGTTCTCACTAAAGAGATTAAACAACCTAAGTGAATATACAAAGATATCCAAATATGCAAGTAATGATAGGTTACACTAAATGCTTATCTAGGATTTAAAAGATGTCAAGTAAATAAATAATAGATATCAAGTGCTAAATAACATGTCATAAAGCATAGCTAACATAGATTAAGAAATCCTAAGTTTAGCTATCACAAAACAACACTCAATCACAACAACACAACTATCTCTATCTTGTAATAAGAATATAATCTAAGAACATACAAGTAATTAAAGAGATGCAATTTTAAGTAAAACTGTAAGGTTCATGATTTGTATTGGCTTGATTCCATTGCAAAACGCTCTATATTTGTAATAGTTGTTGCTTAGGATAGTCTTGGAAGAAAAGAAGCTTTAAAGGTGGAGAGCAACGTCTAGTGCAAATATCGTCTTCAAAAGGTGAAAGCGTCAAATGTATACTTAGACTTCTATCATCTTGCAAGGCATTAGCGCACACACACAGAATTCATACATGTGTGTCCCTACATCATAGTGCAAACATTTGGTATAACACATTCACACACTTTTAAGTATGCACATGCATTGGTTCTTATAGACAAACATTGTAGAATTGCATGTTTTAGACTATCGCGTAGATATGGCAAACTTGTGTGACATTGTGTTTATATGTTTGTGTTTCTTGTATTTTGGACTTGAACATGTTCTTATTTGATTCCTTATTGAGTCTTGGTCATTTCGGTTACTCATTCATAAGGTTTCGAGTCCATACGATATGCTACGCTACTTTGCATTCCCATTCGTTGAGTTGATTTCGTCGTCGTTTTCCGAGATGATTTCTCAACCATTTGTTAAAGTTTTGTAGTCATTGTTGTGCGTGAGGGAGAGTCACAATTCGTAATTCGAAAATAGATTCAAAATTGGAGTTGGATACCCGAATACGGCTGAAGAACGTGAGAGGAGTACATGAGAGGTTAGCATGGCCAAAGGCCATGCATTGGCCATCACGTGTGGAGGCCGTGGGGCACACGGCCAGAACACCCCTCTGGTCCGTGTGGCCCACACACCCCACACGGGGTTGGGTGATGTGACTGCCTCTGATTGGGTCATTTTTGTTCCCTCCTTGAATCATTCAAATATGATTTTCTTTCCCTCCAAACATAACTTGGAAAATTTTGAAAGAAAATTTTGCAGAAATCTTCATGATTTTAGTGTCTTATTTCGATCATAACTTTTTCATATGAAGTCGAAATCGAGTGATCCAAAAGCCAAAAATGTTAGTTTCGACGAGAACTACAAATCTCAATATTTCCAGAGGTAGTTGATTTTATTTTTCCCAGTGGTCTGATTTCAGTACGTGTTTCAACTTTGTATGTGTTACTTGTTCTTCTTTCAATTTCTTTTGATCATCTTCTTATTCTTTCTATTTGATTGATGAAATGCGTTGAGAAGAATGCTAGTACATATGCTAGGGTTTTTATGATTGAGTGTTTGTTTGAGTTTTAGCCATTTGATTTAAATTGAACATATATTGCTAAACTTGACCTATCTTGAAATTGATTCTAGAAATATCATATATGTTGTGCCTAATGACATTTTCTAGATTTAATTTCATCATCTAAGAACTAAGAATTTTTGTGTGATATATTGAATATTCATATCTTGTTCTTATTGATTCACATGCTTTGATTTCTATATAGATTTGTGATTGTGTGTTGAAAGCATAATTCTAGTTTATCACTAAGCATGTACATTTAGCTTGATTGATCATCTAGCTTTATTTGATTGTGTTTGCATTTGTATGACTTAGATCATTGCCTTATATAAGGTTGAAGTCTTTGGCAAAGTGAGTGAAGCTTTGTGGATAGAGCAAAGAAGTCTTGATTAGAGTCGGGAGGACTCGGATAGTCAAGTAAGGAGACTTGTCTAGGGTCGGGAGGATCCGGATAGACAAGCAAGAAATCTTCCTAGAGACGTAAGCATCTTGGATAGGAAGTTGCTTCCTAGAGGTGTAGGACACATCTTGGATAGGAAGTAGGCTTGGTAGTTCACTAGCCATTGGGTAGACTAGGAGGTGATAGCTTGACGGATATCATGTGTTGATAAGTTGAGTGTGTAAGCCCTTTCATATAGTGGATTGCTTTGCCGGTGGTTGTGGTATCAACCCATGAATGTTTTCCTCTTTGAGGTTTACCACGTAAAAATCCTTGTGTCAATTTTCGCTTTACTTTTCTTTATCTTCCATATCTTACATTGATTGCATATCTTGTATATGATTTACTCTTGCATTAGTTAAATCAATTCATTTGTTAATATAATCAAGTGTGCATTTTCTTTGTTATATTCCACATTATTTTTAATATTGGAAGAGATTTGGGCCTATACCTATTCACCCCCCTCTAGGTATATTTTACACTATTACTTAAGGGAATTTCATTTGGTACCAGAGCAGGTGTCTAGACACACTTAAATAGATCCTTTCTTTGTAGTGATTGTGTTTTGTTTGTGATAATCATGATTAAGGAAGTGTGTTCCTATGTGGCTTTTTTGTTGAACATATTGACTTAGATGAGAAAAAGATCAATGATCTTACTTTTGAAAATGAACGTTTATCTAAAGTCCCTCAACAAGAAGCTAGAGAATCATGTTCTTGGCTCAAAGGAATTCAATGAACTTAAAGACAAGATCTTAAGTCTAGAATTGAATCTAAAAGATAACAATGATAGACTTAGCATCTTGAAGCAAGAAATTGAGCAAAGGGATATTTCTCTTGTTAGTGCTAAAAGGCTAGAAAACATACTTAAAGCCAAAATTAGTGAGCACTTAACTCAAGAGAAAAAGTATGAACAATGGCTAAATAAATCCGAAAAGATGTTATGTTTAGTGATGACATCGCAGAAAAATATGCCATTAAAATTAGGGTGCTTAGTGAGAAACTTGAAGAGGCTAATAAGATGATTAGCAAGATGTCATCTAGCTCAAACAAAATTGAAACCCTCATTAAAAGTGGAAAGCATCCTAGTGATAAAAGAGGTTTGGGTTATATAAATGAGAAGGAAACTCCTTTTACTAACAAATCTACTTTTGTCAAAGCAAGCATTGAAACAAATGTAGGTACACTCACTCAAGGTAAAGCTATGAAAGCTATACCTCTTTATCAACAAGGATGTTCAATGGAAGAACTCAATAACATAAACATCAATGAGCAACAACCTCAAATGCAAGAGGTGGAGCATCAATGGTTGCACATCAAAGAGGAAAAATTATGAGAAGTCCAAAGGAGTTGGAAGCAATGCAAATGGTAAATTTCTCAAATTTATTCCTATTTGTCACCATTGTAATATGGTAGGACATATTCAACCTAGATGTTTTGAGTATATTCGGAAATGTAAACTTAATAATGCTTTTCATGATATGTCTTTGAATGGACTTAGGCAATCATCCATGTATAGATATAAAAATAGACCTAGGAAGACCTTGGAAAAGCATGTTGTGAAGAATGTTGTTGATGACTTGCTTGTTAAATCTTGTGTTGTGCCTCTTCTATATGCATAAGAAAGTTGATGTAAGGATTCCCATTTGTTGATTGGCTCATTTCATGGACAAACCACAATTGGGGTTTATTGTAAGGGTAGGTTAGGTATTGGTGTTCATGTTCAATGCCCTTTTGAAGACCTCATCTTGATAAGCACCAAAGGTAAACTTCTATGTGCTTAATTTGCTTTGAAGAGATTAGTTGCACACACACACTCACATCTCATGCTTAATTCTTTTCTTGTATGTTGTGTAGTGTTGTTATTATATGCTTATTAATCTTCATAATCATCTTTTCTTGCATGTTCTTTATAATTGCATTTTGTATGACCAAAGTCATGTTCATTCTAGACTTAGGATTGCATTCATTGTGTTGGGTGCTGTACAAAGCGCTGTTGAAGGCGTTGTACGTACAGTGCCTATATGAGACCTGGTTGAAATAGGCCTTTTAATGCATCAAGTCTAATGCACTTTGAAGAGGCGCTGTACGGGTGCTGTTTAGAAGCGCTGTACGTATAGCGCCCATCTTTGACCCGAGAGAACAGAGCTGTGGCGCTGTACAGAAGCGCTCTACGAACAGCGCCTATGAAGAAATGTTCTTCATTTCCCAGTAGGCGCTGTACAAGTCGCTCTACGTACAGCGACCGTATAATGCCTAAGGCAAAATGAGTGCAACTTATCAAAACGTAACACTTTGGTTTTGACACCCTATATATATGCCTCTATGCCTTTAGGTCAGGAAAGTGAGTTCAAAATATCATATATTTCCTTAGAATATTTCAAGTGAAAAATTCTCAAAAGAACTCACCTTTAACCACTCAAATCAAATCCTTTTGCATCAAACTTCTATTGCATCTTCTATGTCTATATAGAATGCATCCATGCATGGGTTTGCATCATCACAACTTGCTTGGTAAGATTTTGATTAACTTCATCTTATTTTAGTATTTTTACTATCAAGCCATCTCTTTTAAATTACTTGTATGTTTTAGATCATATGTTAAATACAAGAAAAGAGAATTGATTGTGATGAATTGATTGAGTGTTGTATTGTGATAGCTATCTAGGTTTTGCTTAATCTTGATTAGCTAAGCTAGTTGACATGTCATCTAGCTCTTGATATCTAGGGTTGATTTAATTGATTATATCATCATCCTAGATAAGCATCTAAGGTTCCCTAGCCTTGTTTGTTATTTGAATATTCATACATATTCACATAGGTTGCATAATCTCTTCATTGAGAATTAAGACTTGGGGCTAAGGTTGTTTAGGCCTCAAGCAATTAAAACTAGAGCCACTTTTAAAGGCCCGTGTGGTAGGAGTGGGGGGTTATTGACCGGAGTGTTAGACGAGGTCTATATAGGTTGTAAACTCCATTTCAATTAGTGGATTTCGAGATTCGAGTGTGGGGCACTAAACAGCCCGTGGTTTTTCCCAGTTGAAACTAATACTCGGTGTGTAAAATATCATCTTGGGGGGGGGGGGGGGGGGGGGTGAATAGATTTAATTAAATTTACCCAATTTCGTGTACGGTCAAGATTACGAAAAATCCCCAAGAAGTCAATAAAATATAGCAAGTGTAATATGGTGCGGAAATTAAATAACACTTGATATTTACGTGGAAACCCTCACGAGAAAAAACCACGGGCTAGTAAGTAAGCCACACGAACCTCGAATCCACTAACTGTGTAAACCGATTACAACCTAATCCCGGAAGTAATCACATACCTACCTAATCCCGGTATAAGCGAACCTAGTCCAATTGCTTGCGATCTAAGCAACCTAATCCTGGAAGCTACACACAAGACTTGCTTCTCAATGAAGAGATTAACACCCTAAGTGAATATATGAATATCCAAAATGCAACATAGAGCAAGGGAACCCTATTGCTTATCTAAGATGTTGATTTTGTAATAAAAGCAATCCTAGATATTAAGAACTAAATGACATGTCAATTAGCTTAGCAATTCATAGATTATGCAAACCTAGAGTGCTATCACAATACAACTCTCAAACATTCAACATGCTAATCTCAAACTTGTGTTTAAAATATAAATCTATGACATACAAGTGATAAAGAGATAGCTTGGAAAGAAAGACACAAAATATGTAAGATACAAGTGAAAGTCTTACCAAGCAAAGTATGTTGAAGAATCCATGTAAAAAGATATCTAGATGCTCAAGAAAGATGCTAGATGATGTTTAATGCTCATGGAATGATGTTTGAGTGAATAAAGGTGAGTTCTTGGTGAAATTTTTTTGAAGAAAGATGCTAGATGAAAAATGGTTTTGAACTCCTTAAAAAATGACCTATGAAGAAGACCACATAATATATATATGAGATCTAATTGAAGTGATGTCGTTTTATCAAAAACATTTTAGCTTCTCGCTGACGTACTGTCGCGGTCACGACTACCGCGGTTGAGGCACCGCGGCAGAGACAAAAAGATCTCTGTGGTCCGACCACTGCGGTTACCCAATCGCGGCACAACAACAGCAGCACAGCAAAGTTATTACTGTCGCACGACTGCCGCGGTTGCAGAAGACAAAAAAAACTCTGTCGCTTGCATGCCGCGGTACGCCAAAACTAGGCAACCGCGGCAGCACAATCGCAGCATAGAAGGGCAAGGCCTTCTTTAGCCACTTCTCACACAAGAACCATGCAATAAGTGCACGTGTGTGAGTGAAAACAATGCATCCTAAAGCTTAACTGTTAGGATTATGCTCAATAGCAAGAGTGTAATGTTGTAATTAACAATCTTTTTCATATTAATAAAGTGATTTCTGGTTTAACAAATCGTATAGCATTTATAGTTTATATTATAATTGTCAAAGTAAATAATCATAAGGTCTAAAGACTAGGAAAAGAAGAATTGTTCGTACATCTGGATATGTATGTGGTAGACACAATTCTTTAGTTAGTCTTGAATAATGTTCACAACTTAAGTTAAAGGTTGGGCACCTTTATCTTGTTAAAGTTGTAGAATTCTTTTGCTAGCATTTGAGTGGGATCAAATGAGATATGATGAGTCTAAAATCATCGGAGTGTCTTCGAGCAAAAGGATCTAGTGCACTGGGTGCATTGAACTGGATCACAATGAAAAGCTTTATCTAGAACCGTCAGTAGATAATAGTCTTTTCATTATCAGGACAATCGGAGAGTCTATCTTAATCCTGAGATAAATGATGGACTTATGGTTGCAAGTGATATCATTTGAGTTATCAATGAGTACGATTATATCGCATAGTCTATCCTCGATAGTTTGGTGATATCATTTGTTAATCGATAGAGGACTTCATTTATAGTATGGACATCGTGGCTCCATTTAATAAAATGAGAGTATAATATTATCCTATGGATGTTTTGAGGTAATTGGATATTAAATCTCAACGTTGAGTTTTCGATAGTGTCTATTGAAACATGGCTTCTGGACAAGTCAAATATTCAAGTTCAAAACGGGTCTATGAGTAAATATGTAACTTGGAGAGTTATAGGCGGTCTATGAACTCTTGGCGATTACTGATATTAATCACGAGATACACTATCTCCAATATGATTGTCTAGGGTATGAATGAGGAGCATCTTCCTTTTCTATCTTTATTTAAGAGTTCAGTTTTAGCTCTTTAGTGGAATGAGTTAAAATTAATGGATCGACCTAAGTGAATCATTTGTTGATTGTGATTAGGTTATGTCTATTGAAACTTAAATTTAGATGGCCCGCCAAGATTCCCAATCCACACGGACTTGCATGGATCACTTGATATATTCTACCGGACCAATTTAAGGGTCCATCTAGAATTGCATTTAATATATTAAGAATATAATTTGCACATTATTTAAGTAATGGGCTGCTCAATTATATTAATATATTAATGAATGACATGTGGGCTTGTTTCTTTTAGTAAGAATGGGTCTAGTTCACATGTGGGCTTTTTATTTAAAGTCCAATGGATTAAATGAAATAGGAAAATAATATTAGGCCCAATCTTATATAAGTGGGGCGGCTAGGTTAATGTTTTAACCTAAAAATATTATTTTGTTTCATTTGTTTTAATTAAAAAAGAATTAATTAATTTATTGATTAATTGTTTAATTAAAGAAACAAATCTTTCCTAAAAGTAAAAGACTTGTTTGATAAGTAAGTAAATAATTAGTTTTATTTATTTAATCAAATAAGGAGTCTTTTTATTTAGTCAAAATAAAAGAATAAAAATAAAGGAGTTGGATTAGGGTTTGAAGTCTTAAAAGACATGTGGTTTTGGGTGCAATACAACTCCTCTTTTGTAGAGGAAAATTGCGGCAACCCTAGGCAAACACACATAGAGAATTCGGCCACCCTATAAGGAAAGAAGGAAGAAATTTTGGCCACCTATATAAGCATACTTATAGAATTCGGCCACCACAATGAATGGTGCTTGAGTTTTTTATTTCTTTCTTCTTCTTCTTAATTCTAAGAGAGTTTTTATTCTAAAAAGACAAAAAAAGGAGTGAGAAATTATTCTTTGATAGTATACTATTGCTTAATCATCAATAAGCTTGTGTATACGATATCGATCTAGGTTCACGCGAGTTTCGATCATAAGATTGAGAACTCAAAAGTTACCGGAATAATTTTGACATTATTTTGATTGTTTTGTGACTAACAAAGAAAAGAAAGTTTTTGTTTGGTCCATTCACAGGTTTGCAATTCAAAGAAAAGGGAGACCACGCTCCTAGGTGATCCACGTTCGTGCTCGGATTGAAAGTCTTGTGGATTACCATCGACGTAAGTCAATCGGATCACGCGACAAAAGGTAATTTACTTTTGTTAATGTATATGCATGTTTATTGATTAAAAGGGTTTAAGGTTCATAAAGGACAAATTTTAAAAGTCACTAAATTGTTTTTAGTATCGCTTCCGCTGCGTGTACCACTTTTGTTTATTATTTTTCCCTACATTAACATGTTATGGGCCTTTAACAAGCTAGATGCAATTAATAAAAACATGCAAGAAGAGAGATTAAATAATCAATGATGCACACAAAATACAAACACAACATACAAGTAAGAATTATGCAAGAGTTGTGTGTGTATGCAACTACATCTCTTCAAAGCAAAGCAAGCACAGGAAATATACCTTTGGTGCTTCTCCTCTTGAGGTCTTGAGAGCCTAATCTACCCTTACAAAAACCCCAATTGTGGTTTGTCTACGAAATAAGCCAATCAAAGAAAAGGAAACCTTACACCAGTGGTTAGGTTTCCACGTATAACTCAAGTGTTATTTAATTTCCACACCATATTACACTTGTTATATTATTGTGATTAGTTAGGGGTATTTTTGTAAAACTGACATACATGCGAAAATTGGGCAATAATAGTTAAAATCTATTCACCCCTCCTCTAGATATATATAGAACACACCGAGTTAATTTACGTTTTCAGTTGATAATGCTTTGTTTGATATTTTTGAAAATGTGACCAATGAGGTCAAGGTGCATGTTAAAAAGCCTAACATTGAGTCAAAGCATGTTAGAGGTAAGAGTGATAAGCATGTTTTGAAAAATGTGTGAGTTAATTAAAGACACATCTACATGTCATGTTGCACAATATGCTTTAAGGGCCAACTCCTCCTATTCTTGGTACCTAGATAGCGGTTGCTCTAGGAACATGACCGGGAACAAAGAGTTCTTTAAGAATTTGTTTTAAAAGATGGAGGTTGGGTCACTTTTGGTGATGGTACCAAAAAGCAAGTTCTTGGAAAGGGAACAATTTGTATCCCTAAACTTCGCAATACTTTGTATGTTGATGGGTTACAAGCTAACTTGATAAGTATTACTCACTTGTGTGAAATTTTTAATGAAGTTAGTTTTAACAAAGACGTGTGCACTATAATTGATAAAAAGGGCAATGTTGTCCTAAGAGTCAAAAGGTCTATAGACAATTGCTATTGTCTTGAGATAGATTCTCTAACTTGCAACATGGCACATGAGTGCAACAAGCTTGATTTGTGGCATCAACGTTTGGGTCACATGAATTTTAAAGACTTAAAAGAGCTTGAAAAACCTTGAAAAACATGGCATTGTTAGAGGTCTTCCTAATTTTGGTAAAAAGCTTGAGGTGGTTTGTGAACCTTGCCAATTAGGTAAGCAAACCAAAGTGTCTCATAAGAAGAACTCTTACATAGCTACCAAGAGACCTTTAGAACTTGTGCACATGGACTTAATGGAGCCAATTCAAACCGAGAGCATCAATGGCAAAAAGTACATTTTTGTATGCGTTGTTGATTTCTCTAGGTTTACTTGGGTTTATTTTCTTAGAAACAAAACCGAGGCTTTTGATTACTTTAAAAAGTTTTGTAATCAAGTTCAAAATGAAAAAGGTCTTGATATCAAGAAAATATGTCGCATTAGGAATGATCATGGGATAGAATTTGAAAATACTAAATTTAGTGAGTTTTGTGATGGTTTAGGGATTTCTCATGAGTTGTCCGCACCTAGAACTCCTCAACAAAATGGTATTGTTGAGAGGAAAAATCGAGTCTTGCAAGAGATGGCTAGGGTCATGCTCAATAGCAAGAAAGTCCCTAGAAACCTATGGGCCGAGGCGGTCAATACCGCTTGTTATGTGTCTAATCGTGTTTTTGGAGGCCCGGCACAAAACAAACGCCCTATGAGCTATGGAAGGGCAAGAAGCCCAATGTGCGTTACTTCCACACTTTTGGGAGTAAGTGTTACATTTTAAATGATACAGATCACTTAGGAAAGTTTGATGCTAAAAGTGATGTTGGTCTCTTTCTTGGGTATGCTATTAATAGTCATGCATATAGAGTCTTTAACTTGACTACTAAGACTATCATGGAGTCTATCAATGTGAAGATAGATGATCTTAGCATGCTTAATTTGTGTGATGATAATGGCGTCAATGAACCTAAAGAAAACATGTTGAATGACACTACAACACCTATTGATGTGGCTAGTAGTATTTCTAGTCAAGATGATGATAATTATAGTCATGTTGAAGTTGAAAGTCAAGGGTTGGAAAATGCTTTAAATGATAATCAACAAAATGACCAAGTTGTTGAACTTTCTCACCCTAGACTTAGAAACTTACACTATCAAGAAGACATCATAGGTGATTTGAATGAAGGGGTTAGAACTAGAAATCAAATTGCTAACCAAATTTCTTATGCTTGCTACACTTTTCAAATTGAACCCAAAAATATTAATGAAGCAATTGTTGATGAATATTGGGTTGGGACTATGCAAGATGAACTTAATCAATTTGAAAGGAATGAAGTGTGGTCCTTGGTTCCTAGACCTAAAGATATAAATGTAATTAGCACTAAATGGGTTTATAGGAATAAGACCGATGAAAGTGGCAAGATTGTGAGGAATAAAGCTAAACTAATGGCTCAAGGTTACACTCAAGTTGAGGGTGCAGACTTTGATGAGACGTTTGCCTCGGTTGCTCGTCTCTAGTCCATTAGACTTTTGTTGTCTATTGCATGTATTAAAAAGTTCAAATTGTTTCAAATGGATGTTAAAAGTGCTTTCCTCAATGGATATCTTCAAGAAGAAGTGTATGTTGAACAACCTAAGGGTTTTGTAGACCCACACTCTCCTAATCATGTGTTTAAATTGAAAAAGGCTCTCTATGGCCTTAAACAAGCTCCAAGAGCTTGGTATGATAGGTTGACTCAATACCTTATTGACAACCAATATAGGAGAGGTGGCATTTATAGAACTTTGTTTATCAAACATCATGATCATGATATTTTTGTTGAACAAATATATGTTGATGACATTGTTTTTGGGTCTACTAATAAAACCAAGGTAGATGAATTTGTAAGTGTTATGTCAAGTGAATTTGAAATGAGTATGGTGGGTGAATTGAATTATTTTCTAGGAATGCAAGTAAAGCAAACTAGCATGGGCATAATGTTGAACCAATCTAAATATGCTAAAAATCTTGTTAAGAGATTTGGCCTAGAAAATGGAAAAGATTTTGAAACTCCCATGAGTACTACTTTAAAACTTGACAAAGATGAAAAAGGGAAAAGTGTTGACCAAAGCCTTTATAAAAGCATGAAAGGTAGTCTACTTTACCTAACGGCTAGTAGACCCGACATTTACTTTAGTGTAGGCTTGTGTGCTAGATTCCAAGCCAATCCCAAGGAATCTCATTTAAAAGCCGTCAAGAGGATCATTAGGTACATCAAAGGAACTCATAATCTTGGTCTATTCTATTCATTTGATACCAATGATATCCTTGTAGGCTATTGTGATACGAATTGGGCGGGAAACATAGATGACCATAAAAGCATATCGAGTGGTCGCTTTTATGTTGGGAATAACTTAGTTTCTTGGTCGAGTAAGAAACAAAATTCTGTTTCCTTTTCTTCTTCCGAAGCCGAGTACTTTGCAGTCGGAAGTGTATGCACACAATTACTTTGGATGAAACAAATCCTTAAGGATTATGAGATAGAACAAGGAAAAATAACACTTTATTGTGATAACTTAAGTGCCATTAATATCTCTAAAAATCCGGTTCAACACTCCCACACAAAGCACATAGACATTAGGCATTATTTCATTAGAGGCCTAGTTGAACATTCTATTGTTACTCTAGAGCATATGCCTACTAAAAATCAACTTGCGGACTTGTTCACCAAGCCCTTGGACAAAGAGAGGTTTAAAACTCTTAGAATGTCCATTGACATGATTTGTGTTGATTAATGTCTTTGTGTAATTGTGAGTGGCTTGATGAGCAAAACTTTAATTGAATATCATTATCTTTGAGAGCTACTCACTTGGGAAGTATTGTTATTTAACAAGTATCTTTTATTGTTTCTAGATCATGCACTTGAGCTTGAAAAATCTTATCTTTGAAAAGTGCACTAATGCTTCTCTTATATGTTTTAGTTTTTGAGTATATGTGGTTGAATATGTGTAGATTATGGATGCATCTAGAAACCTATTGCTTAGTACATGATAGATGACCTTTGGTATGTATCCATTTTGCTTCAGCACTACATAGTATTCAACGAGCACCCTCATGGAAAAGGCTACACACCTTGGTTGTGAAGCTGCCCAATGAAGGAAAGGGCTACACCATTGTGATGAGTGAAAGCCGCCATGAGGTGTATATGTTTTTTTGTTAGAAAAATCAAAGAAGTGTTGAAAAGAATCATTAAAAAAAAAATCTTTAATTCTAAGCCTAAAAGAAATAAAAAAAAATAGGCTTATTGGTGTGTAGTTGAATATTGTAAAAAGCTCGGGTTGATAAATAGAAATGGGAAAACGAGTCACATGCACACACACGCTCAAATGTTGATAACTATTCTTTTAAAGCAAAAACCCAGATGAATATCGGTTTGACCTATTTTTGGAAATGCTTTAGTTGGATAGATGGGGAAATTGTTTGCATGTTGATATCACAATTACTCCTACTATATATGTGAGAAGCATTCACACACACACATTTTGCTTATGTGCTTGATTCATTAGCAATGTGAGAATATCTTTGAGAGATTAATGAAAATCTATGATTCTCTCTTGGATTTTGGAAAATGATGAAATATTTTCTCTTATTGTTTGATTGTGTGAATGTGTGAATCCCTTGTGAACAAATCTACTTGGTGACAATATGTGGAGCATATGTTAAGGGGGAGCTTTAGTTTATTCAACTTCGCTTTCTATACGATTTGTTTGCTTAATATCTCGTTCTTTATCTCTTGTGTCCTTCATCTATTCCTTGACAAAAAGGGGGAGAAATTGTATACCTCACTGACACGGGAGTGTCCAATTGCATGACCTCGGTTCAAGACACAAAGGGATTTCAAATTTTTACTATGGTTTGTTAAGCATCAGATTCAGCTCGCAGGGGTATTTTTGAGACTTCATAACTTTTGATTCTGGAAGAGTTGGCTGATGTGCTTTATCTCATTGGAAATTTCAATGTCTTAACTACAATTTCCACTATTGAATTGCATCGTTTGAAGCTTCCAAGAAGGAGTTATCACTGTTTTCAATTTCAAGTGTCAGCAGACAACAATTGCGGGATTTGAAGAGTTCAACTTTAATGTCTTCAATTTCTTAAGTTTCCAATGCTTTGAATTATGTTGTTTTCTTTTAATTTCGTCCTTTTCCTATGCATGGAGGGTTGTTCCATGATTTGGCTATATAATGAGCCTCTATCCTTGTTAAATATTATTGATCAATATTGAATTTCAGAATACTATCTCTTTGGGATTTTATCTTTTAACTCTGTGTCTCTTTGGTGGATTTCTATTGAGTGGTGAGTTTCCCTTTAGTTATGTATCCTTGGTTAATTCTCTAGGGTGGTGATATTCTGTATCCCTCTTGACTTAACTTTGGTGGTGAGCTTTTACCTATCTTGCCAAACTTCTGCAGGGTGGTGATCTCTGTATCCCTTTTGGAAGTAAAGCTATTGTTCTTTAGTGTGTGTTTGGGCTGTTTCTTGCTTGTCACGCTGCCTACCGGCATCAGTTTGGTATCAGAGCTTTAGGTTGCTCTTCGTTTGCTTTTTAATATCAATGGCTGGTCGTTGTCGCATGCCAACTATTGATGAAGAGACAGCTCCTCAAGTGAATCAATGGAACCTTATTATGGATGATTTGAGGCAGCAAATCCATCAACTCCAGCAACGTTTGCATCTCTACGAGAATCACGATCATGATGAGAATGAAGGATTCGAAGATGATGGTATTGATGTTAATGCTTTCCATCAAACTCGCAGCCATGTTTCTGATGATAGTACTCCACCTCATCCTCGTGATTTGAGGCATTATGTCTTGAGGGATTGTGAGACACATCGTGCTTTCAATGTGAAAGTTGAGATTCCAGAATTTGAAGGAAAGATGCAACCGGATGAGTTCATAGAGTGGTTAAATACAGTGGATCGTATCTTCGAATATCAAGAAGTTCCAGAGCATAGAAAGGTGAAACTTGTTGCAATCAAACTTCGAAAGCATGCCTCCTTTGGTGGGAGAATCTCAAGAAACAGAGAGATAGAGAAGGGAGAAGCAAGATTTTGACTTGGATTAAGATGAAAAAGGAATTGACAAGGAAGTATCTACCGGACAATTACCGGCAAGATGTTTTCTTGAAGATTCAGAATTTTAGACAAAAGGATCTTTCGATCACGGAATATATAGCCGAGTTTGATAATCTCATGTTGAAAGGTGATCTCATGGAACCAGAAGAGCAGACCATTGCACGTTATCTTGGTGGTTTGAATTATGAGATTTCTAATGTGGTGCAGCTGCAGCCATATTGGACTTTCAATGATGTGTGTAAACTTGCTTTTAAGGTGGAGAAACAACAAAAGGAAATTCATGGCAGGGGTTCTAAGTATGGCTCTCGTGAGGGTTTTCCTATCAAGGGAACCAATTCCAAGTCTGGTACAGCCACCAAAACTATTCCGAAGTCGACCTCAAAAGATGATGGTGCAGTAGCTAATAAGCCACAACCTAGCTCTTCTAACGCAAGTTCTCGCAGGTGCTTCAAGTGTCAAGGATTTGGCCATATTGCTTCGGAGTGTCCAAATCGCAGAATTGTTTCATTGGTTGAAGAAGAGAATGAAGACGAGATGGAGGAAGATTCAAAGGCTGATGATTATAATGATCAAGAAGAGGGTGAAGAGGTGACTTACGCTGATCATGGTATGTCACTTATCATTCAAAGAAACTTGAGTGTTGCTCGTGAAGAAGAAGATGAAGACTGGTTGAGGAAGAACGTGTTCCACACCAAGTGCACGTCTCATGGCAAGGTGTGTGTTGTGATTATTGATAGTGGTAGCTTTGAAAACGTGGTTTCTACTGTTATGGTGGACAAGTTGGGTCTGAAAACGGTGCAGCATCCTCATCCTTACAAGCTTTCTTGGCTTCAGAAAGACAATGAGATAAAGGTGAATAAACGTTGCCTTGTTTCATTTTCTATTGGTAAATATTATAAGGATGAAGTGTGGTGTGATGTAGCTCCTATTGATGCTTGTCATTTACTTCTTGGACGACCTTGGCATTATGATAGGCGTATCTTGTATGATGGGTACAAGCACACTTATTCTTTTGTAAAAGATGGGTGTAAGATCGTATTGGGCCCAAGTAAACCAGAAAGTGTTCCTAAACCTTCTAAAGGAGAGGGCAGTAGTTTACTTACTCAGTTAGAATGTGTTAAAGAGCTGAAGTTGGGTAGTGAAGTGTATGTGCTTATTTTGGTTGAAGAGAATGAGGGCGATAATGAACCACCTGTTATAATGAAGTCTATTCTTGATGAGTTCCATGATGTAGTTCCGGAAGAGATACCCCCAGGCCTACCTCCCATGAGAGACATTCAACATTATATTGACTTTGTTCCGAGTGCAGCACTACCTAATAAAGCGGCTTATAAAATGAGTCCAAAAGAGCATGAAGAATTGCAGAGGCAAGTTGATGAGCTCCTAGCAAAGGGAATGGTAAGGGAAAGCATGAGTCCATGTGCTGTTCCAGCCCTTTTGGTACCAAAGAAAGATGGTGCGTGGCGTATGTGTATTGATAGTAGAGCGGTGAACAAGATTACTGTTGATTATCGCTTCCCAATTCCACGACTTGATGATCTACTTGATCAACTACATGGTGCTGCCATCTTTTCAAAAATTGATCTACGAAGTGGGTACCATTAGATTAGAATGAGAATTGGAGATGAGTGGAAAACAGCCTTCAAGACAAGGGATGGTCTCTACGAGTGGATGGTTATGCCATTTGGTCTTTCTAATGCTCCTAGTACTTTCATGCGCTTTATGAATCATATTCTCAAGCCTTGTATTGGGCATTTTGTTGTTGTGTACTTTGATGATATTCTAGTGTATAGCAAAGATGAAGGAGAACACTTGAATCATCTTGAGCAGATCTTTCGCATATTGAGGGAGCAAAAGCTTTATGCTAATTTGAAGAAGTGTAAGTTCTTTACTAGCAGCCTTATTTTCCTAGGCTATGTTGTGTCTAAAGATGGAATCAAGATGGATCCTAGCAAGGTGGAAGCAATTCTTAGCTGGTCGGAACCAAAGTCACTTCATGACATTCGAAGTTTTCATGGTCTTGCTTCATTCTATCGGCGCTTCATCAAAGGGTTCAGTTCTATCGTTGCTCCAATCACTGAGTGCTTGAAAGGTGTTGGATTCAAGAGGACAGATGATGCTAGAAGAAGTTTTGAGTTCATTAAAAGAAAGGTAACTGAGGCTCCTATTCTTTCACTTCCAGATTTTACAAAAGTATTTGAAGTTGAGTGTGATGCTTCTAATTCGGGTATTGGTGCTGTGCTAAGTCAAGAAGGTAAACCGATTGCGTTCTTTAGTGAGAAGTTGAATGATTCTCGTAGAAAATACTCTACTTATGACAAGGAGTTCTATGCCATTTATCGAGCTTTGAATCATTGGAGTCAATATCTTCTGTCGAAGCCCTTTGTGCTTTATTCAGATCATTTAGCATTGAAGTTTATCAACAATCAACACAAGCTCAATAGAAGACATGCAGTTTGGGTGGAATTTCTTCAAGCTTATAACTTTACCATTAAGCACAAAGCGGGAGTTCAAAATGTGGTGGCTGATGCATTGAGTCGAAAACATTCCTTGCTGTCCATATTAGAGGTAAAGGTAATAGGCTTTGAGATTTTAAAGGAGTTGTATGAAGATGACCTTTATTTCGGCAGAATTTGGAAGGAGTGTGAAAAGGGTCCGTTTGAGCAGTTCTTGTTGCATAATGGCTATCTTTTTAAGGCCAATCGTTTGTGTGTACCTAATTGTTCTCTTAGACATTCTATTATCATGGAGGCTCATGACGGTGGGTTAGGCGGTCATTTTGGTAGAGACAAAACTCTTGCTCTTGTGGAAGAGAGGTTTTTTTTGGCCAAAGATGTTGAAGGATGTGGTAAAACATGTTGAGCAATGTAGAATTTGTCATATTGCAAAGACACATGGTCAGAACACGGGTTTGTATACACCACTTCCAGTAGCTCATGCTCCGTGGGAAGAAGTTAGCTTGGACTTTGTTATGGGATTGCCAAGAACTCAAAGAAACAAAGATTCAATCATGGTTGTTGTTGATAGGTTTTCGAAGATGGCTCATTTTGTTCCTTGCAACAAGACTAATGATGCTACTAGTGTTGTAGACTTGTATTTCAAGGAGATTGTGAAGTTACATGGCATTCCAAAAAGCCTTGTTTCTGATCGAGATCCAAAGTTTTTGAGTCATTTTTGGCGCACACTTTGGAAGAAGCTGGGCACAAGTCTAAATTTCAGTTCATCTCATCATCCACAAACGGATGGACAAACTGAAGTTGTTAATCGTAGCTTGGGGAATCTGCTGAGATGTTATGTGGGAAAGAATACTCGACAATGGGATCTTATCTTACCTCAAATAGAGTTTGCATACAATCGTTCTACAAGTCAGAGCACAAGTCGAAGTCCTTTTGAAGTGGTTTATGGTAAGAATCCTATCAGCCCTTTGGATTTAGTTCCACTTGCTACTAGCAATCATTTCAGTGGTGATGCTGATGAGAGAGCAAGTGAAATTAAGAAATTACATGCACAAGTTCGAGAAAAGATTCTAAAGCAAAATGAGAAGTATAAGAAAGCGACAGATAAACACCGCAAGCATGCTGAGTTTAAAGAGGGTGATTTGGTATGGATTCATCTTAGAAAGGATCGCTTTCCTCCTGGAAAGTATGGAAAATTGAAGCCAAGAGCTGATGGTCCATTCAAAGTTCTACAACGAATTGGAAAGAATGCATACAAGATTGAGTTACCGGACACTTATGGAGTTTCTACCACTTTCAATATCTCTGATCTCTCTCCATATCATGGCAAGCCTAGCAGTTCAGACTCGAGGACGAGCCTTTTTCAACCCGGAGAGATTGACACGGGAGTGTCCAATTGCATGACCTCGGTTCAAGACACAAAGGGATTTCAAATTTTTACTATGGTTTGTTAAGCATCAGATTCAGCTCGCAGGGGTATTTTTGAGACTTCATAACTTTTGATTCTGGAAGAGTTGGCTGATGTGCTTTATCTCATTGGAAAGTTCAACGTCTTAACTCTGTATCTCTTTGGTGGATTTCCATTGAGTGGTGAGTTTCCCTTTAGTTCTGTATCCTTGGTTAATTCTCTAGGGTGGTGATATTCTGTATCCCTCTTGACTTAACTTTGGTGGTGAGCTTTTACCTATCTTGCCAAACTTCCGTAGGGTGGTGATCTCTGTATCCCTTTTGGAAGTAAAGCTATTGTTCTTTAGTGTGTGTTTTGGGCTGTTTCTTGTTTGTCACGCTGCCTACCGGCATCACTCACCTTGTTTGATATGGAGAAATCCATGTTTGATATAGGGGATAAAATTGTATACCTCACACCTTGTGTGGAAAAATGTTCCAAATGTGTGAGTCTTGTGCTCTTTTTTTTTTTTTGCTTTATTGGAGACTTTGTCTTAAGGGGGGAGAAAGAATTCTTTCTTGATATTGTTAAGGAAGGTCGGTCCTTGGGGAGATTTAAATCTTACGGAGACTAAGGGTGTACTTTATTGTGAACATTTATTTCACTTGAGATAATGCATTTTTGTATGAGATAAGGGATGTCTTCTATATTTGTTTTTAATATAAATAACTCATCATTCTTCTTTAGTAGAAGATCTCTTGTTTGGTTTGCTATTTTCACTCATAGGTACTTTGAAGACCAAAGAGGAATTCTTGAAGACTCATGAAGACTTTTCAGTCTAGGAATCTCTTTGTAATGTGAGGATGAGAGTATGCTATCATCTTGAGTTTATTGGAGTGAAACATTGTATGGTAAGGATGAGGTTTTGCCATGGAATAGCCAAAGGGGGAGATTGTAAGGTTCATGATTTGTATTGGCTTGATTCCATTGCAAAATGCTCTATATTTGTAATAGTTGTTTCTTAGGATAGTCTTGGAAGAAAAGAAGCTTCAAAGGTGGAGAGCAACGTCTAGTGCAAATATCGTCTTCAAAAGGTGAAAGCGTCAAAGGTATACTTAGACTTCTTTCCTCTTGCAAGGCTTTAGCGCACACACACACAATTCATACATATGTGTCCCTGCATCGTAGTGCAAACATTTGGTATAACACATTCACACACTTTTATGTATGCACTTGCATTGGTTTCTTATAGACAAACATTGTAGAATTGCATGTTTTATGACTATTGCGTATATATGGCATAGTTGTGTGACATTGTGTTTATATGTTTGTGTTTCTTGTATTTTGGACTTGAACATGTTTTTATTTGATTCTTTATTGAGTCCTGGTCATTTTGGTTACTCATTCATAAGGTTTCGAGTCCATACGATGTAGCTACGCTACTTTACATTCTCATTTGTTGAGTTGACTTCGTTGTCATTTTCTGAGATGATTTCTCAACCATTTGTTAAAGTTTTGTAGTCATTGTTGTGCGTGAGGGAGTCACAATTTGTAATCCAAAAACAGATTCGAAATCAGAGTTCGGATGCCCGAATACGGTTGAAGAACGTGAGAGGAGTGCACAAGAGGTTAGCATGGCCAAAGGCCATGCATTGGCCACCACGTGTGGAGGCCGTAGGGCCCACGGCTAGAACACCCCTCTGGTCCCGTGTGGCCCACGCACCCTGCACGGGGTTGGGTGATGTGGCCACCTCCGATTGGGTCGTTTTTGTTCCCTCCTTGAATCATTCAAATATGATTTTCCTTCTCTCCAAACATAACTTGAAGAAAATTTTGAAAGAAAAATTCTACAGAAATATTCATGATTTTAGTATTCTTATTTTGATCATAATTTTTTCATACGAACTCAAAATCAAGTGATCCAAAAGCCAAAAATGTTGGTCTCGATGAGGGCTACAAATTCAAAGCATTTCCAGAGGTATTTGACTTTGTCATTTTTCCCAGTGGTCTGATTTTTATACGTGGTTCAACTTTGTATGTGTTACTTGTTCTTCTTTCAATTTCTTTTGATCATCTCTCTTATTCTTTCTATTTGATTGATGAAATGTATTGAGAAGAATGCTAGTACATATGCTAGGGTTTTTATGATTGAGTGTTTGTTTGAGTTTTAGCCATTTGATTTAAATTGAACATATATTGCTAAACTTGACCTATCTTGAAATTGATTCTAGAAATATCATATATGTTATGCATAATGACATTTTCTAGATTTAATTTCATCATATAAGAACTAATAATTTTTGTGTGATATATTGAATATTCATATCTTGTTCTTATTGATTCACATGCTTTGATTTCTAGATAGATTTGTGATTGTGTGTTGAAAGCATAATTCTAGTTTATCACTAAGCATGTACATTTAGCTTGATTGATCATCTAGCTTTATTTGATTGTGTTTGCATCATTTGCATCACTTAGATCATTGCCTTGTATAAGGTTGAAGTCTTTAGCAAAGTGAGTGAAGCTTTGTTGATAGAGCAAAGAAGTCTTGATTAGAGTCGGGAGGACTCGGATAGTCAAGCAAGGAGATTTGTCTAGGGTCGGGAGGATCCGGATAGACAAGCAAGAAATCTTCGTAGAGACGTGAGCGTCTTGGATAGGAAGTAGGCTTGGTAGTTCACTAGCCATTGGGTAGACTAGAAGGTGATAGCTTGAACGGATATCATGTGTTGATAGTTTGAGTGTGTAAGTGATATGAACCTCACCAAGAGCAGTGAGACCCGGAACCAATATATGGTAACGAATGATCGTTTTCTAATTCAAGTTTATAACAAAGAACAATATAAGGACCGCGACCCGTTATCTATATGGAGATAAGAACCAACGGTATCAAGAAAGTTGTAGACGCCACACTCAAGAACGAGAGAGAATTGTGAGTGATAAGTCAGAGATCAAAGAACCAAAGAGAAAACGCTCTCAATATTAATTTTATCAAAAAGTTGCGAAATAATACATCCAAGCGGCTCTTAAATACTAAAAGAAATCTAAACCCTAAACGGAAAAGAAAGTCTAAAACTCTAAGGAAATAAACTAGTCGGCCATTTAATTGCCTTACAAATTTAGGAAATAATTAAAAAAAAACAGAAATATGTTGCAATTCGGATTCCTCCAATCCTAGCATGTTCCACACGCCCAAGCCTCTTGTTCACACGCCCAAGTATCTTTATTCAGCCCAATTAGTTGTCTTGATAATGTTAACTAAGCCTTGGTCTTCATGTGGGCCCATCTTGGACTTCAATATTTCATAATTAGTCCACGTTTCTTGAATCAAGCCATTGAGTGCTTCTTTGAATCTCTTAGCCCTTGCCCTTGTTATTGGCCCAACTGGTACATGCAATGGATCTTTTGATGTAGCCCCTTTATTCTCATCATTCCCTCCTTCTTGAAAAGGATTTGTCCTCAAATCGTCACCTACATCAAAAGGAGACAAATCAGAAACATTAAAGCTTGCACTAATATTGTACTCACCTGGAAGGTCTAGCTTGTAGGCATTGTCATTGATCCTTGCAATCACTTGAAATGGACCATCTCCCCTTGGAAGTAGTTTAGAACGCCGCTGAACCAGAAACCGTTCCTTCCTCATATGCAACCACACCCAATCTCCGGGCTCGAACACAACTTTCTTGCGCCCCTTATTTGCTTGGTTGGCATATTGCTCAGTTCTTCTCTCGATATTTTGCCGAGTTTTCTCATGGATTTGCTTAACAAAATCTGCCTTTTCCTTTCCATCCAAGTTAACATGCTCATTCATAGGTTAAGGAATTAAATCCAAAGGCGTTAAAGGATTAAAACCATACACAATTTCAAAAGGCGAAAAATGAGTCGCAGAATGCATACTCCTATTATAAGCAAACTCTACATGCGGCAAACAATCTTCCCATGTTTTCAAGTTCTTTTGTATTATAGCACGCAACAAGGTAGACAAAGTCCTATTAACTACTTCAGTTTGATCGTCAGTTTATGGATGACAAGTAGTAGAAAATAAAAGTTTAGTTCCTAACTTACCCCACAATGTCTTCCAAAAGTAGCTTAAGAACTTAGCATCTCTATCGAAAACAATTGTCTTAGGCATGCCATGCAATCTAACAATCTCTTTGAAAAACAATTCAGCAATATGTGATGCATCATCAGTTTTGTGACAAGGAATGAAATGTGCCATTTTAGAAAACCTATCAACAACCACATATATAGAATCCCTACCCCTTTTTGACCTAGGTAAACCCAACACAAAATCCATCGAAATATCAATCCATGGTCCACTAGGTATAGGCAAAGGAGTATACAAACCATGAGGCTTAATCTTAGACTTAGCTTGTCTACAAGTAATGCACTTCTCACAAATTCTTTCTACATCGCGTTTCATATGAGGCCAAAAGAAGTGTTCATGCAAAACATCTAATGTCTTAGCTATACCAAAATGCCCCATCAAACCTCCCCCATGAGCTTCTCTAACAAGTAATTCACGCAAAGAACTCTTAGGCACGCACAACTTAGTTTCTCTAAACAAAAATCCGTCATGCCTATAAAACTTACCAAATGCTACTTTCTCACATGCATTGAATACATTACCAAAATCAGAATCTTCCACGTACAATTCTTTAATGTAGTCAAAACCAAACAATCTTGCATCTAAAGTAGAAAGTAAGACGTACCTTCTAGACAAAGCATCTGCTACAACGTTTTCCTTACCTTTTTTGTACTTGATCACGTACGGAAATGTTTCTATGAACTCCACCCACTTGGCATGCCGCTTATTTAGCTTGTGTTGCCCCTTTAGATGCTTCAAGGATTCATGATCCGTGTGAATCACAAATTCTTTCGGCCAAAGGTAGTGTTGCCAAGTTTCCAATGCCCTAATCAGAGCATACATCTCCTTGTCATATGTAGGATAATTCAAGGCTGCTCCACTTATCTTCTCACTAAAATATGCAATGGGACGTCCTTCTTGCATTAGCACGGCTCCAATACCTATTCCTGAAGCATCACACTCAATCTCAAAAGCTTTAGCAAAGTTAGGCAAAGCAAGCAAAGGTGCATTAGTTAGTTTTTCCTTAATCAGGTTAAATGCCTTTTCTTGTTCATTACCCCACTTAAAACCCACATTCTTTTTGATAACTTCAGTTAAAGGTGCGGCTAGACTACTAAAATCTTTCACAAACCTCCTATAGAAACTAGCCAGCCCATGAAAACTTCTCACTTGTCCTACATTTGTAGGTTTCGGCCACTCCTTAATTGCCTTAACCTTTTCTTCATCAACCCCAATCCCCTCAGCACTAACAATAAAACCTAGAAAAACAAGTCTATCTGTGCAAAAGGTACACTTTTTGAGATTAGCAAACAACTTTTCTTTCCTTAAAACATCTAAAACAAGTTTTAAATGTTCAACATGCTCATCTAAGTTTTTGCTATAAATCAGAATGTCATCAAAGTAAACAACCACAAATTTTCCAATAAAAGCACGTAAAACATGGTTCATTAATCTCATAAAAGTACTTGGTGCATTAGTTAATCCAAAAGGCATAACTAACCACTCATACAACCCATATTTTGTTTTAAAAGCAGTTTTCCATTCATCACCTTCTTTCATCCTAATTTGATGATATCCACTTTTAGGATCGATTTTAGTAAAAACACAAGAACCATGCAATTCATCAAGCATATCATCTAATCTAGGAATAGGATGTCGATACTTTACAGTGATATTGTTGATGGCTCGGCAATCAACACACATCCTCCATGTTCCATCCTTCTTTGGCACAAGCAATACGGGAACCGCACAAGGACTCATGCTCTCACGTACATACCCCTTTTCCATGAGCTCACTAACCTGCCTTTGAAGTTCCTTTGTCTCCTCGGGATTACTTCTGTATGCGGGTCTATTTGGGATGGGTGCTCCGGGTACAAAATCAATTTGGTGCTCTATTCCCCTTATTGGTGGTAAACCAATAGGCATCTCCTCGGGAAACACTTCATCAAAGTCCTGCAAAAGAGAAACAACAACACTAGGCAAAGAAGGGTTAATTTCGTTAGTACTAAAATAAGCCTCTTTGTACAAGAGTACAATCATTGGCTGATTTGAAAATAAAGCCTTTTTGATCTCACCCTCTCTTGCATAGAAGTTCACTTTTTTTCTCTCTCTTTTTTTATCATCAGCTGAGTTTTCTTTTTCTTTTTCTTTTTTTGCTGTTTCAATCTCTCTTTCTTTTGTCTCTCTTTGTTTTGAACTCTCACTCTTTTTTTTTACTTCTCTCTTTTCTTTTAACCTCACTTGATCTTCATATACTTGTCTTGGGGTTAAAGGTACAAGAGTGATTGGCTTTTTATTGAGTACAAAAGAGTATCTATTGGTATATCCATCATGAGTCACATGCCTATCAAACTGCCATGGTCTTCCCAAAAGGATATGGCCCGCATTCATTGGCACCACATCACAACAAACTTCATCTTTGTAGTTTCCAATTGAAAATGTAACCAAAACCTGTTTAGTCACCTTGATTTCCCCACTATCATTCAACCATTGTAGCTTATAAGGTTTTGGGTGTTTCAAAGTAGCCAAATTAAGTTTTTCCACCAAAGCAGTGCTAGCCACATTAGTACAACTCCCCCCATCAATAATCATGCTACATACCTTATCATTAACATGGCATCGGGTGTGAAAGATATTGTCACGTTGCACCTCATCGTCTTCCTTGGCTTGAGCACTAAGAGCTCTTCTTGCTACCAAAAGCTCTCCACCCACCGGATACTCAATGTCACTTGCATCCTCCAAAGGTGGCATGGACTCCTCATCAGATTCACCCTCGGATTCAATATCACCATCATCCTTCAAAATCATGACTCTCTTGTTTGGACATTGAGATGCAATATGACCTGCTCCCAAACACTTAAAGCATTTAATATCTCGATTTCTAGAAGGTTGGGAATCTGATTTACCTTGGTTTGATGTGCCTCCAGCCTTATGATCTTTGACAGGTTCGGTCTTGGCCTTGAAACTAGGTTGATCATCTCTCTTGTTCCAATTCGGTTTCCATGGGGAAGAACCCGAATGTTGCCCAACTCGTGTGGAACTCTTCCTCTTCAATTGTTGTTCCACTTTAACGGCCATGTGCACCATGTCATTCAGCTCAACGTAATGTTGCAACTCCACCACATTTGCAATGTCTCGGTTTAGTCCGTTTAGAAACCTAGCCATAGTAGCCTCTCGATCCTCCTCGACATTGGCTCGAATCATGGCTATCTCCATCTCTTTGTAATAGTCTTCAACACATTTGGTCCCTTGTGTAAGACTTTGTAATTTTTGAAACAAACCCCTATAGTAATGACTCGGAATGAATCGCTTCTTCATAACAGCCTTCATCTCTCCCCATGTTTCAATAGGCCTTTCTCCATTCCTTCTCCTACTCACAACCAGTTGATCCCACCAAACAATAGCATAATCGGTGAATTCTATGGCTGCCAACTTCACTTTCTTCAATTCGGAATACTCATGGCAATCAAACACCAATTCTACTCTTTTCTCCCACTCCAAATAAGCTTCAGGATCGGTTTTACCTTGGAAACTTGGAATCTTCACCTTGATGCTTCCCAAGTTGTTATCAACCCTCTCTCCATACCTATCTCCTCTATTCCCATACCTAACTCCTCTACCTCCCATTCCATACCGAAATCTTCCTGCACCCACATTGGACATGCGATCATCCTCCTCCATGTCGTTATCATCCCCTAGTAATCATTAACTTCTTCTCTAACCGGAACTCTCTCTCTCCTATGTGCTTAGGGAATGGGTTGTGGCTGTTCCGCACGTGCGTTTTCCACTTGATCTAAGCGCTCATGTAATTGATCCAATTCCCCCTTCATCATCCGTCTCATCTCCCCTACTAATGCCTCCTTCCAAAGCTTTAAATCCACCGGAATGGAAGACTCCTCAGTAGTGCCTTTATCTTTATTGTCGGACATGTTTTCCTGCAAGAAAAAGATTAGAGAAAAAAAAAAAGACCTCACGGCACTCCCTCACGTGTTTTTCGCTCGAGTAATCAGTTCACTCAAAACTCGTGTTTCACTCAATAAATTCGGCTTTTACCCTCAGATGAGCTCACACTCTCTTGCCTTTTTCCACTCTTCTTCGTTCACTCCTTTAGTTCTTTTAGGACACTCACAAGACAGCTCAAGAAGTGAAGAATAAGACCAGAATAACAATGACAATTTTTTTTACTACCAGATTTTTTTTTTTTTTTCTTTTGATACTCAAAGCACGGAAACAAGAAGAAAAAAAAAACAAGAACAAGAGTTGATATAATTTTTTTTTTTTTTTTTTTTTACCCTACTTGATCAAATGGAATCAAGCAAAGATCGGAATTTTTTTTTTTTTTCTTCTTTTCAACGGATCTGATCGATATATATATATATTTTTTTCAACGGAATCAAAGAAATAAAATTAGAAAGAAGAACAAGGATATATCAAACCTGATTTAGAAGCCTAAGCTCTGATACCAACTGATATGAACCTCACCAAGAGCAGTGAGACCCGGAACCAATATATGGTAACGAAGGATTGTTTTCTAATTCAAGTTTATAACAAAGAACAATATAAGGACCGCGACCCGTTATCTATATGGAGATAAGAACCAACGGTATCAAGAAAGTTGTAGACGCCACACTCAAGAACGAGAGAGAATTGTGAGTGATAAGTCAGAGATCAAAGAACCAAAGAGAAAACGCTCTCAATATTAATTTTATCAAAAAGTTGCGAAATAATACATCCAAGCGGCTCTTAAATACTAAAAGAAATCTAAACCCTAAACGGAAAAGAAAGTCTAAAACTCTAAGGAAATAAACTAGTCGGCCATTTAATTGCCTTACAAATTTAGGAAATAATTAAAAAAAACAGAAATACGTTGCAATTCGGATTCCTCCAATCCTAGCATGTTCCACACGCCCAAGCCTCTTGTTCACATGCCCAAGTATCTTTATTCAGCCCAATTAGTTGTCTTGATAATGTTAACTAAGCCTTGGTCTTCATGTGGGCCCATCTTGGACTTCAATATTTCAGAATTAGTCCACGTTTCTTGAATCAAGCCATTGAGTGCTTCTTTGAATCTCTTAGCCTTTGCCCTTGTTATTGGCCCAACTGGTACATGCAATGGATCTTTTGATGCAGCCCCTTTATTCTCATCAGTAAGTCTTTTTCATATAGTGGATTGCTTTGACTGTGGTTGTGGTATCAACCCGTGGATGTTTTCCTCTTTGAGGTTTTACCACGTAAAAATCTTTGTGTCAATTTTTCGCTTTACTTTTCTTTATCTTCCATATCTTACATTGATTGCATATCTTGTATATTGATTTACTCTTGCATTAGTTAAATCAATTCATTTGTTAAATCTAATCAAGTGTGCATTTTCTTTGTTATATTCCGCATTATTTTTAATATTGGAAGAGATTTGGGCCTATACCTATTCACCCTTCCCTCTAGGTATATTTTACACTATTACTTAAGGGAATTTCAAAAACACTAAGATTAGATGAAATTAGTGAAGAACTTACCAAAGCAAGTGTGTTGATGAAAGACCCATGCAAGCAAGCATCCTAGATATGCTAGAAGATGCTAGATGAAGTTTAATGCATATGAAAATGGTTTTGAGTGTTTAAATGAGCAACTTGATTGCCTTTCTCTCACAAATCTCTCTATAGACTTTAGGGTTCTTGTATTGAAAGAGTTAGGTTCAGAGAAATGAGAAAGTGATGTATTTATAGACATAAAAAACATAGCATGTGAAAAGGCAAGTTTGCCCCTGAACCGCATGATCGGCAGTTTCGAAATCGCCGATTCAACTGCCGAATTGATTCCTGAGAGAATAGGGCATCATTGGCGGCTTCAATCGGTAGTTTCATAACCGCCGATCACAACCGTAGAAATAGACCCAAGAGATTAAATCGACCAGGTCTGATCGATGGTTTCGAACGGCGATCGTGGCCGCCGATCATAACCGAGAAATACTCCAGAAACTTCTGGACTTAAACGGCGGTTTCATTCTGCGGTCAGGGCCATCGATCAAAGCGCCGTTTCACCACATTTGGTGAAACCAAAGGAGAAGCCAAGGGCATTCTCTGAAGGCGATCATCACGCTAACCAAGCACACAAATGTGCATGCGCGGACGTTTCCGAACAACATACAGGAAACGAATTACTAGACACACTAACACACAACAAAATACAACAACAAAGTGCAAGTGTGAAAGGTGACACGTGAAGAGGATGCACACAAAAGTAAAGCATACATATGCAAACATTACAAGGGTGTGTGTGCAATTAAATCTCTTCAATGAAAACTAAATACTATAGATTATACCTTTGGCGTGCTTATCACCTTGAGGTCTTGATAGGGCCTTTGAGCTTGATCATCATTCACCTAAGCTACCCTTACTATAAAAACCCCAATTGTGGTTTGTCACCGAAATAAGGCAATCAAATTTTGAGTAACTTACAATCTCCCCTTTTGGCTATTTCATGACAAAACCAACACTCACATTGATCCTCATAACAAAATAGAAACTAACGAACAATAAAGATTTTCTACATTACAAAGAGATATTAAAAAGATAAATCTTCAAGTCTTCAATCTCTTGTAGAACAACCAACCCTTCAAAACAAAGTTTCTATACTTTCCAATACAAGCGAAATGTGAGATGATCAAGAGAATAAAACAAGCATTTGCATTTAAAGAATTTAAGCACAACATCATGCAATGAATGTGTAATGCAAAGCTCCCCCTCAACGGGTTACTCCCCCTAAATTAGTAAACTCCCCAATAAGCGAATTTGCTACTAAAATTCCCTCTACATACTCCTCCTCCTTTTGTTATGATATAGGCAAAGGAGTATCCCCAACTGGGTCAATTTAACAAAGAGAGACAGTAGCATACTAGACTTTTGCATAATCATATAAGCCACTTTATGCTACTCAATTAATTTGAGAGAAACAAGGAGATTTATTAAAAAAAAAACGTGTGATTAAGATGTTTTGTATGCAAGACATGTTGCATTCAAATCCAAAAATCAATGGTATTTGGCAAAGCAAATGACAAAGATTTCCTATAGAATTCAAACCAATTTCACCATTTGTCATGAGTAAAGCAAGGATATAGAGTTGTCAAATTTCAATTTTAAAGAGCAACTATATCCAACTTTATAAGCAAAACATGGCCTGAGCGACTATTTGCACCCTATTTGATTTTTCCGGGTATGAAACCCGTATGATAGTAGCCATGTCCAACTAATAAAGAAAGAGAGACATTTGGATTTTAACATCCTTTGAACGGATACAATATCTTTTATTCATTGTGAGTCTCATATGCTTTTCACACATAATTTTGCATTTATGAATTTGCAATCATCAATTCATGCTTTTCAATTTAAGCAAGTCATAAGAATTTCATGCTTTTCATTTTGAGCATTGATCGCGCTCCAAATGTTCACTTTTAGCGCTCCCTAACTTAGCTTTTGTAACCGTTTTCCGAGCCCTTTTTGGTATTTAATATTGTAAATAAGTGTTTTTCAGGTATTTCAGTTCATGAGGGGTATTTTAGACCAAAATGGAGGAAAGTAGCAAAATCAGGGCAAAAGAGGACAAATTTGTCATTTGGAAGAATCAGGGGTCAAAGTGCAAATTTTGAGAAATTAATGCAAATTCGATGATTAGTGAAAAGCTGAGGGGTGCAAACTGTAATTCTCCACCAAAGCACAGCAGCGCGCCATGTCACCAAGTGAAATGGTGCGTTTTGGCACCTGCTGCTGACATCGTCGTGATGTCACGTCGTCTTCTACCAGCTAGTGACCCAAGTTACAGACCTGTTGACCCGACTTGACCCGGTTCTGACCCGACGGTTGACCTGATTTTCCAGCAGCTTTTCCGATGACGTTTCCGATGGCTCTTTGCCTAGAACGACGGTCGAAGCTTCCCCGGTCCATTTGCACCAACTTCGAGCCTCCCATGCACGTGATTCTCTCTCCACCAACTCTCCAAAAGTCTTCAAACCTCCATGGCCGAGCTTGAGCTTCAACCTCTTTCCGGCGGCTTCTTGCACGCGAGAAACACGTCTAAACCCGCGGAATCTCAACGAGCTCATGCCGAGAGACATGTTCTGTAAGGTAGAAAGTCCAAACTCGCGGGAAACCTTCCGTTTTCACCGTGCATTCACACCGGCAGGAACAAACCTGCGAGCCAGAGTGATCAAGCTCGCCAGGTCCTCTCCACTTGAAGGCAGCTCATCCACTTGCTTCTCCTATCACCTTAGCTTGTCCAAAAACACTTTACCACCTTAGATATTTTTGAGATATTTTAGATAACTTACCTTAGACAACTACCTTACATATTACTACACCTTACACTACATACTACATACTAGAGATCATTAGTTTTAACTTACTTTATTGTAGAATTAAGAGAGAGAATAACTCCCTCAACTTTAGTTAGTTTTCTAATCATTTTCCCATCACTTTCTAGGTAGCCAAACACCATTTTAAGTTGCTTAGACTTGCTCTTTTCAAGTTGCTCTAGAAGGATATTGTTCTTGGATTGCAAAGAGGAGTCTTCTTGGCCAAGAAACTAATCCAAATGGGTTTGGTTTACTCTTCTTTTGTATTCTCTAGTTCATGTATTTCTATGTGTAACTAACTCCTTATGTTAAGGGGCTAATTTGTTTCCATCTTTTAGCCTTCCAAATAGGGAGCAAGTCAATAGTTTCTTGTTTTAGTTTTTATTTTCTTTCCCATTTGTAAGGCAATTATTGCTCATTTTAGTTTCCTGATTGTAAGGCCTTAATTGCCAAATATTTATTTCCTTTTTAGGTTTTAGGGTTTCAGTTTATAAGGGACTCATTGATGTATTATTGGAGATCAGACTTTAATTTGAATACACCTATAATGAGATGTGAACCTTGGTATGAAGGAGGACGCCACAATCAAGGATGGAATACTCGATTGATAAGTCAAGGAGGAACGCCACAGAGAATTCTGATAAGTTCCAATCAGTTCTCAAAGAACAATAGAGAAAATTCTCTCAATTTGTATTCAAATTAAAGTCTGATCTCCAATAATACATCAATGAGTCCCTTATAAACTGAAACCCTAAAACCTAAAAAGGAAATAAATATTTGGCAATTAAGGCCTTACAATCAGGAAACTAAAATGAGCAATAATTGCCTTACAAATGGGAAAGAAAATAAAAACTAAAAAAAGAAACTATTGACTTGCTCCCTATTTGTAAGGCTAAAAGATGGAAACAAATCAGCCCCTTAATTTGGGAAACAAATCAACTCTTTATTCTTTAGAAACCAATAAGGAAAACTGAAATTCGGACTCCTCAGCTCAAGTCTTCGCGCAACAAACTAGATTGCCGAATTTGGGCTGGTTTTGATCTGTTACGGATGACGGAGTCCTCTTGACATTTGTAGGGATAGTCTTGGGCTTTCCGAAAACATATTATAATTGACGATCCGACCTCATATGCACTCTGTAGAGGCCCACGAAGTTCAGCCCGGATTTGATCTTCATGTAGGCCGAACTTGGATTTCAGCAACTCAGACTCAGGCCCTATTAAATGCTTCTTTGATCCTCTTGGCCCTTGTAATTGGCCCAATTGGAATATGCAATGGATCCTTTGGTGATGCTTCTTGATTCTCATTATTAATGATACGAACCTCGTCGATTGTATCAAGATTGATGCCTAGGATCGTTCTAACCTCTGGTTCGGATGGAAACCGCGACCCAACACCTATAATGAGATGTGAACCTTGGTATGAAGGAGGACGCCACAATCAAGGATGGAATACTCGATTGATAAGTCAAGGAGGAACGCCATAGAGAATTCTGATAAGTTCCAATCAGTTCTCAAAGAACAATAGAGAAAATTCTCTCAATTTGTATTCAAATTAAAGTCTGATCTCCAATAATACATCAATGAGTCCCTTATAAACTGAAACCCTAAAACCTAAAAAGGAAATAAATATTTGGCAATTAAGGCCTTACAATCAGGAAACTAAAATGAGCAATAATTGCCTTACAAATGGGAAAAAAAATAAAAACTAAAACAAGAAACTATTGACTTGCTCCCTATTTGGAAGGCTAAAAGATGGAAACAAATCAGCCCCTTAATTTGGGAAACAAATCAACTCTTTATTCTTTAGAAACCAGTAAGGAAAACTGAAATTCGGACTCCTCAGCTCAAGTCTTCGCGCAACAAACTAGATTGCCGAATTTGGGCTAGTTTTGATCTGTTACGGATGACGGAGTCTTCTTGACATTTGTAGGGATCGTCTTGGGCTTTCTGAAAATATATTATAATAGACGATCCGACGTCATATGCACTCTGTAGAGGCCCACGAAGTTCAGCCCGGATTTGGTCTTCATGTGGGCCGAACTTGGATTTCAGCAACTCAGACTCAGGCCCTATTAAATGCTTCTTTGATCCTCTTGGCCCTTGTAATTGGCCCAACTGGAATATACAATGGATCCTTTGGTGATGCTTCTTGATTCTCATCATTCCCCCTCTCTTCAAAAATTCTTGTTTCTTTTTCGCTCTTTTTTTCCTCAATAGCATAATTTTCTATTTCTTTTTCACTCTTTTTTTCTTTTTTTGCTGTTTCGATCTCTCTTTCTTTTGAACTCTCACTCTCCTTTTTTACATTTCTTTGTTCTTTTAACCTCACTTGATCTTCATATACTTGTATTGGGGTTAAGGGTACAAGAGTGATTCGTTTTTTATTGAGTACAAAAGAGTATCTATTTGTATAACCATCATGAGTTGCACGCCTATCAAACTGCCATGGTCGCCCCAAAAGGATATGGGTCGCATGCATTGGTACCACATCACACAAGACTTCATCTTCATATTTACCGATCCGGAACGCCACTAAGACCTGTTTAGTCACCCTCACCTCACCACTATCATTCAACCATTGCAATTTATACGGCTTAGGATGCAGCATCGTTGGCAATCCTAATTTGTTAACCATGGTTGTGCTTGCAACGTTAGTACAACTGCCACCATCAATAATCATGCTACATACCTTATCATTAACATGACATCGGGTGTAAAAAACATTGTCACGTTGTACATCGTCAGACATTTTTTTCTTTTTTTTGGTAACAGATCTGAACAAACTTTTTTTTTTTTTTTTTTTTTTTGACTTAATCAAAACGAAATTCAGCAAGGACTTTTTTTTTTTTTTTTTTTTTTTTTTTTTTTTTTTTTTGTGATCAACGAAATCAAAGAAGAAGAATAACAAAGATAGATTAAACCTGATGTTAGAGGCCGAAGCTTTGATACCAAATGATACGAACCTTGTCGATTGTATCAAGATTGATGCTTAAGATCATTCTAACCTCTGGTTCGGATGGAAACCGCGACCCAACACCTATATCGAGATGTGAACCTTGGTATAAAGGAGGACGCCACAATCAATGATGGAATACTCAATTGATAAGTCATGTTTGAACGCCATAAGGTAGAACCTTGATAAGTTCGCAGTTCAATGAAGAACCAAAGAGAAAATGTTCTCTGAAAATATTATTTCACTCAAAAGTCTGATCTCCAATAATACATCAATGAGTCCCTTATAAACTGAAACCCTAAAACCTAAAAAGGAAATAAATATTTGGCAATTAAGGCCTTACAATCAGGAAACTAAAATGAGCAATAATTGCCTTACAAATGGGAAAGAAAATAAAAACTAAAACAAGAAACTATTGACTTGCTCCCTATTTGGAAGGCTAAAAGATGGAAACAAATCAGCCACTTAATTTGGGAAACAAATCAACTCTTTATTCTTTAGAAACCAATAAGGAAAAACTGAAATTCAGACTCCTCAGCTCAAGTCTTCGCACAACAAACTAGATTGCTGAATTTGGGCCGGTTTTGATCTGTTACGGATGACGGAGTCATCTTGACATTTGTAGGGATCGTCTTGGGCTTTCCGAAAACATATTATAATAGACGATCCGACCTCATATGCACTCTGTAGAGGCCCATGAAGTTCAGCCCTGATTTAGTCTTCATGTGAGCCGAACTTGGATTTCAGCAACTCAGACTCAGCCCCTATTAAATGCTTCTTTGATCCTCTTGGCCCTTGTAATTGGCCCAACTAGAATATGCAATGGATCCTTTGGTGATGCTTCTTGATTCTTATCAGGGAAAACAACCCCAAACAAAAAGAGGCACGCAGGCCACACCAAAAAAGAAAAATAAAACATCAAGAAAAACGAAAAGACTCCCGGCCTATACAGTCATTGCCAACTAAAGAAGAATAGAACGGCGGGGCAGAGAACCACCAAGAATCAACCTGAAGCTCCAAAGCATGCTTAGAAAGCGTATCTGCAACTTGATTCCCTTCCCTAAAAATATGGGAAACCTGAAAATCCATATGCGAGATCTGGAAGATGCAGCACTGCCACACCTGACGAACCCTCCAAGGAACCATTTTAGAATGAGAAGAAAGAAGCTGAACCACATAAGAAGAATCGCTCTCCAGCCAGATACGATGCCACCCATACTTCCAAGCAAAATTAATGGCCAATGAGGCCGCCAGAAGCTCGGCCTCAAACGCGAAAACCTGACGAAGAGGAATAGCAAAACAACCCTTCACAAAGGCTCTACAGTTCCGAAAAATACCACCACAACCACCAACCCCCGGAGAGCCTAAGGCAGCGCCATCTGTATTAACTTTGATCTAACCAGGGGCCGGAGGCGACCAAACCACACTCTTGATCACTGGGGCTTTAGAAGGGCGACCCTGAAGACCAAAACGATGAAGAATCAAAAGGTCGTCCATACAATTACGCATACAACCAATCTCCAGGCGATTAGCCTCTGAAACCGCACGCTAAACCAAAGAAAGGATGGATCTAAAGTCCACTGACTTCCCTTCAAAGATCCACTGATTACGGGCAGTCCACACCCCCCATATCACTACATGGATAGCCGCTTTCCATAAAATCCTAACCTGCTCACTAAAGGAAACCGACATGGCCTGCAAGAAGAAGGATTGCCAAGTATTGGTAGAGACACGTCGCTGGAAAGTCGAGAAAACTGCCTCCCAAAGAGCAACTACCAAGGGACAATGAAGAAAAAGATGATCTGCAGATTCACTACTAACCCTACAAATACTGCAACGAGAAGCCAACTGGAACCCAGACCTGCAAAGGCGATCCTCAGTAGGAAGCCTGTTCAACATCAGACGCCAAGTCAAAGCTGAACGAGAAGGGGGAATAAAACGGGACCAAACATCCCTCCACCAAACAACCTGAGGAATATCGCGGAGAAACTGGGAATAAGCAGCCTTGCAAGAAACACGACCATCCCAAGAATTAGCCCAAACAAGAGAATCCACAACAGGAGAAATTGCAATCTGATCAATCCAAAAACACAGATCCGGGAAGTGCACGCGGAAACAACCGTCCAGCACCCATCTACCCTCATGAATAAAATCCGAGACCTTCACCAGGAGGGGATTAGCTAAATAATCTGGAATCCCTAAAAGCTCCAAAATGGGAACCCCCCAACCAATTATCCCGCCAAAAGTCCCTCTGAGAGTTCTCTCCAATCAGCCAAATACCTTCCTTAAGAAGGGAACTATAATTCGTCCGAAGAGAAGACCAAATCGAGGAGGTGACATACCCTCCACGAGGCTTCTACAAATGCCTGAGATACCTCTCCCGAAGAAAAGTGAAAGCAAAACTATCAGAAGTCATAAACTTCCAAGTGAATTTCCGCAACAAAGAGTCATTCAGCAACCCAAGATCTTTCAGACCAAGACCACCCTGAGAGTAAGGCCAACAACAACGATACCAAGCGACCCGAACCAACTTAGTCTCCTCACAGGAACCAGTCCACAAAAAGTTTCTCAACTTGCGGTTAATCAGAGACAATAAAGAAGAAGGCCACTTGTAAATCATGAAAGAGTGCACAAAGAAACCAGTGATGACCGACCTGATCAGAGTAGCACGACCAGCCAGAGAGAGGGACTTGCCTTTCCATTTAGCGAATTTAGACAAGATCTTATCCGCAATAGGTCGTAACACCGCTTTTCGAGGCTTACCCTGAAATAAAGGGACTCCCAAATAAGAAAATGGAAGTTGCCCAATCTGCATACCAACCAGAGAGTGCAAACTACCAATCCGAGAGGGGGAGATAGAAGATCCGAAATAAATTGAAGACTTACCCCAGTTAACTAACTGACCTGAAATATCACCATAATCCCCAAAAGCACCCATGATATGCTTCAAATTCTTTTGAGTGCCTCTGTAAAAGATCAAAACATCATCTGCATAGAGCAAATGAGTTGGAGCCAAAAAACCCCTAGGGGAAGAAATCGGCAGAATCTGAGAAGAATCCACCAACCTCGTCAATAATCTACTAAGGAAGTCCTCTGCAATACCAAACAAAAGCGGAGAGAGCGGATCTCCCTGACGAACCCCTCTAGAGCAACAGAAATATCCCTCTGGGACCCCATTCAAAAGAACTGAAAGCCTAGAAGAACGAAGAATACCATCAATCCAATCCACAAAAACAGAAGAAAACCCAAAAGCCTGAAGCACTCTGCAAAGGAAAGATCAATCTAGGATGTCAAAAGCCTTTCGGATATCAATCTTCATGGCCAAGTTACCCCCATAGCACTTTTTCTGCAACACATTCACACAGTCAGAAGCCAAAGCAATACAATCCTCAATATGCCGGTCTCGAATGAATCCGAACTGTTGAGGAGAAATAATCCTAGCGGCAACCCGAGCTAAACGATCAGCCAAAATTTTTGAAGAAATTTTAAATAGAAAGTTACTAAGAACAATCGGTCGAAATTGATCAACCGAAATCGATTCCCTCAGCTTCGGAAGAAGAACAATGAAGCTGGAATTGAGACCCGGGAAAATAACTCCAGTGATGAAAAAATCCTGAACAGTAAGGACCACGTCACTACCTACAACGTCCCAACATCTTTGATAAAATCTACCAGAAAACCCATCTGGCCCAGGGTCAGAAGCAGCATCCATAGCAAAGACCGCATCTTGAATATCATCAGCAGATGGAATGCTAGTCAAGAAAGCGTTCTCTACGACAGTTACCAAGGAAGGAACCACATCATCTACAATAGATAAATCTCTCCCAACTCGAGAAACATCAGAGCAAAAGAGGTCAGAATAATAACTAATGATATGATCCCTGATGGTAGGCCGATCCTCCGAGAGAACCCCATTAATCGAAAGGGTTGATATAGCGTTACGATATTGCATACGTTTGATAGAGGCATGAAGGAAAGATGTGTTACGATCCCCATCACGAAGCCACCTAACTCTAGACCGATCTCGAAGAAAGCACTCTTGTCTGCGTAACAACACATCTAGCTCAGAATGAACACTCGCCTCGGCCATAAAAAGATCATTTGAAAAACCCCGATTAGACAAATCCTCCTGAATAGAATGAAGCTCCGCACACTTTCCAGCAATGGCAAAGTTAAGGTCCCCAAAAACCTCCCAATTCCAAGACTTGAGAGCCTTCTTCAATCTTCTCAGCTTGTAGATAACAACTTGAGGAGGCCTACCCATAACAGGAGAGCTCCAAATCCTGTGAACAATAGCTATAAAATAAGGATGCTCTAACCACATGCTCTGAAATCGAAATGGCCTTTGATTAGAAACCTCAAAATCTGACAACCGAACCAACAACGGACAGTGATCTTAACATATATGAGGAAGAGCCACACATGAAATTTCCCGCCAATAGGAAATGCAACCATCTGAAACCAAAACTCTATCTAATCTTCTCTCAACTCTAGTGCGGTTACTACGACCTCGAACCCAAGTGAATTGGGCACCCTGAGAACGAATGCCAACCAAATCACAATCCTTAATCATTGACTTGAAATCCTCACAAGAACCATGGGCAGGAGAACGAGAACCCAAAGCCTCATGAGCACCAAGAACCGCATTAAAATCCCCAACAACCAACCAGGAAGAAGAAACCAAACTAACCATATCTCGAAGAGACTGCCAATGAGACCTACGAACCACTGTAGAAGTGCTCGCATAAACAAAAGTGTACCAGTGGACCTGAGAACCGATTGAGAGCGAAACAGTAAGTTGTTGATCATGATAGTGAACCATCTGAGCCTCAAGAAACGAAGCACAAGCGAAAACCCAAATAGTCGGAATCAACCCACCCCTATCATTCATTCCCACCAGACGAAGACCGAGCGAAGACCAGAAACCTGAAGAGATAGAGGAAAAATCAACCATAGGCTCCGCAATACAAACCAAAGCAGGTCTATGTAAACGACACAACTCTTTGAGAAACCGCCTCGTGGACTCACCGCGGATCCCACGACAATTCCAAAAGAGAACATTAATCATCAGAAACCGTCGGAGGAGCCCGGTATCCGGACTTTAAAGAAGCCAGCCTATGCTAAACCCTCAAAGCTCTCTGAGCAACCTCAGCATCGGCTAACTCACTCTCCTCCATCTGGGAAGCCCATGAAGAATCTGCAATGAGACGAAGCTCAGCTTGAGATTCTGATAACGAACCCGAGTTCTGAATCTGCACCCTAGGATCCACAATCGAAGAACAAGAAAAATCGGATCCATCCTGTAAACAACTCTGATCCACAATGACATTCAGAGCTGAAGACACAATTGCCTCCTCAGATGGCTGATTGCTTGAAACCTCATGAACCCTAACTTGCCGACGCGTCGTCTGACCTGGACGAGAAGATGACCTAGATAAAATGGTAGAGACCATAGGGCGAACCTGATTGCCACCAAAGAACCCTGAACAACAGTCCTCGAATCATACACCACCCCTACAACCGAACTAACAAAACTAACAGAACTAATAGAAGGATTAACAACCGAAGAACTAGAAACCAGAACTGAATCAGTGACCCCATCATCAAATCCTGAACCCTTGCTATTCTGTAATGCTCGGGGAATCATTGGAGGAACCGAACTCGAAACCACTTCCGAAATAGCTGAGACAGTAGACGAAGACAGATCCGAAGAGTGAACCAAACCAATGGACGATGTGGATCCTGAGATCAAATTAGACCCTACTGAAGTATGGACAACCACTGAATCTTGACCACCTACGTCCTGGTGAATAGCTGAAAAAACATTGGATAACGGGACCTCCTCCTGAGATGTAATAACAGGGCGATAAACTGATTTAGAAGAATGGGTCCGAACAGGCTAAAAACCATCAACCCCAAAAACACTAGAATCCCCAGTTATATCCTGGGTTGATTTTGCAGAACTAGTCAAAGGAACCTTAGAAGACTTGTTCCAACGACAAGAACTAGGCAAATGACCTATAGAAGAACAGGTGGAGCAAAAAGCCGGGAGATTCTCATACTCAACACCTATAAAAGAACTATGAAATTCATCCCTCTCCAGCAACACTGAAGTAGGCAGCACTGATGACACATCCACATCAACTAGAACTCTAGCATAATGACCGAAATCCCCATCATTAGTAGCCTTGTCCAACCGCAATGGAACCCCAATCCCTCTAGCCAAGTCAGAAATAATTTTTGGATGCTAGTATTCCCACGATAGATCAAAGAGCCTAACCCAAACCTGAGCATTAGTGGACTTCTGTAGCGATGGGTTAAAATCTGGGACCCAAGGCTGTAGGCGAAGAATACCTGGCTGTAGATGAACTGAACCTAACCCCCAGACATGAGTCTTATCAGTAGGAGACTTCAAAAGAATCTAATAATAGCCTCTCCCTAAAGATATAAGTCGCCAATCAGAATTTAGCATCCAATGCTTACTAAGTCTTACCTTAAGATCCACAAGCTTCCAAGGCCGCTCACCACTAGAAAGCACCACACGACCAATAAGAGCATTCCTGCACAACTCAAGACGGGCTTGATAAGCAATCGGATCTACCCGAATAGAAACATACCCCTCCTTCTTAGAGGGAACTGATGGCACCGGTAAAGTCTCAACATTAGAAGATTTGAAGAGACCCGCAAAAGACTTACCACCCTGGACCATAGGTGTTGAACTTTGAATGAGACCTGTAACCGAATCAGGAACAATCACCAAAACACCCCCCTCAGGCTGAGGAAGAATCGGCCCACCAACCAAAGAACACATCCCACCAGATGCAAGAGGAACAACCCGAGAAGACGAATTCAATCCACTCACCGTACTCAGACCAATTTGACTATGCAAGGTGGAAGACACTGCCACCGTAGATGAAAGAGACAAAGCGGCCTCCATGCACATATGATCTATAGAGCTCGATAAACTGTAACAGAAGTACTGTAGTGAAATCACTGCAGCAGATATTGTAGCAAATCACTGTAGCGGGATCCTGTAGCAAAATCACTGTAAGGACTGTAGCGAATCACTGTAGCGGACTGTAGCAGTGAACAAGACTGTAGCGGAAACACTGTAGCAGCTGCGGAACACTGTAGCAACGACGGAAACACTGTAGGGCGATAGAACACTGTAGCAGTGAACAAGACTGTAGCGGAAACACTGTAGCAGCAGCGGAACACTGTAGCGGGGGTACTGTAGCATTGACGGAACTGTAGCGGGGCACTGTAGCAGTGACCGATATTCAATTAAGATTTAAGATCAAATTCCACAAGTTGTACTTTGAATATTACAATGTAAGTACACTAAGTAAAACTACTACAACTTGCTAATGAAGGAAATATATTAAAACCAAAACAAAGGATACATATATTAATATTAATGTTCAATGTATATACAAATATCAATCTAAATACATCTATACAAAAGAATCAAAGAATAAGAGAATTATATTTACACAAATGAATTGTATATACAAAAATGATCAAAATGAATATTGATTACAAATCACACTTTACACAATCTTGCTTCCAAATATATCATAAGTGAATATTGTATCACAAGATTAAAACATACACATAAACATATACAAAAAGAAAGATAGAAAGAATTGACAAATGAGATTTTTTAACGTGGTAAAACCTCCAAGGAGGAAACTTCCACGGGTTGAAATACAGCCATTAGGGTACTATATATATTGGATGGTAAATTAGAAATTCCTCAAAAGTGACCAACCTTGACCAACTTCCTATTGGAGTCTATGTTTACCCAACCCTATTGGAAAGTACGAAATCCGTCAATGATGCAAAGCCACCATATATTGGACAACATACAAAACCAACATCGATGGAAGATTAGAAATTCCTCAAGAGTACATACACATCCCATGTACCCCGCTCTTTTGGAGTCTATGTCTATCCATACGCCTAGGCCTACCAATATACAAACCAACTCCCTATCCAAGGCACTTATGCCTCTAGGGAGCCTCCCATGCATGACTATCCGGACCTTCCCGATCCTAGTCATGACTTCTTGCTTGGTTATCCGGACCTCACATCCTAACCAAGACTTCTTTGCTTGACTATCCGGACACCTTGTCCTAGTCAAGACTTCATGCCTTTTACAAAGACTTCCTAGTGTGATCATATGAATGCAAATGATGCAAACATTCAATTCAACATAGAACATGTGATCAAGACATTCTATGGAACAACTAGACTTAAACATGTGAGAACACAAGTAATATAGTCTAGATGCCAAAACATGAATTAAACCTAGAGCATGTGAAAAACACCTTAACACAAAAGCTCCTAGTTCTATTCATACAAATAACACTTGAATAAAAACATATACATGAAGCACATATTCAAGATGTCATAAATAAAAGAGTAAAATTATCAATAAATGAAACCTACCTATGACATTTACGCCTAACGATCAAGAGAAGAGATTTTGATTTCCATCCTTCAGGTATGCAATTCAAAGAAAGGGAGACCACGCTCTTAGGTGATTCACGTTCGTGATTGGATTGAAAGATCTTGCGGTTTACCATCGACGCAAGTCAATCGGATCACACGACAAGAGGTATGTTACTTTTTGATACGTATGTTTAATTAATTAAAGGGTTAAGGTTCAAATATGGAAAAAATTTAAACTGTACTAAAACCCCTTTTCAGTCTCGCTTCTGCTGCGTGACCGTATTTTTCCCTACAAAAAATTGGTAATAATCGATTAACAACCCATTCACCCCCTCTAGGTTGTTTTAGACACACACGCTATATTTATTTTCAATGAAAACCTAGATAGTTTTAATAATACAACACTAAATCAATTCATCACAAACAATTCTCTATTCTTGTATCTAGCATATGGTCTAAAACATACAAGTGAATAAAGAGATGGCTTGTTAAGAAAGTCACTAAAATTAGATGAAGTTAGTAAAAATCTTACCAAGCAAGTTGTGATGATGTAAAACCATGCATGGATGATGCAAGATGTTCTTTGATGCACAAATGAATGTCTTTGAGTATTTAAAGGAGAGTTCTTTGAGAAATTTTCGCTTGAAAAATGTTCTAAGGGAAAAATATGATTTTTTGACTCTTAAGAACGACCTAAAATTAAATAGGCATATATATAAGGTGTAAACATGAAGTGACAACGTTTTGAAAAGTTTGCAAAAAATATGCCTTGACCGCTGTTGACCCACTCTACGTAGGGCGGGTGTACAGCAGTCCACCTGGGAAATGAAGAACAATGTTCTTCGTGACCGCCTTACGTAGGGTAGAAACCAGGCGACCTAGGGGCGGTTGCTCTCGGGTTTAGAAATCAACCAATGGCACCACTGTTCACCCGCTCTACGTAGAGCGGGTGTATAGCGGTTAAGAGCAATTCAGCTCTGAGCCACTTTTGAGCGATGTTCGTGGAGCGCCTGTAGGGCGGGTGAACAATGCCCATGCATACACAATGCATCCTAGTTCTAATCATGACAAGGCATGTGAACTACTAGATGCAATCAATAAAAAATGCAAGAAGAGATATTATATAAACATGAAAGATGTTCTTTGATGCACAAATGAATGTCTTTGAGTATTTAAAGGAGAGTTCTTTGAGAAATTTTCGCTTGAAAAATGTTCTAAGGGAAAAATATGATTTTTTGACTCTTAAGAACGACCTAAAATTAAATAGGCATATATATAAGGTGTAAACATGAAGTGACAACGTTTTGAAAAGTTTGCAAAAAATATGCCTTGACCGCTGTTGACCCACTCTACGTAGGGCGGGTGTACAGCAGTCCACCTGGGAAATGAAGAACAATGTTCTTCGTGACCGCCTTACGTAGGGTAGAAACCAGGCGACCTAGGGGCGGTTGCTCTCGGGTTTAGAAATCAACCAATGGCACCACTGTTCACCCGCTCTACGTAGAGCGGGTGTATAGCGGTTAAGAGCAATTCAGCTCTGAGCCACTTTTGAGCGATGTTCGTGGAGCGCCTGTAGGGCGGGTGAACAATGCCCATGCATACACAATGCATCCTAGTTCTAATCATGACAAGGCATGTGAACTACTAGATGCAATCATGAAAAAATGCCAGGGGACCTTGAGAGGGGAATCAGGTTGCAGATACGCTTTCTAAGCATGCTTTAGAGCTTCAGGCTGATTCTTGGTGGTTCTTTGCCCCGCCGTTCTGTTCTTCTTTAGTTGGCAATGACTGCATGGGCCGGGAGTCTTTTCGTTTTTCTTGATGTTTTCTTTTTCTTTTTTTGGTGTGGCCTGCGTGCCTCTTTTTGTTTGGGGTTGTTTTCCCTTTGGGTCTTTGTGCTTTATTGCTTTTTGTCACTTTTTTCTTTTCTTTTATCTTTTATATATATGGATACTGTCTAGGGGTTTTTCAGCATATGATCGTTTGTGATGCTTTTTCCCTTTAGATCAGTCCAATTTTTATTAAAAAAAAAAAAAAACATATAAAAGAACACACAATATACACAAAGTATGGATATGCATGGAATGTGTGTGTGTGCAACTAAATTTCTTCAAAGCAAGGTAAGCACAAGAAATTTACCTTTTGTGCTTCTCCTCTTGAGGTCTTGAGAACCTAAGCTACTCTTACAAAAACCCCAAATGTGGTTTATCTACGAAATAAGCCAATCAATAAACTGAGACCTTACAATCTTCCCCTTTGGCTATTTTGTGACAAAACCACCACTCACATATATCCTCACAACATAATTGAAGCTACGGGATAGCAAAGATATTCTACTTTACAAAGAGATAAGAAAATAAAACTTCAAGTCTTCAATCTCTTGTAGAATTATCAAACCTTCAAAACAAAAAAATTACACTTCCAAGGCAAGTGTATGTGAGATGATCATGTGAAGTTTAAAACAAGCATTTGCATTTAAGAATTTAAGAACAACATCATGCAATGAAAAAATAATGCAATGCTCCCCCTCATTGGGTTACTCCCCCTCAATATGTAACCTCCCCAACATGAACAATTGCTACAAGTAGCAACTCCCCTTTACCACTTCTACTCCCCCTTTTTGTCATGATATAGGCAAAAGAGTAGTCTCCAACCGAGTTACTTCTAGCAAAGAGAGATAGTAGCATACAAGATATTTGCATAATCATATAAGTCACATTATGCATCTCAATAAATTTGTGAGAAACAAGGAGATTTATTTAATGAAAATGTTTGAATCAAACATGCTTTGCATACAAGACATGTAGCATTCAAGTCCAAAATACAATGGTGTTTGGCAAAGCAAATGACAAGGGTTTCTAATAAGAATTCAAACCAATTTCACCATTGTCATGAGAAAGGCAAGGATATAGAGATATTATTGATTTCAATTTAAGTGCAACTATATCCAACTTTATAAGCAAAACATGGCATGAGCGACTTTGCACCCTATTTGATTTTTCCGGGTGAGATACCCGTATGATAGTAGCCATGTTCAACCAATAAAGAAAGAGAGACATTTGGAATTTAAAATCCTTTGAACGGATACAAGATCCTCTATTCATTTTAAGTCTCATAAGCTTTTTCACACAAGTTTTACATTTAAGAATATGCAATCATCAATTCATGCTTTTTCATTTGAGCATGTTATATGAATTTCATGTTTTTCATTTGTCATTAGCATGTTATAAAAGAATCATCATGTCATGGAGATAACTATAGGTCATTCAACATGTACTTCCTATGTAGATCTCCTAGTCCAAAAATGCATGTTTGAACATAAATATGACATGGATTGTAAATAAAACATGGTTCACACTTATTGAATTGAAAACATATATACATATGTGCAACAAAGCTTACTCAAGTAATTAAAAAAGAAGCATAAGATATTTCAAATTTTTGCACAAGTATGCAAAATAGCTCTCTTTGCTTGAGTTTCCCTTATAGGGTCAATCACCAAAACTCATCACTCCAAGAGACAAATCCCAATAGATCTACTTAGTGTTTTAAAACGAGTAGCATCTAAGGGTTTAGTAAATAAGTCCGCTAGTTAATCATTAGTACCTACATGTTCAAGTACTATTTATTTATTCTCAACTAGTTCTCTTATGAAATGATGGCGGATGTCAATATGCTTAGTCCTAGAGTGTTGTACCAGATTCTTGGAAATATTAATAGCACTCATGTTATCACAAAAGAGAGTGAGAGTACCTTGATTGAATCCATAGTCGACTAGCATTTGCTTCATCCAAAGGAGTTATATGCATCCACTCCCCGCGGCTCTGTACTCGGCCTCAGCCGTGGATAAGGAAATCGAGTTTTGCTTCTTGCAAAACCAAGACACCAAGTTGTTGCTTAGAAAAAAGCAACCACCCGATGTGCTCTTCCTATCATCACAATTTCCTACCCAATCCGCATCACTAAAGCCTACAAGACTAGCATTAGTGTCAAAAGAGTACCAAATCCCATAATTGGATGTCCCATTCACATTGCGAATGATTCTCTTAACCGAAAAGAGATGGGACTCCTTGGGATCTGATTGGTACCTAGCACACACACCCACATTAAAGGATATATCGGGCCTACTTGCGGTTAAATAAAGCAAGCTTCCAATCATGCCCCGATACAACGTTTGTTCCACACTTTTTCCACTAGCATCCTTGCTTAGCTTCAAAGTGGTACTCATGGGTGTATCATAATGTTTGGCATTTTCAAGACCAAGCTTCTTCACTAGGTTTTTGACATATTTGGCTTGGGTTATAAAGATTCCATCATCTAATTGCCTAATTTGCAAACCTAAGAAGTAACTTAGCTCAACAACAAGACTCATCTCAAACTCATGAGACATAATATCAACAAATTGTTGGACCTTAGTGTTGTTGGTGGAGACAAACACAATGTTATCAATATAGATTTGAGCTATAAATAACTCATTTTTGTTTCTCTTGATGAACAAGGTCTTGTCAACACTACCCCTTGTGTAATCATTGTCAACAAGAAATTGAGTGAGGCGCTCATACCAAGCCCTCGGTGCTTGTTTCAACCCATAAAGTGCCTTTTTGAGGCGATAGACATGGTTGGGGTGGTGAGCATCCACAAACCACTTGGGTTGTTCAACAAACACTTCCTCTTGCAACATTGAGGAAGACACTCTTGACGTCCATTTGGTGCAATATGAACTTGTGCACACAAGAAATGGACGAGAAGCTTAATAGACTTTAAGCGGGCAACGGGAGCAAATGTCTCCTCAAAGTTGATACCTTCAATTTGAGAGTACCCTTGTGCAATAAGTCTAGCCTTGTTACGCACTATGTTGCCATCCTCATCGGATTTGTTCCTATATATCCATTTGGTGCTTATGACATTTGTGGTCTTAGGCCTAGGAACTAAAGTCCAAACCTTATTCCTTTCGAATTGCATTAGCTCTTCTTGCATGGCAAGAACCCAAAATTCATCATTTAAGGTTTCCTCAACCTTTTTGGATTATATTTGAAAGGTGTAGCATGTGTAGCTAATTAGATTAGCTATTTGATGCCTAGTCTTAACACCCTCATTAACCTTTCCAATGATGTCATCTTTATCATGGAGTTCCTAACCCATGGAGCGGGTTCTTTAGAGTTCAAGAGAGGAACTCTATCAATAGGTTGTGTGTTATCATCACCAAGATTAGACGTCCCAACATTAGGAGTCACCATAACCTTCTCCAAGGGAGAGTCATTACCAAAAATAACCTCCTCCTCATGATCATTATACTTAAGCCTTGTATCATCAATGACAACATTGGATGATTCCATAACACTTCGAGTCTTCAAATTGAAAACACTATAGGCTTTACTTTTTAAGGCATAGCCAATAAAGATACCCTCATCACTCTTAGCATCAAATTTGCCAAGTTGATCACAGTCGTTTAAAATGTAGCATTTGCTTCCAAAGGAGTGGAAGTAGCTAACATTTGACTTTTTACCTTTCCATAACTCATATGAGGTATTCCTAGTCCTAGGCCTTAGGAAAACTCTATTTCCTATATAGCAAGCCGTATTGACGGATTTGGCCCATAGGTTCCTAGGGACATTGTTGCTAAGTAACATTACACAGGCCATCTCTTGAAGGACCTTATTTTTCCTCTCAATAACTCCATTTTGTTGAGGTGTCCTAGGAGTCAAAAACTCATGGGAGATACCTAAGCCATTACAATAGGTTTCAAATGTGGCATTCTCAAATTCTCTCCCATGGTCATTTCTAATCCGTTTTATGCTTTTAATGTTTGAGTTCATTTCATTTTGAATTTTATTACAAAGCATTTTAAACTTATCAAAAGTTTCAGATTTTTCTTTAAGAAAATATGTCCATGTGAACCTAGAGAAATCATCAACACAAACAAAAATGTATCTCTTTCCACCTAAGCTTTCGGTTTGCATAGGACCCATGAGATCCATGTGGAGAAACTCTAGAGGCTCCTTGATGGAGAGATACTTGCCTTTTTTGTGCATGCTTTTGGTTTTTTTTCCTTGTTGGCAAGGTCCACAAACACCATTGGCTTTCTTCCCAAGCTTAGGGAGGCCACGCACACAATTGAACTTTCCAAGGGTTCGTAAATCCCTAAAGTTCATATGGCCAAGTCTTTCATGCCACAACTCAATTTGCACATCCATGGACACATTGTTTGAGACTATTCTAGCTTCAAGACAATAGCAATTATCGCTAGATCTCATACCTTTCAACAAGGTTTTTCCATCGGGCTTTAAGATAGAGCAATCATTTTTACTAAACAAGACGGAATATCCTTCATCACTAAGATGAGAAATGCTTATTAAGGTGGCTTTCAAGCCATCAACATATAATGCATTGGATAAGGAGGGTAATCTGGGAACGAAAATGGTTCCTTTCCCTATAACTCTCTTTTTGGATCCATCACCAAAGGTGACACATACTCCTTTATGACAAGAGTCTCGAAGAAACTCTTGTTTCCCGTCATATGCCTAGAGCACCCATTATCTAAGTACCAAAAATTAGAAGAATTAGCCTTTAAGGCAATTTGAGCAACATTGCAAACATTTTCATTCTTTCTAATCCACCTAGGTAGAACATTTTCTTTCCTAGTGGTCTTTGGTACATGGGCTCTACATGTCCTAGGATCATGCATATCAATCTTATCATTCCTAGGAACAAGCTTCATGGCTCTATTCTTTTTCTTCTCAATCATGCTTCTAGTTTTACACATTTTAATATAACGAAAGCATCTTGGTCTAATATGGCCATCAAAACCATAAAAATGACATGTAGGAATAAAATAAGGAATCATACCTTGTCCTTGTACATACATAGGAGCTTTCCCATGTCTTTGTGGTTGAGAAGGTTCAATCCATCTTCGTTGTTAAACCGGTCTAGCTTGCTTCCGAGGTTTAGCTTGCACGATTGGTCCCTTTCCTTTGTGAGCCATATGTTGAGGAATGATGGCTTGAGGAACTGAAAACGCAAATACTCGGTGTGTTCTATATATTGATCTAGAGGGGGGGGGGGGGGGGGGGTGAATAGATTTTAACTATTATTACCCAATTTTCGCATGTATGTCAATTTTATGAAAATGCCCCTAACTAGTCACAATAATATGGTGTGGAAATTAAATAACACTTGATATATACGTGGAAACCCAACCACTGGGAAAAACCACGGGCTGTTTAGTGCGTCACACTCGAACCTCGAAATCCACTAATTGAAATGGAGTTTACAACTTATGTAGACCTCGTCTAACACTCCGGTCAATAACCACCCACTTCTACCACGCGGGTCTTTAAAAGTGGCTCTAGTCCTACTTGCTTAAGGCCTAAGCAATCTTAGCCCCAAGACTTAATTCTCAATGAAGAGATTATGCAACCTATGTGAATATATGATGATATTCAAATGACAACCAAGGCTAGGTAACCTTATATGCTTATCTAGGATGATGATATAATCAATTAAATCAATCCTAAATATCAAGAGCTAAATGACATGTCAAATAGCTTAGCTAATCAAAATTAAGCAAAAACCTAATTAGCTATCACAATACAACACTCAATCAATTCATCACAATCAATTCTCTTTTCTTGTATTTAGCATATGATCTAAAACATACAAGTAATTTAAAATAGATGGCTTGATAGTAAAAATACTAAAATAAGATGAAGTTAATCAAAATCTTACCAAGCAAGTTGTGATGATGCAAACCCATGCATTGATGCATTCTATATAGACATAGAAGATGCAATATGAAATTTGATGCAAAAAGGATTTGATTTGAGTGGTTAAAGGTGAGTTCTTGATTTGATTTTCTCTCAAATATCTCTCTTTTAAGTTTAGGGTTCTAAGGCGTAAAAGAACTTGTTCAGATACTGAGAAAATGAGATATTTATAGACATCAAGAACAGGGCATGTGTAAAGACAATTTTGCCCCTGAAACGCACCGATCGGCGGTTTCAATCGGCATCCAGGCCGCCGATCATAACCACCGAATTGAACCCGAGAAGAACAGGGGAACAACGGCAGTTTCGTAACCGCCGATCCAACCACCGAATCAAACCCGAGAGAATAAATCAATCAGGTATGAACGGCGATTTCGTTCGGCGGCCAGGTCGCCGATCATAACCGCCGATCACCAACAGAGGTGAAATCCAAGGAGAAGCCAAGCACATTCTCCGTAGGCGGTCTTTGCATGAAACCAAGCACATTCTAGTGCATGCGCAGACGTTTCCGAATAATATCGAGGAATGAATTACTAAGCACATATACACACAACAAGATATATTAATCAAAGTGCTAGTGTGTAAAGTGTCATGTGAAGAGTATGCACACAAATGCAAGAATGCTAAGTGTGTGTGTGCTTCTAAATCTCTTCAAAGAAAGTAAGCACTAGAAGTGTACCTTTGGAGTGCTTGACAACCTTGAGGACATGAAAGGGTCATGAGCTTGATAATTAATCACTTAAGCTACCCTTACATACAATCCCCAACATGTGGTTTGTCCACGAAATAAGCCAATTAAGATATGGGAATCCTTACAATCTCCCCCTTTGGCTATTTCATGACAAAATCACCACTCACATTGATTCCTCACAACATAATAGAAACTACAGGTCAACAATGATTATCTACATTACAAAGTGATATTTTTTTAAAAAAATCTTAAAGTCTTCGATCTCTTGTAGAACAATCAATCCCTGAAAGCAAAGTTTCTAAACTTTCCAATACAAGTAAAAAGTGAGAATAAAAACAAGCATTTGCATTCTAAGAATTTAAGTACAACTACAACATCATGCAATAAATGTGAATGCAATGCTCCCCCTCAATGTATTGTCTCCCCAACATGCATAATTGCTACCACAATTTGCAACTCCCCTTACCACCATTCTACTCCCCCTTTTTGTCATGATATAGACAAAGGAGTAGTCCCCAACCGGGTCATTTAACAAAGAGAGATGATAGCATTCAAGTCATTTGCATAATCATAAAATGCACTTTATGCAACTCTATCAATTGGAGAGAAACAAGGAGATTTATTTTTATTGAAAATGTGTGAAATAAACATGCTTTGCATACAAGACATGTAGCATTCAAGTCCAAAATACAATGGTATTTGGCAAAGCAAATGACAAAGGTTTCTAATAAGAATTCAAACCAATTTTTTCATTGTCATGAGAAAAGCAAGGATATATAGATTTCATTGATTTTAATTTATGAGCAACTATATCCAACTTTATAAGCGAAACATGGCATGAGCGACTTTGCACCCTATTTGATTTTTCTGGATAAGATATCAGTATGATAGTAGCCATGTTCAACTAATAAAGAAAGAGAGACATTTGAATTTTAAAATCCTTTGAACGGATACAAGATCCTTTATTCATTTTGAGTCTTATAAGCTTTTTCACACAAGTTTTGCATTTAAGAATATGCAATCATCAATTCATGCTTTTTCATTTGAGCATGTCATATGAATTTCATGCTACTCATTTCATTAGCATGTTAAAAACAACTCATGCTTTTCAACTTTTAAGCATGTCATTAAGAATCATCATGTCATGGAGATAACTAGGTCATTCAAAGCATAATTTCTATGTAAATCTTGTAAGGTTTATGATTTGTATTGGCTTGATTCCATTGCAAAACACTCCATATTTGTATTAGTTGTTGCTTAGGATATTCTTTGAAGAAAGGAAGCTTAAAAGATGAAGAGCAACGTCTAGTGCAAAAGTCGTCTTCAAGAGGTGAAAAGCGTCAAAGGTATATCTTGACTCCTATCCTCTTACAAGGCGTTAGCGCGCACACACACAATTCATACATGTGTGTCCCTGCATCATGGTTCAAACATTTGGTGTAACACATTCACACATTTCTTAGTATGCTCATGCATTGTTCTCTAATAGTTAAACATTGTTGAATTGTATGCTTTGTGACTATCTCTTTGATATGGCATGCTTGTGTGAATTTGTATTTGTTTTTTTTCCGTATTTTTTTGTATTTGGACTTGAATATGTTCTATTATGATGCCTTATTGAGTTCCGGTCGTTTCGGTTACTCATTCATAAGGTTTCGAGTCCAAACGATGTAGCTACGCTACTTTTCGTTATCATTCGTTGAGTTGAATTCATCGTCGTTTTTCAAGATGATTTCTCAACCATTTTCAAAGTTGTGTAGTCGTCGTCGTGCTGAGAGAGTCACAGTTTGTAATCCGAAAACAGACTCAAAATCGGAGTTCGGATGCCCAAGATACGGCTGAAGAACCGAAGGAGTGCGCGAGAGACATGGGAGGCCATGAGGCCACTTGGCCCACTCCGTGAGGGAGGCCATGGGCCCCACGGCCAGGGACCCTCTCTGGTCCCGTGAGGCCCACACGCCCCCCACGGGGTGGGTGACGTGCACTCTTCATATTGGCCCTGAAAACCTTCTCTCTCCTCATTTTTAAACTCCTCTCCTTCCCTCCACATGTGTTGAAGATTTTCAAGAACTTGAAGAACATTTCTGCAGAATTTCTTCACATTTTCATTTTCTTATTTTGATCATAACTTTCTCATATGAACTCGAAATCAATCGATTCAAAAGCCAAAATTGTTGGTCTTGATAAGAGCTACAAACTCCAACTATTTCTAGAGGGAGTTGACTTCATCATTGTTCCCAGCAGCCTGATCTTCATTACGAGTTCAAGGTTGTTTGTTCAACTTCTTCTTTTTCAATTTCATCTTTAATCATCTCTTGATTCTTACTATTTGATTGATGAAATTTGTTGAGAAGCATGTTAGATCATATGCTAGGGGTGTTTGATCATTTGTCAATTGAGTTTTAGCTTTGTGATTTCCTTTGAACATATATGTGCTAAACTTGATTTTGTTTGAAATTGATTCTAGAAAATGTATATATGATGTGTCTCATATTATTTTCTAGGTTCTATTTCATGATCTAAGAACTAGGTTTTTAGTGTGATATATTGAATAATCATACCTTGTTCTTATTGTTTTACATGTCTTGATTTCTAGATAATCTTATGATTGTATGTTGGAAGCATATTCTAAATTGTCATTGAACATGTACATTTTGCTTGATTGATCATCTAGCTTAATTTGTTTGTGTTTGCATCACTTGCATCACTTAGATCATAGCCTTGCATTTGGTTGAAGTCTCTAGCAAAGTGAGTGAAGCTTTGTGGATAGAGCAAGGAAGTCTTGATTAGAGTCGGGAGGACTCGGATAATCAAGCAAGGAAGACTTGTCTAGGGTCGGGAGGATCCGGATAGGCAAGCAAGAAATCTTCCTAGAGACGTGAGCATCTTGGATAGGAAGTTGCTTTCTAGAGGTGTAGGATACATCTCGGATAGGAAGTAGGCTTGGTGATTCACTAGCCCGAGGGTAGATTAGGAGTTGATAGCTTGAGCGGATATCATGAGTGATAGCTTGAGTGTGTAAGTCCTTTTTCACATAGTGGATTGCTTTGCCGGTGGTTGTGGTATCAACCCGTGGATGTTTCCTCTTTGAGGTTTTACCACGAAAAAACACTTGTGTTCATTTTTATTTTTATTTTTCTTTATCTTCCATATCTTACATTGATTGCATATCTTGTAAATTGATTAATTCTTGTATTAGTGAAATCAATTCATTTGCTAAATCTAATCAAGTGTGCATTTTCTTTGTTATATTCCGCATTATTTTTAAATTGGAAGAATTTGGAGCCTATACCTATTCACCCCCCCTCTAGGTATATTTCACTACTACTTATGGGAAATTACATTTGGTATCAGAGCGGGTGTCTAGACGTACTTAGATAGATCCTTTCTTTGTAGTGTTTTGTGTTTTTTGTTTGTGATAATCATGATTAAGGAAGTGTGTTCCTATGTGGCTTTTTTTGTTGAACATATTGACTTAGATGAGAAAAAGATCGATGATCTTATTTTTGAAAATGAACGTTTATCCAAAGTCAATATGTCCCTCAAAAAGAAGTTAGAGAATCATGATCTTGGCTCAAAGGAGTTCAATGAACTTAAAGACAAGATCCTAAGTCTAGAATTGAATCTAAAAGATAGCAATGATAGACTTGGTATCTTCAAGCAAGAAATTGAGTAAAGAGATTGTTCTCTTGTTAATGCTAAGAAACTTGAAAATGTGCTTAAATCCAAACTTAATGAGCATTTAAATCAAGAGAAAAAGTATGAACAATGGCTTGATAAATCACGTAAAGATGTTATGTTTAGTGATGACATAGCGGAAAAATATGCCATTGAACTTAGGTTGCTTCATGAGAAACTTGATGAGGCTAATAGGGTGATTAGCAAGATGTCATCTAGTTCTAATAAAGTTAAAACCCTCATTAAAAGTGGAAAGCATCCATGTGACAAAAGAGGTTTGGGTTATATCAATGAGAAGGAGACTCCTTTATCTAACAAATCTACTTTTGTCAAAGCAAGCATTGAATCAAATGTAGGTACACTCTCTCAAGGTAAAGCTATGAAAGCTACCGAAGGTGCCTCTTCATCATCAAGGATGTTCAATGGAAGAACTCAACAACATAAGCATCAAGAAGCAACAACCTCAAATGTAAGAGGTGGAGCATCAAGGGTTGCACTTCAAAGAGGAAAAATTACGAGAAGTCCAAAGGAGTTGGAAGCAAATGCAAATGGTAAAATTCTCAAATTTATTCCTATTTGTCATCATTGTAATATGATAGGACATATTCGACCTAGATGCTTTGAGTATATTCGGAAATGCAAACTTGATAATTCTTTTCATGATATGTCTTTGAATAGACCTAGGCAATCATCCATGTATGGATTTAGAAATAGACCTAGGAAGACCTTGGAAAAGCATGTTGTTGAAAAAGTTGTTGATGACTTGCTTGCTAAATCTTGTGTTGTGCCGCACTCTACTATGCATAAGAAAGTTGATAATGCTTTGTTTGATATTTTTGAAAATGTGACCAATGAGGTCAAGGTGCATGTTAAAAAGCCTAACATTGAGTCAAAGCATGTTAGAAGTAAGAGTGAGAGGCATGTTGTGAAAAATGTGTGGATTAGAAAAGACACATCTAAATGTCATGTTGCACAATATGCTTTATGTGCCAACTCCTCCTATTCTTGGTACCTAGATAGCGGTTGCTCTAGGAACATGACCGGGAACAAAGAGTTCTTTAAGAATCTTGTTTTAAAGGATAGAGGTTGGGTTACTTTTGGTGATGGTACCAAAAAGCAAGTTCTTGGCAAGGGAACAATTTGTATCCTCGGATTGCCTAAACTTCGCAATACTTTGTATGTTGATGGGTTACAAGCTAACTTGATAAGCATTACTCACTTGTGTGAAATTTTTAAAGAAGTTAGCTTTAACAAAGATGTATGCACTATAATTGATAAAAAGAACAATGTTGTCCTAAGAGTCAAAAGGTCTATAGACAATTGTTATTGTCTTGAGATAGATCCTCTAACTTGCAACATGGCACATGAGTGCAACAAGCTTGATTTGTGGCATCAACGTTTGGGTCACATGAATTTTGAAGATTTGAAAAAGCTTGAAAAACATGGCATTGTTAGAGGTCTTCCTAATCTTGGTAAAAAGCTTGAGGTGGTTTGTGAACCTTGCCAATTAGGTAAGCAAACCAAAGTGTCTCATAAGAAAAATTCTTACATAGCTACCAAGAGACCTTTAGAACTTGTGCATATAGACCTAATGGGGCCAATTCAAACCGAGAGCATTAATGGCAAAAAGTACATTTTTGTATGCATTGATGACTTCTCTAGGTTTACTTGGGTTTATTTTCTTAAAAACAAGACCGAGGCTTTTGATTACTTTAAAGAGTTTTGTAATCAAGTTCAAAATGAAAAGAGTCTTGATATCAAGAAAATATATCGCATTAGGAGTGATCATGGGACGGAATTTGAAAATGCAAAATTTAGTGAGTTTTGTGATGGTTTAGGGATTTCTCATGAGTTCTCCGCACCTAGAACTCCTTAACAAAATGGTGTTGTTGAGAGGAAAAACCGTGTCTTGCAAGAGATAGCTAGGGTCATGCTCAATAGCAAGAAAGTCCCTAGAAACCTATGGGCCAAGGCGGTCAATACCGCTTGTTATGTGTCTAATCGTGTTTTTAAGAGGCCCGGCACAAAACAAACGTCCTATGAGCTATGGAAGGGCCAGAAGCCCAATGTGAGTTACTTCCACACTTTTGGGAGTAAATGTTTTATTTTGAATGATAGAGATCACTTAGGAAAGTTTGATGCAAAAAGTGATGTTGGTCTCTTTCTTGGCTATGCTATTAATAGTCGTGCATATAGAGTCTTTAATTTGATTACTAAGACTATCATGGAGTCTATCAATGTGAAGATAGATGATTTTAGCATGCTTAATTTGTGTGATGATAATAGTGTCAATGAACCTAAAGAAAACATGTTGAATGACACTAAAACACCTATTGATGTGGCTAGTAGTATTTCTAGTCAAGATGATGAAAATGATAGTCATGTTGAAGTTGATAGTCAAGGGTTGGAAAATGCTTTAAATGATAATCAACAAAATGACCAAGTTGTTGAACATTCTCACCCAAGACTTAGAAACTTACACTATCAAGAAGACATCATAAGTGATTTAAATGAAGGGGTTAGAACAAGAAATCAAATTGCTAACCAAATATCCTATGCTTGCTACACTTCTCAAATTGAACCCAAAAATATTAATGAAGCAATTGTTGATGAATATTGGGTTGGGGGTATGCAAGAAGAACTTAATCAATTTGAAAGAAATGAAGTGTGGTCCTTGGTTCCTATACCTAAAGATATAAATGTAATTGGCACTAAATGGGTGTTTAGGAATAAGACCGATGAAAGTGGCAAGATTGTGAGGAATAAAGCTAGACTAGTGGCTCAAGGTTACACTCAAGTGGAGGGTGTTGACTTTGATGAGACATTTGCCCCGGTTGCTCGTCTCGAGTCCATTAGACTTTTGTTGTCCATTGAATGCATTAAAAAATTCAAATTATTTCAAATGGATGTCAAAAGTGCTTTCCTCAATGGATACCTTCAAGAAGAAGTGTATGTTGAACAACCTAAGGGTTTTGTAGACCCACACTCTCCTAATCATGTGTTTAAATTGAAAAAGGCTCTCTATGGCCTTAAACAAGCTCCAACAGCTTGGTATGATAGGTTGACTCAATACCTTATTGACAACCAATATAGGAGAGGTGGCATTGATAGGATTTTGTTTATCAAACATCATAATCATGATATTTTTGTTACACAAATATATGTTGATGACATTGTTTTTGGGTCTACTAATAAAACCAAGGTTGATGAATTTGTAAGTGTTATGTCAAGTGAATTTGAAATGAGCATGGTGGGTGAGTTGAATTATTTTCTAGGAATGCAAGTAAAGCAAACTAGCATGGGCATAATGTTGAACCAATCTAAATATGCTAAAAATCTAGTTAAGAGATTTGGCCTAGAAAATGGAAAAGATTTTGAAACTCCCATGAGCACCACTTTAAAACTTGACAAAGATGAAAAAGGGAAAAGTGTTGACCAAAGCCTTTATAAAAGCATGATAGGTAGACCACTTTACCTAACGGCTAGTAGACCCGACATTTGCTTTAGTGTAGGCTTGTGTGCTAGATTCCAAGGAAATCCCAAGGAATCTCACTTAAAAGCCGTCAAGAGGATCATTAGGTACATCAAGGGAACTCATAGTCTTGGTCTATTCTATTCATTTGATACCAATGATATCCTTGTAGGCTACTGTGATGCGGATTGGGCGGGAAACATAGATGACCGTAAAAGCACATCAGGCGGTTGCTTTTATGTTGGTAATAACTTGGTTTCTTGGTCAAGTAAGAAACAAAATTCGGTTTCCCTTTCCTCTTCCGAAGCCGAATACATTGCGGCCAGAAGTGCTTGCACACAATTACTTTGGATGAAACAAATCCTTAAAGATTATGAGATAGAACAAGGAAAAATGACACTTTATTGTGATAACTTAAGTGCCATTAACATCTCTACAAATCCGGTTCAACACTCCCGCACAAAACGCATAGACATTAGGCATCATTTCATTAGAGATCTAGTTGAACATTCTATTGTTACTCTAGAGCATTTGCCTACTAAAATCAACTTGCGGACTTGTTCACTAAGCCCTTGGACAAAGAGAGGTTTAAAACTCTTAGAATGTCCATTAGCATGATTTGTGTTGATTGATGTCTTTGTGTGATTGTGAGTGGCTTGATGAGCAAAACTTTAATTGAATATCATTGTCTTTAAGAGTTACTCACTTGAGAAGTAATGATCTTTAACAAGTATCTTTTGTTGTTTCTAGATCATGCACTTGAGTTTGAAAATCTTATTTTTGAAAAAGTGCACTAATGCTTCTCTTGTATGTTTTAGTTTTTGAGTTTTTGTGGTTGAATATGTGTAGATAATGGATGCATCTAGAAGTTTATTGTTAAGTACATGATAGATGACCTATGGTATGTATCCATTTTGCTTCGGCACTATATAGTAATCAACGAGCACCCTCATGGAAAGGGCTACACACCTTGGTTGTGAAGCCACCCAATGTAGGAAAGGGCTACGCCATTATGAGGAGTGAAAGCCGCCATGAGGAGTATATGTTTTTATTAGTAAAATCAAAGAAGTGTTGAAATGAATCATAAAAAAAATTCTTTGATTCAAGCCTAAAACAAAACAAAAAGGCTTATGGTGTATAGTTGAGAATTGTGAAAAAGCTCGGGTTGACAAATAGAAACGGGAAACAAGCCACATGCACACACACGCTTATATGTTGATATCTATTCATTTTAAAAGTAAAAATCCGGATGAATATCGGTTTGACCTATTTTTGGAAAGGCTTTAGATGGATAGATGTGGATAGAATTTGCATGTTGATATCACAATTACTCCTACTATATATTTGAGAAGCATTCACACACACACATTTTGCTTATGTGCTTGATTCATTAGCAATGTGAGAATATTTTTGATAGATTAATGAAAATCTATGATTCTCTCTTGGACTTTGACAAGTTATGAAATATTTTCTCTTATTGCTTGATTGTGTGATTGTGTGATGTCCCTTGTGAACAAATCTACTTGGTGATAATATGTGGAGCATATGTTAAGGGGGAGCTTTAGTTTATTCAACTTCGCTTTCTATACGATTTGTTTACTTTGTATCTCGTTTTTTATCTCTTGTGTCCTGAAACTAATTAATGCACGGTGTGTATAAAACTATCTAGAGGGGGGGTGAATAGATTTTACGCTTTTTACCCAATTTTTCGTGTTAGTCAAAATTACGAAATTACCCTCAAGATAAAATAACCAAGCAAGTGTAATATGGTGCGGAAATTAAATTGACACTTGATTTTTACGTGGAAACCCTCACGGGAAAAACCACGGGCTATGTAAGTAAGCCACACTCGAACCTCGAATCCACTAAATGTGCAAACGATTACAACCTAATCCCGGTAGTAATCACACACCTACCTAATCCCGGTATGAGTGAACCTAGTCCGATTTTGCTTGCGATCTAAGCAACCTAATCCCGATTGCTACACACAAGACTTAGCTTCTCTTGAAGAGAATACAACCCTAAGTGAATATGTGAAAATATCCAAAATGCAACATAGAGCAAGGGAAACCCTATATGCTTATCTAAGATGATTAATATGCAATTAAGAACAATCCTAGATATCAAAAACTAAATGACATGTCAATTAGTTTAGCTAATCAATATCAAGCACAAAAACCTAATATGCTAGCACAATACAACTTCTCAAACATACATCATACTAATCTCAATCTTGTATTCAACAAATATAAAATCACATACAAGTAATTAAATTGAGATTGCTAGATAAGAGAAACACAAAATATGTAAGATATTAGTGAAAAGCTTACCAAGCAAAGTATGATGAAGAATCCATGCAAGATGTCATCTAGATGATCTAAGATGATGCTAGATGATGATTGATGATCATGGAACAAGTGTTTGAGTAAATAAAAATGAGTTCTTTGGAATTTTTCTTCTCTTTGAAAAATCTCCTAAGTATGGAATCTGAATATGAACTCTTGTAATTGACCTAAAGTCAAAGTGGCATATATATAGGGGGCCAAAACAAAGTGTGGTCGTTTTGATAAGTTTGCCCACTATTTGCCATGGGCGCTGTACGTAGGGCGCCCTTGTACAGCGCCTGTACAGCGCCCTTGCTCTGTTTTCACGAGGAAACAGAGTGGCGCTGTACGTACAGCGCTTTGTACAGCGCCACGTACAGCGCCCCAACAGCGACCCAACAGCGACCGATTAAATCGATCAGGTCTGAACAGCGCTCAATGGGCGCTGTTCGTACAGCGCTTCTGAACAGCGCTTTTGGGGGCGCCCAGAGCAAAAATGCAATCCTAAGTCTAAGCATGACAAGGCAATTGGATATGCAAGATGCAATCAAACTAACATGCAAGAAGAGATGTTCATGAGCATTAAGGCACACATACAAGACACACAACATATAAGGATTAAACATATGCATGAGTTGTGAGTGTGTGCATCTATCTCTTCAAGACAAGTAAGCACTTAGAATATTACCTTTGGTGCTTGACAATGGTGAGATCTTCAAAAGGGCCTAAGCAATAACAAACATCTAAGCTACCCTTACAAAGCATCCCCACATGTGGTTTGATCACGAAATAAGCCAATTAAAAACAACGGGAATCCTAACAATCTCCCCCTTTGGCTATTTCGTGACAAAACCACCACTCACATTGATTTCTCACATAGAATTAGAAACTACGGGACTACAATGATTATCTACATTACAAAGAGATAAGAAAGTAAAAACTTCAAGTCTTCAATCTCTTGTAGAACAATCAAGCCCTGAAAATAAAGTTTCTAGCATTTCCAATACAAGTAAAGTGTGAGATTAATCATGTGAGAACAATACCAAGCATTTGCATTTTTAGAATTTAGGCACAACATTAGCAAGTGTATGCAATGAATGATAAATGCAATGCTCCCCCTCAAAGGGTTACTCCCCCTCAATGTATGTTCTCCCCAAAATGCACAAAAGCTTCTATATTTTGCAACTCCCCTTACCATTTCCTACTCCCCCTTTTTGTCATGATATAGGCAAAGGAGTAGTCCCCAACCGGGTCACTCAAAGCAACGAGAGATAGAAGCATGCAAGATATGCATATACATATAAGTCACTTTATGCACTTCAATTAATTTGAGAGAAACAAGGAGATTTATTTGAGAAAATGTGTGAATCCAACATGCTTTGCATACAAGACATATAGCATTCAAGTCCAAAATACAATGGTATTTGGCAAAGCAAATGACAAAGGTTTCTAATTTGAATTCAAACCAATTTCACCAATGTCATGGGAAAAGCAAGGATATAGAGATTATTGATTTCAATTTTAAGAGCAACTATATCCAACTTTATAAGCGAAACATGGCATGAGCGACTTTGCACCCTATTTGATTTTTCCGGATAAGAAATCCGTATGATAGTAACCATGTTCAACTAATAAAGAAAGAGAGACATTTGGAATGTAATTCCTTTGAACGGATACAAGATCCTTTATTCATTTTGAGTCTCATTAGCTTTCACACAAGTTTTGCATTTTTAAGAATATGCAATCATCAATTCATGCTTTTCATGTGAGCATGTTGTATGAATTTCATGCTTTTTCATTTAGCATAAGCATGTTATTTAAGAAACATCATGTCATGGAGATAACTATAGGTCATTCACATCATACTTCCTATGTAAATCTCCTAGTCCAAAAATGCATGTTTGAACATAAATATGACATGGATTGTAGACAAGCAAGGTTCACACTTATAGAATTTGAAAGCATATATACATGTGTACAACCAAGCTTACTCAAGCAATCAAAAGAAGAGGCATAAGTTATTTCAAATTTTTTGCAAGTTACATGAATGCAAAATAGCTCTCTTTGCTTGAGTTCCCCATATGGGGTCAATCATAGAACATCACTCCACAAGACATATCCCAATAGATCTACTAAGAGTTTTAAATCGAGTAGCATCTAAGGGTTTAGTAAATAAGTCCGCAAGTTGATCATTAGTACCTATATGTTCAAGTACTATGCATTTATTTTCAACAAGCTCTCTAATGAAGTGATGGCGGATGTCAATATGCTTAGTTCTAGAATGTTGAACCGGATTCTTGGAAATATTAATGGCACTCATGTTATCACAAAAGAGAGTGAGAGTACCTTGGTTGAATCCGTAGTCTACTAGCATTTGTTTCATCCATAGGAGTTGTGTGCATCCACTCCCCGCGGCTATGTACTCGGCCTCGGCCGTGGACAAGGAAATTGAGTTTTGTTTCTTGCAAAACCAAGACACCAAGTTGTTGCCTAGAAAGAAGCAACCGCCCGATGTGCTCTTCCTATCATCACAATTTCCTGCCCAATCCGCATCACTAAAGCCTACAAGACTAGCATTAGTGTCAAAAGAGTACCAAATCCCATAGTTGGATGTCCCATTCACATAGCGAATGATCCTCTTCACGGAAGAGAGGTGGGACTCCTTAGGATCCGCTTGGTACCTAGCACACACACCCACACTAAAAGATATATCGGGCCTACTTGCGGTCAAATAAAGCAAGCTACCTATCATGCCACGATATAGAGTTTGTTCCACACTTTTACCACTAGCATCCTTGCTTAGCTTCAAAGTGGTACTCATGGGTGTATCACAATGTTTGGCTTTCTCTAAACCAAACTTCTTCACTAGGTTCTTAGCATATTTGGCTTGGGTTATAAAAATCCCATCATGCATTTGCCTAATTTGCAAACCTAGGAAGTAACTTAGCTCACCAACAAGACTCATCTCAAATTCAAGAGACATGACATCAACAAATTGTTGAACTTTGGTGTTGTTGGTGGAGCCAAACACTATGTCATCAACATATATTTGAGCTATGAAAAGCTCATCATTGTCTCTCTTGATGAATAGTGTCTTGTCAACACTACCTCTTGTGTAGTTATTGTCAACAAGAAATTGAGTGAGGCGCTCATACCAAGCCCTCGGTGCTTGTTTCAACCCATAAAGTGCCTTCTTGAGGCGATAGACATAATTGGGGTGGTGTGCATCCACAAACCCCTTAGGTTGTTCAACAAACACTTCCTCTTGCAAGAAGCCATTGAGGAAGGCACTCTTGACGTCCATTTGGTGCAATTTGAACTTGTGCACACAAGAGATGGACAAGAGAAGCCTAATGGACTCTAAGCGGGCAACGGGAGCAAAAGTCTCCTCAAAGTCGATACCCTCAATTTGAGAGTACCCTTGTGCTACAAGTCTAGCCTTGTTCCGCACTATGTTGCCATCCTCATCGGATTTGTTCCTAAATATCCATTTTGTGCCTATGACATTAGTGGTCTTAGGCCTAGGAACTAGAGTCCAAACCTCATTCCTTTCGAATTGGTTTAGCTCTTCTTGCATGGCAAGAACCCAAAATTCATCATTTAAGGCTTCTTCAACCTTTTTGGGTTCTATTTGAGAGGTGTAGCATGTCAAGCTAATTAGATTAGCTATTTGACGCCTAGTTCTAACACCCTCATTAACATCTCCAATAACATCCTCTTTGTTATGGAGTCTTCTAACCCATGGAGCGGGTTCATTAGAGTCCAAGTTAGGAACTCTAGTACTAGGTTGTGTGACTTCATTAGATGTCCCAACATTGGGAGTCACCACAACCCTCTCCAAAGGAGAGTCATCCTCTAAAACATCCTCCTCCTCATCATTTTTGGACTTGAGCCTTGTATCATCAATGACAACATTTGATGATTCCATGACGGTTCGAGTCTTCAAGTTGAAAACTCTATAGGCTCTACTATTCAAGGCATAGCCAATAAAGATACCCTCATCACTCTTAGCATCAAACTTGCCAAGTTGATCACGGTCATTTAAAATGTAGCATTTGCTCCCAAATGTGTGGAAGTAGCTAACATTTGGCCTCTTGCCTTTCCATAATTCATAGGAGGTGTTTCTAGTACCGGGCCTTAGGAACACTCTATTTCCTATATAGCAAGCCGTGTTGATGGCTTCGGCCCATAGGTTCCTAGGGACATTGTTGCTAAGCAACATCACACGGGCCATCTCTTGGAGGACCCTATTCTTCCTCTCAACAACCCCATTTTGTTGAGGTGTCCTAGGAGCGGAAAACTCATGGGAGATGCCTAGGCTATCACAATAGCTTTCAAAAGAGGCATTCTCAAACTCCCTCCCATGGTCACTTCTAATCCGTTTAATGCTTCTAATATTAGAATTCATTTCATTTTGCAATTTAGTACAAAGCATTTTAAACTTATCAAAAGTTTCGGATTTTTCTCTAAGAAAATATGTCCATGTAAATCTAGAGAAATCATCAACACAAACAAAAATGTATCTCTTTCCACCTAAGCTCTCGGTTTGCATAGGACCCATGAGATCCATGTGGAGAAGCTCTAGGGGCTCCTTGGTGGAGAGATACTTGCCCTTTTTGTGCATGCTTTTGGTTTGTTTTCCTTGTTGGCAAGGTCCACAAATACCATTGGCTTTCTTCCCAAGCTTAGGGAGGCCACGCACACACTCGAACTTTCCAAGGGTTCTTAAATCCCTAAAGTTCATGTGGCCAAGTCTTTCATGCCACAACTCAACTTGCTCATCCATGGACACATTGTTTGAGACTATTCTAGCTTCAAGACAATAGCAATTGTCGCTAGATCTCATACCTTTCAATAAGGTTTGTCCATCGGGCTTTAGGATTGAGCAATCATTTTTACTAAACAAGACGGAATATCCTTCATCACTTAGATGTGAAATGCTTATTAAATTGGCTTTCAAGCCATCAACAAATAAAGCATCGGATAAGGAGGGTAAACCGGGAACGGAAATGGATCCTTTCCCTACAACCTTCTTTTTGGATCCATCACCGAAAGTGACATATCCACCTTCCTCCATAACAAGAGTCTCGAAGAAACTCTTGTTTCCCGTCATGTGCCTAGAGCACCCACTATCCAAATACCAAAAATTAGAAGAATTTGCCTTCAAGGCTATTTGTGCAACATGGCAAACATTTTCATTCTTTCTAATCCACTTAGCAACAATTTGGCTTTCTTAGTGGTCTTTGGTACATGTGCTCTATTATTCCTAGGATCATGCAAATCAATATCATTATTCCTAGGAACATGCATCATGGCTCTTTTCTTTTTCTTCTCTATCATGCTTCTAGTTTTGCACATTTTTATATAGCGAAAGCATTGTGGTCTAATATGACCAACAAATCCACAAAAGTGACAAATAGGAGTAAATAAGGAATCATACCTTGTCCTTGTCTTTGTGGATGAAGGGGTTCAATGCGTCTTCGTTGTTGAACCGGTCTAGGTTGCTTCCAAGCTTGAGGTTGCATGATAGGCCTCTTTCCTTTGTGAGCCATTTGAGGAGAAATGTTGGCTTGAGGAACCCTAGGGGGTTGAGCTTGAGGTTGCCTTCTTGGCCCCATCTTCACTTGAGCATTTGAACTTTGTCCTATTTCTAACTTCTTTCTAGGAAGTTGCACAAGTGAAGTTTCTTCTTTCTTCAAGCTCTTGACAAATATGGTCTTGTTAGAGGTTGAGATCTTCTTGTCATCTTCATACCCAAGACCCCTCTTGTCACATGGACTCTTTCCAACACCAAGCATATGGTCAAGCTTCTTGGTGCTAGAATCCATCCTAGTCATAGATTCTCTAACTTCTTCAAGCTCCCTCTTTAGACTATCCTCATTCCTCCTAGATAAGACTAACTCCTCTTTTAGCTTATCTTCCATCTTCTTGAATTTCTCCACTTGTTCACTTAAGTGGTCATTTTGAGATGCAAGTTCAAGATTTTCTTCTCTCAACATCTTGATCTTTCTTGTACTCTTGATTGCTAAATCATTAAATTCGGCATGATATTTAGCAAACTCCTTTTTCTCCATAAATCCATTCATGGAGTTAGAGGAGGAATCACTTTCTACATCACTTGAGTCATTTTCCTCTTGACTCATTTCCTCTCTCTCACTAGCACTTTTGCTTTTATGGGAGGAGGCAAAAGCTAGGAGATTAGCCATGAGCTCTTCATCATCCGAAGACTCATCTCCCTCATAGGAGTCATCACTACTTCCACTCCAAGTGGCGGCCATCACTTTCCCCTTTTTCTTCTCAACATGGTTTGCACAATCGGGGGCAAATGACCTATGCCACCACACTCGAAACAACGGACCCCTTTCCTTTCGGTCCTTTCTTGCCTAGGTTCAAACTTCTTGAAAGAGCCCTTTTTCTTCAAATCTTGACCTTTTGACCCAAAGCTCTTCCTTCTAAACTTCATAACCTTGTTGAACCTTTTTACAAACAAGGCAAGGTCTTCATCCGAGTCAACCTTCTTTTCCTCCTTTTCATCCTTGGAGGTTTTTAAAGCAATTCCTTTTTGCTTTTTAGTGGGTGTGGAGATAGGCCCTTTCCTAGACTCATAAGCTAGAAGTCTCCCAATCACCTCACTCGGCTTCATATCCTTATAACCACTATTTTCTTCTAAAGCCGTCACCTTCGATTCAAACCTATCGGGTAGAGATCTCATCTTTTGCTTGATTCTCCTATCCGAATATGGATCACCAAGTTGATGGCTTTGGTTGACTATATCCATCAACTTGATCTCAAAGTCGTTGAAGCACTCATTCTCCTCCATCTTAAGCGTCTCGAATTGAGTTTGGAGGACTTGAAGCTTGGAGTCCTTCACTACTTCGGTTCCCTCATGTGCAATCTCTAGGATGTCCCAAGCCTCCTTAGCTATCCTAGTATTTTGAATCAACTTGTATTGATTTTCGTCCATGGCACACAAGATGGCATGCAACGCCTTCCTATTCCACTTTGAAGCATCAAACTCTTGCGCGTTCCATTGCGCCTTAGGCTTCAAAACATCTTCTCCTCCACCCGCGGGAGTCATCATAGGGAGATCATATCCGTCTTCCACCGCCATCCATGCACGGTCATGAATTTGGCATATGTAGGATTCCATCTTCCCTTTCCATTGGGAATAGTTCAATCCGGTAAGAAGTGGAGGCCTAGTGCTAGAAGCTCCTTCGTGGCCACCACCATTTCCACCGTTTCCACTCATAGTGTTTATGAATGAATGAAATGAATGCAAATGTATGAATGATCAAAAATCACACAAAATGCAACACACCAAAATAAGCAAGGATCACCTATGTATGTCTAGGAACCCGCTCTGATACCAATTGAAACTAATTAATGCACGGTGTGTATAAACTATCTAGAGGGGGGGTGAATAGATTTTACGCTTTTTACCCAATTTTTCGTGTTAGTCAAAATTACGAAATTACCCTCAAGATAAAATAAACAAGCAAGTGTAATATGGTGCGGAAATTAAATTGACACTTGATTTTTACGTGGAAACCCTCACGGGAAAAACCACGGGCTATGTAAGTAAGCCACACTCGAACCTCGAATCCACTAAATGTGCAAACGATTACAACCTAATCCCGGTAGTAATCACACACCTACCTAATCCCGGTATGAGTGAACCTAGTCCGATTTTGCTTGCGATCTAAGCAACCTAATCCCGATTGCTACACACAAGACTTAGCTTCTCTTGAAGAGAATACAACCCTAAGTGAATATGTGAAAATATCCAAAATGCAACATAGAGCAAGGGAAACCCTATATGCTTATCTAAGATGATTAATATGCAATTAAGAACAATCCTAGATATCAAAACTAAATGACATGTCAATTAGTTTAGCTAATCAATATCAAGCACAAAAACCTAATATGCTAGCACAATACAACTTCTCAAACATACATCATACTAATCTCAATCTTGTATTCAACAAATATAAAATCACATACAAGTAATTAAATTGAGATTGCTAGATAAGAGAAACACAAAATATGTAAGATATTAGTGAAAAGCTTACCAAGCAAAGTATGATGAAGAATCCATGCAAGATGTCATCTAGATGATCTAAGATGATGCTAGATGATGATTGATGATCATGGAACAAGTGTTTGAGTAATTAAAAATGAGTTCTTGGAATTTTTCTTCTCTTTGAAAAATCTCCTAAGTATGGAATCTGAATATGAACTCTTGTAATTGACCTAAAGTCAAAGTGGCATATATAGGGGGCCAAAACAAAGTGTGGTCGTTTTGATAAGTTTGCCCACTATTTGCCATGGGCGCTGTACGTAGGGCGCCTTGTACAGCGCCTGTACAGCGCCCTTGCTCTGTTTTCACGAGGAAACAGAGTGGCGCTGTACGTACAGCGCTTTGTACAGCGCCACGTACAGCGCCCCAACAGCGACCCAACAGCGACCGATTAAATCGATCAGGTCTGAACAGCGCTCAATGGGCGCTGTTCGTACAGCGCTTCTGTACAGCGCTTTTGGGGGCGCCCAGTGCAAAAATGCAATCCTAAGTCTAAGCATGACAAGGCAATTGGATATGCAAGATGCAATCAAACTAACATGCAAGAAGAGATGTTAATGAGCATTAAGGCACACATAAAAGACACACAACATATAAGGATTAAACATATGCATGAGTTGTGAGTGTGTGCATCTATCTCTTCAAGACAAGTAAGCACTTAGAATATTACCTTTGGTGCTTGTCAATAGTGAGGTCTTCAAAAGGGCCTAAGCAATAACACAACATCTAAGCTACCCTTACAAAGCATCCCCACATGTGGTTTGATCACGAAATAAGCCAATTAAAAACAACGGAATCCAACAGTCCCTTATCTATCTTGACAAAAAGGGGGAGAAATGTATACCTCACCATGCTTGATATTGGGGAGATTTTGTATACTTCACACCTTGTGTGGAAAAATGTTCCAATTGTGTGAATCATTCCTCTTTGTGTAATTGTGACTTTGTCTTAAGGGGGAGAATTCTTTTTCTTAAGGGGGAGAAAGAATTCTTCTTAATAGTGTTAAGGATGGTTGGTCCTTGGGAATTAGGAGACTAAGGATTGCTTTAACATGAATATTTTGATCACTTGAGATAATGCATTTGTGTAGAGAAGGATGCTTCTATATTTGTTTTTAACTCACCATTATTCTTTAGAGAAGATCTTGTTTGGTCTACTACTTTCTCTCATAGGTACCTGAAGATAAAGAATTCATTTGAAGACTTGAGATTTAGTCTAGGAATCTCTTGTAATGTTGAGTTGAGAGTATGCTATCAACTTGAGTTATGGAGTGAAACATTGTATGTGAGGTTGAGGTTTTGCCATGGAATAGCCAAAGGGGGAGATTGTAAGGTTTATGATTTGTATTGCTTGATTCCATTGCAAAAACACTCCATATTGGTATTAGTGTTGCTTAGGATTTTGTGAAGAAAGGAAGCTTAAAAGAGAAGAGCAAACGTCTAGTACAAAAGTCGTCTTGAAGAGGTGAAAAGCGTCAAAGGTATATTTGACTCCTATCCTCTTGAACGGCATTAGCGCACACACACACAATTCATACATGTGTGTCCCTGCATCGTGGTTCAAAACATTTGGTATAACACATTCACACATTTCTTAGTATGCTCATGCATTGTTCTCTAATAGTTAAACATGTTGAATTGCATGCTTGTGACTATCTCTTTGATATGGCATACTTGTGTGAATTTGTGTTGTTGGTTTACGTTATTTTTGTATTGGACTTGATATGTTCTATTATGATGCCTTATTGAGTTTGGTCATTCGGTTACTCATTCATAAGTTTCAAGTCCAAACGAGGTAGCTACTGCTACTTTTGTTCTCATTCGTTGAGTTGACTTTCATCGTTTTCTGAGATGATTTGTCAACCATTTTTCAAAGTTGGTAGTCATCGTCGTGCGTGAGAGAGTCACAGTTTGTAATCCAAAAATAGATTCTAAATTGGGAGTCGGAGCCCAAAGATACGGCTGAAGAATGAAGGAAGGTGCGCGAGAGACATGGGAGGCGTGAGGCCACTGGCCCACGCGTGAGGGAGGAGGCCGTGGGCCCCACGGCCAGGGGACCTCTCTGGGTCACGTGAGGCCCACACACCCCCCGGGGGGGTGAGGTGGCCTCGTATGGCCCTGAAACCTTCTCTCTCCTCCTTTTTAAACTCCTATCTTCCCTCCACATGTTGAAGATTTTCAAGAACTGAAGAACATTTCTGTAGAATTTCTTCACATTTTCATTTCTTATTTTTGATCATAACTTTCTCATATGAACTCAAAATCAATCGATTCAAAAGCTAAATTGTTGGTCTTGAGAAGAGCTAAACCTCAAGTATGTCTAGAGGGAGATGACTCATCATGTTGCCCGCAGCTGATCTTCATACGAGGTTCAAGGTTGTTGTTAACTTCTTCTTTTTCAATTCATCTTTAATTCACCTTGATTTTACTATTTGATTGATGAAATTTGTTGGAAGTAGGTTAGATCATATGCTAGGGTGTTTGATCATTTGTCAATTGAGTTTTAGCTTGTGATTTCTTTGACATATATGTGCTACTTGATTTGTTTGAAATTGATTCTAGAAAATGTATATAGATGTGTCTAATATTATTTTTCTAGGTTCTATTTCATGATCTAGAATAGGGTTTTTAGTGTGATAGATTGAATAATCATACTTGTCTTATTGTTTTACATGTCTGATTTCTAGAGATAATCTTATGATTGTATGTTGGAAGCATATTCTAGATGTCATTGAACATGTACATTGCTGATTGATCATCTAGCTTAATGTTTGTGTTTGCATCACTTGCTCACTTAGATCATAGCTTGCATTAGGTTGAAGTCTCTAGCAAAGTGAGTGAAGCTTTGTGGATAGAGCAAGGAAGTCTTGATTCAGTCGGGAGGACTCGGATAAGCAAAGGAGATTGTCTAGGGTCGGGAGGATCCGGATAGAACAAGCAAGAAATCTTCCTAGAGACAGTGAGCGTTGGATAGGAAGTGCTTTCTAGAGGTGTAGGATACATCTCGGATAGGAAGTAGGCTTGGTGATGATTCACTAGCCCGAGGGTAGATTAGGAGTTGATAGCTGAGTGTGTAAGCCTTTTTCACTAGTGGATTGCTTTGCCGGTGGTTGTGGTATCAACGTGGATGTTTCTTTTGAGGTTTTACCACGTAAAAAACACTTGTGTTCATTTTATTTTATTTTTCTTTATCTTCATATACATTGATTGCCATATCTTGTAAATTGATGAAACTTTGTATTAGTGAAATCAATCATTTGCTAAATCTAATCAAGTGGTGGCATTTTCTTGTTATAATTCCGCATATTTTTAAAGGAAGAATTTGGAGGCCTATACCTATTCACCCCCCCTCTAGGTATATTTCACTACTACTTAAAGGAAATTTCAAATCTCCTAGTTCAAAAGCAGGTTTAAAATAAATATGACATGGATTGTAAACAAGCAAGGTTCACACTTATGAATTGAAAACATATATACATATGTGCAACCAAGCTTACTCAAGCAATTAATAAAGAAGCATAAGATTTTCAAAATATTGCATGCAACAAGTATGCAAAATAGCTCTCTTTGCTTGAGTTACCCATATGGGGTCATCACACATTCATCAATGAAGGTCATAAGGTTCATAGGACCTACCAAGTCCATTGACTTAGTTGAACCTATTTGAGACATGTTAGTATCGTAGCAAACGGGTTCATTTTTCCTTATCCAATAGATATGACATTTTTTCTAGTGGTCAATGGTTCAAGAGTTCTAGAAATAATAGGATAGAACTGAATTTTCTTTCCTATTAACATGCATTCTAGCAGCTCTTGTCATTCTCTTTCAATCATGCTTTGACTCTACATAATTTGATGTAATGAAAGCAATTTGGTCTAATGTGACCATCAATACCATAAAAGTGACATGTAGGAATTTAGAAATCATACGATATCCTTGTGCATGCATAGGAGCCTTCCCATGTGATGAGAATAAGGGGGCCACATCAAGAGATCCATTGCACGTTCCGGTTGGGCCAATAACTAGGGCAAGAGCTAAGAGATTCAAGGAAGCACTAAATGGCCGATTCAAGACACTGGGCTGATTCCGAATTATAAAGTCCAAGATGAGCCCACATGAAGACCAAGGCTTAACTAACGTCATCAAGGCAATGATTGGGCGAATAGGAGAAGACTTGAGAATGAAGTAGAGAGCTTGGGCGTGAAGCACAAGCTATGGCGTGTGGAGGAGTTTCATTAGCAATGAATAATGAATGTTATTTCCAAATATAAGGGCTGATTGTTTCCAAAATTAGCCTTCCAAATAGGAAGCAAGTCAATTAGTTGCTTGTTTTAGTTTATTTCCTTTCCGTTGTAAGGAATTAATTGCCAAATTTATTCCTTTTTGGTTTTAGGGTTTCAGTATTTAAGGTCATTTTGATGTAATTTTCGGCAGACTTGAATTTGAATGCAAATTGAGAGAATTTTCTCTATTGTTCTTTGAGAATGATTGGAAACTTATCAGAATCGCTGTGGCGTTCCTCCTGACTTATCAATCGAGGCCATCCTTTGATTGTGGCGTCTTCCTTCATACCAAGGTTCACATCTCATTATAGGTGTTGGGTCGCGGTTTCCATCCGAACAGAGGTTAGAACAATCCTAGGCATCAATTGATACAATCGACGAGGTTCGTATCATTTGGTATCAGAGCCAGGTTTCTAATATCAGGTTTTATCTACCTTAGTTCTTTTCTTTGATTTCGTTGGAAAAAAAAAAAAAAAAACACTGATTCATGCATCAGTCAGTCCCGTACAAAAAAAAAAAAAAAAAAAAAAGTACCAAAGGGTTACTTGTTGATGAAGGTAAAAAAAAAAAAAAAAAAAAAAACAATTTTTTTTTAGGACGATCTTGTAGTAGTTGAATATAGCAACTATTGTTAGTCCCCTCTTTGGTTCGTGCAGTATTATTAAAAAAAAAAAAAAAAATTATGGTATTAGTTTGTTATTTCAGTTCGTTGATTGAGTTGTGTGAAACCTATGAGATCTTTGTTTCGTGTGAACGTGGCTAAGAAATTTTGATTATTGTCGATTAGTTTGATAAGAACTTTTGAGAAATTACGAGTGGAAAAAGGCAAGAGTGGTGAGTACATACTGAGGGTAAAAAGCCAAAAGATTGAGTGAAACATGAGTGTGAGTGTCATCATTTGAGGTAAACACGTGAGGGAGTTGTGGTGAGGCATACTAATTCTTGTTTGTTTTGCAGGGTCTAAATATGTCACACGATAATAGTATGGAATTGTCCAAACGAAGCACCAAAAAAACGGTAGATCTCAATCATTGTTTACAGCCATGCAACAACACATGGCGCGAATGGAGATTCAGTTTGGTGAGGTGAATGATAGGTTGGTGAGATGAATGATAGGTTACACAAAGTGGAGTCTAGTTCACAAAGGGAGCGGCCATTTAGGGCTCTAATGTGGACCGAAGAGAAAGGAAACCTACCTAGGAATGACTATGAAGATGATTATGGGATGACTAGAGGAGAGGATCGCATGTCTAATGGGGTGTTGGCAGATTTAGGCATGGAATGGAGGTAGAGGAGTTAGGTATGGGAATAGAGAAGATAGGTATGGGAATAGAGGAGATAGGTATGGACAGAGGGTTGAATAATTTGGGTAGTATAAAGTTGAAGATCCAACATTCCAAGGTAAAATGATCCTGAAGCTTATTTGGAGTGGGAGAAAAGAATAGAGTTGGTATTGATTGCCATGAATATTCCGAATTGAAGAAGGCGAAATTGGTAGCCATAGAGTTCACTGATTATGCTTGTTTGGTGGGATCAACTGATGTGAGTATGAGACGTAATGGAGAAAGACCTATGAGACATGGGAGGAGATGAAACTGTATGAGGAGGAGATTCATTCCAAGTCACTATTATAGGGGCTGTTTCAAAAAATTGCAAACTCTTATCAAGGGTCTAAGTGTGTTGAAGATTACTACAAGGAGATGGAGATAGCCATGATTCGAGTGATGTAGCGGAGGCCGAGAGGCGACTATGGCCAGGTTTCTAAATGGGCTAAACCGAGACATGCAAATGTAGTGGAGATGCAACTATGTGAATGACTGACACGGTACACATGGCCATTAAGGTGGAACAACAATTGAAGAGGAGGGGTTCCACAGGGTTAGGCAAAATTCAGGTTCTTCATCATCATGGAAAACCGAATTGGAGCAAGAGAGAGGACCAGCCTAGTTTCAAGGCAAGGCTAACACCGAACCTTCCAAAGATCACAAGGTGGAGGCACATTAAATCAAGGTAAATCAGATTCTCAACTTCTAGAAACCGTGACATTAAGTGCTTTAAGTGTTTGGGAGCAGGTCATTGCATCACAAGGCCCAAACAAGAGAGTAATGGTTTTGAAGGATGATGGCGGTATCGAATCGAGGATGAATCTGATGAGAGTCCAGCACCTTTGGAGGATGCAAGTGACTTTGAATATCGGTAGGTGGAGAGCTTTTGGTTGCAAGAAGAGCTCTTAGTGCTCAAGCCAAGGAAGATGATGAGGTTAAACATGATAACATTTTTCACACCCGCTGCCATGTTAATGATAAGGTATGTAGTATGATTATTGATGGGGGAGTTGTACTAATGTGGCTAGCACACTTTGGTGGGAAAAATGAATTGACAACTTTTAAGCACCAAAACCCTTATAAGCTACAATGGTTGAATGATAGTGGAAGTTAGGGTGAATAAACAGGTGTTGGTGTCATTTTCAATTGGAAATACAAAGATAAAGTTATTTGTGACGTGGTACCAATGAATGCGGGTCATATTTTTGGGAAGACCATGGCATTTGATAGGCATGTGACACATGATGGGTATACCAATAGATACTCCTTTGTACTCAATGAAAGGCCAATCACTCTTGTACCTTTAACCCCAAGAAATATATGAAGATCAAGTGAGGTTAAAAAAGAGAGAGATGTTAAAAAGGAGAGTGAGAGTGAGAGTTCAAAAGAAAGAGAGACAAAAGAGAGAGAGTCCGAAACAGCAAAAAAAAAAAAAAAAGTTGAAAAAGAAAAAGAAGTTGATGAGAAAAAAAGAGTGAGAAAACAAGTAAGCTTTATGCAAGAGGGAGTGAGATCAAAAAACGCTTTGTTTTCAAATCAGCCATGATTGTACTTTTGTACAAAGAGGCTGTTTTAGTACTAACAAAATTGACTCTTCTTTGCCTAGTGTTGTTGTTTCACTTTTGCAGGACTTGATGAAGTGTTTCCGAAGAGATGCCTATTGGTTACCACCAATAAGGGGGATTGGCACCAAATTGATTTTGTACCACGGAGCACCAATTCCAAATAGACCCGCATATAGAAGTAATCCCGAGGAGACAAAGGAACTTCAAAGGCAGGTGATGAGCTCATGGAAAAGGGGTATGTTCGTGAGAGTATGAGTCCTTGTGCGGTTCCCGTATTGTTTGTGCCTAAGAAGGACGGAACATGGAGGATGTGTGTTGATTGTCGTGCAATCAACAATATCACTATAAAGTATCGACATCCTCCTAGATTAGATGATATGCTTGATGAATTGCATGGTCTATTGTTTTCACTAAAATTGATCTTAAAAGTGGATATCATCAAATTAGGATGAAAGAAGGTGATGAGGGAAAACTGCTTTCAAAACAAAATATGGTTTATATGAGTGGTTAGTTATGCCTTTTGGATTAAACTAAGCACCAAGTACTTTCATGAGATTAATGAACCATGTTTTGCGTGCTTTTATTGAAAATTTGGGGTGTTACTTGATGACATTCGATTTATAGCAAGAACTTGGATGAGCATGGTGAACATTTAAAACTTGTTTTAGGTGTTTAAGAACAGAAAAGTTGTTGCTAATTTAAAAAAGTGTACCTTTTGCCGGATAAGCTTGTATTCTGGGTTTGTTGTTAGTGCTAAGGGAATTGAGGTTGATGAAGAAAAGGTTAAGGCAATTAAGGAGTGGCCAAAACCTACAAATGTGGGACAAGTGAGAGTTTTCATGGGTTGGCTAGTTTCTATAGGAGGTTTGTGAAAGACTTTAGTAGTCTAGCTGCACCTTTAACTGAAGTTATCAAAAAGAATGTGGGTTTAAGTGGGGTAATGAACAAGAAAAGGTGTTAACTTGATTAAGGAGAAATTAAACTAACGCACCTTTGCTTGCTTTGCCTGACTTTGCTAAAGCTTTTGAGATTGGTGTGATGCCAGGAATAGGTATTGGAGCTGTTCTAATGCAAGAAGGAGTCCCATTGCATATTTTAGTGAGAAGATAAGTGGAGCGCAGCCTGAATTATCCTACTTAGACAAGGAGATGTATGCTTTGGTTAGGGCATGGAAACTTGGCAACATTACCTTTGGCCGAAAGAATTTGTGATTCACGGATCATGAGTCCTTAAAGCATTAAAGGGGCAGCACAAGCTAAATAAGCGGCATGCCAAGTGGGTAGAGTCATAGAGACATTCCTTATGTGATCAAATACAAAAAGGTAAGGAAAATGTGGTCCCTGATGCGTGGTCTAGAAGGTATGTTTACTTTCTACTTTGGATGCTAGGTTACTTGGTTTGATACATTAAAGAATTATATGTGGAAGATTCTGATTTTGGCAATGTATTCAATGCATGTGAAAAGGTGCATTTGGCAAGTTTTATAGGCATGATGGTTTTTGTTTAGAGAAACTAAATTATGTGTGCCTAAGAGTTCTTGCGTGAATTGCTTGTAAGAAAGGCTTATGGGGGAGGTTTGATGGGGCATTTTGGTATAGCCAAGACACTAGATGTTTTGCATGAACACTTTTGGCCTCATATGAAACGTGATGTAGAAAGGGTTTGTGAGAAATGCATACATGTAGACAAGCTAAGTCTAGGGTTAAGCCTCATGGTTTGTATATCCTTTGCCTATACCTAGTGGACCTTGGATTGATATTTCTATGGATTTATGTTGGGTTTGCTAGGTCAAGAGGGGTAGGGATTCTATATGGGTTGTTGATAGGTTTCTAAAATGGCACATTTCATTCCTTGTCATAAAACTGATGATGCATCACATATTGCTGATTTGTTTTCAAAGAAATTGTTCGATGCACGGCATGCCTAAGACCATTGTTTCAGATAGAGATGCTAAGTTCTTAAGCTACTTTTGGAAGACTTTGTGGGGTAAGCTAGGAACTAACTTTGTTTTCTACTACTTGTCATCCACAAACTGATGGTCAAACTGAAGTAGTTAATAGGACTTATCTGCCTGTGTGTGCTAATACAAAAGAACTTGAAAACATGGGAGGATTGTTTGCCGCATGTAGAGTTTGCTTATAATAGGAGTGTGCATTCTGCAAATCATATTCGCCTTTGAAATTGTATATGGTTTTAACCCGTTGACTCCTTTGGATTTAATTCTTTACCTGTGAATGAGCATGTTAACTTGGATGGGAAGAAAAAGGCAGATTTTGTTAAGCAACTCCATGGAACAACTCGACAAAACATAGAAAGGAGAACTGAGCAATATGCCACGCAAGTTAATAAAGGGCGCAAGAAAGTGTGTTTGAACCCGGTGATTGGGGTGGTTGCATATGAGGAAGGAACGGTTCTAGTCCAACGGCGTTCTAAATTATTCCTAGGGGAGATGGTCCATTTCAAGTGCTTGAAAGGATCAATGACAACGCCTACAAGTTAGATCTTCCAGGGAGTATAAGGTTAGTGCAAGCTTCAATGTTTCTAATTGTCTCCTTTTGATGTAGGTGACGATTTGAGGACAAATCCTTTTCAAGAGAGAGGGAATGATGAGAATAAGGGGGCCACATCAAGAGATCCATTGCACGTTCTGGTGGGCCAATAACTAGGGCAAGGGCTAAGAGATTCAAGGAAGCACTAAATGGCCTGATTCAAGACATTGGGCTGATTTCGAATTATTAAAGTCCAGATGAGCCCCATGAAGACCAAGGCTTAACTAACGTCATCAAGGCAATGATTGGGCCAAATAGGAGAAGACTTGGGCATGAAGTAGAGAGCTTGGGCGTGAAGCACAAGCTATGGCGTGTGGAGGAGTTTCAATTTGCAATGAATAATGAATTGATTTATTCCAAATATTAAGGGCTGATTTGTTTCCAAAATTTAGCCTTCCAAATAGGGAGCAAGTCAATTAGTTGCCTGTTTTAGTTTATTTCCTTTCCCGTTTGTAAGGCATTAATTGCCAATATTTATTTCCTTTTTGGTTTTAGGGTTTCAGTATTTAAGGGTCATTTTGATGTAATTTTCGGCTGACTTGAATTGAATGCAAATTGAGCGAATTTCTCTATTGTTCTTTGAGAATGATGGAACTTATCAGAATTCTCTGTGGCGTTCCTCCTTGACTTATCAATCGAGTATTCCATCCTTGATTGTGGCGTCTTCCTTCATACCAAGGTTCACATCTCATATAAGTGTTGGGTCGCAGTTTCCATCCGAACCAGAGGTTAGAACGATCCTAGGCATCAATCTTGATACAATCGACGAGGGTTGTATCACCATGACTTTGTGGTTGAGGGGGTTCAAACCTTCTTTGTTGGTTGAACCAGTCTAGCTTACTTCCTTGGGTTCATTTTGCATGATTGGCCTCTTTCATTTAGAGCATGATGAGGAATGGGACTTGAGGATACTCTTTGCGTTGAGCTTGAGGTTGTCCTTAGGGCTTCCTTCACTTGTGCTTCTTGAACATTGTCCTAGATCAATTTTCTTCCTAGGAATGTGCACCGACGAGTCTATCTTGCCCAAACTCTTGACAAAGATGGTCTTGGTTGGAGTAGAGATCTCCTGCTATCTTCATACCAATACCTCTTTGTCACAAGGGTTCTTTCCCTACCAAGTATGTGGTCAAGCTTCTTGGTGCTTGAGGTCATCCAAGTCAATGACTCTTTAGCTTCATCAAGCTCCCTATTCAACCCTTCTTTATTCCTCTTAGACAAAGCTAGCTCATCTCTTAGCTTGTCTTATTCATCTTGGATGTTTCCACTTGTTACTTAAGTGGTCATTGTGTGTTGAAAGTTCTAGATTTTCATCTTCTAACATCTTCAATTTTCTATTGTTCTTCTTTAATGAACTTTCACACTTGACTATAAAGTCATGAACATCCATTTTTTACATTTCATTGTAGAGTTAGATGAGGAGTCATCTTCACTTGAGCTATCTCCTCCACTCTCCCATCTCACATATGGAGTTATTTCCTTCATTAAGACCTTCACCCTGGTCTCTTGAGTAATGAGAGCCATGTCCCAATGAGTAGCTACACCTATCTCTTATAAAGCTACTTCTTCATCTCTTTCTTTTATGGGATCACATAGTCAAGGCATTCTTACAACAACTTTATCTTCTACACAAATGGCTTCAAATGCTGTGTAGTTGATGGTAAGCTCATCATCACATGATGACTGTCCCCTCTCCGGAGTCATCACTTTCACCTCCACGGGGCGGTCATCACTTTTGCCATCTGTTCTTCAAGTTCCCATAATGGGTACGATATGTCCTAGACCACCACACATAGCATTGGACCCCTTATTTTCACTATGCTCTTGCTAGGCTCAAATCTCTTGAAGGGAGCCTTTTCTTCAAGTCTTGGCCTTTGGATCCAAAGCCTTTCTTCTCGAACTTGATGAATTTCTTGAATCTTCTAAACAACAATGCCGTGTCTTCGTCGAGTCACCTTTTTCCTCCGTCTTAACCTTGGAAGCTTTTAAAGCAATCCCTTTTTGCTTTTTAGGAGGTGAAATACTAAGAGCTTTCTAGATTCATAGGCGAGGAGTCTTCCAATTGCCTCGCTAGGCTTCATGTCCTTATAAGTGCTATTCTCCTCTAAAGCGTCACCTTGATTCAATCTAGCGGGGAGAGACCTCATAATTTCTGCTTAATCTTCTATCCGAATAAGGATCATTGACAATATCCATCAACTTGACTTCAAAGTCATTGAAGCACTCGTCCTCCTCCATCTTAAGTAACTCAAATTGCGTTGAAGGGACTTGTAGCTTGGAATCCTTGACGACGTCGGTTTCGTGTGCAACCTCTAGGATTATCCCATGCCTCCTTGGCTATCCTAGTGTTCTGAATCAGTTTGTACTGATTTTCATCCACTGCACATGAAGAGCATGCCATGCCTTCCTATTCCATTTTAAAGTCTTAAAACTTCAGTGGACCACTGAGCCTTAGGCTTGAGTATCTTCTCCACCACCCGTGGGAGTCCTTTCTAGGAGGCGCATACCATCTCAATAGCCATCCATGCCTATCATGGATTTGGCACACGTATGCTTCCATCTGCCTTTCCATGAGGATAATTCACACTGATGAGGAGAGGAGGTCGTGTGCTTGAACGCACCCTCATGGTGCCACCGTATCACTCATTGTATAATGAATGTGTGAAATGTATGCAAAATGTATGAATGAGTAAAACCACACAATGCAAAACACACCAAAAATGAGTAGGATCACCTAAGGGTATCTAGGAACCGCTCTAATACCAATTGGAAACGCAAATACTTGGTGTGTTCTAATATTGATCTAGAGGGGGGGGGGGGGGGGGGGTGAATAGATTTTAACTATTATTACCCAATTTTCGCATGTATGTCAATTTTATGAAAATGCCCCTAACTAGTCACAATAATATAACAAGTGTAATATGGTGCGGAATTAATAACACTTGATATATAGTGGAACCAACCAAGGAAAAAACGGGTTTAGTGCGCTACACTCGAACCTCGAAATCCACTAATGAAATGGAGTTTACAAACCTATGTAGACCTCGTCTAACACTCCGGTCATAACCACCCACTTCTACCTGCGGGCCTTAAAAGTTGGCTCTAGTTAGCTTAAGGATAAAGCATCTTGGCCCAAGACTTATCTCAATGAAGAGATATGCAACTTATGTGATAATATGATGATATTCAAATGAAAACCAAGGCTAGGTAACCTTAGATGCTTATCTAGGATGATGATATACTCAATAAATCAATCATAAATATCAAGAGCTAAATGACATGTCAAATAGCTTAGCTAATCAAAATTAAGCAAAAACCTAATAGCTATCACAATACAACACGCAATCAATTCTCTTTCTTGTATTTAGCATATGATCTAAAAACAAGTAATTTAAAAGAGATGGCTTGATAGTAAAAATACTAAAATAAGATGAAGTTAATCAAAATCTTACCAAGCAGTTGTGATGATGCAAACCCATGCATGGATGCTTCTATAAAGACATGTAAGATCTTAGATTTGTGTTGGCTTGATTCCATTGCAAAACACTCTTTATTGTAATGGTTAGTTTCTTAGGGTTTTCTTGGAGTGAAGAAGCTTCAAAGGTTTCAAAGCAACGGATCTTGCAATATCGCTTCAAGAGAGATGCGCTTACTTGGATGCTAAGGTATCAAGATACTTCTTCCTTTTGCAAGGCATAAGAGCACACATGCATAATTCATACATGTGTTTCCCTGCATCATAGTTCAAACATTTGGTAAACACATTCACCACTTCTTCGTATGCTCATGCATTGGTCTATTATAGACAAACATGTAGAATTGCATGCTTTGTGACTATCTCTTGATAAGGCATGCTTTTGTGAATTGTGTTTGTTTGTTTGTGTGTTTTGTATTTGGACTTGAATATGTTCTATTTGATTCCTTATGAGTTCCGATATTCGGTTACTCATTCATAAGGTTCGAGTCCAAAGATTTAGCTACTCTACTTTGCATTCTCATTCGTTGAGTTGACTTTATGTCATTTTCTGAGATGATTTCTCAACCATTTTCAAAGTTTTATAGTCGCAGTCATGCGTGAGGGAGTCATGGTTCGTAATCTGAAAACAATTCAAAATCGGAGTTCGGATGCCCAAGATATGGCTGAAGAACGTAAGGGAGCGCTCGAGAGGCTAGCATGGCCAAAGGCCATGCATTGGCCACCGTGTGGAGGCCGTGGGGCCCACGGCCAGGCACCCTCTGGTCCCGTGTGGACACGCGCCCACATGAGGTGCTGATGTGGCAGCTCTGATTGGCTCACATCATCTCTTTCTCCATCTTTTTCCCTCCATTTATATTCGAAATCCCGTGCAGAATTCTTTACAATTTTTTATTTCTTTTTGACCTCTCTCATTTCAACTGAATTGAGTGATTGAAAACAAAATTGTTGGTCTTGAAGAGAGCTACAAACCCCAAGCATTTTCAGAGTCATTTGAGTTCGCAATTTTTCATAGTGAGCTGATTTCAGTCCGTGACTCAACTTTTTGTATGTGAAACTTCTCTCTCTCACTTATCTTTTGATCATCTCTTTTAATTATCCTAATTGATAGTGATATGTGTTTAGAATGTTGTTACATCATATTCTAGGGGTGGTTGATCTTGATTTTTGAGTTTTAGCTTTGTGATTACCTTGAACATATTTTAGTTAAACTGATTTACTTGAAATTGTTTCTAAATGACTTGTATGATGTGCTTCATGTATTTTCTATGTTTAATTTCATGATCTAAGAACTAAGATGTTTGAGTGATATATTGAATATTTTATCTTGTTCTTATTGATTCACATGTCTTGATTTCTAGATACATTTGTGATTGATTGTTGAAAGCATATAGATTATCATTGAACATGTTCATGCTGATTGATGATATCTAGCTTTATTGATTGTGATTGCATCATGTGCATACTTAGATCATGCCTTGTGAAAGGTAAAGTCTTTTGCAAAGTGAGTGAAGCTTTGTCTTGAGCAAGAAGTCTTGGCTAGGAAAGTGTTCCGGATAACCAAGCAAGAAGTCTTGATTAGAGTCGGGAGGACTCAGTAGTCAAGCAAGAAATTCCTAGAGACATGAGCGTCTTGGATAGGAAAGTTACTTCTAGAGGTGTAGGACACATCTGGAAGGAAGTAGGCTTTGTGGTTCACTAGCCGAGGGTAGATTAGGAGTTGATAGCTTGAGCGGATATCATGTGTTGATAGCTGAGTGATAAGTTCTTTTCATATAGTGGATTGCTTTGCCGGTGATTGTGGTATCAACCGTGGATGTTAACTCTTTGAGGTTTTACCATGTAAAAATACTTGTGTCAAGTTTCGTTTTATGTTCTTTATTCCATTATTTGTATTGATTGCATTACTGTTGAAACAATATTGCACGGTGTGTATAAAATGCGGAAATTAAATAACACTTGATTTTTACTTGGAAACCCTTACGGGAAAAACAACGAGCTAATAAGTGAGCACACCCGAACCGAATCCACTGATTAAAAATTACAACCTAATCCAGAAGTAATCACACATACCTAATATCGGTATGAGTGAACCTAGTTGAATGCTTGCGATCTAAGCAACTAATCCCGTGATACGAACCTCGTCGATGTATCAAGTTGATGCTAGGATCGTTTAACCTCTGGTTCGGATGGAAACCGCGACCCACACCTATAATGAGATGTGAACCTTGGTATGAAGGAAGACGCCACAATCAAGGATGGAATACTCGATTGATAAGTCAAGGAGGAACGCCACAGAAAATTTGATAAGTTCCAATCAGTTCTCAAAGAACAATAGAGAAAATTCTCTCAATTACATTCAAATTCAAGTCTGTCGAAAATTACATCAAAATGACCCTTAAATACTGAAACCCTAAAACCAAAAAGGAAATAAATATTGGCAATTAATGCCTTACAAACGGGAAAGGAATAAACTAAAAAAAGCAAACTAATTGACTTGCCTCTATTTGGAAGGCTAAATTTGGAAACAAATCAGCCTTTATTTGGAAATAAATCAATTCATATTCATTGCAAATGAAACTCCTCCAAAGCCATAGCTTGGCTTCACGCCCAAGCTCTCTACTCCGCCCAAGTCTTCTCTTATCGGCCCAATCAATTGCACTTGATGACGTTAGTTAAGCCTTGGTTTTCATGTGGGCTCATCTTGGACTTTAATAATTCGGAATCAGCCAAGTGTCTTGAATCAGGCATTTAGTGCTTCCTTGAATCTCATTAGCCCTGCCCTAGTTATTGGCCCCAACCGGAACCGTGCAATGGATCTCTTGATGTGGCCCCTATTATCATCATTCCCTCTCTTGAAAAGGATTGTCCTCAATAGTCACTACATCAAAAAAGGAGACAAACAGAAACATTGAAGCTTGCACTAACATTATACTCACCTGGAAGATCTAACTTGTAGGCGTGGCATTGATCCTTTCAAGCACTTGAAATGGACCATCCCCTAGGAAGTAATTTAGAACGCCGCTGGACTGGAAACCTTCCTTCCTCATATGCAAAACACCCAATCCAGGTTCAAACACAACTTTCTTGAGACCTTTATTAGCTGCGTGGATATTGCTCAGTTCTCTCTCTATGTTTTGCGAGTTGTTTCATGGAGTTGCTTAACAAAATCTGCCATTTCTTCCCATCAAGTTAACATGCTCATTCACAGGTAAAGAATTAAATCCAAGGAGTAAAGGGTTAAAACCATATACAATTTCAAAGGCGAATAATGAGTTGCAGAATGCACACTCCTATTGTAACAAACTTACATGCGGCAAAACAATCCTCCCATGTTTCAAGTTCTTTTGTAGTATAGCACGCAAACAAGGCAGATAAAGTCCTATTAATACTTCAGTTTGACCATCAGTTTGGGATGACAAGTAGTAGAAACAAAAAGTTAGTTCATAGCTACCCCACAAAGTATTCCAAAAGTAGCTTAAGAACTTAGCATCTCTATTCGAAACAATGGTTAGGCATGCCGTGCAATCGAGCAAATTTTTGAAAAAACAAATTAGCAATATGTGATGCATATCAGTTTTATGAAGGAAGAAATGTGCCTATTTAGAAAACCAATCAAAAACACATATATAGAATCCCTACCCCTCTTGACCTAGGCAAACCCAACACAAAATCCATAGAAAATCAATCCAAGGTCCACTAGGTATAGGAAAAGGAGTATACAAACCATGAGGCTTAACCTAGATTAGCTTGTCTACATGTAATGCATTTCTCACAAACCCTTTCTACATCACGTTCATATGAGGCCAAAAGAAGTGTTCATGCAAAATATCTAGTGTCTGGCTATACCAAAATGCCCCATCAAACCTCCCCCATGAGCTTCTTAACAAGCAATCAAGCAAAGAACTCTTAGGCACACATAATTTAGTTTCTCTAAACAAAAAACCATCATGCCTATAAAACTTGCCAATGCAACCTTTCACATGCATTGAATACATTGCCAAAATCAGAATCTTCCACATATAATTCTTTAATGTAGTCAAAACCAAGTAACCTAACATCCAAAGTAGAAAGTAAAACATTACTTTCTAGACAACGCATCAGCGACCACATTTTCCTTACCTTTTTGTATTTGATCACTAAGGGAAATGTCTCTATGAACTCTACCCACTTGGCATGGCCGCTTATTTAGCTTGTGCTGCCCCTTTAAATGCTTTAAGGACTCATGATCCGTGTGAATCCAAATTCTTCGGCCCAAGGTAATGTTGCCAAGTGTCCAATGCCCTAACCAAAGCATACATCCTTGTCATGGTAGGATAATTCAAGGCTGCTCCACTTATCTTCTCACTAAAATATGCAATGGGACGTCCTTCTTGCATAGAACAGCCCAATCTATTCTGAAGCATCAAATCTCAAAAGCTTTAACAAAGTTAGGCAAGCAAGCAAAGGTGCGTTAGTTAATTCTTCTAATCAAGTTAACGCCTTTCTTGTTCATTACCCCACTTAAAACCCACATTCTTTTTGATAACTTCAGTTAAAGGTGCAGCTAGACTACTAAAGTCTTCACAAACCCTATAGAAACTAGCCAACCCATGAAAACTTCTCACTTGTCCCACATTTGTAGGTGTTGGCCACTCCTTAATTGCTTAACCTTTTCTTCATCAACCCCAATTCCCTTAGCACTAACAACAAACCCAGAAAACAGCTATCCGTGCAAAAGGTACACTTTTTCAAATTAGCAAACAACTTTTCTATTCTTAAAACACCTAAAACAAGTTTAAATGTTCAACATGCTCATCTAAGTTCTTGCTATAATCAGAATGTCATCAAAGTAAACAACCACAAAATTTCCAATAAAAGCACGCAAAACATGGTTCATTAATCTCATGAAAGTACTGGTGCATTAGTTAACCCAAAAGGCATAACTAACCACTCATATAAACCATATTTTGTTTTGAAAGCAGTTTCCAATCATCACCTTCTTTCATCCTAATTGATGATATCCACTTTTATGATCAATTTTAGTGAAAACAATAGACCATGCAATTCATCAAGTTATATCATCTAATCTAGGAATAGGATGTCGATACTTTACAGTGATATTGTTGATGGCACGACAATCAACACACATCCTCCATGTTCCGTCCTTTTAGGCACAAGCAATACGGGAACGCACAAGGATCATACTCTCACGAACATACCCCTTTCCGTGAGCTCATCAATGCCTTTGAAGTTCCTTGTCTCCTCGGGACTTCTATATGCGGGTCTATTTGGAATTGGTGCTCCGGGTACAAATCAATTTGGTGCTCAATCCCCTTATTGGTGGTAAACCAATAGGTTTTGGGAAACACTTCATCAAAGTCCTGCAAAAGTGAAACAACACACTAGGCAAAGAAGAGTCATTTCGTTAGTACTAAAACAAGCCTCTTTGTAGAAAAGTACAATCATGGCTGATTGAAAACAAAGCCTTTTTGATCTCACTCCTGCATATAAAGCTCACTTGTTTCTCACTTTTTTCCTCATCAACCTCTTTTTCTTTTTCAACTTTTTTTCTTTTTTGTGTTTCGGACTCTCTCTCTTTGTCTCTTTTCTTTTGAACTCACTCTCACTCTCCTTTTTTAATCACTCTCTTTTTTAACCTCACTTGATCTTCTATACTGTCTTGGGGTTAAAGGTATAAGGTGATTGGCCTTTTATGAGTACAAAGGAGTATCTATTTGGTATATCATGTGTCACATGCCTACCAATTGCCATGGTCTTCCCAAAAGGATATGAAACCGCATCATTGGTACCACGTCACAAATAAATTCATCTTTGTATTTTCCATTTGAAAATGACACCAACACTGTTATTCACCCTAACTCTCCCACTATCATTCACCATTGTAGTTTTAAGGTTTGGGTGCTTAAAAGTTGTCAAATTCAATTTTTCCACCAAAGTAGTGCTAGCCACATTAGTACCTCCCCCATCAATAATCATATACATACCTATCATTAACATGGCAGCGGGTGTGAAAAAGTTATCACGTTGAACCTCATCATCTTCCTTGGCTGAGCACTAAGAGCTCTTCTTGAAACCAAAAGCTCTCCCTACCGGATATTCAAAGTCTGCATCTCCAAAGGTGGCATGGACTCATACAGATTCATCCTCGGAATCGATATAGCCATCATCCTTCAAAACATTACTCTCTTGTTTGGGCATTGTGATGCATTGACCTGCTCCCAAACACTTAAAGCACTTAATGTCACGGTTTCTAGAAGGTTGAGAATCTGATTTACCTTGATTTAATGCCTAAGCCTTGGATCTTGGAAGGTTTGGTGTAGCCTGGCCTTGAAACTAGGCTGGTCTCTCTCTTGCTCCAATTCGGTTTCCATGATGATGAAGAACCCAAATTTTACCAAACCGTGTGGAACCCTCCTCTTCAAGTTGTTGTTCCACTTTAATGGCCATGTGTACCATGTCAGTCAATTCAACATAATGTTGCATCTCCACTACATTTGCAATGTCTCGGTTTAGCCCATTTAGAAACCTGGCCATAGTGCCTCTCGGTCTCCTCTACAGCAGTCGAATCATGGCTATCTCCTCCCTGTATAGTAATCTTCAACACACTTAGACCCTTGAGTAAGAGTTTGCAATTTTTGAAAAAAACCTATAATAGTGACTTGGAATGAATCTCCTCATAACAGTTTTCATCTCCTCCCATGTCTCAATAGGTCTCTCTCCATTACGTCTCCTACTCACAATCAGTTGATCCCACCAAATAATAGCATAATCAGTGAACTCTATGGCTGCCAATTTCACCTTCTTCAATTCAGAATATTCATGGCAATCAAATACCAACTCTATTCTTTTCTCCCACTCCTACTAAGCTTCAGGATCAGTTTTACCTGAATGTTGGAATCTTCACCTTTTACTACCCAATTATTATCAACCCTCTCTCCATACATATCTCCTCATTCCCATACCTCTCTTCTCTATTCCCATACCTAACTCCTCTACCTCCCATTCACACCTAAATCTGCCAACACCACATTAGACATGCGATCCTCCTCCTCTAGGTCATTCCCATAATCATCTTCATAGTCATTTCTAGGTAGGTTCCTTTCTCTCATTCACATTAGGAGCCCTGAATGACCGCTCCCTTGTGAACTAGGCTCCACTTTGTGTAACCTATCATTCATTCGCAAACCTATCATTCACCCACAAATGAATCTCCATCCGCGCATGTGTTGTTGCATGGCTGTAAACAAACGATCGAGATCTACCGTGTTTGGTGCTTCGTTGGACAATTCCTACTATATCTGTGTGTGAATATTTAGACCTGCAAAACAAACAAGAAGTAGATGCCTCACAAACACTCCCTCACGTGTTTACCCTCAAAGATGATGACACTCACACTCGTGTTCACTCAAATCTTTGGCTTTTACCCTCAGTATGTACTCACCACTCTGCCTTTTTCCACTCGTAATTCTCAAAAGTTCTTATCAAATAATCGAACAATAATCAAATTTCTTAGCCACGTTCACACGAAACAAAGATCTTATAGGTTCACCAAAACGAATCACAACGAAACTGAAATAACAACTAATACCAGAATTTATTATTTTTTTTTTGAATAATACTGCACGAAACAAAGAAGGGGACTAACAATAGTTGATATATTCAACTACTACAGGATCGTCCTAAAAAAAAAAAATTTGTTTTTTTTTAATTTTTTTTTTACCTTGATCAACAAGTAAGACCTGGTAATTTTTTTTTTTTTTTTTTTTTTTTTGTACGGACTTGATGAACGGAATCAAGTTTTTTTTGTTTTTTTTTTTTTCAACGAAATCAAAGAAGAAGAATAAGGTAGATAAAACCTGATGTTAGAAACTAGCTCTGATACCAAATGATACGAACCTCGTCGATTGTATCAAGATTGATGCCTAGGATCGTTCTAACCTGGTTCGGATGGAAACCGCGACCCAACACCTATAATGAGATGTGAACCTTGGTATGAAGGAGAAGCCACAATCAGGATGGATACTCGATTGATAAGTCAAGGAGGAACGCCACAGAGAATTCTGATAAGTTCCAATCAGTTCTCAAAGAACAATAGAGAAAATTTTCTCAATTTGCATTCAAATTCAAATCTGCGAAAATTACATCAAATGACCCTTAATACTGAACCCTAAAACCAAAAAGGAAATAAATATTGGCAATTAATGCCTTACAACGGGAAAGGAAATAAACTAAACAAGCAAACTAATTGACTTGCTACCTATTGGAAGGCTAAATTTTGGAAACAAATCAGCCTTTAATATTGGAAATAAATCAATTCATTATTCATTGCAAATTGAAACTCCTCCACACGCCATAGCTTGTGCTTCACGCCCAAGCTCTCTACTTCACGCCCAAGTCTTCTCTTTCGGCCCAATCAATTGCCTTGATGACGTTAGTTAAGCCTTGGTCTTCATGTGGGTCATCTTGGACTTTAATAATTCGGAATCAGCCCAAGTGTCTTGAATCAGGCCTTTAGTGCTTCCTTGAATCTCTTAGCCTTGCCCTAGTTATTGGCCCAACCGGAACGTGCAATGGATCTCTTGATGTGGCCCTTATTCTCATCAAACTACGTCGTTTGAAAATGGGCAGCAGTTGCAAGCAAAAAATGCACTTTGTCTTGAAATTTGAAACTCCCAGATTACACTGGAATGAAATTGCGACCAAAAAGTGTGACTTCATCGTGCAACTCACAAACTCGCTAAACCTGGAGAGGTTCGCAACCAAAAAATGTACTTTAGTGATTTGGTACCATGGTGGAATGGTAATAGGAATAGTAATGGAATGATAATGGGAATGAAAAGGAAAGAAAACTGATTTTTTTTTTTTTTTTTTTTTTGGTTGGGACTTTAGAGTTAGTTAAGAATTAGATTATTTTGTTTGGTTAACACTGATGGAATAGAATAACAGTATTTTGACCAAACAACCCCTAATTACAAATATTTAATACATGATAGATTATGGATAATAATAACAAAAATATAAAGTATATATAAAATTATATATTATAATAATATAAGGGGTTTTTAGCATATGATCGTTTGTGGTTTTTCCTTTAGATCAGTCCAATTTTTATTAAAAAAATATTATATTAATAGTAATGCTAGACGTCCCAAATTTTTTTTCTAAATGATGAGGCACGTGAGCTGTCAACATCACATCAGTCACCACATAATTCATGATTTATAAGATGTTGACACCTCATGTGCCACATCATTTGGATAGAATTTGAGAAAAAAATTTGATACGTCTAGCATTACTTATATATAATATATTATATTATATATATTATTATAGAGTTATAGAGTTAGGGCAGAGGAGGGTTATTATTGGAAAACAATTTTACTTCAGAATTGGAAAGGGCTTCCATTGGGTGTTGAAAGGAAATCTCATTCGCCAATGGTGGAAAGCCTTTTCTAATATTTCTTAGCAAACAAAACAGAAAGAATAGTCCTCTTTCCATTCCATTTTGCCCAACCAACATGAGCTAAGGTCGCACTTCACAACTCGCAAAAAAAACTTGTTGGAGTTTTTTTTCAAGTGCCCCAAAACTGACCAAACAATCGAAACATGTCATATAACATATCGTGTGGAAAGGTATAGATGTGTCTACTTTCCACTTATATTTAAAAAACAACGATTTCGATATTGTAGAAAGAGTTATGGTTTGAGTGACCAATGGTCAGATTTGACAAAACAAAGATCCTCGATTTTAGTGGTTCTTGGAGACTTCAAAACCAATCCAAGCGGTCAAAGAATTTTAGGAACAATATACCATTGAAAATATGTGAGTGTATAGTTTAATCAAAAAATTCAAACTTAGGACCCAAGCCATACAAATGTCAGTTTTGAAAAACATTTAAAACCATTGAAAAACTAATCTTTCGAAACTAGACACTTTATTCCAAACAAACCCATCATCTAACACGTATCAAAAAATGCACACAACAGAATATCACATGATGAAATGCAATGCTGATCACACAAATCAAATGTGTGAGTGTGTTAGTATGATGACCAAATCGTGATGGAACGTGTGAATGAACTAAACACAATCTATAATGCAACAAGCCTATAAATCAATCTAATCATATCAATTTTGGCTTGATCAACACACAGTTGCTGGTCGCAAGACATACTCGAAGGTAGTGGTGAAGGATCAAAAAGAAAATGAAGGAGTGTTCTTCAAGGTATGAAAACAAATCTTTCCTCATATTCGTGTATACAAAGGTCTAAAGATGATAAAAGTTTTAAAACCTATCGTTCTAACTCTTGGCTTCCTCTACGCGATTACAATTGGTATTAGAGCCAATTTTGATATACACGAATATATTAAATTTGTTTCAAATTCTTTTCGATATGTATGATATGTATAGGCACAATCTAGGGCTGTATGATGTTATATATATATCTTTTTTATATAAACATGGTTGATCTTTAATATGGTGCGAGAGTTTAGTTAATTTTTTTCCGGGTTGTAATAATTAATTTTATTCATTTTGGATGTAATCGTTCTTGTAAATTTTCTTTTGTTGTAATATGTTGTATATTGTACGAAGAAGACGATCGAGAAGATGATGAGACGAGCGTGTGTAGGACACATATGGCTGTCATGCGCACAAGGGCACCAGCAGCTAGTGCGCAAGGTATAGCCGTGCGCATGCTTAGAGCAACGCAAACAGCTATGCGAACAGTAGCCCACGCACACATGGTGTAGCACCAAGTTGGCTGTGTGCAAGATGCGCACAAGCAGGGCTGCCGCGCGGCTCTTGGCGCATCAACTGGGCTGGTTTGCGCGAAGGCCTATAACACGTGTGCTATTTTGTGCAAGGGTGGCAAATAGCGCGTGATGTCACGCAAGGCGGCTGCGCGCTTACACACAAAGGCGATGCGGACAGCCACCCTCTTCGTGCAGACAACGGTACGCGAAAGGCAAGGCCAAGGTTCGTGATGCTAGGGTTGCGTATTCGAAAAGCGTGTATGGGTCAATATTTTTTTAAACACTTTGGGCCTCCGATAACTGTAGTGTAACAGTTGGGCTTAGTTTTTGATTCATGAGATAGATCACCATAAAAAATAAAAAAATAAAAAAATTTAAATTAAAAAAAAAAAAAAGGATTAATCAAGTTGGACTTGATTTAAAAGCCCATAAGCTATAAGAAGATGGACTTGAAGAAAAAAAAAAGATTACAAGAAGACCAAGGAATGCCTTGGATATTTTTTTTTTGTAATTAGAATTTTTTTTTTTTTAATTTTTAATTTTAATTTTTTTTAAAGTTAGAAGCTCATAGTACTCGGTCAACTCATGTATTTTTATTTATGAGATGATTCAGCATGTCAGCATTCTTATGCCATATAGATTAGAAGTGCCTACACTTGCATCATACATGATTAATAGCCCATTTATTTATATATTGTTTATTATTTTTAATATGATTAAAATTGAATAATCACATAAATGGCTATTAATGAGATTAGTTTAGAATTAAAAACTTGTAATTCATAATACCAATCTTCATTAAAGAGTTTAATTAGTATAGATTAGTAAAGCCAACTTATATTAAGATTAATTTGATTAAGGCTTAATAATAATAGACCGATAATTGTGGTTTAGTTTAATAGTTAAAAACTTGGTAATTTCTCAATTTATTATAGTCTATTAAAAGTTTTCATAGATTAGAATGCGAATAGCTAAAAACTAGTTTATTATTAAATGTTAATAGGACAAGATTCTAGAACATAATGCTAAAAAAAACTAGATTTTCTAGCCGTTTAATCTAGTTCTTCTAGATGCATTAGAAAAACCTTAACCATAAATAATGAATAAGAGAGAGATCTATAAATTCTATCCCGCATCTCATCATTGTTTAACATTGTGAGATTCAAGTAGGCCTAGAGATGGCTTGTATTGTCTCCCTAAGGAAGGTCTCATAAGAGTTACTACCAAGGTTAACTTCCTAACGGATATGCTTTCTAGATGTATTTGGGATGATTACCCTAAGGCAGCAACTTAAGTTAAGTTCAAGAGCTGAAATGATGGGTTACACTCACAATGATTTAATTAAATAGTTAATTAAAATCCTAACTAAAATAAACGATGGTTAAAAATATAAAGAATTAAAAGTTATTTTGGTGTATCATTTATTTGAGAATGTCTCGATCTAACATACAAGTACTTGACTGACCCTAGGCGACACTTGCTTGTGGTATGTTGGATTGTCGTGGCCTAGTAACTTTTTAGGAATTTTTATTGTTCATTAAACATTTTTTTTAATAAAATTGGACTGATCTAAAGGGAAAAAGTAACAAGCGATCATATGCTTAAAAACCCCTAGACAGATCCATATATAAAAGATAAAAGAAGAAAAAGTGACAAAAGCAAAAGCACAAAGACCAAAGGGAAAACAAACCTAAACAAAAAGAGGCACGCAGGCCACACCAAAAAGAAAAAAAAACATCAAGAAAAACGAAAGACTCCCAGCCCATGCAGTCATTGCAACTAAGAAGAACAGAAACGGGAGGCAGAGAACCACCAAGAATCAGCCTGAAGCTCCAAAGCATGCTTAGAAAGGTATCTGCAACTGATTCCCCTCCTTGAAACTATGGGAACCTGAAAATCCATATGCGAGATCTGGAAGATGCAGAGCTGCCATGCTTGACGAAACCCTCCAAGGAAACCATTTCAGAACGAGAAGAAAGAAGCAAACCACTAAGAAGAATCGCTCTCAAGCCAGATTCGATGCCACCATACTTCCAAGCAAAATTAATGGCCAATGAGGCCACCAGAAGCTCGGCCTCAACGCGAAACCTGACCAACGAGGAATAGCAAGCAACCTTTCACAAGGCTCTTACAGTTCCGAAAGATACCACCACACCACCAACGGAGAGCCCAAGGCGCGCCATCTGTTTTCACTTTGGTCCAACCAGGGGCCGGAGGCGACCAAACCGCACTCTTGATCACGAGGCTTTAGAAGGGCGACCTTGAAGACCAAATCGATGAAGAAACAAAAGGTCATCATACAATTAGCATAAACAATCTACAGGTGATTAGCCTCTGAAACCGCCGCCAAACCAAAGAAAAGACGGATCTAAAGTCCAACTGATCCCTCACAAGATCCACTGATTACGGGCAGTCACACCCCCCTATCACTACATGGATAGCTGCTTTATATAAAATCCTGACATACTCACTAAATGAAACCGACATGGCATGCAAGAAGAGGATTGCCACAGTAACGGTAGTGATATGAACCTCACCAAGAGTAGTGAGACCCGGAACCAATATAGTAACGAAGGATCGTTTTCTAATTCAAGTTTATAAAAACAAAGAAAATAAAGGACCGTGACCCTTATCTATATGGAGATAAGAACCAACGGTATCAAGAAGGTTGTAGACGCCACACTCAAGAAAGAGAAAGAAGGTGAGTGATAATGTCAAGGTTGAACGCCAACAAGGTAGAACCTTGCTAAGTTATAGTTCAATGAAGAACCAAGAGAAAAAGTTCTCTCAAAAAATATTTTATTCAAAGTCTAATCTTCTCAAAATAAATACATCAATGCGTCCTTTAAATACTAAGAAAATATCTAAACCCTAGACGACAAAGAAAAGGAAATAAACTACTCAGCATTAATTGCCTACAATTAGGAAAGTAAAGAATTAAAAACTAGCAACTAGTTGACTTTGTTGGGGGAAACAAATCAATATTATTGGGAACTAATTAAAAAATAGGAAATATGCTAAAATTCGGAACCTCCAACCTAGCTGTATCTCACACCCATAATCAGCTCTTTATAGGAAATATGCTAAAATTCGGACTCCTCAGCTCAGTCTTCGCGCAACAAACTAGATGGCTGAATTTGGGCTGTGTGATCTGTTACGGAGCACGAAGTCTCATAACATCTGTAGAGCTCGTCTTAGGCTTCCGAAAACAATTATAATAGACAATCTGACTTCAGAGCTCTCTATAGAGGCCCACGAAGTTTTGCCGGGGTCCAGCTCGTACAGCTCAAGTCTTCGCGCAACAAGATAGATGGCCGAATTTGGCTGTTGTGATCTGTTACGGATGACAGAGTCTTCAAATCTATAGGGCTCGTCTTGGGCTTTCCGACACATATATAATAGAAAATCCGACTTCAATGCACTCTGTAGAGGCCCACGAAGTTCAGCCCAGATTTGGTCTTCATGTGAGACTGAACTTGGACCAGCAACTCAAAATAGCCCCATTAAATGCTTCTTTGATCCTCTTGCCCCTTTTAATTGGCCCAACTGGAACATGAAATGGATCCGTTGGTGAAGCTTCTTGATTCTCATCAGGTAGAGACATGTGCAGGAAAGTCGAGAAAACCGCCTCCCAAAGAGAACCACAGGGACAATGAAGAAAAAGATGATCTGCAGATTCACTACTAACCCTACCAAATACTACAACGAGAAGCCAACTGGAACCCAATTGTTCATTAAACATGTTCAGCATCATATTTAATGAATGCCAAATATTTTCACATGTGATTTAAATGTACGAATGAATGGAATTTTTTATTTATGTT